>CM072824.1:1860000-2512316 GCA_036937905.1 Salvia rosmarinus
TAAATGCATGAATATGTTTTGTTAAATGCATGGACATGTTTTGATCAATGCATGAACGTGCTAAGTTAAATGCATATTTTTGTTTCGTGGGAACATGCATTTTTATGTTTTGTTCAATGTAGTTTCATGTTTTGTTCAATGCATTTTTATGGTTTTCGACATCAAATCTCTCATCCATCATTCTCTAACAATTCCGTCGTCTCTTTCACTGATTATCAGCGAATTCGTCGTGAACCACCGTCACCATCTTTCTCGATTCTTCAATCATCTATCAAATTCATATTCTATTTTTTCTCAAAATCCATCAATTTTATTCCTCAAATTTTTTCTTTTTTTTTTCTTTTTTTCAAAATCTGTTGTTTGTAGTTGTTTGTGTATCTTGTTGCCGCTGTTCGCCGGTGTTGCCGCCGTCACCGCCGGCGTCGTTTGTCTCCGACGCCGCCATCATCGCCTCCGGCGCCATCCGCTGCCGTCAAGGAGAGAAGAAGAAGGCTGATTTGTTTTTTCCCATTTTGCCCTTACGAAAATTAAAACGAAAAGAAAATGAGTCGCCACGTGTCAGCTTGTGGTGTGGCCACGTGTTCAAAATATGTGATCTAGATTGAGTACTACATACTATCTGGAGACCGGGTACTACGGGAACCCAACTCTAACCCTATATATATATATATATATATATATATATATGCATGTATTTAGAGATAGTTTTTACAAGATCTCAATCCTTATACTCTATACCTATTTTATTTGTTTACACTTGTCTGGTATTTCATATTTGTTGTATATCAATGATAGAATCAATAAACGAAGTACCCAAATAATTCTGTTAATGTTTTTCAATTCGTAAAATAGATGTAGATTATCTTGCTAAGTGATCAACAATTAAATATGAAGGAAAACATGTTACCTGTTTCTTTTTTAGAATGATCTAAATTGTTTAGTTGACCGTTATGAGTTTAATAATGTATATAAGCTTATGTAGTAATCACATGCATATAATTCTCCTTCGTCCTTGGGTTTGATTATAAAACAAATGAACAATGCACTCAACCAACATTGTTAAAGTTAGAGGACTTCCCTCAAAAAAAAGTTAGATGAATTCAATTTGAGCTAGATCACTACTTGAAAAGGTTTGTAATTGATCAATAAAAAGAATATAAATCAAAGCAATATTTTGAAACTCAACAAATTTCAATCGGATAAATTTATAGGATCCAAAATTTAAAAAACTCCACTCCTTAGTTCGATTTATTTAGTATAAAGTTGATATCGAGACAATCTAAACTAATCAAAAATAAAAAAATTACAATTCATGGGTATAATTTGTATATATTGCTCATTTGATCATAGGGATGGTCTCCAGTGAGACCATCCCTATTAATTAATTAATTAATTAATTAATTAATCTTAATTAATTAATTACTTAATTCTAATTAAAATTAATTTAGTTTAATAAAAATTTAATTGTAAATTAATAAATAATAATTTTGAATTAATAAACTCTAATTGTGAATTAATAAACCCTAATTTTAAATTAAGAAACCTTATTTGGAATTAATAAACCCTAATTTTGAATTAATAAACCATAATTGAAAATAATAAACCCTAATTTTGAATAATAAACCCTAATTGTGAATTAATAAACCCTAAATTTGAATTAATAAACTCTACTTGTGAATTAATAAACTCTAATTATGAATTAATAAACCTCAATTATGAATTAATAAACCATAATTATGAATTAATAAATTCTAATTTTAAACTAAAAATATAATTAATAAATTAATAAATTTAATTATATATTAATAAAATCTAATTATCCTTATTCATCATAATTAATATATAATTATTTTAACAAAAAACAAGGATGAGATTTACGGTGAGGCGGAGCTCACCCAAGTTTTTGTCTTGATCGTATAACTAGCAAATACATTAGTAGTCTAATGTGGTATGTGGTGTGGAAGTCATTAAAATACAGATTAAATATCAGAGAATTTTTGAACTGATCAATAATTAATAAAAAAGAAATTGCGAGGAGAGTATTTATAGATAAATTCTCATATGTACTTTTTTTTTATTTGTTTTGAAAATTTAGCACCAAGCTTGTGAAGGTATTATGTGCTCACCACCACAATGAATTTTGTTATTCCCTCTCAAATTTTATGTGAAAGATTAATCGGAAAAAAATATAAAAATCCACATGAGATATTATTTCGCACTCACATTTTACGAGAGTCTTCTCTCGGCGCAATTATATAAGAGCACGTCACTCAAGACTAACCAATGATAAGTCGAGTATATTTCACGTTGGTATAACCCGCGTGGCACCAAAACCCTTATACAAGAAGAAATTTATAATGCCAAACTGTTATTCCCCTTGCCAGATCCAAATACAAGATCTTCAGCACAACGTACAACATCCATCTGTTGTATTCAGTGCATTAAGGATTGTACCTCTCTACGAAATTACACAAAAAACATTTTCTTTTTACACTGACAGAAATCGGAAAGAGAGAGCGAAGAGAGAGAAAGTGAGTATCGAAGAAGAGACCGATCAGAGAGGAAAACAAAGAAAAGGGGTCTTCTCAATTTTATGATTCAGAATCATTCTGCCAGAAATTTTAAGACAGTGAATTGGGGGAATGCGAAGCGAGAAAGCAATGGTGGGAGAAGCTACATGGGTTTCAGAGTTAGTAGTTGACAGAAAAGAAGATTGAAGGAAATTAAGGCTAAAGTGTTATGTGATTAATTTTGGTGTTGAATCGAATTTGGGGAGCTTCAATAAGGTCAGCCCATTTGTTTTCTTGTTCGTTTGAACTCAAATTTTTGTCAAAGTTTGAATCTTTATGCTTAGTCGATTCATTTTTTTCTGGGTTCAAGTTTGAATTTTGAGCGTAAAATCTGAGCTTGAAGTTCAGAATTCAAGCTTGAATCTTTCATTGAGGGAGTAGCATTTGGTTATTGTTGGATTTGTATAATACAGGTGAAAAATTGTGGGCGGTTTACTTGGGAGTTGCATGGAGGTATCTGATTTTTGGGGTCTAATTCAATAAAGGGTTTGTTTGTATTGTAACTGTGAATTTCGTGGTTGGTGTTGAAGAATTCGAGAATTATCTTGAATTTGGGGTTTTGGAGGGAGACTCAGTTTTAATTGAAAGTTTGAGATCTCAGGGCTTGGACTCGACCCTCAAATTACTGAAGTGTGTGAAATTGAAGCGTTGGAGATGAACCATAGCTTTGACAGTTTTTGGGTTGTTTTTAGAGGGGTTGGGTGTTTGGAAATTTGGAGATGTAGCTAATAAAAAACCCTAACTGATTGAAGGTGTTGTAGGGTTGTGTGCAAGTGTGTATTACTGTTATATGGATTTTTAGTGTGGAGAGAGAGAGAGAGAGAGGCTACGGAGATGCAACCGACCCATCACCATTCGCGGATCAATCTTGCTGAATTGAAAGCTCAGTTAGTGAAGAAAGTTGGGCCAGAGGGCTCAAAGCAATACTTTTATTTCCTACATAGGTTCTTGTGTTTGAAACTGAGTAAGGTTGAGTTCAATAAGCTTTGTCTTAGAATAATCGGCCGGGAGAATATTCCACTTCACAATCAGCTCATTCGTTCGATACTGAGAAATGCTTGTAGTGCCAAAACGCCACCGCCAGCGAATCAGAAGGATGATGTTTCGATACACGGTGTACACCTTGGTGGCAAGGATGTATTCGCTGACGGTTTTCTGCAAAATGGGTCCCATGCAAATGTAGCTCAGGGTTCGGGTTCACTGGATTTATCAAATGGAGGTGGTGATATGCTGCTACCTCCCTCGCCTCGAAAGTTCAGGACGGGTATTCATGACCGGAGAACTGGTGACCGTCGTAGTGCGCTTGGACCTAATGGGAAGGCTAGTTTAGCTACTCAGTCAAGCGACTTTAAGGTCATGTTGGAGAATGGGGATTTGAATCCACCTCATATGGATAGGCCACTGCAGCAATCTGGGCACAAAAACGAGGTCTTGGCTCCGAATGCTGCTAAATTGTCTGTTGTTAGGAGATCTCCGGATGTTTCTGCTCCTTCTTGTAGCAGAGACCAAATTGAGTTGGTCGATGGGAAAGAGGCTTATGTGAGGAGTCCAGTTCGAGCTCCACTTGGGGTCCCATTGTGTCCAAACAGAGCTCTGCCTCTATCGAGTAGCAGTAGATGTACTGGCTCGTATAACAATGGTGCTTTGTTGAACAGTCTAACATTACGGGAACGGATGGAGCAGATTGCCCTAATACATGGTCTTGAAGGGGTTTCGGTGGATTCTGCCAACATGCTGAACCACGGTTTAGACTCTTACATGAAAGGGTTAATTAGGTCGTGCATCGAGCTCGTGGGGTCAAGATCGGGGCATGAGTCAACGAAGAGGAATACCAACAAGCATCCCAGTTATACGAAGCTTATTAACGGTGTAAAACCGGGCCATCAATTTCAGATGCAACATGGTGGAAAGAGTTCGGAAGTGCAAGAACAAAGAAGTCACTGCCCCGTTTCATTACAGGACTTTAGAGTTGCCATGGAGCTGAATCCTCGAAAACTCGGTGAGGACTGGCCGTTGTTGCTGGAGAAGATATGTACACACGCATTTGAAGAATAGCATTGAGCTCACATTTGTTGGTTCATAGTTGAGTAAAAGGCATGCTCTGCGCTGCCGATTTTTTGGCCCTCGTGTGGATTTAGTAGTTATCATTCATGGCCCTTCGACGGGCTTAGTGCTCCTAACATAAAGCTACTGAGCCCAAGATAACAGGGCAAAAGCAGGGAATCTTTATTCCATTCCGCTTCGGGCTTCTCTTTAATCTGAAGAACCCATCTTCAGCAACCACTGTGATGATGGATGCACTACATGAATCAGGTTGCGCTGTTGTATGATTAGCTTTATCAGTTCAATTTTTTTCTTTGTCCTGTAATTTACAGTGAGAAATTTCTAGAACAGTTTTGCAGGAATAATTTGTGTAGTTCAGTGCTTTAGTGGAAACAGTGGTGGGATTGCATGATGCAATAGTCATGTGTATGTAACCATCAAGATTGTTTGGGATCTTAATATTAACAATACAGTTTAACCAGTTGCTTCAAATCTGTGCTCTCATCTTCTGTGATAAACATCTTACTGCTTATTATGGCCTGTGTACTTTTAATTTCGGCTGATGAACTGCACGTACAAGCTCGTATAGGTACCTATGTGTGTCAGAACATATACATCTGTTTATACCCTTCTCTGAGTTTGTCTTGGAATAAAGAGCTGTTCTTTTCTTCATGGAAAACGGTTGACCTTTGAGAATACTGATAAAAAATGCATTTTTTTGCACAAAAAGAGGCTATCCATCTTGAAGTAGGAGAGGGTTGCTTGACCGTGAGCTTTTCACTTGTTTAAAGCAAACTCCTGTTTCCAAAAGTATAATGACAAATATATTTCTTGTTTAATCATGTTATCTTGATCTGAATCCGTGATGATGGTTGTTAATATCATTGCTAATGAACTGCTTTTCATTTTGTTGACTGTATTACCTGCATATAGTATGCTAATTTCATGTACACCTGCAATATATCCATTGGACAGTGCTTGCAGTATTTGCATTTACTGCTCTTTTTGTTGCAGTCTAATAATTTAGAGCATTTGCATGAAATAGTTTGCTTCATTGCTTCCCTCGACTGGTAAGGTCATACTTTTATTTAGAAGATCCAGTTTCTGTGTACCATGGATTTTTGCAGGTTTGCACTCTGATGGAAGTCTCCAACTACGGAGATAATGATCGCTGGCTGTAATCTTTGGTATATGTGGTATTCTTTTTTCTTGCTTCTCTCGTTGCTACTTCCTGTTATTCTGCAGGTCTGGAAGCATTCTGTTATAATACCGATGAAGGCTGGATGCCAACATTCATGCACATGGAGCTGTCCAAATTGCAGAGATACGATGTGGCTGGTCAGCCTGGTCTTTAATGATGTTTGTGGTATCATATTTTTATTGCATCAAGTATCAAATCCGTGTTAGAAATCTGAACTAAAATGCCCTAATATTATTATATGACGCAGATGCATTTTTGTACCATCTGATTGTTGTGAACTGAGATCCCATAGAAAAGTTTCTTAATCACTGTTTTTCTTGGGATTATCTCGTAACTGCACGTCTGTTGAACTTGTTTCTTACATTAGTGCAAGATTAAGAGGGTTTTTGGCTGAGCTCATAGCTGTTTTTTACTCGCTATGTCTACCATATTCGTTCTTTAGTTTTGATGGCACGGATTTTAATAAATAAATAAGTATAAAAGTGAGTGGAGATAATAAATGAATAGATTAATGGATAGTGAAATTAAAAGGTGAGCTATGGAGATTATAAATGAATATATTAATGGATAGTGAAATTAAAAAGGTGGACCATAAATGATTTTTTTGTAAATAAGTGGGTAGATTACGGGTAAAAATCATGGAGTTATGTTTCCAAAAAAGGAAAGTGAACTTTTTTTGTGGACGGACCCAAATGTTATTAAATGAACGTATTTGGTTGTCGAAGGATATAAGTTGTTTTGGAGAGCTTATAAGCTCAGTCAAACACCCTCTAAGTGTACTGCTTCCTTGTATTTTTGGTTTTGAGATTCTAATAGTTACTGTCATGGTTGTTGTCACGTCTGTTTGTTGTGAAAGTCTAACTAATATTAACGTTGCTTGCTGCTCTTCCTTTGTAATTGTTCGTTGTGATTCAGTAGTATTTGAACCGTCTTCTTTCTCGCTCAATCTCTGGCTGCTACCTTCTCTTGTTTCAACTACAAAAATGTGATGTTAGTATCTTTTTAGTTTTAAATGTGGCTTAGTACATATCGTTATTCAATTGTTCAGTTCCTTGAATTTTGAAAGGCTTTCATTGTGAAGTTTCTGACATTTAAAATATAGTTAACAGTTGGGAATTTGATTGTTTAAGGCGCCTCTGGTCTAATTTGTCAGCTCTGATGCAGGATGGCACGAGGAATGTGAAGCAAGCTCGAGAGAATGTGCCCGGGGGAGAATTTTTCCCCAAAGACTCAGAAAAAAGGTATGACTTCCCAGAAAAGTATGGAGAAGCTTACTAAGATGTTGATTAATCTTTGATGTTGAAATGTGGATCAGAGCAAGAAGCTAAGACTTATACTTGATATTAATCATATTTTAGATGATTTCGTGATGAATCTCGTCTCCTTCGGTTGGTTTTCACTTAGCATGCTGTTATGCTATGAAGCATAAATACGCCATATACCCCCAGCGTATTGGAAAAAATACGTATTTAATACGAATACGTGGAAATACGTGAAAATACGTCAAAAATACGTATTTAATTTAGGTAATACGTATTTAGGGTTTTGGGGTTCGAAAATACGTTTAGTATTAAAATTAAATACGTATTCAAGTAAAAAGAAGAAATACGTTTTTTCCTTTTTATTCGATTTAGCGTATTTCAGAACTTCAAAACATAAAATTGAAACCCTAAAACTTACCCATCCACCCGCGCGCCCCCCCTCCCGTCGACCCACCTTCCGGCGCACCCCTTCCGGTTGACCCACCTTCCGGCGACCACCTTCAGCCTCGCCCAGTCCCGCAGCAATCGCGCACCTTCAGCCTCGCCCATTTGATGATGGATTAGTATTTTTACTATTTATTTAAGTAATTAAGTTTATTGTATTAAGACTATTTGATATTTAAGACTTCTATTGTACTAAGATTAATTAATTCGGAATTTGGATTTGTCTTTATTTTGATATTTATGTTTATTTATGATTTTTATAATATATATATAGATAATAGATATAAAATTTATTAATAAATATAAACGTATTTTTCACGTATTCGTATTTACATTTTTGGGAAATTGGCGTATTTTCGTATCGTATTGTATTTCGTATTCGTATTCGTATTCGTATTGATGCTTCCTAGCTGTTATGATGTAGGATATTCGCAGCTGCACTTTTGCTTTGCAGTATAGTGATTTTCCCAGCTAAATGTTTCTGCTTCATTTCATCTCTCTTACTCAATACAGTAATGAAAAGTTTACGAAATATTTCTTTCTTCTGGATATATTTCATCTATTTGCAGGAGAGAGAGATGACTGGAATAAGTGAATAACAGTTTCTGCATTCGAAAATTTTGAGGTACTTTGACTTGATGTTCGTTCTTTTGATATTCGATCCTTTTTTGCAAAACGGTGTTATATTTCTGCAAATCTTGATTGTCATCACCATATTCTTGTCGTTTATGCTGTATGAAACACGGGACGAAATAATAATGCAATAGAGGATCCGGCTTCATTCTTCTTCGTGTCAGTTTTCTGGGAGACCTCTTTGCTGCATTTGTGAAGAAGAAAACTCAATACTGTGAAGATCACGAATTCTGCAAAGATGAATGTGATTATGTCTTTTTCAATATTTCGAATTATCGAATTACTCTTTGTACATCACCTTTTCACTAAATTCATTTGAATTGTTGCTCAGGGGAATGCAGATTTTGTCCCATTTATGGTCAATCTTTTGGAAGCCTTGCTCGGTGGAAATGGGTAGATCGGCCCAGCCCGTTGGGCCAACATTTAAAATCATCGAAACCGGCCCAATAAATGAATCTATAAAATAGGCGGTGCTGGTGCGACTGAATTTTTGTTTAGTATCTATTTTGAGAGCCCAGTCCGACCCTATTATCTGATAGTTTTTATATATTTAAAAAGCATTTATTTTTCATTATTGATCAGATATATGATTCAACATTTTTTTTTTCATTATTAAGATTTCTCCAATCCTACATTTTCAATGGAATATAAATTAAATTAAATTAGTTCAGATGATAGAAATTATTAAGGATATTGGAATATTGCAAAGTTCTAATACATCAAAATAAACAATGGATTAATTTATACTATTTTTATCTATCTAGACTAATCCTTAAAAATGAACATCCTCTTAATATTTAGTGGGCCATGTATTTTATGAGAGAGAGAGAGAGAGTCGAGAGATTGTTTTTTTCGCTGTAAAACTGCTTCCAGGATTGATGATGGCAAAGCCATATTTACAAATGACTTTCACTGCACTATGAAAGTCATTACAATACAAGCTGAAAGCGAATCTTACGTGAAGTAGATGAACATTTTGCGTAAAACATCAAAAGGGATGATGATATCATCACTGTAACATCAGCCGCTGCTGCACCCATATAGCCATCGCTGCCTGCTTTCTCTTATTGACTTTGATTTATCGACAGCGACTGAGGAGCTGCTCCGCTGTGGCCGCTCCAAGAAAAATTCCTCAAGAACCACCGCTTGCGCTTGCTGTGGTTCGACATCACCTCTGTCTCCGTCTTCTTCAACATCTCCCACATGATCTGCACATCCTCATACCCACAAGTTTGGATGTCATCGTGAAGCTTCAGAAGCCCCGCACCTAAACAAACAACGACAAAAAATAGGCATCAGTCATCCTCCAACAACCACGAGATCTTCATGTTCTGAAGAGGAAGGCAACACAAACATTAGAGCATATGGAAGTTGAAAATGACATGCTCCTATCAAATCCTGCATTTCTATGCAGGAAAAGAAAAAGATACATATAGGCATCTCATCCACAAACAATATCCTTCAATCTCACCAACCAAGGAATCAGATTCTTCAGGATTGAACCAACTATGGTACAATACCAAGTTACATTCAGGTTGCCAAAACCTTATCCTACTAAAGTCTCCAACCATACTTCAACTCGGTCAATTTTTAGGTTGATGTAAAACATCAACGAGTTACATCACACTTGGATTATCGTCGCGCCACAAAAAAACTGAAGAAAAGAACAGAAAATGAAGCAAGCAATGAAAAGGAAAGAAAAGTGGGACATTACTTTGATTGTTGTCATATTAAGGGGGCCAATATCTCACAATTTAATGTTTTCATGAGTGGAACTAAGTACAAGCACCTATAAGTGGAATCTTTAGATATAATGAGCATATAACATATAATAAGGAAAGGGAACTATATTCCAAAAACCATCATTAGTGCGCGAAAATTACCGTTTTAAATGGCTAAGAGTGCACTAATCCACAAGTGGATAAAAAGATCAAGGCAAAACACTTATAGCCAAATTGTGTCAAATCAAGAACCTATCCTTTTCATAAATTCTAAATAAATACCTAAATTCAAGTTATTTTGACCAAATAGCTATAAAAAGTATCATCCTCCTTTGGTCTATTCTCCTTCCTACCAATAGTTTACATCATATACATTTACTAGTATAATCTGCTAATGTTCGTTGCATAAACAAGGGCCTGTGACCTCGACTTAGTGCTAGTTTCATCATCTTCCACCGAGCAATAAGCTTAAACAAAGTGCCCCATCTATGTCAACAAAACCTTTACACCTAATTAACCAGAGTTGGTTAGGGTGACATCAAACACCAAAGTCTACGACTCTTATTTCTTTCCAACAGTAAACATTCGACCTAATTCTGCATTCTAGATTCGGAAACAGACTTTTGGCTAAGGCATCCAATTATAGTTACATAAACAAGCAAAAAAAATATAGGGCCCCTTTAGTAGTAATTGCAGCAAGGAATCTTCCTACAGTGAGTTAATCCACTCAATTTTTATGATTTTTTTGAGAAAGTCTCGTAGATGCTATACCTGATGGATTCCATTTTCCACGCGACATTATTCAAATGAACGGTAGATACTACGCCCGATGGCCTCTATGGAGGGACATGAACTATATCCTTGAGGGACAAGGAGGTCCCCAAACAAAGTGTTTTGCTACGAACGTATAAGAGATGTGAATGCTTCATTCTCTATTGAATTCATAGATATAGTTCCATAAAGAAGGAAAAAGGGAATATCAACCAAATTTCCAATGTATTCCAGTAAAAATCTGAATAATGCATAATTTCTTCACAAAAAGGAAACAGGGGAAAAAATATTTATCAGCAAATGGATGGCAAAACTTAAATAAATTTTATAGTTCATACGGATTAGAATTTGACATCTCCTTATACCAAAATTATCCCACCAATAATAATAATAATAATTCAAGCCCTCCCAGAAAGGAAATTCAAATAAAACAAACCTAAAGATCTAGAAAATCTACAGCTTTAACTCCTACCGACTATGTGTAAAGGAAAAAATATATCATAACTAAAAAAATCAGTAAAAATGGAAAAAAGTTAAACCAACTTTTGTAATCTCGCTAACGCCAGTACACCAAATTATCTACACACACACAGAGTGAAAAATGATATCGGAACTCCAAAATTACTTCAGACACTCCGGCAGCACAAAATCCAAACTCCGATTGCCCGAACCAATTTCTGAGCTCCAAGTTTCACAAAACCTCAATAAACAATTTTTTCCGAAACTACTAATTAATCGAGGTAGTTAATATGTTATATATAAACATATTTGAGTTATAATATTATACATAGAAATTCTTTCCACCATATATATATATATATATATATATATAGAGAGAGAGAGAGAGAGAGGTTTTCATTTCACCATCTTTTCGGGCTTTGACACCGGCCGACACGGCAAACCAAGCCCGTCTAACAGGGAAGACAATTTTGTGCCACCACTCCATCACCTTAATTTTGACCTTCCGCCGCCGGTTTCCGCCGCCGAGTCGAGAGAACACCCTTAACCCGGCCAGAACTATTCCCTTTCTCGAGGTCACACAATAGCTATTCGCAACCACTGGGAGTATATCAACATGCACGGAACACACAGTGCGTGTGTGTTTGTGTGAGTGAGAGATAGAGAGAAAGAAAATAAAATTTATTGGGTTTGAGTTAAGCGATGCCTTTAGCCGTTATGGCACTCGCGACTTATTTTAATATGAGTCACCTCACCGACACGTGACGGATTAGCGTGGCTTTTTCCTTCATTATTTATTAAAAGTTAAATCACGCCCCGACACGTTGATCATGTTTTCCCTTCACCTTTTTTTTTTCAGAAATCACGAAATTATTCGGTCCATTTCTTTTTCTCTTCCTTTCAATATTATTCTTTTGAGCTACATAGGTAGTATGCACCCATCATGTATACAGTATTACATGATATGATTATTTGAATAATGATGTTTTGATTTAAACTTGTTAGTTAAAATATCCTTTTATTTTTTTTTATCTTAGCACTATTTTCGCTTGGTGGAAATTTTCAATTTAGCCCTCGATCTTCAAACTAATTTTCTGTCTTCCCTTATAGCCTAAGGTCTAAGGCTGGAAGAAATCCCAAACCATCTATATTATAACATGAAGGGCGAAAGAAAATGGCAACCCATTTTATATATGTATCACTCCTTTTTTGGTCCGGCTCAAAGTAGTCTATTCGAATTTATTTTATTTTATTAAAGAATTTATTATTCTTTATTTTTTACTTTGTTCAGAACCCACAAACTATTAAGAACAAGATTGTCCGCATATTCTTGTAGACCTCTTATTATATGTGACTAATGTATTAATAGCAATATGCTATCATCGTATTATATCGTCAAATATTGTTGTAAGGATATGTATCGTGGTTATGAATAACATATATTAGTATATAAGATTCCTCATAAATATAATAATTTTAATTGTTTTCATGAAATATTCCTTAATTAGTTATAAATTGTAATTTACGAGTGTAGATTCATTTAAAGAAAAGAAAGAAAAAGAAAAGGGCTATATAAGAAAACCCGGAGAATAATAGAAGAATAATTTATCCTTATTTTTGGCGCACTGTGCGCTATCTATTGGGGTTTAGGATCTCATTTCACATAAATTTGACTTTGATTGGTTAGCGTTCAAACGTGTCCCTACATAAGTGGCCAAAATTTCTTCAGAAAATTGTTCTGATTTTTGGGGCGGTTTGACTGAAAATATTTTTTACCTCAAACTAGCAATGCCCAATTTTAATTTCTTTGAAAGAATTATAAGCTGTTTATTATGGGAAAAAGTTATTACATGTGTTTTTACGAGTCCAACCTAACCCTAATTCCGGGTATCCCAAACTGATCCACCGGGTCGAGCCAATTTTACCGACACTAATTAAAGCCACGGGGAGTTCTCAATTATTCACTCTTGAAAATAAAACAAACAAGTAGTCACTTTTAGGTAGCTATGAAAGGACAAAGCAATTTGATCGAATAATTGGATATTTTAATGTTTTATTCTCTATTTCAATATTAGTCGTCGAATTTTGTTTTTATGTTGGCGATTTTTCTTCCTTCATACCAAGATGGATATAATTATTCAAATTTTATTACTATGGAAACAACTATTGCAACTATGACTCCGAAAGATACAATAATGAATAATATATAACTAAAAAGTTAGCCGTTATTCACCATACGAAATTCAAACATTTTACCTGAAATGCATTTTAAAGCCAAAATACCAAATAAGAAGAGAGAAAATTTTGGATAAGCTTATGAGCTTTAATTATTATCTTATAATGTTAAAAATGGTGAATCGAATGATAAAATCTTATTTTATAAATAAATTAATGAAATATGTTATTTAGAAAATTCAAGTTGTAAATTATACATGATTAATGTTGAACTAGGTTGTTTGGTTATCAGTAGCTTGTAATTCTCCTTGTTTCTCCTGACACTCAAGAGGATTGGCGGAACTAAAAATAATATTTAGGAGAGCTCCACTTTTTTCTTCTTCTAATTTGCAAGATATAATAATGTAAAATGTTTCCGACAAACATTATATAAATTCATAAAATTTTCTTGCTTCAAGGGCTTCAGCCAATCCAAACCCTCCTATATATACATATAAACAGTTGTTATGGTACAAACATCTCTTATAGTAGTATAAATTATGAATTATTGAATTCGTTTCAATTCGTCGTGAAAGTAGATGAATTTAAAAATTAAATTTTTTGTCTTCATAAGATTCGAACCTAGATATATGTATTTACATAAATATAGGAATTGAATTTCATGAAGTCGATTTTTTTTTTGTTTTTAAGAAATAAAACGTTGCCATTCCTATATATATATATATATATATATCAATTTTATAGAGTACTTTTGTGTAAAGATCGGAAATACTAAGGTGTCGGTTGGTACGCAGGAATGAAATGAGAATGGAATGGTGATTCCTGCATCCATTCCCATTCCGATGACTGTTAAGATTTTTACGTCAGGAATCACCATTCCCGAATGAATGCTTATTACCATGAACATGAGATTAGTCATTCCTCCCCTCCCATCATTAAAGATTATATATTATCAATTTATATATTATCAATTTTGTGCAGTACGTCTTTTAATTAAAGATTATATATTATCAATTTATAAAGCTTCAAAAAAAAAAGTTACCATTTTGTGCAGTACGTCTTTTAATTACAGAGTATAATTGTCAATTATTTGGGGAAGAAATGGTTTAATTGGTATATAATGATAGTAGGGGCTGTATAAAAGTCGACGAATCTTAGGTTCAAAAGATATTTTGAAAATTGGTCTCTCTGAATTCGAATTAGTATTGGCGGTTAGGTGTCGGTAAATTTATCGACAACGCGATTTTAATCAACTAATGAAAGGGGCTACTATTTGCTCGTCTTTGTACATGGAAAATTATAGTTCAAATATTTAAATATATCTGAAATCATACTTAGTTTTTAATTATAAATTTGAAATTGTCAATTTGACCAACTAATACTCAAATTACTGAAAATTATGCAAATTTATCTCCTAAACTTTTTTAGCACTTGAAAGTTCATAGAATCGTAACAAATTTAACATGAAAATATGTGTGACAATAAATTTAGTTAATAGATATTTATTTAGTTGAGAATTTGTGAATGTAGAATGATAGCAAACTTAAAGACAATTTTTTCTCTATATTCTCGTGGATCCAAGATTATATACTGATTACTATATTAATATCTTAAACAGTCCCAGATTACCTTGTACAAATAAATGTAACAAACTGAAGTACCTAATTAACTTATTTGCAATAAGAGCCATTAATTTCTATGCAGAATCATACATTACAAATGCAAAAATCACATAAACATTTGTAACTTACATATAATTATTCAAATTTTATTCCAAATTTCAAAATAATGGTATACATAAATGCTTATTGGTAAACTACAAAATGATCTCCCCAATAACAATTATGTTTAATGTTTATAGTTAAACAGTCATAATCAATCTTAAAATTTAGTTGACTAACTAAATACAGCCATACTTATAATTTTCTTCAGCCTGCAGACACCCCAATTTCAAGTGAAACATTATTCTTCAATAACACCAAATTTGTCGAGCAAGTTGAGAAGCAATTTCGGATGCTGGTGATTTAAAATATAGTATTAGATATGATTCTATGAACATAGAATAAATTTATATTTATACAAGGATATAGAGTTTGGACAATTGAATCATTCCTATCCCACCAACTATAAATAATTGATACTTTTAGAGAATAAGAATTCAATTTCGGACAATGTGAGAAGTAAACATGTTTCAACTCTGGGAGAAAGAAATAAGATATTTTATTGAGTGAACACACATAGAGTTTACAAATTTAACGTGCCATAAATCTATTGTTGGAAATCGAAAAACGAAGTAATTTTGTTAATTTCCAAATATATAGTTCATGTAATTTTATTATAATTATCAATGATCCGGACTACTTTTATTACTTTTATATAATTCAGGCATTTTATTGTAATAATCTGTAGTTTAGAATATTTTTATTAAGTGACCAATAATTTAGGATATGAACTGCGATTTTCCCAAAAAAAAGTAAATTACCATTAAATATTCTTACGTCTTCATTCCCATTTTGTAAAGTGACATAATAATAATAATAATAATAATAATAATAATAATAATAATAATAATAATAATAATAATAATAATAATAATAATAATAACAACAACGGAGCTATTATGTTCTTAAAGTGCCATTTGACATAATAACAACATATTCGATAATTACAAGAGCTATTATGTTCTTAAAGTGCCATTTGACTTTGAAACCGACTTCCTAACCAAAAAACTCATAATCAAAGCATCCCAACCCACATATTCGATAATTACAAGTCGGCTAATTTCCTTAAATCTCGAGGTAAGTATATATAATACAGGATTGAGATCGTAATTAGTCCATATAATTAGATTCATAATTAGGGTTTATTATTCAAAACCAATTAAGATTATTAATTCAAAATTAATATTTATTAATTCACAATTAGGATTTATTAATTCACAATTAGATTTATTAATTTAAAAAAGATTTAAAAGAGATGATTTATTAAATTAATTAATTTTAATTAGAATTAATTTAATTGTTAAATAAAAATATGCAATGGGGTCACCGAAAAATGAGAATAATATTTTAGAAACGGAGGTTTTATTAAATATTTCTGCTTCCGTTATTCTTTCGTCAGGTTCAAACTAGCATCAATGTAGTGCCACCAAAAGTAGCATTTTCTTTATTTATTCTTTTTTCTGCACAGTATTATTTCTAATCTCGAAGCCTCTTCCCACCTAACTTACTCTTATTAATCCTTTAAACTCATAATTGGATTAGGATAATTAATCATACATCACCATTCACCACTCAACTAGGTGCCATGCTTTCAAATACACAAACCTAACATACACAAACTTTAGACTTATTTTGGTTTTTATTTAAACTTAAATTTATTCTAAAATATAAAAACGTATCTCTTCTTTTGGTTTTCACTCATTAACTTCCAAAATACACAATTTCTGTCACAAACTCTAAATCCATACGATAATTTGATTTTTCTTTTTTTTTTTGGTAATTTAATACAGAAATTTTAAAGGCTGCGTCACGGTGGACTCGAACCCGAGACCTTTGGTCTCGGGCATTAACCACTCTACCACTAGGCCAACACACACACGATAATTTGATTTTTCACATGACTGACATGTTAATTAATATCGATTTGGGACTTGAAAGACTTTTTTAAAAAAATCATGTATATTGGAACAAATTTCAAGATTCGTGTGCAAAATTAGAAAAATGTCAAGTTCTTAAAGTTTATGTGAAAAAACAAAAATATCGGAAATTTGTGTGTTTTAAAACAATCATCTCTATATAATATGTATAATGTTGGGCCTGTGTCTAACTTTTTACACTGATAAAACAATTATATAATCACACAGCTGATGACGTGTTGGCTCATATTCCACCATATAATAAAACAAGTTGATAGTCTATTTTGTCCAGGGACAGCTCAATGGTTAAGGTGAGTTCGGTCGAGAGATCACAGGTTCGAACCCCATCAAACGCCTCTATGGGTTTGAGCCTCTCACACCTGATTTTTCAAGTGTGGTTTACTTGTCCTGTGTGGTTTGCAAGCTATTGCATAGGAACGTGGGGTTTACCCAGTACGCACCTAAGATAGCGGCTGCGCGGTTTCCACGATACAAAAAAAGAAAAGAAAAGGTGATAGTCTATTTTGTAAAATTATATTTCGTGATTTAACTCGATCGAATGGATTAACTATCAGTTTTCATAAATATGCTCAAAATCACGTAATAAATATTTTTCTATTGTTTAACTGTCCTATATTTTAATACTTAATAGCATCGATTCTTTCTTCTTTTAACTCGCTCTTTTTTTCTTTTTTCTAATGTGGGTCGACGAAACAAAATGCTACATATGACGCTCAATTTCACCAATCCATAACGATTCCGTTCCTTTTTCATTTATTAAATTTTAGGTATATAACAGGTAGAGAGCAAAGTCAAGATTAATCATCATTCAAATCATATAAATACAATAAAATTAATTTAAAGTTAAGATTTGAGACAAGGCTTAGTCCACGAGAAGTGGTATGTTATTCTTGACGAGCATGATGGGTTGTAATTCAACAATCTATAGAGTGATTGGAAGAATATTAATTGGACCCATGCCCTAGACTTAGAGTTTCATTGCCCTGTTTATATATAACCCTACAATTGACTAATGGTTGAAAATATCTTACAATTTCTAAGGTGTGCCACTCAATTTTGTCATCAAAGTGATACTACTATTTATAGTGTTCGAAAATTAAATGAAAGAATAATTGCCATTCTATCCCTAACTTTCGTTTGTTCTAACTTCTTCAACATTTGTTGGGTTGCAAGTCTTGTCAAACTTAGGTTATGAAAGTGATCATCAATTAAGAATAAGATTAAAATTTAAGGGGTGGTCTCCTGTGCGCACAGTGCCACCCCATTTAATTAATTAATTAATTCATTCTAATTAAAATTAATTAGTTTAATAAACTTTAATTGTAAATTAATAAATCATAATTATGAATTAATAAATAATAATTTTGAATTAATATATCTTAATTTTGAATTAATAAACCCTAATCATGAATTAATAAACCCTAATTTTGAATAATAAATCCTAATTTTGAATTAATAAACCCTAATTGTGAATTAGTAAACTCTATTTTGAATTAATAAACCCTAATTTTGAATAATAAACCTTAATTTTGAATTAATAAACCCTAATTGGAATTAATAAACCCTAATTTTGAATAATAAATCCTAATTGTGAATTAATAAACTCTAATTGTGAATTAATAAACCCTAATTATGAATTAATAAACCTTAATTATGAATTAATAAACCATAATTATGAGATAATAAATTCTAATTTGAATTAAAAATTATAATTAAAAATTAATAAATTTAATTATAAATTAACAAAATCTAATTATCCTTACTCACTATAATTAATATATAATTATTTTAACAAAAAAAAGTGTGAATATTGCGGTGAAGCTCACTCACACCGTGAGCTCACCCAAAGTTTTTGTCAAAATTTAATATCGTCAACTATATATTGTTCACATTTGCGACGAGTGATTTGCTATACACGATTTATGAGCACTTACCGTGAACCCCACTGGCATATAGTTCATGTTAGCATTTTAGTTTTCTATTTTACAAATCTCATAAATTACAACTAAGATCATCAATTTTGAAAATTTTATAAAAATCAAATTTAATTTTATTCCTCATTTTGAAGTTAAAAGAATATGGGAGTGGACGCATGGGTAGGGTGGATTGAAGCCTCCAGTTCATGTTTTTTTTTATCATCTATTTATGAGTGGGGAGCAAAATTATATGACTTTTTTTTTGTATTACATTACTCTGTCCTATATTGTAATTGTACATGAGACTATACTGATAAACTTTTATATATAGATAGTTATTGAATACTTAAGCAATTCTTTTTCTATATTTGACAAAATAAATCGATTATTGAATTTCCTATCAATAAAGGAAAAGGAGAAAGATTGACGGTCGGCACCATTCACAACCTAAGGAATCTATATTTATTAATTATTACGATATATTTATTAAGTATTATGATATATTACCATCAAGTTGAAAAATTCTATATATACAATTTCATTTTTTTTATGCTGCAGTTTCAAACTGAAATAAGAAAAATATTATTCAAATGTTATGTTATTACTTCTAACTTTTCTTTTTCTTCCGCCAAGAATCAGTTCAAGAACTTAAATATGAATATTCGCTTTTCTTTCTAGATAATTCGTTTGACTATCTCCCAAAATAGAATAAAGTTAGAACACAAAACAGATAACTGTTGAAACAAATATCTGAAAGCATAACACCACCAATAAAAAAATTAAGTGGAAAAGTCGTTGTCCAACTTCATCAGAGTAAAATCTTAATCTTAACGATTAATTATAGTTTATAGTGTGATCTTTGGGCTGAGTTGCAAAAATAGAATAATCTTTGAAATATTGCAAATATAGTCGACCTTTGGATGCGAGTTGCAAATATGGTTCGGGCCTACATTTTTTCTAACGTGGAAAACTCGAATCCAATGTGGATATTCTTATTTAATTTGTAAATTGCTTGGAAATATATTTTCTATTTGAACATCAAAACGACATCGATTTCATGTCCGAAAATATAATTTCAATTTTTTGATGTCCAAAAATATAGCTACGAGCATGAAAAGGAAGCCGTTTTGATGCTTAAGTAAAAAAAAATATTTCATGTACTTTACAAAATAAACCAGAATATACATGTGGGTTCACATCTTCTACGTCAAATTTTTCAACCTGAAAATGTAGACTCATGCCATATTTGCAACTCATGTCTAAAGATCAGATTATTTTTACAATTTTTTCAAATATCAAGCTATTTTTGCAACTCGATCTAACGTCAAACCATAAAGTATAATTAACTCTAATCTTAATTCATTGTTCTCGAAATTATCTCAACTTTGGTTCAAAAAAAAAGACCTTTAACGATGCAATTTAAATGAAATTTTTATCTTATTTAATTTTATATTTATAATGAGAAAAAAATAGGTTTACGTAGAAAATTCCTATCAAGACCCTGTCTAACATATTCGATTTGACGCTCAAGTCCATAAGTCCAACTTAAATCACTACAAATGAATTTCTTAATGAGGATTTATTCATTCAAGCTTCTCTAAACAGTTATGCTTAATTAAAAAATATAAATAGCAACTAATTTGAATGAGGATTAAAGATATTGCACGACAAGAACAGTAATAATTGCATAAAACTTTAGCCAAACTTCACTGCTTATGTGTACTAAATGACCAAATTATAGTAAAATTAATGACAAAGAAAGTTAGGTGATGTTAATGTTTAATCCATAAGAAAGTGACTTGATAGTTAATTGTACTTAATTTTATTTTTATTAAATGTGAAGATCATTATTATCATCACTCAAACATTTAGATATAGATAATATAATATGTAGTATGTACCAACTACCATAAAGTATAAAGTTTGGAACATTAGAATACCTACCAAATTCCTCTTTTCATAATCTGGATCTAATTTCCTAAACAGCTATTTAAACATTTTGTTTTTATATATACAGTGATATAGAAGTTGACTCAAATACAAATCAATCCTATTCTATTAACTAGAAATCAATCTTAATAGAAAATCAACTGCTTGTCCCAGGGACGGCCAAAATTAATGTGGGTTCGCATGGTAGAAAGGTCAAGGTTCAAACCTCATCAAACGCCTCTATGGGTTTGGCGCATCACACCTGGTTTTCCAACTGTTTTCCAAATGTGATTTACACGAGAACACGAGGTTTACCAGTCTTGCACTAAGGTAGCGGTGCATGGATTCCCATGATACAAACAAAAATTCAAACTGCTTTGTTGATTTTATATGATTTACTAATATCATAAAAAAAAAGTATTATCATAATACAAAAAGCATAATTATATACATAAAAACATTAGCATAAAAATACGCATAATTTTGTACATGAAAAGTAAACTCACATAATTCTATATGGAAACCAATCCTGATCATCCATTTATATTCAAGTTCTACATACTAGTTTTATACATGAAATTAAGCATCATTTTATACATGAAAACACATAATTCTTTATGGAAATCAATCCTAATCATCTATTTAGTCAAGTTCTACATACTAGATTAATATCTAGTTAATATAATAAATATGATTTACACTATAACTCATCTCTCTATAGTTATTCAACTTACAAGATTATAGTTTATGTAAATAAGTCAACTCAATAGTACTATCCAAAAAGTCAACTTAATAGTAATACTTGTAACTAGTCTTTTATATTTATATTTATTTATGCATGTGTACTACCCTGGTGAACTTGAATTAAATTTGAACTGATTCATTTTTGTGATCAGACGCATTTGTTTAATAACAATTATAACAAACAAATTACAACTCAAAATCGACTATAATTGAATATTTTTTTCAGTAGTAACTAAAAAAACATCAATAACGATTATTTTTTTTTTTTGTTAAAGGAATCCGTAACTACTTTTTTTGATGAGTCTTGACTGGATTCATTTTCAAGAGGTATTTCCATTTTCTATTCCATTGAATTTACATACCAATATACATTTCGCGTCATTAAATATACCAAATTTTAGTTCAATAACATATATTTTTGCTGTTGTATAATTTGTGCTATTCCCATGACATATTTTAATTGGTATAATAACATTAAAGAAGTTTGTTTATCATTTTCCAAATTCACAAAGGATGTGTAGGATAAGTGGATGACATTCACCTATTTATATGAATAACGTATATGTCCACTTTGAAAATTAGCCCAAGTAGGTTTCAAGACAAAATAGCATTGATCATCGATGTTATAATCAAGATTAGTTGTCGACTTCACAAAGTAATTAAGCATATAAAAATCCCAATCATTTAACATTATTGTAAGATCAGCTTATTTTATATGATTTACACGTCATTATGCATAATTTGAATTTACTCGGACTACATCTTAGATAACTCTGCATGTAACAGCGTTGTTGAAAAAATCACAAAAATGGGGAAAAGAAAAAGGCGGTTATATAGAATAAAGTTAAGGAATGTCAATTATAATATCAACGTAAAATGTCAATTATAGCCATTTCTTGCTATTGGACTATTATCACCAAATAGTACCAATGGGTCCAACCAAATAGTTGGTCCTATTGGTACTATTTGGTAATAATAGTCCCAATAGGGTAAGTAAATTGGTATAATTTGACATTTTACGTTTAGCTTTATAATTGACATTCCTTAACTGATATATATATATAATTTCACAAAAGAAAAACTAATGAATAATCTCGAGTAAAAGAGCATGGCCTTAGGGATTTAGGCCCACTTACATGGTTAGACATATAGCTATATGCAGACATTCGGCGATATTTATTGGGTATTCAAGCTGTAATTAATATCTTTTATTATTATAATATATTATATTACAAATTCTTTGGTTCTTTTTTTTTAAGTAAAAAGTATTTGCAGTCATCTATATTTGAAAATTTAATTGGTAGAAAAAATAGGCATGCTAGGTAATAGAGACAAAATACTCACCCGACCCATATCCCATATGGATTGGGCCTTAGATTCAATACTAAAGCTCAACCTCAGGGCCCATGGCTGGAAGCCCATTAGGCCAGCACATGATCAGAGCTATCCTCGTCAGAAATGACATGTATCAGAGCTGAAACTATCAGACCCGAGACCGAGTTCACCTCTGAAACAAATCTCATCAAACTATCAGCTCATGATTAACATAAAGTATATGTATCCGTTTAATACGTTAGACCACTATTCACGACCCATGAATTCAAGAATACCGTCGGACATGGTCAATCCCACTATTGAAGACACATACCTATTTTTCAGGTATCACTAAACCCTCAATGATTATAAATGCCCACCTCATGCAAAATTGTTAGGTGCGTTAATCTTATGTGTGAACATCCAAAACACACACACACACTATACTCTTGCTTCTACTTGACTTGTTCGCACCTAAAGAACACCTCCACATGTTCTAACTTGAGCATCAGTGTTTCTCTTCGAAGTCGAACCTCATTCGAACTTGTTTTGCGAGCTAATTTCGCGTTATTTATGCATTCTTCTCAAGGAATTCAATCAACCACGTTTCCGTTGACTCGATCATCATCGATCCGTTCAGAAAATGTAATATTTGCTATAGATCATTAACCTAGATCTATTAGAAGGATCAACGATAAACAAAACTGATCGTCACTTTAAGATTACAATATTAAAAAAACCGCTGAAAATACCAAAATTAATGTCAAAGCCCTAACAATAAAGTTAAACGATTCATATAATATGGTCTATACTGCTAATTAATTAGTCTCGATTAATTAGCTTTTTAGATAAATAAAGTTTGAGTTGTCCGATTAGAGAAATGACAATTACTGACTTCTACAAGAACATCTTGATTTTGTTATAGATAAATAAAGTTTGAGTTGTCAGATTTCGCATGTGATTTGATGAGAATATAATGGAGGGTTCCTCGAGCGAGAGGCGTAGGGCTACTATTTTTTTATTTTTTTACTCATAGGAAGCATACGACCGTTGTCTTCAATATACACTAGATAAAACTTATGTTATTGTGCAATATCTTGTAAATCACATAAAACATGTAAACCTAGATTTAAAGAGTTTTATTTTTGTCAATTAAATACATAAATTTAAATGTCGTATCACAGTGGATTCGAACCCTAGATTTTTGGTCTCAGGTATTAACCACTCTACCACTAAACCAACATACATACATAGATTTAAAGGGCCTTTTCTGTGGTTTGGTGAGAATATAAAGGAATGATTTATTTTACAGCTAACCCTTTTCATAACATACAATATTCCATCACGCCAAATTGTTCCCAATTGGAAAACTGTCCGGAAAGAATCAAGGTAAAAGACACTTATCTTTATAGTTATATTCCCCATTTCGTTACACCAACACAAATATATATATATAATATCTTTAATAGGTCAGTTTAGTAGGGTAATGAGTCTCTATTTATGACAAATCATCCTAATCACTATTTTTGTTTTTGAATTCATGAAATCCATAATCACTATATTTGATTAGTACTGGATAAATCTCACGTTCCTATATAACAACCTACAAATCACACAGAACATGTAAATCTCACCTGCAATATCCTGAAATTAATTTAATTAGAAGCACTAATCGACAAGTAGCATGGACAGAAAAGCGTTTTTATTTTGCAGAGAGTTCTGGTGGCTTGCAATTTAGCGACAAATTAATTAATCTTTCTTTTTTCCTTCCTATTTCTCTTTGGGAAAAAAAATTGGACAGTATGTAAGAGGTTTATGTATTAAAACATTAAAAAGCAATATGATCAAGTTATAATCAACAACTAATAGATTTTGCATTGCAGTATAGGATCGAGAATTAAAAAAACGAAATGTCTTTGTCCTAATACTGCATATCACACACCAACATTTGTGTGTCCAGAACTGAAAAACCCATTAAAAAAATATAAATAATACAAGCACTTTTTTACTTAATTAGGCTTCAAATACTTGCAACTTGATCAATTTGGGGCAGGTGTAGTTGCTGCCAATATTGCCTTCAAATCCTTTCTCAATATTTTTCCAGATGGATTTTTGGGGATGACATCAACGAAAAATACTCGGCTAATTCTCTTGTAGAAAATAACCTGCAAAAGAATCCCAGTAATTTTCATTATATTAATTCCATTTATGATTAAAAAACAGAAATAGTAATAAATAATAATGCGTAAAATAAAAATATGGCTGACCTGTTTGGATATGAATTGCTTGATATCATCCTCAGTAATTGTGGATCCAGTTGATTTCACAACAAATGCAACCGGTACTTCTCCTGCTTGTTCATCTTTCATTCTGCAATACATAATTAATATTAGCGTTCAAAATAAACTATTAATTAAGATTTAAAATACAATATTCAACTATTTTTTTAGAAAAATTATACTTTCCTTGTCCCTATTTTTTTTTTCTAATTTTCCTAATTCTCCATACTTATTACCATCAACAATATCTTTATTTACATCTTTTACCATCCGTGGCCTACCATTATCCCATTTTTACTCTCAACAATAGAACTTAATTACAACTTTTATCACCCATGATCCACCACTAATTAATTTAACACTATATTAATATGAGAGTCTTACTTCACTGACAATACACTATTATGAAAGAAAGTTGGGCACTGTACTATTAATTTAACACTATACTAATTTTGACTCACCGCTAATTAATTTTCAGGAAGAAATTTGGGTGATGGAGGAAGTATGTATCTAATAAACTATTATGGAATTATATTTATGTCTCTCCTACTCCTATAATTAAGTGGACCACGTAGGGTACGTACTTGGCTTAATGGTAGAGCGACAATTTCTTAATTAAACAATCATGTGTATCAATTCTATAAATCAAATCGAGCTACTATGCACACATAAATTAAAGAATAGCATATTCGATCGGACTTACGGGACGACGGCTGCGTCGGAGATATTGGGATGGTTGAGGAGGAGGGCTTCAATCTCGGCGGGGGCAACTTGGTAGCCTTTGTACTTGATAATTTCCTTAAGACGATCAATGATAAATAGCTCATCATCTTCATCAATGAACCCTATATCTCCTGTGTGCAGCCATCCTTGTTTGTCTATTGTTCTCTCCGTTGCTTCTGGATCATTCAAATAACCTGCAGTACTTTTAGAAAATAAATTTATTGTACTTACATAGGATTTATATGATCTAAATTTGTCACGCATGATCCTCTAGCAACTACGTACACATATCAACTTAATATTATCTTTAGGTAATACATAAAAACATCTTGCACGGGCAAACGTCCGCAATCAGTGTTCTTTTTCCTATTCAATTATTTTTTCCTTAAGATTTTGGTTTGAGAGGTTTCGACGAGACCCGACCTTATGAGATCTATTTGTGGTCTATGAGGTATTAGATTTATTTTCTTCTTCTTTATTTATACAATCTCATTTACCTACCTATTAATTAATAATTAAGTAATTATTAGTTAATTAATAATTAATTGGAATGTTGATTAAAATTTACTAATCCTAATTATATTAGAATATTGTAGTAACCCTCAACTAAAATTTATAAATCTTTTCTATTAATTTAATTAAAAATAAAGTAAAATTAATTATTAAAATTAAAAAAAGTTAAATTAGAAAAAGAGAGGGACGCACCATGCAGACCCCCGCATGAAAGTTGACTCCTACGTAATATAATGGCACTATATAATATATAAGTTAGTCCCGTTTCTGTAACATCTATTTTTTATTTTTTTGGTACCATTTTATGTTATAATATCATGACACATAAAACAAAAATGAGATAATAATGAAAATTAAAAGGTCTAGTGTAGGGGTAGGATAATAATTTCGATGGGTTTGGTAGAGAAGGACAAGGAGTGATCATAGCACAATATGTTAATAACACATACTCGCCACCAACCTTTGTGTGTCATGATGACATATGTACTGATGTGTTGGTGGTCATAAGCTAATTATAATTTAATTAGGAAAATTTGAAGAACTCACGACTTGGAGACAGATAAATTGAGATTCATATTCTAGTGTGACACCTTATAAAAAAAGGAGGATCACTAAATAAAAAATAAATTACTTTTAGAATTACACCCTAATAATATGACACGTGTTGTTTTGTTCCTAATTTGAGTCTTCCCTAAATGCGTCCTACTCCGTCTTGTTAATTTGGACAATATTATGCTTTCTTAATTTTATTTTAACTCTATAAAGGGAAGTGCACTAAATCATTCAACACGACTCAAAAGGAATAAAAACAATTTCGTTAGGTATTATATTGGTGGAATAAAACATAGGAGAAAGCGCAAAATAAAAGAGGTGGATATCATATGGGACATTAATTTACCTTTCATAATTTGATCACCTCTGATGCAAATTTCGCCTGGCTGGTTGCGCCCCAGCGAAGCACCACTTTCTGTGTCGACGATTTTCATCTCAGCATTTCTTACCACGGTCCCGCACGCACCGGATTTTATCTCAAATGGCTCTTTTGCAAATGCCAAACACATCGCTAGCACCGGTCCGGCTTCGGTCATTCCATAACCCTACAAATTATCACATTCAAATTATACATTTCTTTATTCATTGGGGAAATTCGCCACTCAATAATTAGGTGGGATTACACAAATATATCTATATATAGAGAGAGATTATACAAATATATATAATCTATAAATGGTAATGGGATGAGAAATAAAGAAAACATTGATACTTCTGTAAATTTGGATAGTCATATCACAATTTAAAGCGTTACTATATCAAGAAAAAAAAGCAGTAATATCGTCGTATATAGTTCATTTATTTACACATTGAATAAAAGTTTATGTAATCATGTGCAATAATATGGCAAGTGCGGTACAGCAATTATGAACATTTTATTTTTGTTCTGAGCTTCTTAACACCTTTTATTGCAATTGATATTGTCCACAAATACGATTACTTATTTTCAGCAAAAATAAACTATATAATATAATATAATATAATATAATATAATTATATAATCAATTTTTCTTTCATATTACTTGGGGGATTTATTACTATTAATATAATGTAGTTATTACCTTCCTTTTGCATGCTCAACGTTTTTATACTATTTTTTTCAATTTCTTCGCATTCAGTGTGCATGCATGCAACTTTGCAGATAAGATAATTATAAATACGCCAACCATATAGTATACCACTTAATGCTATTTCTACATACATCACCAAAACTTCCCACAAACTCCAAAATTGTATAAATATATAAGTAAGTTCAACCTAAATAGCACAACCTAATTAATACTTACGCATCAATTTCATGAAAAATTAATACTATCCCCCATATATACCTAAACATACAGATACCAATTCTCATTCAAAGTCCCAAAATAGCATGTTAATTGCAGGACCAGGAATGCATACACATTCCGTAAATTAATATTTTTCCCATTTCAAACGCAAACAACTTATTAGGTAAGACTTTATACCAAAAGGACCAAAACAAATTAAAGCCCACACGAATTTAAAAAACACAGAAATAAAAAGGAATAATATATATACATTATATATGTAATTACCTGTCCGAGCTTGGCATTAGGAAACTTATTTCTCACCGCCTCCTCCAGCTCCTTCCCCAGCGGCGCAGCCCCCGACATCACCGTCCGCACCGACGAGAGGTCGTATTTGTCCACCACCGGACTCTTCACGATAGCCAGCACAATCGGCGGCACGAACGGCCCGATCGTCACCTTATACTTCTGAATCAGCTCCAGAAACGGCACAATCTCGAATTTCTGCATCACCAAAATGGCGGCGCCGGCGCGCAGTCCGCACAGCAGGATCGAATTCAACGAATAAATGTGAAAAAACGGCAAAACGCAAATCATCACGTCGTCACTGTGTATATACAGATTCGGATTCTCGCCGTCGACCTGCTGCGCGACGTTCGTCACCAGCCCCTTGTGCGTGAGCATCACCCCCTTCGGCAGCCCCGTCGTGCCGGAGGAGTACGGCAGCGCCACCACGTCGTCGGGGCTGATATCCACCGCCGGCAATGCCTTCTCGTCGACGGAAATCAGCTCGGAGAACTGTAAATAATCCGTCGCCGCCGCCGGAGGCGGCAGCGAATCCACCAGCATGACCCTAACGCCGTTATCTAACGCGTAGCCGTTAACTTTGCCGACGTGGCACGCCTGCGTTATGATTAGCTTAGCTTTGGAGGCTTTCGCTTGCTTCACGACTTCGGCTGGGGTAAAATAGGGATTTGCCATGGTGGAGACGGCGCCGATGTAAGAGGCGCCGAGGAAGGCGAAGACGAACTCCGGCGAGTTCGGGAGGAGGATCATGAGGGTGTCGCCGTGGCGGAGGCCGAGGCGGCTCAGTCCCGCCCCGACTCTTCTCGAGATCGCCTCCACCTCCTCGTAGGAGTAGACGTCACCGGTGCCGCCGTTGATCAGGCACGGCTTGGTTCGATACTTGGAAATGTTTTCGAAGCAGTAGGAATGCAGCGGCAGGTGCTTCGGAATGTAGATGTCGGGGAGTTTTGATCGGAAAATGACGTCATCTTTTCTGGTTGCAGTCTCCATTTTTAGGTGAAATTTTGGGGACGATTTTGAGGAAGATTATTGGCGTCAACTTTTATTTTGTGTGAGTTTTGAACCTGAAAATGAGTGTTGGGATTTATGGGATATATATACGGGTTCGTATTTGTGAAAGTTGGTGAGATGGGGGAGTTGATGGGGAATTTGGGTTGCTCGGGGGTAAATTTTGGAATTCGTATGATTAGGGAATCCATGGTGTGGTTGGTGAGAATAGTGAAGGGGGTTGGGTGGAGTGGGGCAAGCTGAATTGCGAATCACTATTTCTATGCTTTAAGATACTAGTGTGGTGGTATATGTTAATCATTATTTCATGAATATTAAATCTAAGACAAAAGGCCAATCCATTAAAATAGATATATATATATATATATAATCATTATATAACATAAATAAAGATCATTGGTGGACTGAATGAATTTATAATTGAAATATGATATGTTTGTATCTGACTAATTTATACATTTTAGGTTGAATCATAAATACTTGATAAAAATATCTCGTGTGGTTGAATCAGTTATTGCATATCAATGGAATTTATGTAAAATATACAATGTCTGAAAGATACTAGAAATCTCAAGAGGATTATATATTTGAAGTAGATGTCGATGTTCTTTTTGATATAGAGACTGTGAAATAGTTCGTCATTATACAGGGTAAGAGGTTTGGCGATTATATATTATGCATGTATGGAGAAGAAACAGGAGTCAAACCGCCCTATAATAACTCAAGAAGACGTCATTTATGTTTATTTAATTAAAGGAGTGTTTACTTTTCATGATTAGCATTTTGAAGGATTGACTATATATTTGATGGATTAAAGGTGTGATAAGATAATTTTTATCTATCAATCCTTTGTTTACTACAAAGGATTAGTGAAAGATTAAAATTGGGATAAATAATTTGGAGGATTATTTCAATCCTACCCAATTGGTTGGATTAAAATTAATGAAGAACAATTCAAAGGATTAAAATAATCCTGGGCTTTGGGATATTAAGTTGGATTAATTTTATCTATCCAACCTAATCATGCAAAGTAAACACCAGGTAAGAGTTCATTTTTAATTAGTATCTAACACATTTATTTATTGTAGTGCGAACTCAGCAGCTCATCATGCTTTTGCTAGGCATGCAGAGATTGTGCGGATAGTTCCTTTAGGTCATGTACTTGTGATTTTTTGTCGTCGTTGATGGTTGTGGCAGTTGTTTTGATTAATTTCTATGCAATCATCCTTTCAGAAATAAAAGAAAAATATTAATTCAAACTATAAAATTTAATCTCAATCCCAATTCTAAATTGAGTTTTTCCATAACTACCTGTGTAGGGGCCACCAATTTCCTCTACGAACCAAATATAAATAAAAAATTCAAAAAAGTAATTATGTTATATGACAAATATGGACACTCCACATAATTTGCTCTACTTTGAGTAATTAATAATTTTCCCATAAAATATATGTTTATATGTACAATAATTGAATATCAAATTTAAAATTGTCAAAATATATAGGAAAAGTAGAAGAATTGAAAAGGTTGTTAGGTCAAAAATGTTTGACTAGCTAAACCTATTATTCTTTTTTCAAAGGACAAGCCATCAAGCAAGACCAGCTTCTAGTTGAGCTGATGCGCCCGGTTCCGACTCCTAATATGTTCTCAATATAACAAATTAAAGCTTGAATTTTATTTAAGGGCAGGATTCCGTTGGTAAAGTACTAATTCTTAATAAGACTTTTAAATCTTTATTGTAAATTAATAATTCAAATTGAACATTATTAAATTTTAATTAGAAATTAATAAATCTTAACTGAAGATCTATAATCTATTGGAAAATAATAAATCATAATTGGAGATTAATAAATCTTGATTGAAGATAATGAAACCGTAATTGGGGATGGTGAAATTCTATTGAAGAGTAATAAATTCTAGTTATCCTTAATTCTCTGATCACCCGAACATACATGTGGTGTGCAAGCAGCACACATGAGTTTTGTCTTTATTTTATTTAAGAATATGTACAATAATAGCATCTTCTATTGCACAATCACATTTAATTTATCACTACAAAATACTCATTCCGTAGTATTTAATTTGACTTGTTTTCCTTTTAGGAATATCCCATTACACTTAGTTTAATCTAGTTTTAAAAATAATTATCTCTTTAAAATGTGTGGAGTATAATTATTAATTATCCCTTTAATTATTTTATATCATTTTTGTAATTATTCGTACCTAAAAAAAATAAATCATTTTGAATAGTGAGATATATTAGATCTATGTGTAATTCGATGATTGCCTTCATGAGTTGACAACTTGACATAACCAAGTGTGTGTGTGTTGGCGCAGTGGTAGAGTGGTTAATCTGGGGTCGAATGTCTCCGGGTTCGAGTCGCGTGTGACCTTTAAAATTTCGTATTAAATAAAAAAAACTTAGACATAACCAAATGGTTGGTGTCAATGTAGTTAGGTAATATAAAGATATCTTTTTCATGTTGACATTTTCCACTTAGGATTAAACAACCATGAGACTTGACGGAGGATGGAGTCTCGTTGGCGGCCGATCGACGGTGACGTTTTCACCTACTACCACGACGTCGTATTGCATAGTTGTACATTTTGTCTATGACGTGGCAAGCGCGGGTATGATACAGTTGGGCATTGCCTTAATCATTTGGGGTGGTCCCTGTGCACGCACACCCATCCCTAATTAATTAATTAATTAATCTTAATTAAAATTAATTAATTTAATAGTCTTAATTTTAAATTATATATCTTAATCGTAAATTAATAAATTAATATTGAATTAATAAACCCTAATAGTGAATTAATAAACCCTAATTGGAATTGATAAACCCTAATTTTGAATAATAAACCTAATTTTTTAATTAATAACCCTAATTGGAATTAATAAACCTTAATTTTGAATAATAAACTCTAATTGTGAATTAATAAACCCTATCTTTGAATTAATAAACCATAATTATGAATTAATAAATCATAATTATAAATTAATAAACTTTAATTATGAGTTAATAAATTATAATTTAAAATTAATAAACACAAGTAATTCGATCCCGCATGATATAGCACAGTCCAATTCCGGTCAGGCAGAGGCTTCGAATTCGATTGAGCTCCATCAACACGACAATCAACCTTCGGACTCGAAATTGCGTAGTAATTTGCAAGCTGCAACGATGACTGGCACAGTAGGGGGAAAAATAATTAATTGCAGATCGAATTTAGTCAAAATCACACGTACCTACCAATTTCTAAGTTATCTGATCTACGGATTGAAGCAATATAAGATTCGGATAGAGAGAACGATTTTTACAAAACAATCCTTGAAATTGACTTGTTCGAGCATAATAAACGTGCGTATTTGTGTGTATTATCTCCGTACCTGCTTCAGATCTCGAAGAACTGGAGGCGATAAGCTTCGCAAATCCAATACGAAGCAGAGCAAAACCATTTTTTACTCAGTCTCTTTTCCTCCTTTTCGCTTGATGAAATCTCTCCGTTGAAAAGAAAATATTGATAGTGAGGTTTTGCGGATATATATATTTATTTAAGAGTCGCAAGTTTTGGCGCGTAATACCGTAGCATTACTTTGCTACGTGTTTTTATTCGTTTTTCCCTTTTATTTTATTTTTAAATTTAGGATGAGAAATTATTCTAACCACTTCTATAAACAACATGTGAAAAATATTCACTTTTACAAGAATGTATATATCGTAGTCAAATTGATTATAATGCTTCTGATATCACGTTCATTTACTGCTTTTCAGCAAAATTTATTGGAATGGAAGTGTGTTGACCGAAATCATGAAGATTTTTAACTTTTTGAATGTAAAAACGTGAGACCGATGGGAGATCAATGATGAAGAATAATATATAGGTTAAATTTTATCTTTTCTGTTATTAGGAGTTTGATATTTTATTTTTCAGATTCTATAATATCGGCCAAAGTACCAAACCACATTGTTATCAATCGGGCAACCTAAACAACATTATATTCATAATTAATACGTCGAAATTGATCTATAATGTCTCGATCCATCTCATATGTCGTGTGCTATTAATTTTTGAATAATAAGCACTCATTTTTTAAAAATTAAAATTATTTTTATTGGTCTTAGTGTTGTAATAGTTGTTAAAAATAAAGTGGGGATTTTGCCAATAAAATAAAAACTATCAAAGTAGGTGGAGTCCCTTGGCTATATAAGAGCTCATAAATAAATGATACTATGTCAAGTAGACATTTAGTGTTGTTTAACTCTAGTTAAATTTTCTTAAATCGGTTTGTGAGTGAGGTGAGAGTTATTGGAATGTAAGAGTGTAGGGGTTGGGGAAGAGGGTGAAATCTTGTGAATTGTAGAAATTTATCATATAGTGGATTTTTTACATTAAAGTGGTTTTGGCTGAGTTTCACATTAAATTCTTGTGTTGTTGATTGTGTTTTATTTTTCTTATTTCTTGCTTCTACACACTTAGAACATTATACAACGGCATTATCAATATGCACATCATATATGCCAATAAAATAAAAACACCAAATACACAATGCACAATCCAGCATCTTATAGTGTCATAAATAAAGAGGAGATATCCATCTTTACCATCTTTTATTTTTTTACAATTTAAATACTCCCAATCTTTTTCATCACTAAACGCATCGTTTTTGCGGCACAAGTCAGACAAACTCTGCCATCATCAGAAGAATTTAGAAATTTTGTAATCGCAAAAATCAAAAGATGGCATTACACTTACAACCCTTTTATAAAAAGCCGTGTTATGAGTCATGACTGCTAATTAGGTTAACCAAAACTAAAATCTTACTTGAAAAAGAAAAGAAAAAAAAACCCTACTCTCCAAACAACTCCACACTACTCACTCCATTCAAATCCTCCATAGAAACAGCCTTGAGCTTCTCCATCACCACCTTCTCCCTAAACATGGCGCCTGAAACGCTAGCCATCCCCGGATTCTGGCTATTCAGCACCGAGAAAACCGTCGCCTGCTCAAAGCCAGCATTAAAGCAGAAATGCAGCAGCCCCTTGGGAAACACGAACACCTCCCCTTCACCCAGCCGCTTCAGAAAGACCTGGTTGGCGGAGTCGACGAAGCCGGCCGCCACCACCCCGGCCTTCACGAACATCATCTCGGAGGCACGGGGGTGGGCGTGCGGCAGTACCATGCCGTCCACGTCCATGTCCGTGCGGGCTGCGGAGAGCCCCAGGGTGTTCAGCCCAGGGAACTCTGCGGCTGTGGCCAGGGTCACGGACGACCGGTAGAAGTTGTCGGTGTCGCCGGCAGATCCCAGCGCCGACGACTTGAAGTCGGAGGCAGTCACGTCGGGGGATGCCTTGCACGGGTAGCCGTTGAAGAAGATTTTTTGTTTAGCGGCGGTGTCGGTAGGGCAGACGTCGTAGAGGTTGTCGCCGTCGCCACCGCGGATTGAGGCGAAGAGAGAGGCCAGGGAGGCCAGGAGGAGGTGCAGTGGTTTATGGTGTTTCATCGTTTTTGAATGTGTGTGTGTGCGCGTTTATTTTGGAATTTGGTGTTATCTAATCATATGTATATATATATATACATGTATATTAGTGAGGTGGAATATTGAGAGTTTGCAGCATGTGGAAGTAAAATGTAGTTAGGCTTGGAGTTCACTTCACTTAATTTATTGCTTAAGGCGTAAAAAGCACATTTGGTTTAAAAAGGCTGTGCTATATTCATCTATGAGGTTGGCTGTCTTTGTGCTGAGTTACAACTTGATCACAGCTTCCATTTCTTAATTCGGCTGTGTCAAACAAAAACTCGGACATCGAATGTGTATGGGAAGGATCGCGATAAATATAACTGGAATTGCATTTCTAATAGCAATGTTTCGGATAGACGTGATTCTCTATTTTAAAGTTGTATTTCGTCTTCTATTCTATATGTTGGAGGAGTTAGAAGAATATAAGACCACTATTTAAAGTCTCATGAAATCACAATATTGATTTGACTAAGACACTTTTGTAATTTGAAGTTTTCATTCTAAGCCAATAAAAAGCAATATATCTTTATTCAACACCCAACATAATATATAAAAGAGGCAATGCTTGTTAATTAGGAGTGTGTACTATAATTAGGGCTATAGATTAAAGGCTTAAGTCACGAACTCATATCCATTTTGTAATTTCGAATCACTTTTAAATCTTTGTAAATAAATACTATTTTTTAATTTTTGCAATTGGGGCTTCCCTATTTTTACAATGATTGAGAAGATGATCTGGATGTCTACGTGGACTTAAAGATGACATGGATGTCAATGTAAAATAAACAATGTCTTTAGTGTGCAAAATTGAAAAAAAAATTGAGTATTGTACATTTTAGTTTGGGATAAGCATAGTCCGTGTTCCCTACTTTCATGATATCTTGAAAAATGTTCATAACTTGAGGTAATATATTTAAATGTCCTCAACTTTCACGATATTTTGAAAAATCTCTCATATTCAAATTTATATATTTAAATGTCCACGATTAACAAATTTAAAAAATATCTTGATCTAAAGACTCTATCGATGAAATAATGAGTCACATTACACACACACACACACATATATATATAGAGGGGTGAGTTAAAATATAAACCAATCTCTATGTGTTAACTAGGAACTATTATAGACAATTGATCTAATTTATTAGGACGATTCCGATTAATGCTTATTAGTTGGATTAATAATATTTAATTGCTCCATTTAATTCTCCAATGAAATCGATATTTGATATGGGATCCTATACCTCACATTTATCTTCTTATCCATAATTAAATATATGATACAACCCTAATTACATAATTGGTTAAGGAAAATAAGCAATACATATGCAATTTTAAACATCATTCTAATTATAAATAAGCAATCCAAAAGTCATTCCTAAATAATCGATATAATCGTAAGTCATTTCATAGTAAGCATCATTCTCATTATAGATAAGCAATTTGAAGTAATTATCTAAGCATCTTACACATATAAAATTATTCAAGCCATAATTAAATATAACAGTGTAAGCAAAATCTACATATATATGAAACCTACGAGAGATAGAGAGAGAGAGAGAGAGAGAGAGAGTATATTTAATATTAAATTTATGTTATCTCTTATTTAAAAAATGATTAGTTCCATGTATGAGAAAGAAACAACAGATTACATGATCCCAACAAATAAGGTGTTCGGTTAATTGACTTTAATATATAATAATTAAATTTAAACAAATTACAAATCAAAAATTAATCTTATCCATTGATCGATAAAAACAAAGGACTCGGATCGATTCCTAGTTAACACATAGAGGAAAAAAATTATTTGAGCACTCCCCTATATATATATATATATTGGTTTATCCTTATAACGTGATTTTATTGATAGTGTCGACGAGGCATAGTCTGAGGCAAGGTTGAGGTACCGGATTCTCTCTATTGCAAGAGGTCATTAGTTCAAGCTCCATCGATGTGTCACGCGTGGGTTGTATTTTCATTGATTCATACTAGCTTGGTTAAATTCTTTTTAATATATTAAGTACCATGATATGATATATATGTTGTATCTCAAAAAAATAAATTTGATGACAATATAAGTTTAATAAATCGAATATCTCAAAAGAAGAAGAAGAAGCAATAAACAGAATGTATCAACTTTACTTGTGAAGCCATCATAAACCACATTTGGCAACCAGAGATAATATGTGGTAGCTAATCAAAGCCAAATGATATAACTTCAAGTTGGAGATGTATATATGAGTTTAGCCTAATAATATGGTTTTATGAAAAATGCATTAATGATTTATATGACTAAAAGTGTCATGAAATCATACTATCAGGTTAAATTTATGTATGCACCCTAACTAAGAAATAGTATCCTTTCATCCACATTGATAGCCGTGTGCCATATTCAATTACCATTGTGCTTTTAAATGTTGGAAATCAATCTTAGGTAAAGTTGACACAAATACATTTTATTGGGTAATGCATTCATTGTTTATTAGGCTAAAAGTCTAAAAATATCACAAAGTCATATAATCGAACTAAACTGGTATACTTTTCTGGATAAAAGAATATACGTTATGCATACTAAATTAGTTCAAAATCCAATTCTTTAGAAATTCATTACTGTATTAAAAATAATCTTCATTTTATAAATTACCTCCTAAAAATATAGTAACAAGTAATGAGTACAACATATTTTATGTATCATTATAATATATGCTTGCATGCATAAAACGCGTTTAATATCTATAAAAAGTGAATAATTAATTTTCCTACCCAACAAAATATTTATAATACGAACTAATTTGGTTTTATTGGTCATCTACCACAGCTTAAGTATGTTCAATTATTGTTTACCGTTCCTCCAAAAAGAAAACATTGTTTGTCCTTCTGATGTATGACGACAACCATAGTACAAAAAAATTGATATCATAATTTATAAAAGGAAAAATTACAATTAAGACATTTCTATTGAAATGTTTAGTAATTCGAGTATTAAATTGTAACTTTTTCTTTATAAAATTGGCACGAACTGGACAGAGATACAAATTAATTTTCAACCTATTATAAACTCGACAATATATGTACATGCATAATATTTTTAATATAATTAGAAATGTGATTCATATTAAATTTAAATGCCAATTAAGTCGAGAGTCCAAAATCCATCCAATATATCCCCTAACAATTATAACACCATTAAAAATTCAAATCGGCCGGTCCTTGGGCTAAGTGATTTACTAGTTCCGTCCGGCCCAAAATGTTGTCGAGCTAAATTTTGGCAGCCTGGCCCAGCTCAATCCAGGCCATCAACCCAAATTGGCCCACTATTTTTTAAAAAGTTACAAAACGATGAAAAAATAATAATAGTTAATAAATCAATTCTACTAACATCAATTCAACCAACAATTGATAAACAAATTTAAAATATAAAATATAATGGACATCAAAGATAAACAGATTGAAACTTGACAGTCGTAGTCTAATAAACAACATTATAAAATAAATAATATAAATTTAAAGCCTTAATAACATCAAACATTAACCATATTTAAATCTTAATTGGACAATCATATTTTATGTACCTTCTTGTGCATCTATATTACAAGATACAAATATATACAAATATTAATTACTTAATAAAAATTAACACTATTAATATTATTCAGCTAATATAAAATTAACTAATATAATGACATGGGACATGCTTTTAAGCCCGATAACCTCAGGCCTTTTAGGCCCAAAATTCGATCAGCATGGTGGGTTATCTGGATTGATCTTTTAGGCCTGATTTTTTCGGGATTTTATTTTCTTAGCCCGATCATCATGGTGAAAAACAACAAGGAAAGAAGAAAAAAAGGAGAAGAAATGCCGACTGTGAGATTCGAACTCGGATCTCCAAGAAATAATACTAACCATCAGGCCCCTATGTGGCTCTACCCCTGATTGGGTCAAGTCAATTTTATCAGCTCTAATTAAAATAACCTAATAAAATACAAATTGAACAAAATAATAGTTGGATTAAGATAAAAAATTTAGGGATACTACTTTTCATAATTAATAATATATAGTTGAGTATTTTTATTTTTATTATTAGGATTTCTCTAATCTCATCATTTCAGTAGAATATGAATCAAGCAAAATCAACTCAAATGACGAAAATTATCAAAGACCTTAAAATATTTCAAAATTTCAGTCCATCAAACTAAATAATATATTAATTTATATTATTATCATCTATTTAGTTTAAAAAAATATAAAGGCTCCCTTACTATCCAAAATTTTGGTAGAAAACGAACTTTTCCCCAAACAGCATCTAGCACACAGGAAAGCCCAGTTCCAACGCGGCAGAAATAATAACCACCTCCACGCGTCTCGATTTCATTGGCGGAAACCTCCACGTGGCGGTCCATGCTCGTCACTGCAACTAAAAAATTTCCTGTCGCTATCGGTTAGCTATTGAATACTCGACACAGACACAAATATCCATCCGAAAAGAGTTCGAAAAAAAATTAGAAAACATGAATTTGGAAATAAATACAATTCTTGAGTAGATTTTGGCGAGGAACAAAAAATACCACGCCTCCGTGGCAAATTCAGTAATTCTGGCAAAAGTGAGGTGATTCAGTTGAGGCCCGCCGCCCCTTGCTATAAAAGACCAATCTTTACATCGTAATTGACATATATGCATTCCCTGCTCCGCCATCGTGTCTCTCTTGAACACTTCCTCTCGAATTTCGCTCGACATTGAGTAAAAAAAACTGAACCAGAAAATTGAATAGGAGCTTCGTTCCAATTTTTGGAAAGAACTGGTCCGATTTGATGAATTCATCATAATCGAATCGGAAATCGGATCGGTTTCGTCTACTCTCGCTCTTCAACCTCCTCTAGCCCAGGATTTATCGCTGATTTTCCGGTGGTTTTGTAGGTACGATTTTTTCAGATCTCGGTGATCTGGGGCTTTTTGATTAATGCACGCGTTTGTGTACAGTGAATTGACTGTTTCTGGATTTGTTTTGACTGTTTCTGTGTGAGATCGTGCTGATCGCTGGTGTTGAGTTGTAGATCTCTATCGTAGATGTGATTGCATGTATTTGTGCAATGGAATTTGCTCGTTTGGTTATGTGATGTCTGTGATTCTGCACCGTGCGGCATGTGGAGGCTGCTAGACAGTAATTAATTACTTTCATTCATTCTTTTGTTAAATCTTGGATTTATGGGTTCAAAAAGAGTAATTCGTTTCTTAGTATATACTGTATTTGCGAATTAAATTGGTATAAGGTTTGAATGGGATTATAGAATGTTATGATTTTTGCAGAGCATGGATCTGTTAATTTCGGCTATTTAATGTGCGTTGATGCTAAATATTTCTTTTTTCCAATGAAAAATTTTATCTTTTTGGGCACTTTGTCATGGAAAAAAGATGATTTGATATGTTTATTATTACAGCAATTAAAGCTTCAGATGATTTGATATGTTTGCACTCTGTTGCATTGTTATAAGTCTAGTCGAGTAACCATACATAAATACTGATAGAGATAGTGCATTGAAGCTGAATTCTGTTGTTCTTTTTGCTGCTGTTTTTAATTTTTTATTTGTGGGTTTCAATTATATTGTCTTTGTGAATATGTTCTTTAAGGAGTTGCAGGATACCAAGTATTTCTGTGCTTATCTATGTCGCCACCTCAAACCTCTTGTTTTGCAGATTTTGCTGTTGAAATGGCATCAACAGCTGGAGCCACTGGATGGTTAAGGGGAATAGTAAAAGCTGTTCCATCTGGTGACTGCTTGGTGATAATGGGGAACACGAAGGCTGAGATTCCCCCAGAGAAGACAATCACTTTGTCTTCATTAATGGCTCCTAAGTTGGTAAGTTTGTATATATGTATGTGATTATTTATTACTTTTGGTTGATCACAGCGTGTATGATATATCTGCATTGCAGACTGCACAAAGATCTCTATTAATTTTTTATGCTGTTGAAATGGACTTAGGTTTTGCGTCTTCACTAGGTTTTAGGTGGTGTGAGATATCAAATCTTTTACTGCTGTGCTAGAGTTGTAGCTGAGATGTAATTTAGTAAGCGTATCAGATTTATGAGCACGCATTTAGATCTAATTCTTCTTGAGGACATGTGTAGTTTGTCCAAATTTTATGGAAGTCTTTTGTGATAAATTATTATCCTCTTACATTTATTAATGAATGCACTCCAATGTTGTATTGAGTGCTTATGTTGATGTTCTCTTATTTCCCGAATCTTAATTTCGGAGGTTTCTTAAATATTGAATTTCGTTGATGACTACCTCCCTCAAATTTTGTCTGGGATATCAAATGGAGAAGTCGCTTACTTTTGTCCTTGTGCTAACTTGTTTTTCATTATAGGCTCCCCGAAGAGGTGGGCTTGATGAGCCATTTGCATGGCAAAGCAGAGAATTCTTGAGGAAGCTTTGTGTCGGAAAGGTGGATTTTATTGTGGCTTTGTTGGTCCCCTAAGATATCCACTCGTTTACATATAAATTCTTGTATGTTTGAAATTTGGGCTTGATAGTTTATTTCTTTCGCATTGCAGGAGGTTACTTTCAGAGTGGATTACACTGTACCATCCATTAACCGGGAATTTGGCTCTGTTTTCCTTGGGGAAAAGAATGTGGCTTTGCTCGTGGTTGCTGGAGGCTGGGCAAAGGTTTTCTATTGTTATTTAGACCCGTTCAAAGTGTTATTGTTTGATTTGATTCATGCAATATCTCACATGATGTTTTCCATTAAACAGGTTAGGGAACAAGGTCAACAGAAAGGAGATGCTAGCCCTTACTTAACAGATTTGCTGCGCCTTGAAGAGCAGGCCAAGCAGCAAGGTCTTGGTCGTTGGAACAGGGTCTGTATATATATTTCTTGTCTCAGTATGTTAGTGTTCGAAGTGTTTTATTATCTTTTTAGAGATTATATGGTTCAGAATATTATAATGATAACTTCTGTCTTGTTATTGCTTCATTCAGACCCCAGGTGCTGCTGAGGCAGCCATTAGGGACCTGCCTCCTTCAGCGGTTAGCGACCCCAGTAATTTTGATGCTATGGCTCTATTGGCTGCTAAGAAAGGCAGTCCTTTGGAGGCCATTGTGGACCAGTGTCGTGATGGAAGCACAATCCGTGTTTATTTGCTTCCAGACTTTCAATACGTCCAAGTGTTTGTTGCTGGGATTCAGGTATTTATATTGATTATTGATATATATAGATGGTTTCCTTTTATATTCCATAAATTTTGATGCCATCAATATCAATTTTTCCACTAGTCTCCATCTCCTGGTAGAAGGGCTGCAGCAGAATCTGCCATTGTTACTGAGGTGGTATCTGCTGAACAAAATGGAGATTCAACAGTTGAAGGTCGGGCTCCTTTAACATCCGCACAGAGGCTTGCTGCATCTTCTGCATCAGTAAATGAAGCTCCTGCCGATCCCTTTGGGAAAGAAGCCAAGCATTTCACAGAAATTCGTGTGTTGCACAGAGATGTGAGCACTGTTTAAAACACAAACATTTATTTTTATTCTTTCTTTCCTTTTCTGTCTTTGAAAGCATTACTTGGGATTATTGTAGGTCTGTTAATGGATCTCTCATTTGATGTGATACAGGTCAGGATTGTGTTGGAGGGTGTTGACAAATTTAGCAATCTGACGGGTTCAGTATACTATCCTGATGGTGACTCAGCAAAGGATTTGGCATTGGAGCTTATTGAAAATGTAAGCCAATTTCATAACGTTAATATGGAGTCATTCTGAGTTTTGTCCTAAGCTCCTGATTATGCGCTAAGCTTATGCCTTGGATTAGCTTCTTCCCTATGAATTGACAACATTTCCACGTAAATGTTCCATTCTCATCCATTGTTAGTTTAAGTTTTTCTGGACATTTTGAATTTCTTATCTAAGATTATTTGATACAATTAAAACAGTGTTTGGTTTATGAGTTACTTTTGAATTTCTTATCTAAGATTATTTGATACAATTAAAACGGTGTTTGGTTTCTGAGTTACTCTGCTTTTTTTGTGTCCAGACTGTGTTAAAGATGATTGACAAAATACTTCATTATGTTTTTGTGTTCAAATGCATTGGCACTTGTTGGTTCATTATTTCCTTATGTACTTGTTGTCTATTTTTCCGTCTCTCTCTCTTAACACGCACACACACACACTCACTCGATTCTACTATCTAATGCATATGCAACCTTTTAGTGTCTTCAGCTTATACCAGTAAATTGTATAACGTTCTCAATGTGTTACTGTCCCAGGGTTTAGCTAAATATGTGGACTGGAGTGCTAGCTTGCTGGAAGATGAAGCCAGACGAAGGTTGAAGAATGCAGAACTTCAAGCAAAGAAGTCGAGGTTAAGAATCTGGACAAATTATGTCCCCCCAGCAACAAACTCAAAGGCCATTCATGACCAGAACTTTACAGGAAAAGTAAGTCGTGCCCTGGATTTAACATTGAGTGATTCTTAATATCTTCTGATTAATTGATTATTTGCTAACAACTTATTTTATGCAGGTAATTGAAGTTGCAAGTGCAGATTGTATTGTTGTTGCTGATGATTCCTTGCCATTTGGAGATCCTGCTGCAGAGCGGCGAGTCAATCTCTCAAGTATACGGGGCCCTAAAATGGGCAATCCTCGTAGAGATCAAAAACCTGATCCCTATGCTCGTGATGCTAAGGAATTCCTGAGAACGCGCCTAATTGGTCGTCAGGTATGATTATTGATCTTTCTTTTGTACTTCTTGTAATGAAGAGCTATAATGTTGACATTGTCTTTACCTGTTTAGGTGAATGTTTCTATGGAGTATTCCAGGAAGGTCGGCCTGACAGATGGAGCTGCTGCTCCGGCTGGGTCTGGAGATATAAGGGTGATGGATTTTGGAACTGTCTTTCTTATTAATCCGGCTAAGGAAGGGGATGCTGCTGCTCCTGCTGCTGCTGCTGGAGCAGGCAGCCAACCGAATGGGGTTAATATTGCCGAGCTTTTAGTTGCTCGTGGTTTTGCCACTACTGTTAGGCATCGAGATTTTGAGGAGAGGTCAAATTATTATGATGCCCTCTTATCTGCTGAATCTCGAGCTATTTCTGGGAAGAAAGGTATGCATTCTGCTAAGGATCCTCCCGTCAGGCATATGACAGATCTGCTAACGGTTAGTTCTACACCATATTGAATAAATATAATGTTCTGTGTTTAAATATAATAACTTTGCGGTTTAACAAATGTGCAAGTACATATACTGTTTGATGGAATAAATATCTGTAGGCTAATGCAAAGAAAGCGAAAGACTTCCTACCATTCTTGCAACGTAATAGAAGGATGTCTGCTATTGTCGAATATGTTCTCAGTGGACATCGGTATAAGATAGATATTCCTAAGGCGACATGCAGTATTGCCTTATCCTTGTCTGGTGTCAGATGTCCTGGCCGTGGTGAGCCTTATTCTGAAGAAGCCATTGCTTTTATGAGGCGGAAAATAATGCAGAGGGATGTTGAGGTAGTGATTTTCTCTTAGGCTATGCGTTCTCCGTTACATGTGCATTCTGTCTCACTGGTGTGTCGGTCTACCTTCATGCAGATTGAAGTGGAAACTGTTGATAGAACTGGAACTTTCTTGGGTACCTTGTGGGAGTCAAGAATTAATGTGGCAATACCACTTCTGGAGGCGGGTTTGGCTAAACTTCAAACTTCCTTTGGCCTCGATAGGATTCCAGATGCTCATCTCCTGGTTCAAGCTGAGCAATCAGCAAAACAGAAGAAGTTGAAGGTGAATATAGAAATTCCTTCATGGTTCCTCCTTTTGGTGCTCTTTTGCTAATAGTTTATATTGCAGATATGGGAGAATTATGTTGAGGGAGAGGAAGTTACCAATGGTGCATCTGTTGAAAGAAGACAAAAAGAGGAGTTTAAGGTATGAGTTTCATACATGTGCTCTCACTGACAGTTATTTCAGAGGCAGTCATGGATACTCTTTTTCAGGTTATGGTTACGGAAGTCTTGGAAGGTGGAAAATTTTATATTCAGTCAGTTGCTGATCAGAAAGTGGCTGCTATACAGAAACAGCTTTCCTCATTAAGCCTTCAAGAGGCTCCTGTAATTGGTGCCTTTAATCCTAAAAAGGGGGATATTCTTCTGGCTCAGTTTAGTGCCGATAAATCTTGGAACCGCGCAATGGTGAGGAGCATTGCATTACTTTTCTTCTTAACTTTTTTTGAATATAATACTACAGTGTTGTAATATGCTGATTATCACAATAGTTAGTCTGCTGCTGAAATATGAAAGTGAAACTGTCCATTACAGTTTCTCTATTGTTGCTTATTTGGGATTATCTGTTCTTTTTTAAGATTATTCTATGAAGTCTCAACTAAATGAGACTGATCTAATTAGATTGGATGTATCGCAAGTGTCTTTTGATTTGTCTTTGTTGGTGAACTTGTTAAAAAGATAGTTTTAGTGCTTATAAATTTTTACTAAGTTAGTGTCAAATTTTAGTGATATTCGGGTCTTTTTATTTGTCTGAGGTATGGTGAACTTCAAGACAATCTTTTTGCTATTGCTTCTTGTTGTGTTTGTTTGTTTGCCTCATAACAGATTGTTGTTTACAGTGATGGTGTTTTGTTCAGCTTTAGTGTGTAATGTATCAGCATTTGCACATGGCGAAAGTAATTCATTTTTATTATTTACTGTCAATGTTTCTTAACTATCAGTATTTTGGTTCCTATATGTTTCTAACCAATCTGATTTACTTTTGAAGATTGTTAATGCTCCGCGTGGCCCTGTGGAATCTGCAACCGACAAGTTTGAGGTGTTTTACATTGATTACGGGAATCAAGAAAGTGTCTCCTACAGCCAGTTGCGTCCTCTTGATTCTTCAGTGTCTGCTGCACCAGGCCTTGCTCAGCTATGCAGTCTGGCATTCGTCAAGGTTCCAGGCTTGGCAGACGACTATGGTCAAGAAGCAGCTATTCGTTTGAGCGAACACCTATTGAGTACTCCAAAAGAATTCAGAGCTATCATAGAAGAGAAGGACATGTCTGGTGGAAAAGTGAAAGGACAGGGCACGGGCACCATCTTCTTGGTAACTCTGATTGATACTGAGGCTGAGACGAGCATAAACGCAGTTATGCTACAGGTATGATAATGGATATCTCCTCTTTAGCTTATTTGTCAACTCAATGGAATTCTGTTGATTTTTGTCACATTTCTGTTGCGGCCTGACACGTAATGTGTAAATTTGGTTTCAGGAGGGGCTCGCTCGATTGGAGAAGAGGCGTAGATGGGAGCCTAAGGATAAGCAGCAGGCAATGGACGAACTGGAAAAATTCCAGACGGAAGCTCGGGAGAAGAGGCTAGGGATGTGGGAGTATGGAGACATCGCCTCTGATGATGACGAAGCGCCTCCTCTAAGGAAAGCTGCTGGAAAGCGGTGAAAACTTGCTACATCTCTGGCCTGTACCAATACTTGATGTCGAACCACGGAACTGTGTGGGGCGGTCTGAAATCGAGACTACAGGCTCATAGAGGAACATACGATAGTGAAGGCTAGTATGTTCCAATTTTTACTTGTAACTTATCGAATTCCACCACAGGACTTTTTTTTGGTAGCTGAGCGAACAATTTTGTTTTCTTTATTCATTGTTTAAGTTATAGACACCCTTAATAAAGCAATTTTCTTGAGACTTTTCTTGAGATTTGTTGTCACCTATCAGGATATAATTTTCTTGCTTCAAAAGGAGACTAAGTTCTCAAGAAAATGAGACCTTCCAACACCCTAGTCTCATGAGACTAAGTTCTTGTTCTAAATCTAACCTTCCAACACCCAAGTCTCATGAGTTTAAGTTCTGTGTTCTAAATCTGTTAGTTTTTAAGCAATGAAGCTATGTTTGTGAGACAAAAATAAATATAAATACAGATTAATATGTACTTTCATGGATCAACCTTCAAATATTTATTATTGTTCGTTATTTCCTACACATACACTATCAATTTCACATCTCGTCAATTTTATCTCTCTAACTCACAATTCTTTCTCTAGCTTATAAGATTAATTATCCAAATACTTTAACAACTTATAAGCACTTGAGACATAACTTCTTATAAGCTCTTGAAACATCTTATAAGCTCTCTAAAATAAGCTTAGTCAAACACCCCCTTAGTTTGATTTTCATTTGAACTTTGTTCACTCCTAGCTTTCGATTTGGCGACGTGAATGTAGCCCAACGTTGTAGAGAAGAGATGGGCAACGATAGAGAGAGAAGAAGGTGTTGCCGTGTTGGTGGTTGCGGTCGTGACGGACGATTGGTGGTGGCATCACTGTGATGTTACGTTTTAATAAGTTGAGTAAATATGATATTTGGCTAGGGGCATTAGGTCGCATTTGAATTTTTAGAAAATAAGGGTACTTTGATAATTACACACTTAGTAATTTAAAAAACAAAAAAAATAAAAATTCTTCAGTTGTGTATAAAAATATGATTTAACAACCATTGCTTTTATTAATGGTTACTTGTAACATCAAAACTACTAGTATTTGTTATTGGATTAAATTAAATTTATTTTGTTTAGATACATTAACACCATGTTTTAATATTGTAATTGTATTAAATTACTAAATGTTATTTAGTTATTCATGATGGGAATTTTAAGGCTTATCAAGAAAGCAAATTGAGTAATTAATAATTGATTATAGAAGATATTGATGATTGAATGTAAAAATATTTGTAACTTTCACATAAATTTTTCTAGTTTAAGTCACCTATACCTTATTTATTATTTAATATTTTTTTACATTTGACTTCAACTTAATCAGTTGATCATTTTTACAATTAAAAAAGAGTATGATTAATTCCATCAAAAGTGTTATTGGTGTACCAACAGTATGCAACAACTATGTGGTACTTGTTTATTCAAAAAACACCGAAAGCAAACGCGAAAAAGAGCGAAAATTCGTTGATTTTAAATGAATACCGGAATAATATAGTAGAAGGGAAAACAAAATATAACTTCTCATTTAAATCAAAATCTTATAACCTATACAAAAAGAGAACTATTCATTAGTCTAACAGCAAAAGGGCTAGGCCCATAATAATATGAATTACTTGGAAAAGAAGAAAATCAAATAACTAAATAACTAAAATAACAAAGCTTGGGCTTATCTCCATCATTCTCCTTTACCATCGAACCATTCATTCTCGAAATGGATGTAGTTTCATCTCCAAAAGAATTATCGCTCACAAAATGCATCAGAAACTTGAAGTTCACCTCATAATGACAAACATCAACAATTGCTTTATACTTAATATTGGCCGTTTCACAAATAAAATCAACTCCGTGGAACATGAAAACCAATAAATGACGATCCACAAATCACATAATGATTTCCAAGAAGCTATGCTAATCTATATAGATGAGGGTGAAATTCTGCCACCATAGACAACTTATCCACAACATATGCAACTATCACATTTCCATAAGAATGTGAATCCACACTAAAGCAACAGATCTCATCATTGATGACAAATATCGATTCAAATAATTTTTGATGGTGAACATCGTCATCAGGACACTTAGGAAAGAAATAAGTAGGCGACACCACTAAAGCTTGTCTAACAGAACTATGTAAAATTTCCTCCACAACATGGGTCATCATCATCAGGACCCATATAGTCCTCAACTATTTCCTTCTACAGCATGGGAGAGGGGTTATCACCATAAATCAAAGAAGTCATCTAGTCCTCAATTGTATCAAATCACGAATTGTCGTCGTCCAAAGGTTCAAAAGGATTCTCCATCGTGATTGTATCTTCGTCTGAATCAACCCATTAAGCAAATTAGATCGGAAAACGACGTTGTGGGTTGCATTGAACAATGTCAAGGATTTTTTTATGTTCTTTCTTCAAAATAACAAATTGATGAAACAAGTTAACAACTTCAAAAAAAACAAATTAATGAAGAATGTTATTGACTTGCTAATTTGCTATCTAAGATCATTATCAGTGATCTGCACATGTTATTTATGAGGAGGCATTACGTAGACGGATCGTAGCAAGACTCTGGATACCAACTGATGCAGAAACAACATGAAACGAATAAGTAATACCTTCATTGATTCAAAGAATATTGAAAGCAAACTCATATAATAATGAAAATTTGTTGATTCTAGATGAATACTAGAAGAACTCAAAAGAGGAGAAAACAAACCCTTAACTTTTTGTTTAATCAAAATTCAACTACATAATACATAAAGAAAAATCATATTTATAAGTCTAACAAGACCAAACCCATAAAAATACGAATTAGTTGGAATAAAATTTAATCAAATAACTAAATAAAACCAAATAATTAAAATAACAAAGCTTGCGCTTAATCAAATAACTTTATGTATTATGTAGTTGAATTTTGAAAGGTCTTGCTCGTACATTATCACACATATATATATATATATATATATATATATATATATATATATATATATATATATATAAATTGAAGAACAACGTTCTAAATTTTGTAGATACTTACGTAAGTTGAAGAACAACGTTCAAATAAAGCCGTGGTTGAGGGTTCTATCCGCAATGCTTACTTAGTAGAAGAAGCATCGACATTTTGCTCGTATTATTTTGATGATCACGAAGAACGAAGTTCGTAGATTTGCATCATGGTCAAGCGGAGATTAGGCACGAAGACTATCCAGATATGCTTCAAATCTTCAAGCAAGATGGCAAACCTTTGGAAATATGTCAACGAGATATTTGGATAGTAGAGAATATGATCTTTGCTCGTTTATACGTGTTGCTCAAACGTGTTGAAGTTGCGACATTTACATGGCGTAAGTGTCGTGTTTTCTTAGAATTCATTCCACATTATTATTATTATTGTTATTATTAACTAGGCTCGTAAATATATGTTGATGTAGTTTATTCATCAAGATGTGAAAAGATCAAATCCATCGATCTCTAGCTCGATATTCAAAGGTCGATTGAAAGAGACTTCCGTTTTGGTTTGAGGCATATGTGAGTGTTCGATGATTATTAGTAGAAAATATTTAATATGTACGTTTAGTCATTCTAATCGCTTTTTACTAATTATAGGTCAAAGATCATACTAACAACATTGTGAATCCGTTCATATTGTCTCTTGCCAAAGGGCCTTCAGCTCTAATTAAGACGTACCCAGGGTATTATATAAATGGTTACAAATTTCACACATTAGAACATGGGTCACAAAGATCAACTATGAATAGTGGAGTGTGCATTAAAGGTGAAACTTATGGTACCAACGAAGAACTCGATTTTATGGGCGATTATTAGAGGTTTGTGAGTTGGAATATCCTCGGCTACCAACGAAGACCACAACATTGTTTAGATGCGAGTGGTTTGATCCTTCACGATTGGGGTTATCAATTCATTCCGAGTACAAGTTGGTTTCGGTAAATCATACCAGAAGATATAACAAGTTCGAACCGTTTATCCTCGCCAATCAAGCCATTCAAGTATACTATTGTGCATATCCAAGTTTAAAACAATCTATGAAAGAGTGGTGGGAAGTATGCAAAATTAAAGCTCGATCTAATGTGGAAGTTTCAGATGAGAGTTCTGCATCGATAGTACCTTCCCATTTTCAAGAGGATGCATTAGGTTCGATTACTAATGTCGTTGTGGATGAGGACACGACACTAGTTCATCCTGATGGTACACTCATAGACATTGAAGAGACATCTGATAATGAGGATGATGAAGTTGAATTGTCAGAGTCAGAAGATAATCATACATTGGATGATGATGATGACGACGACGATGAATAGGGTTTGAATTTATAGCATTTTTTTGTATGCACACAAAACATTATGATATGCATTATTTGTGAATTTATAGCATTTTTTAGTATGCACACAAAACGTTATGATGAAGACGACGATAATTGTCACTAGTATGCACAAGAAACGTTTTATTTTCTAGTATGCACACAAAAAGTTATGATATGTATTATTTGTGAATTTTTAATACAGTATTTTTTACATTTGTTTGCAGATGTCATCACGTAGGAGGCACTCAGGGTCATACACGCCGTCGCCTTCACCCGCCAGCCTAGAAGAAGGCATGGAGGCACTCTCTCACGATCCGCCCCTCGGCGAGAGTGGAGTGCCATCTAGAGAGGGATGAAGAAGATAGCCATTGTGAATGGGTATGACGTTATCTCAGATGTCTCGGTTTAAATAAATTGTAGCATTCGATGTCTTTATTTCCTATAAATTGAAGCATTTTGTGTCCGAGCAATGATATAGCCCGCGTGATTACGGAGTCATTCCGTAGATTCATGAATCACAACGGCTTCAATTGGAAATTGGTACCTCAAGAGTTCAAGCAGATTTATTTCGATGAATTCAAGGTTCGTGTTGTTTATACGAAGTAATTTATGATTTGACCTTAATTTGCATATTGTAATCATATATTTTTTGCAGAAATATTTTTATTGGGATGATACGATGGATGATGCCCTGGTCTATTCCTACTGGTGCGCAAAGGCCGCCGAACGCTATAAAGATCTTGTTCACAAGATCAAGCGGCAGAAGGACTCGCCCAACCCACCTCCATTTATCCCTGAGCGAGATTGGGATAATTGGAAGGCATATTGGGCTCGGACAGACGTCCAAGAGAAGGCGGCAAAGGCCCGCAGCAACAGGATGTCCGAGCCAGATGGCGAGGGTACTGGGATAGTCAAGCATCGGGGTGGCTCACGCTCTGCACTCGAGTATGCGAGAGAGATTGTAAGTACTTTGAAGTTTTAGATATAGTAAATTTATTTAAGAATCGTGATACTTATTAATTATTTAATTTGTTTGACTTATTTATAGGCAAGAGAGCGTGGAGTGGCCGTAGAAGATGTCCAGTGGGATGTATTCCAGAAGTATCATGCCACCGACGACGGGAGCTATACAGACGGGAAAGCTCGGAGTATCGCGGTAAGTATATTCGTTAGCGCAACAACGAGCATTTAATTAAATAATAATTGTATGAAATTATATTACAGAGGCAGGTTGAGGAACAGGTGACCCAGTTGAGCCAATCTGGGGGGAGTGATGAGACGCCGCCAGATAGGACTCAAATTCTCAAAAATGTCCTTGGGAGCTCCTCAAAGAAAAAGAATAGGATGTTTGAGTCGGTTCTCTATCACGGCATACATGCAGAGCGGCGTCGTCTCATTCGGTGGAGAGTGCCCACCTGCGATCCCACCGCTTATCAACAACGGATATTGGATCCGAGGCCCGATTAGCGGTGGCGGCAGCAGCTACTAGCATCTGAGGCCGTAATGCAAGCCGGTGAGGCGAGATAGCGTGCAAGAACAGATTCGAGCTCAGTGGCGCTTCACAGAGGCCCTAGAGCGCTTCATGGCCGACTCCGCTTCCCCCCTCGTGATATGAGCTCCGCTTCCTCACCTCGTCATATTCGGGTTGTATTATGAATTTGTTAACTTATTGCATGATCTTGAATTGTTTTTATGGGATTGTTTGGATATTTACGTATTTTGATTGATATGCTTTGTTTGGATTGGAATGGCTTCTTGTCCGTGATTGAATTGGTTTATTTCGATAGTTTGTATTATATGGATTGAATTGGTTTGTTTTCATAGTTTGTATTGTATGGATGGAATTGGTTGGAGGTTGGAATTGGTTTGTTTGGTTGGATTGAATAGATTGAATTGGATGGAATTGGTTGTTTGTATATTTGTTTGGGTTGTTTGTTTGAAAAACAGGTTTGGCTGTCAAAAATTGAAACTGAAGCTGGGCAGAAACTGTTAATATAGCGACGGATTAGAGACGGAATTAAGACGGTTTAGAGACGGATTAACAACGTGAAATAACTGATCCAACAGTAAATTGCGACGGACTTGCGACGGACTAGAGACTATAAATTTAGCGACGGAATACATTCCGTCGCTAATTAGCGACGGATCAGAGACGGATTAGAGTCAGAATAACGACGGATTAGAGACGGACGTTTTAGCTACGGAATAATTGTGTCGTTAATCCGTCGCTAACTACGACGGATTAGCATCGCATTAACGACGGTATTTATATCAGACGACCGTTTTTAGGTCGTAGATTAGCGACTGAATTTTCCGTCGCCGTTCCGTCGCTATTTTTTAGCGACGGACATAATTCCGTCGCTAAACGTTTAGCAACCAGGTTTCCAGCGACCCCCATATTCCGTCGCTAATCCGTCGCTAATCCATTTTAGCGACGGATCAGCCAGGGTTTGCGACGGAATTTTCCGTCGCTGATCGACTGTTTTTTTGTAGTGTAACTTCTAACTTGATTTAAGTCTACTTTATTAATTGCCCCTATCAAGTATTAATTGCGCTGTTACTGAGTGTATAAATATCATCTTTATCCGAACACATTGCTTATGATTTGCCACGAATTAGCAAATGACAGTGTTATCCCAAGTAACATCTCCTTTACCAATTGTGATATCCAAAACCATCCGCAATGAACGAAGCTCAGCTACTTGTTCATCCCATTGTGGAAAGCTAAATTGGTATTTGCCGATAAAGATTGTATATTTATTAGATTCTGCGGGTTGACGTATGACTTGCTACTACTAGGTATTGGGCGTACAGCTTCGAATACCAATTACCCTAACTTTGCCCATCTATCGATGCATCACTTTATTTACCACATGAGGTAATTAGAACGCTGAATGCTACACCAATTCAAATTATCGTTAACTCTCAGTGTTTCTTTCTTAAATTGGGACGATCAAACTAGAAGGCACACGACACGACTACGCTATATCTACCGCGATTTTGTTTCGTAGAATCAGGAAGTAAAACTTCACTCCTTGTTCTCTGAAAATTTGGCGGGGAATATATCAATAATAAATTGGAAACAGGAGAAAAATAAAGATCGTGTAAAACAAGTTACTGAAGTACCTAATTAGACCCACAACTTATCATTCTTGCCACTGGTTAGAAACATATACAAAATATTTTGCACAGAACCAAACCAATAGAAGCCTTGTTTTGGAATCAGATGAGGGGAAATGACTAAATAACAGAGTTGAGACGAACTAAGAAACTAAAAAAATTCCTCATTTGAAAGCCACGACTATTAGATGTATGGAGGGATAATACCATATCTCAATCATGTCCGGTAATACAAAACCTAAACCAGGAAAAAAAAGAAACTGCGAATGAAAAATTTGAGCATCGTAAAACAAGTTCCAAAAAACCTACTGCTATTAAGTGCCCAACATTGCTGTCGGAACATCTTCTTCCCCCATTCCCCAGGCCTCGGTAATCGAGACGACACTCGTGATTCTACCTCATTCCCCCTTTCATCTTCCTCAGTCGTCACGCCTTTGCGTCCTGCGGCGAGGAGCAGCAGCAGCAGCAGCAGTGCCATCGTCGTCGTTCTTCTCTTCTTTGGCCTCAGAGCTTCCCTGATCGTCTGAACTCTCAGCGACATCTGTTTTCTTCACCTCTGCGACCACGTTAGCCTGATTTTCCCAAACATCAAGGATCAGTTAATAAACCTCAAAAATGCAGAGAAACAGAAGTTGCAGGTTTCAAACAGAATATTTATGAACACTCACAGGCTTCTTTCCTCCAAAGATGAGCTTCAACAAAATCGAGAAAATAACAACAATAACGGAGGCAAGGATACCAATGGTGAGATTTGCTTGTTTCTCAGCCTTTTCAAGTAAGTCCTGCAAGCAAAATTCGTAAGTATAAGGGAAATTTCAAAAGAAGAAACTCTATCTAATTGTCAATGGCACAGATCACTCACCAAGACTTTAACTTTGTGCTCGCCCAAGAATGGAATGTCAGCAATCTTGTAAAGGTATTCAAATACCATTTTCTGATGACACAAAGCAGGAGATGTCAGATTATAGAACTAGAAAATTGTAGAATTGCACACATATGTGTATATATATACATAGATACCTGGAAGCCCTTGAGCCCGTCAGAGTCGGTAGGTTCCTCCTCCTTTTGCTTCTCTTTCTCAACTGTGAATTTTGGCTTCCATGTTGTCTCACGGTATGTTTCTGCCTCTTTCTCACTGGAAGAGATCAAAATGTTGTCGAAAAGAATGCCATCTTGCATTGTCCAGATTTCAATACCAATAGCCGCAATGGGTTCAAAGTTGGGCTTCTCGAGTTCAAAGTATTCAGGGTTATCGATCTCCTGGGGCTTCCAGATACCCTTGTAGTTGGGGTTATCGATGAGAGGGGCATGCCATTTTCCTTTGTAAGCAGGGTTCCTCTTCATTGGTCTCTTCCATTCACCGCATCCAGGAGCTTCAGCACACTTGGGATTATCAACTTTGGGGGCCTCCCACTCACCATCTTCTTCATCATCCCAATCCTCTGGTTTGGCTGCCTCAGGATCATCAACCTCCTCGGGCTCATCATCCAACCAACCTTCGGGCTTCTCAGCCTCTGCATCTTCAATTTCCAATGGAGCATTCTCATCCCAATCATCTGGTTTGGTGGCCTCTGGGTCAGGGATCTTTGCTCTCTCGTCCCAATCCTCGGGCTTCTTGTCATCCGGATCAGGGATAGTCTTGGAAGGGATCAGAGGAGGATCAAAGTCATCACCTGAGAGGAAATTGCCCTTCTTCTTCTCTTCGCCATCAACCAAGATCCTCACCTCATTATCAGGTGTCAAGATGGCAGTGTAAACATGGGTCAGCTTGTCAGAAGGTACTGATGGTGGGAACTTGAGATGATGCTCGACAAAGTTGCCACTCTTGGGGTTCTTGTGCTTCAGGATGAAGTGAACCTTGTTTGTGGCTCCACACCTATCGGGGCCAAACATTATTGTGTAAGGAGACTCGTTATCAAATCCCTTCGGAACCCATCCAGCATCCTGTGGACGGAGGTACTTGATATAAGCACCACCACATTCAAGGCCATTCTGGAGGCGAACTTCAAACTGAAGGACAATGGTTTTATCCTTGAGGACTACAGGGTCATCAAGTGGCTTAACAATGGCATGCTTCCTGGCTTTCTCACCAACAAGAAGTCCATGATCATCATGTCCCTCACTCTTCACATGTTTCCACACACCTGTAATCACAAAGTGAAAAAACGGTAAGCTACTTGATATAAATGGATATATGCTGTGGTATGGTGGTAATCTTTGACCAACCCCATGTCACCTGACTCTAACTAAGCCACCCACCCACCAAAATTACGACAAGAGCAACAATTTCAATAATAAAATGCTATATTTTTACTGAAACTAGTCATACTGTTCAGAAAATTTCAGGCCAAAAATGGTCGCAACATTATGATATCTAACAAAATTTTAGTACAGCCAACCAAGTGTAGCTTTAGAATAGAAAGATCGGGTTGGGCAACATTTAGGTTTAAATCGATTTCCAAATTCAGCACAAAGACGTGGGCAATTACGCTCACTGACTCGATTCAGCTGTGTAGTGAAACAACCAATTCAAAATTCCAATATAGAAGCTAAACAGTATTGGATTTAACTAGTTATAATCATGATTCAAAGAATAGACACAACAATCATCCCTACTTTCGAGCACGAAAAACAAATAATGAATCAATACAGTATCAGTAATTAAAAAATATCAAAAGCAAAATCACAACTAACAAGTAAACTCATCGCTGATTGAATTAAATTCTAACCTGTGTAGTCCGGATTCTCAGACGCAATCCATCTACCCTCAAAATCCTCATCAAACGACTCGTAGAAAATCTACAAACACCAAACCGCAAAAGCATAAACATTAGGTCAGGCATCCACAACAGATCTAAAACAAATAAAGTTAAGCTGAACCAAAAGAAGATCATCAGCAATTAACGACTCCATACCACATCACCGGAAGCGTGGTGCTGAGAAATGAAGCAGGCGGCGGAAAACAGTAGCAAACACTGCACTATCCAAATCTTCCGATTCGGATACTCCATTCGGAAGAATCGAACGAAATTAACCACAAAGAATACCACAAATGAAGTTTTGCTGCAATCAGATATATAGATCTGAGTGAGAGGCTTAAGAACTCTCTAGAGAGAGAGACCAGTAGTATTTGATAGTTACTCAGTATTTGAGAGCGTGTCAAGTGGAGGGGTTGATATATAGATCTGGCAGGAGCAAATGGAGTGGGGTGGCTTCGACCAATAATATCAAACGCCACGAGAGCTGGACCAATCATAGAACGCCGCGTGGCGGAGAGTGACAGCTCCAAGCAAATGATCCGTATTGGCAGTGATGACTGATGCGTGCCGATGGGCCGCCTTGCGGGTTGACCCGTTTACGTTGACTGTGTAATAATTGTAATTTTCCTTTCATTTCTTTATTTTCACAATTTCTGTTATGTATAACAGAATAACAGATGCATGAATTTTTTTTCCCAGTAAAGAACGCATATAGAGTTACTGACTTACATGCATACAAAAGTTTAACATTAAATTGACAGTCGAATATAATACATTTTAATGTAAATGTATTATTCTTTGCTTTATTTATTTATTTATTATTTCATCGAAATGTGACTATGCTAATTAATTTCTTATCTTGTCTTGGATGCTTCTTCTTTTTTATCAATTATGACGTTATATGTGATTTAAATCAACATTAATAAAACCCTCTAAAATGATATGAGTAGTTCTGTACAAAACAGGGTAGCTTTTACTATATAGATTTGTGAAAATCTTAAACTTTACCACTGAAAATGTTTACGAAAAATCATTTCTCCTTTCGCTTTTTTTATTTTTCTACAAATAATAGAATTTTCCAAATTAATTTGAGCAAAATATTTCGAGTAAGAATTAGTAAAATGTTGTGGTTTTTTCCTTTAAATGAAATATTTCTGCAGTGTATTTATTTGTTGTATAAATATAACCCAACCTCATCGAATTGTTAAGTCGAAGACCTAACATAGAAATATATAATCTTTTCGTAGCTTATGGTTTTTAAGCTACATCAAACCTTTTGTTATAATATGACAGTTTACGCCATATATATATATATATATATAGGGGATGGTTACGTGAGAATCGAATATTGGTGAGAAATGAGAACGCAAAGATTTAACGTATAAAGTTGTTGCACTAAATGTATATATTTGTTGCACCAAATTCGTGCAACAACTTTATATTAAGTGCTTACACTTTATATGTTAAATTTGATGCAACAAATTTATACATTTAGTGCAACAACTTTATCGTTAAATGATGATTCTCATTTCTCACCAATATTTGCATTCTCACGTGATTCATCCCCTATATATATATATATATATATATATATGATTGAGTTCATATAGTTTATAGTCCCCATATAGTATGTGGTACTCATTAGATCACACATTTTGAATACGTGATCGCACCGCAAGCTGACACATGGCAGCTATTTTTTTTGTTCTTCTTTTTTTTTTTAAATTTTTTTTTTGCAATGAGCAAAATGGGAAAAAAAATAAACAAATCAGCCTTCTTTTTCTCCTCCTTGGCAGCATCAGACGGCACCAGAAATGACGATGACAACAACGGCAGCGGACGTTGCATGCGACGACGGCGACAACATCAGCAAACAACAGTAGCAACATACACGAACAATAACAAACAATAGATTTTGAAAGAAATAAAAAGAAGAAGAAAAATTGAGAATAAAATTGATGGATTTTGAGAAAAAATAGAAGATGAATTTGATAGATGATTGAAGAATCGAAAGAGATTGTGCCTGTGTCGGTGGTTCACGGTGAATTCTCCGGTAATCAGGAAAAGAGATGGTGGAATTGACGAAGAAGTTTGGATGAGAGATTTGCTATCGAAACCCATAAAACTGCATTTAACAAAATATAAAAATGTATGTTGGCACGAAATACATATATGCATTTAACAAAGCACGCTCATGCATTTAACAAAACATGTTCATGCATTTAACAAAACGTAAAAATACATTATTGGCCAACGAGTGCGTGAACGAGCCGGAGCGACGCTGCGAACACAAGCGCACGCTGGGCGCGCCCCTACGTGCTGGGTGCGTGCTTCCAACCGCGTACATTATTGTGTTCAACTGTATGCATTTTTTGTTCATTTGAATGCATAAGTCAGTTCAACTAAATGCATAGTTTGTTTTTCGCAATCACATAACAAATCAGATTACTAATATACCCTTACTGTAGCTAAATCAGGGAAATTCATCTTAAAAAGTTCGAAAAAATATCAATCATAGGATCTGTGAGATGAGTGGATGATATTGAGTATAACATACTATCTCGTGTTTGGATACTATTTGATCCCTCTATATATATATATATATATATATATATATATATATATATATATATAGGGGTTGGTTATAGGAGAACTCCTCTAAGATAAGAAATAAGAACTAATCATCACCCTAAATTTAATCTAATCTAATGGATCATATTTAATTCATACTTAAAAATGAGTTTTACTATTTTTATACTATTTTTATGATTTTAAACGTGTCAGGGGCACTAAGGTCTATCTAAAGATTCATCCAACCCCTGATTTTTGCCTAATTCCTAATTTTTCGCATTTGCCTCATTCACATTCTCTCTCGGTGAAAATAGTAATTGTGCATATGATTGTAATGGTTATGCATATGATTGTAAGTAGAATGATAACTGCATTGTAAAAGAGTTATAATATAGGCCTTTTAATGATAAAAGTCAAAAATACATTCGTGAAATGCTTTGTTGTGCACATGTTCCGATTATCCGATATTGATCTCTTGTAAAGAGTTATTATAGGCCTTTTAATGATAAAAGCATGTGTTTGTTCTTGTTTTCCTTGTCTTGCGTGTGTTTGTCTTGTTTTCGTGTGGAGTGCGTGTAGGATTGAGTCAGTTGGGGATAAGAGGTATTTTGTGCTTTATGCTTTATTTTATCAATTTGCAATATGTAGCAAGAAGAGGGAAATAACAAAGCGAGGCAAGGTTAAGTTCCTCGAGTGCGCGAGCTCGAAGAAGCACGCGAGCTCGCGAGAAGCAAAGCACGCGAGCTCAGAAGCGAAGCACGCGAGCTCGAAGCTAAGTGTTCAACTCCTCAAGAAGGTTGAAAGTGGAAGCGAGCTCATAAACGAAGTCGAGCTCATGACGGAAGTTCACCGCAAGTATGGACGAGCTCGCATTCATAAAGCAAGGTCGGACTCGTTAGCAATGTCAAGCCCGAAGCGAGCCGAGCTGGGTAAAGCGAAATCACGAAGCCGTGCTTACGGAAGCTAGCGAAGTAGCATGGAAAGTCCGGGTTAACAACGAAGAAGAAATCACGGGACCACGGCCACGCGGGCGCGGCTACAAGAAATTGAAAAGAGACACGCTGCTCGCCCGCCCGAGCTAATCGAAAAGAGAAAGGATCAGGAACGAAGCGCTGGCAGTGCAGTGCACCGCACCTCAAAAAGCTACCGAGGTTGTTATTAAAAGGAGTTGGCAACAATCGAGGGGATCGACAATTGGGAGTTGGAGAGGAGAGAGAGAGAAAGAAACATCCGGAGAAAAGGAAGAAGGTGCGAATTTTGAGAGGAAGTCATCCAAGAGACGACGATCCAAGAGCTAGCACACGATTTCGATAACTAAATTCTTTATCATTTCTTTAAACCTTGTTATTTTGTTATGGTCTGTTACTTGTTTCAATATTGTTGAACATTTCGCTATGAGCTAAATCTTTACGACTTGATTTTTGAGAAAACCCATGCTCGTGTGACGAGCTCCGCCCACGCTTGTCTTGCTAAATCACTATTGCTTTGTTGGGATTGTTTTATCTTACTTGTGATTGATCACCATTAGTCGATCTTAGTTTTATAATTGCCGGAAAGTTATTATAGAATGGAAAACAATAGAGCGACGTAAGAACATGATTTTAATGTTATGTGTGAATAGCATAGAATATGCATTTACTTATGCGTGGCAAATATGAATGAATTAGTAATGATATTCTAAGAGCGCTCGATATAGGAATATATGGATGGATCTATAGAATATAATCTTAGATTTGGAAAAATACTAAGAATCAAAGGAGTTCATGTCATAGTGATGATGCAAAGATAATGTCAGTAGATTATTAGAAGAGAGCATGGTGGAATCGAGATCAAGTCTGCTTTCACCTTGATAACAAGAATCTCCTCGTTGTCTCGTGTCATTGTTCACTTACCGTGTCAAGTCGCTTAATTTCAGTCACCGGTGTTTTTATCTAATTCGCACTAGTTCGCACATCTCCTTATTTTGCAAAATTACAATCTACGTGATTTAAAAGTGCATTCCCTGTGGATTCGATCTCGGAATACTTCCGTGTATTACTTGTTGACTACGTGCACTTGCGTATACATTATATCATTGAACCGATTAGGACCAACAAGTTTTTGGCGCCGTTGCCGGGGAATGCCAATTATAAATTACGTGGATATTGCAATTTTGTGTTTCTTTGTGATACGTGACTCACTCTGGTTATTGCCTTTTGTGTGAACAGGGGTTCTGGGATTGTGGTTTATGCGCAAGGCAAAAGCGCAAGTGACCCACCAGTTAGATCCAGAGGTTGAACGCACCTTTCGTAGAGGAAGGCGCCAGCAACGAGTTCGCAGAGCGCAAGCCAAGATGGCAGCACCAGGAGGAGAGGCACATCATGGCGGAAATGCCATTGTTATTGCTGACGACCGAGAGAGGGGCATCCGTGATTATGCCAACCCCAGATTTAATGAGTTAAACCCGGGAATTACAAGACCCGAGGTGCAAGCGAACCAGTTCGAACTGAAGCCGGTCATGTTTCGATGCTCCAAACAGTGGGGCAATTTAGTGGTCAAGCCAACGGAGGATCCACATCTCCACCTTCGGTCGTTCCTGGGAGGTCACGACTCATTTAAGTTACCAGGTGTTCCAGCCGAAGCGCTGAGACTTCGGTTATTCCCTTTTTCGCTACGAGATCGTGCAAAAGCATGGCTGAACGGCCTTCCATCAAATTCTATCACCTCATGGAACGAGCTCGGCGAAATTTTTTGATGAAGTACTTCCCGCCCACCAAGAACGCAAGATTCCGGAATGACATCATGTCATTTCAGCAGAATGACGAAGAGTCGGTGTGCGAAGCTTGGGAGCGATATAAGGAAATGCTACGGAAATGCCCTCATCACGGCATTCCGCACTGCATTCAACTGGAGACCTTCTACAATGGTCTAAATGCGTCAACACGTTTGGTGCTTGATGCCTCTGCAAATGGAGCTATTCTTTCGAAGTCATACAACGAAGCATACGAGATTTTGGAAAGAATTGCAGATAACAATTGCCAATGGTCAAATTCTCGTGCACCAATAGGAAAGAAATCGGTCGCTGGTGTTTTGGAGGTTGATGCCCTGACGGCATTAACAGCCCATGTAGCATCCATGAGTAACATGCTAAAAGGATTGCAAGTACCTAATCCAATTGCAGCAAATTGATTTAGTGCTCCAATGGTCGCACCCACGATGCAAGTAAACGAGGTGTCATGTGTATATTGTGGGGAAGGACACACATTTGAGAGTTGTCCATCAAACCCGCTTCAAGATGTTATCCGGGAAACCGTAACGCCAAAGGAATAATCCTTACTCACAATCATATAATCCGGTGGAGACAACACCCTAATTTCTCTTGGGAGGACAAGGATCCGAACTAGTGGTGGTGGAAATTTTGAGAAACCACATATCCACAAAATTTCCAACCAAAGCAAAGAACAAGCCGCCCCACGCCCCAAGACTATGAAACCTTGATGAAGGAGTACATGGCCAAGACAGATGCAGAATCCAAGGGCAATCCACTTCATCATGGAATTTGGAAGTCCAGATCGGACAATTAGCCAATGAGATTAAAACCGACCTCTTGAAATCGCCAAGTGACACGGAGAATCCACGAAAAGATAAAGAACAGTCAAGGCTGTCACTTTACGAAGTGGAAAGCGATGCAGAACCGAGTCGCCGAACCGAGAAGAGAAGGTCGAGTCCTCAACAAGTAACAACAGTGTCTCTACCACGGAAACTCAAGCAGCCTCGCAATGCCGAGGTGCTCGCAGCAGAAGAAATCCTTTACCGAACCTTACGGACGAAGTGGTGTATCGTCCACCACCTCCTTTTCCGTAAAGGTTGAAGAAGAAGCAGGATACCCAGCTCAAGATTCCTCGATGTTCAAGCAATTACATATCAACATCCCTTTGGTAGAGCGTTGAACAAATGCCGAACTACGTGAAGTTCTCAAGGACATCCCGACCAAGAAGAGACGGTTGGGCGAGTTCAAACCGTGGCATCGATCGAAAGTAGTAGTACGATGCTAAAGAGCAAGCTCCTCCGGTTGAAAGATCCAGGAGCTTTACAATTCCATGCTCGATTGGAGGACGCGACGTCGGTCGTCGTTATGTGATCTCGAGCAAGCATAAATTTGATGCCGCCTCAATATTTAAAAAGCTCGGATAGAGAAGCGAGGCCCACAACGGTGACCTTGCAATTGGCGGACCGATCTATGGCTCATCCCGAGGGAAAAATCGAGATGTATTAGTAAAAGTGGACACATTCATCTTTCCCGCGACTTCATTATCTTGGATTATGAAGCAGATCACGAGGTGCCAATCATTTTGGGACGTCCTTTTCTGGCAACTGGAAGAACTCTAATTGATGTTCAGAAGGGCGAGCTCACCATGAGGGTGAATGATCAGAAGGTTACCTTCAATGTTTTCAATGCTATGAAGTATCCGGATGAAGTGGAGGAATGCTCGGTAATCCGAGTCCTGGAGCAGGTCGTCGCGGACACAATACAGGATCGCACCTCGCAGTTCGGAGTTAATGATGAAGCCTATGCCGAACTCGTAGAGTTGGAGAAAAGCGAGGAGTTGTGTCAGCATCTCTCCGAAGGAAAATGTCCAGTTTCACTTCGGCCCGGCCGAACTCCGGAGTCGCTGGGGCTCGCTGATCGGGTAATTCAGGCACCCAAACCATCAATCGACGAACCTCCAGTGTTAATCCTAAAGACTTTGCCGAACCATCTCAAATATGCATATCTGGGCGAGGAGGAAACCCTCCCAGTAATTATCTCTGCTATTCTCAAGCCCGACCAGGAAGAAGCTTTGCTACAGGTATTGCGAAAATACAAGCGAGCTATCGATGGTCAATTGTCGATATACGCGGATCAGCCCCCCCTGCATGCATAAAATATTGCCGAAGATTGCCACAAAGACTTCCATAGAGCATCACGACGCCTCAATCCAAATATGAAAGAGGTAATCAAGAAAGAAGTTATCAAATGGTCGGATGCCGAATCATATATCCATTTCGGATAGCTCTTGGGCGAGCCCAGCTCAATGTGTCCCTAAAAGGGTGGAGTCACGGTGGTTTCAAACGATCGACGTGAATTGATCCCAACGCTGGTGATAACGGATGGCGTGTCCGTGTTGACTACGTAAAGCTAAACACAAAGAACCGTGAAGGATCATTTCCTCTACCATTCACGGATCGACGTCGGATAAACTAGCGGTAAGGAGTTCTTCGCTTCCTCGATGGTTATTCTCGTTATCACCAAATTGCCATTGCACCCAATGATCAACACAAAACCACCTTCACTTGTCCTTATGGCACTTTCGCATTTAGAAGAATGCCATTTGGGCTCAGAACGCCCCTCGCAACATTCCAATATTGCATGATGGCCATATTCTGATATGGTGGAGACGCCAAGAGAAATCTTCATGGATGACTTCTCCGCCTTCTGGAGACACCTATGGATATGCCTAAGTAATTTGGGAAAGTCCCGAGCGCTATGGCAACCCACTTGGTATTAAATCGAAAAGTGCCATTTCATGGTGCAAGAGGGCATCGCTTTAGGTCACCACATATCCAAAGAAGGATCAAGTGGACAAAGCAAAGATCAAGTGATAGACAAACTTCCACCTCCCACTCATCGTAAAAGGTGTGCGAAGCTTCTTGGGACATGCAGTTTCTATGTAAGGTTTATAAAGGATTTTCAAAGATCGCTAAGCCCCTATGTGCCTTGTCGAGCAAAATCGCCACTCGACTTCACCCCGAGTGTTCTAAGGCATTCAAGTCTTGAAACGAGCTCTTGTAACAGCCCCAAGAATTGTTGGGCCGAATTCGACATCGCCTTTCGAGGTGATGTGTGATGCAAGTGATTTTGTCAGTAGGGCCGTGGCCGGGCCAACATAGGAGTAAGATATTCCACCGATCTACTATGCAAGTAAGACCGTGGAAGCCCGATAAATTATACCACTACGTAAAAGGAGCCGCTTGTCGTGGTATTTGCCCGTGAAAGTTCAGAGCTCACCGTAGGAGCAAAAGTGATAATCTACACGCATCATGCAACTATCGTGTATCTTGTCACAAGAAAGATGCGGCCACGACATCGGTGGATCTTGCTCCCGCAAGAATTTGATCCGAAATAAGAGACAAGAAAGGAATGTAAAATCAAGTAGCGGATCATTTGTCTCGATTACCAAAGATCCGCGAGATACAACTCAAGCCCGTATTCGTGACATGTTCCTGGACGAGCAACTAATGAGCATGCATCATAGTAGTACGCCATGGTATGCGATTTTGTCAATTTTCCGTATGTGGAATGCTACACCCCGAGTTCTCATCCCATCAAAAGAAAAGATTCTTTGTCAAGTCAAACATTACTCGGGACGAGCCCTTCTTATATAAGCGTTGCCAGTCGATGGATTAACGAGGCTATGTGTTCCGCATGAAGAAGTGGAATCAATTCGAAGGGTGCCATGCCACTCCATATGGTGGTCATTTTATGGGCAAAGAACGGCAACTAAGGTGCTTCAACAAAGTTATTTTGGCCGACCTTGTTTAAGGACGCACATGCTTTTGTGCAAAGATGTGATCGATGTCACGAGTTGGAAACATATCCTCCTGAATGAGATGCCAATGAATTTCATTTTGAAATTGAACTCTTCGATGTGTGGGGCCTCGACTTCACGGGTCCTTTTCCACCCTCATTCGAAACCCTCACATATTGGTGGCGGTTGATTACGTGTCCAAATGGGTGGAAGCCGAGCAAGTACCACGAATGATGCAAAAGTGGTGATCAAGTTCTTGCAAAAGAACATTTTCACACGGTTTGGTACTCCTCATGCGATCATTAGTGACGAGGGCACACACTTTGTCAACAAGGCAAGAAGTTCGTACTAATAAATACAATGTTCGCCATAAGATCGCCACAAAGATACCATCCACGTATCTAATGGTCAAGCTTGAGCTCTCCAATGAGAGATAAAGGGTATATTAGAAAAGGTGGTGAATCCGGGCGTAAGGATTGGTCCACGCGATCGACGATGCAAGATGGGCTTACGTAACGCCTTTCAAAACACCATTGGGATGTCACCCTATCGCTGGTATATGGAAAGCTCGTCATCTCCCATCGGAGCCGGAGCACCGAGCCTATTGGGCAATTAAGAAACTAAACTTTGATCATCCAACCGGAGAAGCTCGATCGCTGCAGCTAAGTGAGATGGATGAGTTCCGCTGGTTCGCCATGAGAATGCTAAGTTGTACAAAGAGAGAACTAAAAGACGGCATGATAACAACATCTTGCGCCGGAGTTCTGCCGGTCAAGCAGTGTTACCGCTCAACCTGTGTTGAGGTTATTCCCTGGGAAACTAAAATCAAGATGGTCGGGGCCTTTTACAATTCTTCATGTAGCACCCCATGGTGCTATAACACTTCAAGAAGGAAAGTCGGGTCGTGAGTTCCGTGTCAACGGGGCAAGGTCAAGACATCATCAGGGCGAGGTCGTCGCGAGAAGACCTCGACCACTTTGAAAGACGCCCGACTCGGGTACCATGGGTCGCCATGGCGATCAGGCGCCTGGCGACCGATTGTACATATTTGTTTATTCCCTGTTATCTTGTTTGTTTTGGGTTTTAAATAAATTGCTATAACTTGATTAAAAGGAACTAGGTTGTTTTTGGTAAATTGATATGCTGGAGTTTGGATTGCAGGCGTGGTACAGAGAAATTCTGAGCACTGTGATAATATGTGCTCCAAAAGAGGATTTGCAGCAGGTAGATAAAGGGGAAATTTTAGCGGGAATAGTGGTCCGAAAGGGCGGGAATTAATTCTTCACTATTTGGGTTAAAAAGCCGTTCCATATTCTTCACTTATATCCCACAACTACCCAACTTCCCTTTGCTCTTCCTTTGTCATGCTGCTGTTTTACTACCCACGCCCTGCCTTCCAAAATCCTCATAGCGATCTCACCTCTATCAATTCTCTCTCCGAAAATTTTCGCAACCATGGTCAATCTCCAAGCAGTAGTCGAAGTCCGTGAAGGTTCCAAATAATGATCCAAGCACACCATTCATCATATCGGACGAAGAATTATCACCCAGCCTCCCCGAATCGTCACCGTTATTTTGCCGCCCCCAAATCTTCGCGGACACCGCACCGCCTCATCAAAAGGAAGGTTAGCAGAGGAGAAGGAAAACTAAGGTTGCGTAAGAGATCGAACTCGAGGTCGCTTCCGCCAAGAAAGCAAGGGTAGATAAACCTCAAAATCTAAGGCTACCAATCTATTCGTAATATTCCTAAGTTCCGCGCCAGCGATTTTGAACGATTTCATATTCAAATCAAGAGCATTGTGGATGGAGAAGGGTTTCAGTGCGTATAAGGAAACTCCTATGTTCGCCGTGGAGCCGACTTTCTAAATGGATGGGCCGAGTTCACGGCGATTCCGCCGCCACCGACACGCCCGGTGAAAGAATTTTATGCTAATATCACCTCCGCGGACAAGGAGGATTATCACCGTGGTCGAGTAAGCCGGTAATCCTATCTCCCGAAACAATCAATGAGGTGTATAACTGGATAACGCCGTGGATGATGAGTATTCGCAATGTTAAGAGAGCCCTCGGTGATGATCTCGATGACGCAGAAGGCTACCGACGGTAGAAGGAACACAATGGGTCAGATCTCCGCAAGGACGCCGATCCATGAAGGCGCCGGCGTTAAAATTCAAGCCCATGTGTGGCTCCATTTCATTAAGAGCCGCATCCCGCCCACTACCCATGACTCTTCAAGATTCGAGAACGGACGCGCCCCGCCGTGCATCTTCACGGGAGATCGGTTAATGTAGGCGCTAATTTGGCGCGAGGTGGAAGCGCGCTGAAGAAGAAGAATGGAAGGTTATTTTTCCTTCCCCGATATCCCGCCTATGCATAAGGGCCGAGTCCCTATGATGATAATGAAGACCGCCCAACGGAGAAAGCTTTATAGACATCAAGGCCCCGACTCATCGTCATGGTCGTGGCCCCGACGACTTCTCACCGCCCACCGCAATCGCCGCCCCCGCCGGACCATCCGCCCAAAGGCAAGAACCCGCTTATCCAACAATGACGACATGCCGAAATGTCTATTGGTGCAATTCAAAATCCTTATGCTGCTCACCGCTACGAAGACGACATCAAACGATTCTCGTGTACCGCCGCCGCACAGGACCGTGCAATAAGGGATTTCTTGGGATCGCTCGCTCGACAGATGCCCGCCTTTCCGGACTTCCCAAAACGGTTGTTCACCCATGGCCAAACTCGCAGACCTTGATGAGGATTTCAAAGCGCATCAAGAGAAGCAGCGAGTTCGGCGCAAACCCAAGCCGCAAAGAAGTCGGCCCTAGTGGAGCTCGGTCAAACGAGCCCGCATTCGCCGCCGCCGATGAGGAAGTCCTCCCCGCGACAACTCCACGCTTCCTCGCTTTCCCATCGCCTCGGTCATCCCGATGCGTAGGCTAGGGGCGTATCTCTCGACTCAATCCTTGGTTTTTGTTTTAGTTTTCGTTGGTTTTTATCTTTTTGTTTGTTTGTTGTTTGTGTTGTGAGTCCTTGTTATGCATGTTGTGATGTTTATGATGACAGCTAAGAGTGATGCCTGGTTGGCAAAGGAATTGCTTAATGATGATTATTTCTTATTTTTTAAAAAAAAAAAAAGGGAAATCGTTCTTCTGACTCGTTGTTTATCTAAGTTTGATCCTTATTTTGTAAGTGAGCACTCGATGGTTCGGGTATTTGCATATTAGCTTTTATAAGAGTTAACCATTGCATAGGTAATCCTCAGTTGACCTACATTCTTGTATGAGTGCCTATCTTCCATTTTTGGTTGGAAGTTCCCCTTGAACAATTTACATGAGTATGTTAATATGGATAGGACGTAGGCCATTTTCAATCGCTTGTGCCTTTCTTAGCCCACCAGATATCATGATTTCCCTAGAGTCCCCTTGAGCTTACAACTTTTCTTTTGAATACCATTTAAAATTCTGCACTTCACATATATGTATCCATGATTCCTCGACCTCAAGTAATTACTTAGAGTTCAAATTTTATCACCGATTCACAAAGTAGTCCATCTCCCAATTTTTATTATAATGTTCCAACATTGGGGACAATGTCGAGTTTTAAGTTTGGGAGGAGAGGTAACCCTAGAAGGATAAGGGACAATAATAGCTTCTAAAAAAAAAAAAAAAAAAAAAAAAAAGTGGAAAAAGAGGTCGAGGTTATCAGATATGAAGCGTAAAAGGAATTAACCAAGAAACAGGATTTCCTAGAGTCCCTCCTATAGGAATTCCCTGCACTTCACATAGAAGGTAGTTATAAAGCATGTTGATTGGGGAAAGAGAATGAGTAAGGATGCCCGGTGTTAACCAAGAAAAGGGAGCCTACATTATCCCAAATAATCCTATGAGCTACATTATCCCAAATAACCGTCACCCAAGCCCAACGCTATAAGCTTTATAAAGACCCACCGATTCATTATTGATATTACTCATGTTAAGCAGAGAGGGATGACTAAATTGAATTTGTGGAGACTGTGTGCACTTGATAATCAAAATATGGTCATATTCGTGAGAACCAAGCATGGGAAGATTCATGTAAAGGCTAATGTGCTTTGTATTGTTAATAATTGTAGCGTGATATCCTTGCAATATGAGGTGATTAATTAGATTTACAACGAGAAGGAATGAATGATTCTTGTGCTTTGAAAAATTTTTCGTCGAAAGCAAGATTCTTAGTTGATTAAGCCATCACCTCACCGTTGTTATGAGCATCCGTCTCGTGTTTCGCTTGTTTTTGTGTCTTAGAGCAGAGCATCACCGAGGACCAGTAATGAACTAAGTTTGGGGTGTGATAACTCTTGTAAAAGAGTTATTATAGGCCTTTTAATGATAAAAGCCTCGGTTGTTGATGTTCCGTCACCGCTTGTCCTTGTCTTGCATGTGTTTGTCTTGTTTTCGTGTGGGTGCGTGTAGGATTGAGTCGCTTGGGGATAAGAGGTATTTTGTGCGCTTTATGCTTTATTTTATCAATTTGCGATGTAGCGTGAAGAGGAAATAACAAAGCGAGGCAAGGTTAAGTTCCTCGAGACGCGAGCTCAGAAGCAAAGCACGCGAGCTCTCAGAAGCAAAGCACGCGAGCTCGCGAGTCAGTTAAGCACGCGAGCTCGAAGCTAAGTGTTCAACTCCTCACCAAGGTTGAAAGTGGAAGCGAGCTCAGAAACCAAGTCGAGCTCATGACGGAAGTTCAGCCGCAAGTATGGACGAGCTCGCATTCATAAAGCAAGGTCGGACTCGTTAGCAATGTCAAGCCCGTAAGCGAGCCGAGCTCGGGTAAAGCGAAATCACGGCCGCGCTTACGGAAGCTAGCAAGTAGCATGGAAAGTCCGGGTTAACAACGAAGAAGAAATCAGCGGACCACGGCCACGTGGCGCGGCTACAAGAAATGAAAAGAGACACGCTGCTCGCCCCGCCGAGCTAATCGAAAAGAGAAAGGATCAGGAACGGGCGCCGGCAGTGCATAGCCCGCACCTCCAAAAGCACCGAGGTTGTTATTAAAAGGAGTTGGCAACAATCGAAGGGATCGACAATCGGGAGTTGGAGAGAGAGAGAGAGAGAAAAGAAACATCCGAGAAAAGGAAGAAGGTGCGAAATTTGGAGAGGAAGTCATCGGAAGAGACGACGATCCAAGAGCTAGCACACGATTCGATAACTAAATTCTTTATCATTTCTTTAAACCTTGTTATTTTGTTATGGTGTTACTTGTTTCAATATTGTTGAACACCGCTATGAGCTAAATCTTTACGACTTGATTTTGAGGAAACCCATGCTCGTGTGACGAGTTCGCCCACGCTTGTCTTGCTAAATCACTATCGCTTTGTTGGGATTGTTTTTATCTTACTTGTGATTGATCACCATTAGTCGATCTTAGTTTTATAATTGCCGGAAAGTTATTATAGAATGGAAAACAATAGAGCGACGTAAGAACATGATTTTAATGTTATGTGTGTGAATAGCATAGAATATGCATTTACCTTATGTGGCAAATATGAATGAATTAGTAATGATATTCTAAAGAGCGCTCGATATAGGAATATATGGATGGATCTATAGAATATAATCTTAGATTTGGAAAATACTAAGAATCAAAGGAGTTCATGTCATAGTGATGATGCAAAGATAATGTCAGTAGCATTATTAGAAGAGAGCATGGTGGAATCGGAGATCAAGTCTGCTTTCTACCTTGATAACAAGAATCTCCTCGTTGTCTCGGTCATTGTTCACTTACCGTGTCAAGTCGCTTAATTTCAGTCATTGTGTTTTATTCTAATTGCACTAGTTCGCACATCTCCCTTATTTTGCAAAATTACAATCTACGTGATTTAAAAGTGCATTCCTCGTGGATTCGATCTCGAATACTCCGTATTACTTGTTGACTACGCACTTATGTATACATTATATCATTGAACCGATTAGGACCAACAATATGCGTAAAATATTAGTTGATGTGCATTGATTATCATGCATTTGTGCATAAATACATGGAGAATCCATGGAGACGAAACCAAAACACATAAAAAACGTTTTCAATAAGTATTTGTAGAGATGAGGTTATAAAAAAAATCAGTTATCAAAAAATAAATAAATAAATGGATATGGTAAAATTCTATCGACCACCGAAAATAACTACACAAATCCCATGATTGTAGGGATACTATAATTAATCGAAATTGTATATATTACCTTAACGACCTTTTCGCATAAATAAATATAAATTACGATAAATTAAGGATAATCCACACCATAGATTGCATCTAGATCTCACGATCGACATTGGTTCTCATTTCTCAAAAATATACGGGTTCTCATTTGATCTATCCCCTATATATATATATATAGGGGTTAGATCGAGTGATGACTCATCTTTTGAGAACTTGAGAACTATGCGCACATATAAAATCGATGAATAAATGTATAAACTTGTGCATAACGAAAACATTCTAAAATGTTGAAAACAAAATAATTTTAAAAGTTTTCACAGCACAACTTTATACCGCTCGCATCATTTTACACGCCTTATGCATAGTTCGCAGAGTTCACAAAAATATGTAGTTCTCATTTGATCCATTCCCTATATATATATATATAAAGTTGGGTTCCGTAGTACCGATCCTCAAGTATCATATAATACCCAATCTAAACCATACATTTTAAATATGTGACCAGACGCAAGGGCTTTCCGATCACGGTCGGCCCTAGGCCCGCCCTAAAGTCAACGGTTCGCCCGGACCGGCGGTCAACGGGCCTGAACCGAAATCGAGCTAGGCCTAGGTTCGGCTCGGTTCATGAAGAGAGGCCCGAACCGCGGGCCTCCTTAGAGCCGTGATATTTGATTGAATTTTCAGGAAAATTGAGATAGAATTGAGATTTTACCTTCATAAGAGTTTAAGTATATTGCGATACGAGTTCGTGAGCGCAAACGGATCGAAAATCGGAGCTCGGACGAGAGAGAACTGACCGATGCAAAATCTCTGCTGATGTGTCTCGCCGAACCGAACTCGACTGTCGGGCCGCCGGCCCGGCCCTAAACCGGCTTCTATCTGTAGGTCTGGGCTAGGGCCTCGACTTTTCGAACCGCCGAACTGGCGGGCCCAGCCCTACAACATGTCTAGTGACCGTACCACAAACTGACACGTGGTAACCCATTTTTCATTTATTTATTATTTTAATTTTCGCAAGGGACAAAATGGGAAGAAAATAAATCAATATTCTTCTTCTCCTTGGCGACACCGGGCGATGGCGGAGGCAACGACGGAAGATGGTGACGACGGCGACACCGACGGACAACAACAGCAATATACACGAACAACAAAAAACAACATATTTTGAATGAAAGAAAAAGAAGAAAAAAAGTTTGAGTATAAAATTGATGGATTTTGAGAAAAAATAGAAGATGAATTTGCTAGATGAATGAAGAATCGAGAGAGATGATGGCTATGATGGTGGTTCACAGTGAAATTCATCGATAATCGGGGAAAGAGACGACGGAATTGACGGAGAATGAAGGATGAAAAATTTGCTGTCGAAAAACATACTTATGCATTTAACAAAACATAAAATTATATTTAACAAAAATATAAAACTACATGTTAGCACGAAGCACAAACATGCATTTAACAAAACACGTTCATCATGCATATTACAAAACATAAACCTGCATGTTGGCCACGAAACATAAATATGCAGACTAAACACATTCATGAATTTAATAAAACGTGTTAATGCATTTAACAAAATGTAAAAAATGCATGTTAGTCAACGGATGCTAAGGGACGAGCGAGCACGAGCCGGGGCAACACGCGAGCACGACCACACACTAGATTCTGAGCGCGCGCTTCCAACGTACATGCAACTTTGAGTTCATTTGCATGCATTTTTGTGTTCATTTTAATGCATAAGTCAGTTCAGCTATATGTATGGGTTTTTTTCGCAATCACATAACAAAATAAATTACTAATTTACCCTTACTGTAGCGAAATCAATGAAATTGATCTTAAAAATCCGAAAAAAATTCCATCATGGAATCTATGAAATGAGTGGATGAGATTCGATACTACATACTACCTCGACCCGGGTACTAAATGACCCTCCCTCTCTATATATATAACCTCAACATATATGCATGTTTGATGTCTATTAATATAATATAGCACTTACAATATATAAAGTTAAAATAGAAAAGTCTGGCTCTGAGTTTGATTGGTAGACTAAGAGGGTGTTTGGCTAAACTTATTAGTTCTTCAAAATAGCTTATAAATTGTTTAGGAGATTATAAACTCGTGCAAAGCGTTTGACAAAATAAGCTCCTAAATAGCTTATAAACTGTGAAAATAAGCTTCAACAACTTATAAGCTTTCCTAAAATTAAGTAGCTCAATCTTAATTTTTTTTTCGGAAGTTTATAAGTAACATTGAATTTACCAAATATAATCTTATTACGTTCATTATTTTTTATATATATATTATCGATTTCACCTCTCATCAATTTTCTCTCTCTAACTCACGATTCTTTCTCTAGTTTATAAGCTCAATTATCCAAATACTTTGATAACTTATAAGTTCTTCAAGCATTATATCTTATAAACTCTTAAAGCATATTATAAGCTTTTAAAATTTATAAACTCTTTAAAATAAGCTTAGTCAAACACCATCTAAGAAGGAAAATAATTAGCCACTATTCTAAATCCTGCATTTAAATGCATGTAGAGTCGGCGTATTAGGTAAGCATCTTTATGGGTAATATTTACTGCATCCATTTTATATTGATTTTATATAACAATATTCAAATAAATCAACCCATATCTATTACTTAATCGCGTGTCGAGCAAAAATGTATATTTTCATCCTAATTGATATCGGGAATTTGCGACAATAAATATTTTGATTAGATTTTAAAATTACTTGGAAAAATACGTAAATTTATGTCTTCTCGATGATGATTATTATGTTTTATTGTCTGTAATCAGCTCATTTGTTAGGGAGTTAAACTTTGCTTGGATAGATCTTAGTTTGAGAGAGAACCGAGCTAAAGAGGTCCAATCAAGGACTAACTCGGTTAGACTCAATTGCCTCATCGGAGAACAACCTCAAGCACTAAAGCAAATAAAACAAGTCGACGAAGTCATGAGCAACAGACAACTAGCTTAACGTCAATGAATTCAAAACATCAGAAGAAAGAGCTCAATATTGAAAAAATGAAGTCTTAATGGTGACCAGAGAGCTGATTACAATGAAGGAATTCAAAGAACCTAATTCTGTAACATATATAGACATGCAAAAATGAAGAGCAAGAGCAACACGAGGGCACTGGCACGAGGCTTGCGTAGGCTGCGTGTGTGTGCACGTGCTTACAAGCTCACTTATATGTAGCCCCGCTCCTGATATTTTATGGGTCCTAGGCAAAATAAAAAATACAGTCCCCCCCTTATATTATTCTTGTGATATTGATGACATAGGTTTTTATTAATTTAAGCTTTGAGTGAGAAACTTCTTCCACATATGATGTAATTACATGCATATTTAATAAAATTCTATAAGTAATTGAAACATTCGGATAACAATATGTAGAATGATAGAAACAAATCCAAGATTTAACTGATGGAGCTAAAAACCTAAAATGATGATTCTATACAACGCCTCAATTTCACTTATTATAGCCTCTTATTATGAAAATAAAATTATTTTTAAATTTATAAATTTGTCCCCATAACACCCACTTACGTAAAAAAAGGAAACAAATAAAACCAAAGAGTCCACATTAACAAGAGAATAAACACAAATTTTCAATCGAATCATTCAATGATGAATTTTCACCAAATTCATTGCAAAAATTCAAAATAGAATCAAACTAAAGAAAAAACTCAAAGAAAACGCCTTCTTCTTATTAACTCAAACACATTCTTACTGCAGAATTTGTCCCAATCTTCAATTTATTTCATATTTTTTTTATAATTCTCACACATTTTCTTCTCCTGAACAAGCATATATATATATACATGAATATGATGTAAATTAAACTTGAGTTTATTTTAGGCCCAACTTAAAAATATTTTAAGCCCAAATGAACTTAAATTTGTAAACAAAATTATTTTTTTAAAGCCTAATGAATATATATATATATACATATATATAGGTATAAAAATATTTGGGCCCCTGAGATGATGGTGTCATATCCCGTCTTTCTTAATAAGATTAGAAGGACTTTCGAACTTAGAATTATAAGATGATTCGTGCCCGATGAAATAAAATTTTTAAATTCCAACAAAAGATTTATTTCTTTCAATTTTATGAAGTGATAATGAGAATTATTATATATAATATAATAATCGAATATGATTTATATATATATTTTATATAAATCATTATATCAATAATATCATGTCAACGCTTAAATTATTAATTCATCGTCCTTAGGATCGAAATTGAAGCCGGTGAGAATAAATCGATAATGGGCTTTGATTTAACGAGGCCCAAAATGAAAGCCCATGGGTAATAAAACCCCACACTATATAAGCTTCTTCTTCTTCCTTTGAAACCCTAGCCTCCCAAATCTCACTCATTCTTGCAACTTCAAGAAAACAAACCCTCAAAGGTAGACTTTAATTCCTCTTCTTTTTTTGAGTATATGCGTATATATGTATGTATATGATTGTAGGTGTGTCCGTATGTTGAGAGAGAGGTATGAGAGAGGGACCGAGAGGCGATTTGACGAGAGGTGAGGAGAGGGGTCGGCGGCGGCGTGGTGGCTTCGGCCACCGCGCTCGCCAAGAGAGGGGCGGCTACGACCGCAATGATATGGGTATGTGTGTTATTATATGTGTGTGTGTGTGTGTGCTGTCACGGGATGGGTATGAATGAGAGGGAGACAAAGGACGATGGGCGGCGGCACGGCGGTGGGCGGCTGCGGTCGCCGTCGCGTGCGGCTCCGGCTGCGCTGCCGTGTGTGTGCGTGGGTTTCAGAGGCGAGAGAGACGGAACGATGCAGAGAGGGAAGAAGGAGGCGAGGTCGCGGCGATGGCGTGACGATCACGACCGACGACGCGGGCGGGGCGGCGACGCGACCTCAAGATGCAGCAGTGTGAACGAGAGAGAGATACGTGAGGCTAGAGAGAGAGACGCGTGGAGGAGAGAGGAATAAAAAATAAAAAATGACGTCGCCGAAAAATTTGGGTTATGGCGATTTACTACTGGCTGAAAGCCGGAAAAACGTGAGGCAGATTTTAGGTTTAGGGTTTTGAGAGTAATGGGCTGGACTTTGTTTATTTAAATGAAATGGGTCGCTTTAATTAAATGTGTTGGGCCATTCTATTTTAATTAATTCAATGATCTTTTAATTAAACGGGTTGGGCTATTTTAATTAAAGTGTGGGTTTTAATTATTTAAAGAGTCAATGAAATTATTTAAACGAGTGGGCTTAATATTTTAAAGTGTTAGTTCTCATTTATTTAAATGTATTGGGCTTTAATTAATTTAATTAATGATTGGATTTTATTTTAATTAATGACTAGACTTGTTTTAATTAATCAATCTTTGGATTTTAATTAATTAAATGAATAAGGTTTAATTTGAGACTTAATTAATTAAATTATATTACGCCTAATTAATTAAATAATTAACTTAAACTTAAATATAAGTTTAAATTATTTAATTATGGTAAGATAATTAATTAATTAATTAATTACTATTAAGTTTAATTAATTGATTGATTAAGATAAGGTTAAGTCAAATTTAAATTATCTTAATATATGATTTAGACCTCTTTAATTAATGTAATTAATTTCTTTTAATGAAATTAATTAAGTTAGAATAATTAAATAAATTAAATTATGCTAGTCAAGTGCATAATTTGATAATTATATTATGTGTTATATTAAGCTAGAGTCCTTAATATATATATATGATTTTAGTATGCAATTTAATTGCATTATACTTTGTATAAAAGTATTTAACAAAAGAAGATTCTAAATTAATTTCGCTTTTAAACTAAAAGTCGAGCAAGGTATTGTTGGTGCCTTAGCCGATATAAATTAGTTTTCAAATTTAATTTATATTTTGAAAACCGGCTTAACGAATCATAAGCTAGTATCCTCCTTTACTTGAATTTAAGGCTAGCTTTTCGAGACCTATTAAGAATAGTGCTTCTTGTAGGTCTTATCGATCAAGCGGGATTAGCCGCTTCCCGAGACGCATATTATTGTGATTTCTTCGAGCTTTGTCCTATCAAGGCGGGCTTACTTTACAAGATATTTGAGTTATATGCTCGATATTTCATGAAATGCAAACTGCTTATCCAATAAAATATTTTTGCGCCTCTACTGCTTAAGGCTCAGATAAGAATCGATCGAGATTCTCTTTAATCTAATACATTAATTGAGAATGTGTACATCGTTAGTTGTTTTGGTGGGTTGATCTCCATCCGCACTAACCAAGTCACGAGGCGTTATAAGGGTGCTTGTCTCGATGTGTTCCGAGTACGCCATGTTATTATGGTGCTTGTTCGATACGCCCGGCACATCATGAATTGTCCCGTTACGCCCCGATGACAATAATGGGGCATGTGATCCGACGGTGGCTAGAGGTCCGGATCAAAGCGAGTAATGTAAGAGTCGTGACAATGGGCCCAAATAAATGAAATATTTTGCATGCTTAGAAGTGGTTTCTCTTTTAAAAACCTTTAAGTCATGTTATCATGATCGATAAACCGCTTACGGATTTATGAAATGGTTATGAAAATGCATGCCCACCGAGTACATTAGTACTTAGCCCAAATATTTTACAAATGTTTTCGTGTCGATCAATGGCTACCGACGGGCAGAGTGAGATTTGAGTCAACTCCGATTTTGACGGATTATTTTCAGTATTTAGATTTCATTGACGAGCTAGCTCTAATTACATTTTCCTTCTTGTCTATGACTCAATTATATCTTTGATTGAGCTTAGACTCTAAACCATTGATGTTAGTATTTTTGACGTGTAACCGCCATCGAAGCACGAAACTAAACTTGTGATCCCGAGGATAGATGTTGTTTTGTTCGATTACATCATTCGATGTCTTCCATTTTCATTTAGGAAGCTAATCCCAAATCCTAAGGGTTTATTTGCCTCGACCATTCGAGTCAACTTATTTACTTCATATTTTCTATTATTTTTATTCGTCGCATCTCGATTTACGAGCTTCCATCATTTCTAGAAATCGGGGCGTGACAGAGTGGTATCAGAGCATAAGTTTTCTTTCGTGTCTCTGACTGCCAAAACCTTTTCATGTCGAGTCTAGAATAGTATCCCTAGACTTCTTGAAATCTCAGTGACTCTCAGCTCACCGTCACGCCAACTGATCAACAAAGGTATGATTTTAAAAGTTTCAAAGTTTTGACTATGAAATCATGTATGCCATTGATGAAAGTTGTCATGTGAATTATCAAGTTATTTTCATATGTTGTTTTGTGAATTGTTTAATTGTTTTCACAATATCATTGTGAGTCATTGTACTCAGATAAGTTAAGTTCATTGTCGTGTTAGGGACAACCCGAACCCTTAACGACAAATGAAATCGATTGTCGAATTAGATTTTCAAATCTTTTCGATCATGCATGAGACTGTTATCTAAGTTCATTGTCGTGTTAGGGACAACCCGAACCCTTAACGACACAAAAGAAATTGATTTTCGAATTAGATTTTTCAAATCTTTTCGATCATGTATAAGACTGTTGGAACCTACATGATAATAGCTTCCACAAAACGAAAATGATTGATGACGATATTTTGGATTCATATCCCGAAATGATTGAAATAAGGTATGGGTTCTATCACAAACCGTGTGTACCCAAGGATCTGTTGAAACGTAAGTCGTGATAGCCTCGCTATAACAACTTAGAAAGAACTAGTTCAACGCTTCACATAGAAGCGCTTGAACATAGAAGTGACATGGAAAAGATTGAGGATTCATTTGAGTTACACCTTTATGGTTATGATTAGTTTTCATATAGGTGTTATCTTATAAGAATGGAAGACGCACCAACAGGAGGTGATATGAGAGACGCACCTATAGGGAACGGTAGGGGCCGAGGTCGAGGACGAGGACGTGGTCGTGTACAAGGAAGAGGTTTTGTCCATCAAGAACATAACCCACCAATAGCACCGGACCGTACGACTGAAGAAAGATTCCGCAGAGAAACCTCCGACGCTTGATGGACTAGGTGATCCGATGGATGCCGAGAAATGGATACGAGCCGTGGAACGGATTTTCAACTATATCCGGCGTGAAGACATGGAAAAGTGAAGTGCACCACCTACCGCCTTGTGGAAGTTTCGATCAGCGGGAGTCGGTGAGACGCACCACGACCGGAGGAGAACTCGAGAACCTCACGGGAAGAATTCAAGACCGCATCAGACGAGAAGTACATACCGTGATACTACCGTCAAGAAAAGTAACGAGTTCGAATCAAGCGTAGAATTGAACAACCATCGAATATGACAGTAGCTTTCAACCAACTCACAAGGTATGCACCACATCCGTGGACACCGATGCAAAACGCTACCGAGAAGTTCGTAAATGGATTACGCCACGAGATAGCGATTTCCTAGCAAGTCAAGGTGATCTTACATATGCACGTATAATCGAGCGAGCTCTTACCATCGAGTCACTTCGCCGAGAGAGAAAGGAAAAGCTCCTCTACAAGTCAGGTATGCGCCATTTCAAGACAATGGCAAAGGGAAAAGAAATGGAACGAGGGTAATGGAAACTTGAAATGGGAAGAAACTCGAATCGAATCCAAGCGTAATCAAAATCCTACTCAAATGATGGGTCAACACCTTGCCAGGAATGCCGAAATTCCACCTAGCAAATGTCCAAGGGCAATGCTTGTTATTTCGTGGAGAAATTGACATTTTGCTCAAAGATGCCCAAAGAAAATGGGAGAGCACCCCGCATGCCAAACCTTGAAATCAACAAAGGCAAATCCTCGCTCCCTGAGGAAACCAAGGACAACCACCAACGCGAGGGCCTATGCTCTAAACCGTAAGCGCTCGAGCACGTGGAAATCCGATGTATGATCAACGTGACTAGTATACCGTTATAGCTTTGTTCGACACGGGCATCACACTCTTTCATTTCACATGTTGCTTGTAAGGCTTTAGACTTAACTCCCGAACCATCTAGTGAAGCCTTAGTGATTAGCACACAAAGTGGAGAAAGAATGTCTCAATAATATATCGCCTCGAACTTAGAATTGAACATAGGTGCTAAAGAATTTAGGCGCACTTATATGTCATCTCTATGATAGAATTTGACATCATCTTAGGAATTGATCGCTCACCAAAGTCAATGCCACAATTTTGTGTAACGAGAGAAAGATCTCATTCCGCACTTGGAAATGAGGGACAAATTTTCATGGGATAAGAATGGGAAAAGGAGTATCGGTGATATCCGCCATGAAAGCCGCCAAGATTATGAAGAAGGAGGTTGTTATGCATTTCGTCACTGACAAGAAAACCAGAGGTGGAGAAAACAATTGGAGAAGTTCCAGTGGTTCGAGAGTACGAAGATATTTTTCGTAAGAATTGCCGGTATGCCACCGATCGGCAATTAGAGTTCACAATCGACGAGAACCCGGCAGCCCAAGATCAAAAGCACCAGATAGGATGGCCCCACCCAATTGCAAGAACTAAAGGTTCACAGCAGAACTGCTGGACCTAGGTTTCATACAACCTAGTGTATCGCCATGGGAGCACCATCCTATTCGCCGTGAAGAAAGACGGAACATTAAGAATGTGTATCGATTATAGAGAATTGAACAAGCTTACTATTAAGAATAGATAGCCTCCCGAGGATAGACGACTTGTTCGACCAACCGAAAGGAGTCGGAGTATTTTCCAAGATAGACCTAAGGTCCGATACCATCACCAAAACGGAAGGGACGATATTCCTAAAACAAAGCGCTTAGAACACGTTACGGACATTACGAAGTTCACAAGAATGCCGCTTGGGTCGACAAACGCCCAACTGCTTTTATGGATCCGATGAATAGAGTATTCCATCAAGATCTCGATAGTTTCGTCTTAGTGTTTATCGATGATATTCTCATCTACTCTAAGACCGAGGAACAACATGAAGAGCACTTGCGTGTTGTACTCGAGATTTTGTGAAAGAAAAATTATACGCCAAATTCAAAGAAGTGTGAATTTTGGTTAAAGGAAGTGATGTTCCTGACACATCGTGTCCGCCACGCCCGGTTTCTAGAAATGACTAAGCTCGTAAATCGAGGCGATTTAATAAAAATAATGAAAATATGAAGAAATGAGTCGACTGAATGGTCAAGGCAATAACCCTAGGATTTGGCAATAGCTTCCTATATGAATATGGAAGACATCAAGGATGTAATCCAATCAAAACAATATTTATCCTCGTGATCACAAGTTTAGTTTCGCGCTTCGATAGCCAAAATACGCCAAAATGCTAAACATCAAGGATTCGTAGTCTAAGCTCATCAAAAGGTACAATTCAAGTCATGTAGACAATGAGGAAAATAAAATTAGAGTTAATTCATCACGAAGTCTAAATACGGAATAATCCACAAAATACGGAGTGAACTCAAATCTCTCCGTCGTCCGCCCATCGATCAACCCGAAAACATTTGAAAATATTTCGCTAAGTACTAATGTACTCGGTGGGCATGCATTTTCATAAACATTTCATAAACCGTAAAAGCAGTTTATCCAATCATGATAACATAACTTAGAAGGTTTTAAAAAGAGAAACCACTTCCAAGCATGCAAAATATTTCGCTCATTTGGGCCCATTGTCACGACTCTTCGTTACTCGCTGATCCCGACCTCTAGCCACCGCCGGATCACATGCCCTATTATTGTCATCGGGACGAACCCGACAATCCATGATGTACTTTAACGATCCGCACAAGCACCATAATAACATGACGATCTCGAACACATCCGCACAAGCACCCTTATAACGCCTCATTACTTGTTAGTGCCCGATGGAGATCAACCCACCGAAACAACTAACAAAGGTACACAATTCTCAATTAATGTATTAGATTAAAAGAGAATCTCGATCGATTCTTATACGAGCCTTAAACAGTAGTAGAGCGCACAAAAACATTTTATCGATAAACAACAGATTTCATGAAATATCGAGCATATAACTCAAATATACTTTGTAAAGTAAGCCCACCTCGATAGGACAAAGCTCAAGAAATCACAATAATATGCGCCTCTTGAAAGCAGCTACTCCCTGATCGATAAAACCTACAAGAAGCACTAATCTTAATAGGTCTCAAAAGCTAGCCTTAAATTCAAGTAAAGGAGGATACTAGCTTATGATTCGTTAAGCCAGAAGTTTTCAAAATATAATTAAATTTGAAAACTAATTTATATCGCTAAGGCACCAACAATACCCTTGCTCGACTTTTCGCTTAAAAAGAAATTAATTTCATAATCTTCTTTTGTTAAATACTTTTACAAAAAGTATAACATACTTGAAATACATACTAAGTTCAGATATATTAATGAATCTCGCTTAATATAACACATAATATAATTATCAAATTATGCACTTGTTCAACATAATTTAATTTATTTAATCATCATAACTTAATTAATTTCATTAAAAGAAATTAATTACATTAATTAAGTAAGTCATAATCATAGATTAAAGATAATTTAAACTTGGATTTAAAATTAACTTAATCAATTAATCAATTAAACTTAATAGTAATTAATTAATTAACTTATAATAATTAAATAATTTAAACTTATAATTAAGTTTAAGTTAATTATTTAATTAATAAGACTTAATATAATTTAATTAATTAAGTCTTAAAGTTAAACCTTATTAATTTAATTAATTAAAGTCTAAGGATTTAATTAATTAAAGAAGTCAAATAATTAATTAAATTAAAGCCCAACTGTTATTTAATTAATTAAAGTCCAACTATTAATACATTTCACCTCAATACATTTAAATAAAAGAAGTTTCAATTTATAAATAAATTATATCGAGCCCAACATTTAAAAAGAAATCACCCACACTCAATAGGATCACCAACATGAATTAATTAATATTGGCCCATATCAAGACTTCAAATTTAAAATCCTCTCACCAACTCCATATTGAAATCGACCCATTTGGTTTGGCTCAAACAATTAAATCGCCCAGTGAAAAAAAAGCCCAACAACATTAAAATTAGCCCAATTCCACCCAATTTCCCTCAAAACCCTAAACCTAAAGTCTGCCCACTTTTTCCGGGCCTGCTTGCCATTGTCACGGCCAAAAATTCAGCGATCCATTTTTTTTTTTTCTTTCTATCTCTCGCCTCCCTTCACGCCACTCTCTCTCGCCACCACACACACTCACGCACTCACACACGCACGCACACACTCAAACGCCGCTGCCGCCCGGCCACGCCGCCGGCCCACGAGCGGCCGCCACCACCGCGACAGCCACGGCCATCTCTCCTCTCGGTTTTTCTCTCAAGGCATTCACGCACGCACACACACGATGCGCACGAAACGCACACACACACACGAACGCACACACACACGGCTGCACAACACACACACACGACGGCGAGCCACGACCGCCGCCGCCGTCGTCGCGCTTGGCCGGCCACGTCGCCTGTCACCGCCTCATCTCCCTCTCGGTCTCTCTCTCAAATATCTCTCTCAACATACAGATACACATACAAACATATACAACAACCTATACATACATACATATTAAATAATAGGAGATTAAAATTTTCAACCTTTGTAGATCCCTTTGTTATGCAGCAACGAAAATGAGTGAGAAATCTGAAAATGGGGGCTAGGGTTCAAGAATGAGGAGAAAGGGGAGTTTATATAGTTAGGGTTTTGTTGTCCCATGGGCTTCACTTTTGGGCTTTGTAAACTAAAGCCCATTAAATATATTATTCGTACGGGCTCAAGTCCGATCTTAGAGATTATAAATTAATTAAACCTCGACATATATTACTTATACAATGATTTATAAATATATGTATAATCATATTCAATTATTATATTATATATAATAATTCTCGAATCGCTTTAATGAAATAAATTTCTTTGTTGAATTTAAAAATTTCTTTCATCGGGCACTAATAATTTAAATTCTAAGTTCGAAAGTCCTTCTAATCTTATTAAGAAAGACGGATATGACATCCTCCATCCTTATAAAAATTTCGTCCTCGAAATTACATACCTTGAAAATCTAGTTCGGATACTTAGATTTCATTTTGTCCTCAAGTTCCCATGTGGCCTCCTCCATTCCGTGATGGTTCCACTTCACTTTAACGAGAACAATTTGTTTGTTCCAAAACTCGAACTTTTCTATCCAAAATTTGGACAGTCTTTCTTCATAACTTAAGTCCCGAGCTAAGACCACTTCATCGTAGTTTAATTACGTGTTTCGGATCAAACACGTATTTCTTAATTGCGAGACATGAAACACATTGTGTACGCTCCAATGCTTGGTGGCAAAGCCAACCCATAAGCTACAAGGCCTATTCTCGCTCAGATCTCGAAGGTCCTATATAGCGGGTCGAACTTTCCTCTCTTACCAAAACGTATAACTCCCTTTCAAGGAGAAACTTTAAGAAAACTCGATCCCCGACATTAAATTCTAAGTCGATCGACGCTTATCGGCGTAAGACTTTTGTCCGTCCCGAGCCTCTTTGATTCTTTGTTTAATGTGATCGACTTTCTCGACTATTTGCCGTATTTCAGGTCGACCTAGCAGCCTTCCTTTCTCCCACTTCGTCCCAATAAAGAGGTGATCGACATTTTCGATCGCATAATGCCTCATATGGGGCCATTCCAATCGTCACCGTAACTATTGTTATAGGCAAATTCCACCACGGAGTAAATCTTCCCAACTTCCACCTTTGTCGTTGACTAGAGTTCGCAACATATCTTCTAAAACTCAATCGCTCTTTCCGATCGCCATCGATCCGAGGATGAAAAGTCAGGCCGAATTCAATTGGGTTCCCATGGCTTCTTGTAAACTCTTCCAAAACGCGATGTGAATCTAGAATCTCGATCGACGTAATAGATACAGTACTCCATGAAGGCGCATTATCTCCTTAACGATAATTTTGCAAGCTTCTCCAAACTAAACGTCATCCGAATCGGTAGAAAATGCTACCGACTTTGATAGACGGTCCACTATGACCCAAATGGCGATTCCACGAATTGACCTTGGTAGCTTACCACAAAGTCCATGTTGATATGTTCCCACTCCATTCTCGCATGTGTAGGGGTTGTAACATCCCATACGGTCTCTCGTGCACGCCTTAACTTGTCGACAAGCTAAACATCGCTCAACAAAAGAGGCTACATCTCTTTTCATTCCTTTCCACCGTAACGCTTTCTTCAAATCTTGGTACATTTTGTACTTCCGGATGTGCAAGATATGGAGTATCATGAGCCTCGCCATAATCTCGCTTCGAAGTTCTTCCTCGTGGCACACACAATCTTCGCCAAACATCAAAGCGTTGTCTTTTGCTTCCGTGAACCCTTTCGCTTTGTTCGCTCTTGCGGCGAGACGATCTTTCCAGAACCAATCTCCTTTGTGCATCAATGATCCTTCCTCGTAGGTCGTGGTCGTGAGACTAGCTATACAAGCTGATACTGTCTTTGGAGGATGAACTATTTCTAAACTGAGCGTGGCGAAGTCATGAATCAGTTCTCTCTGTTGGGTAATTAAATACCCTAGCTTTGCCTTAGTCTTTCGATCGAGGGCATCCGCCACAACGCTCGCTTTCCGTGATGGTAGCCGATAGTACAACAGTAATCCTTTACTAATTCGAGCCATCTTCGCTGTCTCATATTCAGATCCTTCTGCTCGAAAAAGTACTTCAAACTCTTATGATCTGTGAAGATTTCACACTTAACTCCATAAAGGTGGTGTCTCCAAATCTTCAAAGCATGCACGATCGCAGTTTAACTCTAAGTCATGAGTCGGATAATTCACTCATGTGGCTTCAATCGACGAGACGCGATGCTATCACCTTCCGGTTTTGCATTAGTACACAACCCAATCCCAACTTTGAGGCATCCGTAAACAACGAATCCTTCATTCTCCTTCGATTGCTAACACTGAGCAGTGGTTAGCTTTGTCTTGAGCTCTTGGAAACTCTTTTCACGCCTTCATCCAAATGTACTTGACCCCTTTCTAGAAGTCGTGTCATTGGTCTAGCCATTTTGAAAATCCTTCAATGAATCGTCTCAGTAGTATCCCGCCAAGCCGAGAAAGCTTCGATCTCATTGGCGCTTGAGGGTGTCCTCCATTCTTTGACGGCTTCTACTTTAGCAGATCTACTTTGATTCCATCGGTACGACACGATATGTCCGGAACATCACTTCCTTTAACCAAAATTCACACTTGCCGAATTTGGCGTAAAATTTTTCGTTTCGCAAAATCTCGAGTACAACACGCAAGTGCTCTTCATGTTGTTCCTCGGTCTTAGAGTAGATAAGAATATCATCGATAAACACTAAGACGAAACTATCGAGATCTCGATGGAATACTCTATTCATCGATCCATAAATACAAATGGGCATTTGTCAACCCAAACGGCATTACCGTGAACTCGTAATGTCCGTAACGTGTTCTAAACGCTGCCTTAGGAATATCATCCTTCTCATTTTGAGTGATGGTATCCGCACCTTAGGTCTATCTTCGAAAATACTCCGCCTCCTTTCGGTTGGTCGAACAAGTCGCTCATCCCGGGAGAGGATATCTATTCTTAATAGTGAGCTTGTTCAATTCTTTGTAATCGATACACATCCTTAATGTTCCGCTTTCTTCTCGACGAATAGGACCGGTGCTCCCCATGGCGATACACTAGGTTGTATGAAACCCAGTCCAACGACCCCTGAATCGAATCTTTAATTTTGTAATTGGTGGGGCCATCCTATACGGTGCTTTCGATCTGGAGTCGCTCCGGTTCTAAGTCGATTGAATTTAATTGCCGATCCGTGGCATACCCGCAATTCTTCCGAAAACATCTTCGTACTCTCAACCACTGGAACTTCTCCAATTGTCTTCTCCACCTCTGGTTTTGTTGTCAAGTCGACGAGAATTGCATAGCAACCTCCTTTCTTCATAATCTTGGTGGCTTTCATGGCGTATATCATCGGTACTCCTTTTCCCATTCTTATCCCATGAAAATTCGTCCCCTCATTTCCAAGGGTCTGGAATGAGATCTTTCTCTCGTTACACAAAATTGTGGCATTGACTTTGGTGAGCCAATCCATTCCTAAGATGATGTCGAATTCTATCATAGAGATGACATATAAGTCTGCCCTAAACTTTTCAGCACCTATGTTCAATTCTAAGTTCGAGATAATATGTTCAGCAGACATTCTTTCTCCACCTGGTGTGCTAATCACTAAAGCTTCACTAGATGGTTCGGGAGTTAAGTCTAAAGCCTTACAAGAAGCATGTGAGTTCTCTGCTTGATTCCGTAACTCGCTCGCTTCATTTCCGACAGTAACATTCGGTATGTATTTCTCATACAATTCAATCATGAATTCTTCCCATGAGGTTCTCGAGTTCTTCCTCGGTCATGGTGCGTTTCATCGACTCCCACCGAAGTCGCCTTCTTTCACCAACCGGTAGGTGACGACTTCACTTTTTTTTTCTTGTCTTCAAATCGAATATAGTTAAAAATTGCTCCACACCGTATCCATTTCTCAACATCCATCGGATCACCCGGTCCATTGAACAACGGAGGTTTCTCTTTGCGGAACCTTCCTTCATTCATGCGGTCCTGTTACTTGTGGGTTAGGTTCTTGATGGACAAAACCTCTTCCTTGTACACGATCACGTCCTCGTCCTCGTCCACGTCCTCGACCTCGGTCCCTACCATTCCCTATCGGTACGTCTTCCATTCTTGATAAGTTAACACCTACATGAGAACTAATCATAACCATAATGGTGTAACTCAAGTGAATCCTCAATCCTTTTCATGTGACTTCTATGTTCAAACGCTTCTATGTGAAACAGTGAACTAGTTCTTTCTACGTTGTTATAGCGAAGCTATCATGACTTACATTTCAAAACAGTCCTTGGGTACACACAGTTTGTGATAGAACCCATACCTTATTTCAATCATTTCAGGATATGAATCCAAAAATATCGTCATCAATCATTTTCGTTTTTGTGGAAGCTATTATCATGTAGGTTCCAACAGTCTTATACATGATCGAAAAGATTTGAAAATCTAATTCAAAATCAATTTCATTTGGGTCGTTAGGGTTGGGTTGTCCCTAACACGACAATGAACTTAGTCATCCGAGTACAATGACTCACAATAACAATGTGAAATCATTTAGACAATTCACAAATCATCACATGAAAATAACTTGTAATCCACATGGAAACATTCATCAATGGCGTACATCATTTCATAATCTCACTTTGAAACATTTAAATCATACCTTTGTTGATCGGTTGGACGTGTGGTGAGAGTCACCGAGATTTCAAGAAGTCTAGGATACTATTCTGACTCGACATGAAAAGGTTTTGGCGATCGAGACACGAAAGAAAACCCACGCCTCGATACCACCTGTCACGCCCGGTTTCTAGAAATGACTAAGCTCAGAATCGGGCGACGAATAAAAATAATGAAAAATATGAAGTAAATGAGTTGACTGAATGGTCAAGGCAATAACCCTTAGGATTTGGCAATAGCTTCCTATATGAATATGGAAGACATCAAGGATGTAATCCAATCAAAACAATATTTATCCTCGGGATCACAAGTTTAGTTTCGGTGCTTCGATAGCCAAAATACGCCAAAATGCTAAACATCAAGGATTGAGTCTAAGCTCATCAAAGGTACAATTCAAGTCATAGACAAGGAGGAAAATAAAATTAGAGTTAATTCATCACGAAGTCTAAACACGAATAATCCGTCAAAATACGGAGTGAACTCAAATCTCTCGTCCGTCGTCACCATCGATCAACCCGAAAACATTTGAAAATATTTGGGCTAAGTACTAATGTACTCAGTGGGCATGCATTTTCATAAACATTTCATAAATCCGTAAAAGCAGTTTATCCAATCATGATAACATAACTTAGAAGGTTTTAAAAAGAGAAACCACTTCCAAGCATGCAAAATATTTCGCTCATTTGGGCCCATTGTCACGACTCTTCATTACTCGCTTTGATCCGGACCTCTAGCCACCGTCGGATCACATGCCCTATTATTGTCATCGGGACGAACCCGACAATCCATGATGTGCCGAACGTATCCAGACAAGCACCATAATAACATGACGTACTCCGGAACACATCCAGACAAGCACCCTTATAACGCCTCATTACTTGGTTAGTGCCCGATGGAGATCAACCCACCGAAACAACTAACAGTGTACACAATTCTCAATTAATGTATTAGATTAAAAGAGAATCTCGATCGATTCTTATACGAGCCTTAAACAGAGTAGAGCACAAAACATTTTATCGATAAACAACAGATTTCATGAAATATCGAGCATATAACTCAAATATACTTTTGTAAAGTAAGCCCACCTCGATAGGACAAAGCTCAAGAAATCACAATAATATGCTGCCTCGGGAAAGCAGCTACTCCCTTGATCGATAAAACCTACAAGAAGCACTAATCTTAATAGGTCTCGAAAAGCTAGCCTTAAATTCAAGTAAAGGAGGATACTAGCTTATGATTCGTTAAGCCCGAGTTTTCAAAATATAATTAAATTTGAAAACTAATTTATATCGCTAAGGCACCAACAATACCCTTGCTCGACTTTTCGCTTAAAAAGAAATTAATTTCATAATCTTCTTTTGTTAAATACTTTTTACAAAAAGTATAACATACTTGAAATACATACTAAGTTCGTATATATTAATGAATCTCGCTTAATATAACACATAATATAATTATCAAATTATGCACTTGTCTAACATAATTTAATTTATTTAATCATCATAACTTAATTAATTTCATTAAAAGAAATTAATTACATTAATTAAGTAAGTCATAATCATAGATTAAAGATAATTTAAACTTGGATTTAACATTAACTTAATCAATTAATCAATTAAACTTAATAGTAATTAATTAATTAACTTATAATAATTAAATAATTTAAACTTATAATTAAGTTTAAGTTAATTATTTAATTAATAAGACTTAATATAATTTAATTAATTAAGTCTTAAAGTTAAACCTTATTAATTTAATTAATTAAAGTCTAAGGATTTAATTAATTAAAGCAAGTCAAATAATTAATTAAATTAAAGCCCAACTGTTATTTAATTAATTAAAGTCCAACTATTAATACATTTCAGCCCAATACATTTAAATAAAAGAAGCTCAGCCCCATAAATAAATTATATTGAGCCCAACATTTAAAAAGAAATCAGCCCACACTCAATAGGATCAGCCCAACATGAATTAATTAATATTGGCCCATATCAAGACTTCAAATTTAAAATCCTCTCAGCCCAACTCCATATTGAAATCGGCCCATTTTGGTTTGGCTCAAACAATTAAATCGGCCCAAGTGAAAAAAAAAGGCCCAACAACATTAAAAATTAGCCCAATTCCAGCCCAATTTCCCCTCAAAACCCTAAACCTAAAGCTGCCCACTTTTTCCGGCGCCGCTTTTCCGCGCCATTGTCACGCAATGACCAAAATTCACGATCCATTTTTTTTTTTTTTCTCTCTCTCGCCTCCCTTCACGTCACTCTCTCTCTCGCTCACTCACACACACTCACGCACTCACACACGCACGCACACACTCTGAAACGTCGCCGTCGCCTCCGGCCACGTCGCCGGTCGGCGAGCGGCGCCACCACCGCGACAGCCACGGCCATCTCTCCTCTCGGTTTTTCTCTCAAGGCATTCACGCACGCACACACACGATGCGCACGAACGCACACACACACACGAACGCACACACACACGGCTGCACAACACACACACACGACGGCGAGCCACGACCGCCGCCGCCGTCGTCGGCTTGCCCGCCGCCTCGTCACCGCCTCATCTCCCTCTCGGTCTCTCTCTCAAACATCTCTCTCTCAACATACAGATACACATACAAACATATACAACAACCTATACATACATACATATTAAATAATAGGAGATTAAAATTTTCAACCTTTGTAGATCCCTTTGTTATGCAAAGAACGAAATGAGTGAGAAATCTGAAAATGGGGCTAGGGTTCAAGAATGAGGAGAAAGGGAGTTTATATAGTTAGGGTTTTGTTGTCCCATGGCTTCACTTTTGGCTTTGTAAACTAAAGCCCATTAAATATATTATTCAGACGGCTCAAGTCCGATCTTAGAGATTATAAATTAATTAAACCTCGACATATATTACTTATACAATGATTTATAAATATATGTATAAATCATATTCAATTATTATATTATATATAATAATTCTCGAATCGCTTTAATGAAATAAATTTCTTTTGTTGGAATTTAAAAATTTCTTTCATCGGGCACGAATAATTTAAATTCTAAGTTCGAAAGTCCTTCTAATCTTATTAAGAAAGACGGGATATGACAGTGTCAGCCGAGGGAATCAAAGTAGATCCTGCTAAGGTGGAAGCCGTCAAAGGATGGAGGACACCATCAAACGCCAATGAGATCAGAAGTTTTCTCGGTTTGGCAGGATACTACAGACTATTCATTGAGGGATTCTCAAAATTGGCTAGGCCAATGACACAGCTTCTAAGAAAAGGGACCAAGTATATTTGGACCGAAAACTGTGAAAAGAGTTTTCAAGAACTTAAGACAAAGCTAACCACTACTCCAGTGTTAGCAATCCCAGAGGAGAATGAAGGATTCGTAGTTTTACACGGATGCATCAAAGTTGGGACTGTGTTGTGTACTAATGCAAAACCGGAAGGTGATAGCATACACATCTCGTCAATTGAAGCCCCGTGAGTTGAATTATCCGACTCGTGACTTAGAGTTAGCTGCAGTCGTGCATGCTTTGAAGATCTGGAGACACCACCTTTATGGAGTCAGGTGTGAAATCTTCACAGATCATAAGAATTTGAAGTATTTTTATTTTTTTTCTTTCGAACAGGAGGATCTGAATATGAGATTTCAAATTTTATTATTACCCAAGTTTTGTCATTGAGTTTAACTCTATGATCTAGTTTCAACTGGGAAATCACTTGAGTTTTTCACTTTTCGTGAAAGAAGTTTACAAACAGAAAATTTCATAAAAGCGTCATTTTGAAACCAAGCCTTCATGTGACTGAGAAGTATTTGTGACGGGTCTGGCCAGCCCATATGACCAAAGACATCTCAGTAGTCGTCATTCTGATCTTCGGATCCTATATTCCAATTATTCAATTCAAGGAACATATTGGTTCAAACTCTCAAAAGTACAATCAACTCGAATTTCGAACCCTTACACTTGTAAGTTGTTTTGATAAGTTTTCTTCAATCCTCGGAACTAATAAGTACGATGTAGGTTGACTTACCTTGTCACCTAAGTTTTCAGAATTTGTAAGTGATAGACATCAAGTTATGACGTAGAGAAGTTCTCGATGAGACGAGATATATTCTTTCCCTATGATACACATAAGTACGACGACCCTTGAGGGGTTTTGCAGATACTGATGACAGTAAAGTTATACCCCCATGTGAGTGTTATGATAAGGAAGTTATGAACGAAATACTCTTTAGCATTGAGTGCAAGAGTAGAAGTAAAGGAATATATATGATATTCTTGGGAAATAATCTCATATTAATATTTTATAAAGAGAGAGATTACAACTTATCTTCAAGATAGTTGATTGTCCTTAAGACCTCGTTAGTAGGTTGGGCATGTTTAAAGTTGGTGATGCACGAGACTCTTTTCAATGGACATATAAGGAATGATAGCATCTTTGTTAACAAATCTCTCGCTTTATACCTCAACCCTTAGAATTATGCTTGAGCATAATTGATTTCGAATATACGAGACCTTGTATGGTCGAAAATATTGATCACCACTTTGTTGGGATGAAGTGAGTGAAATAAAGTTACTAGGTCCAGATCGAGTACAACAATATTGGAAAGGTCGATCACACCAAGCAAAGAATCAAAGAAGCTCAAGACAGACAAAAGTCTTACGCCGACAAACGTCGATCAGACTTAGAATTCAATTTCGGGGATCGAGTTTTTCTTAAGGTTTCTCCTTCAAAGGGGGTTATATGTTTTGGCAAGAGATGAAAGTTACGACCCCGCTATATAGGACTTTTCGAGATCCTAGACAGGATAGGCCTTGTAGCCTATAGGTTGGCTTTGACACCAAGCATTTGAGACGTGCACAATGTGTTTCATGTCTCGCAATTAAGAAAAATACGTGTTTGATCCGAAACATGTAATTAAGCCCGATGAAGTAGTCCTAGCCAGGACTTAAGTTATGAAGAATTACCTGTCCAAATTTTGGATAGAAAAGTTCAAGTTTTACGGAACAACAAACAAATTGTTCTCGTCAAAGTAAAGTGGAATCATCACGGTACGGAGGAGGCCACGTGGGAACTTGAGAAAAAAAAAATGAAAACTAAGTATCCCGATTTAGATTACCAAGGTATGGAATTTCGAGGACTAAATTTTATAAGGATGGAGGATGTCATATCCGCCTTTCTTAATAAGATTAGAAGGACTTTCGAACTTAGAATTATAAGATGATTCGTGCCCGATGAAATAAAATTTTTAAATTCCAACAAAAGATTTATTTCTTTGAATTTTATGAAGTGATAATGAGAATTATTATATATAATATAATAATCGAATATGATTTATATATATATTTTTATATAAATCATTATATCAATAATATCATGTCAACGTTTAAATTATTAATTCATCGTCCTTAGGATCGAAATTGAAGCCCGTGAGAATAAATCGTATAATGGGCTTTGATTTAACGAGGCCCAAAATGAAAGCCCATGGGTAATAAAAACCCTACACTATATAAGCTTCTTCTTCTTCCTTTGAAACCCTAGCTCCCAAACCTCACTCATTCTTGCAACTTCAGTAAAAACAAACCCTCAAAGGTAGACTTTAATTCTCTCTTCATTTTTTTTTGAGTATATGCGTATATATGTATGTATATGATTGTAGGTGTGTCTGTATGTTGAGAGAGAGGTGTATGAGAGAGGGACCGAGAGGGTGACGGACGAGAGGTGAGGGAGAGGGTCGGCGGCGTGGTGGCTTCACCACCGCGTTCGGCCAAAAGAAGGCGGCTACTGGCTGCAATGATATGGGTGTGTGTGTGTTGATATATTGTGTGTGTGTGTGTGTGTTCACTTTGGGGATGGGTATGAATGAGAGGAGACAAGGATTTGAGCGGCGGCAGACCGGCGGTGGTGGCGGCTGCATCGCCGTCGCCGCAAGCCTCCGTCGCGTTGCCGTGTGTGTGCGTGGGTTTCAGAGGGCGAGAGAGAGACGTGAATGACAGAGAGAGGGAAGAAGGAGCTGAGGTCGCGGCGATGGCGTGACCGCCGACCGACGACGTGGCCGGAGGCGGCGGCGCGACCTCAGTATGTGTGCAGTGTGTGAACGAGAGAGAGATACGTGAGGGCGAGAGAGAGAGAGACGCGTGGAGGGAGAGAATAAAAAATGACGTCGCGGAAAATTTGGCGGCGGCACGACTGGCATTCTGCGGTGCACGAAAAAATGGGGAGGATTTTAGGTTTAGGGTTTTTGAGAGTAATGGGCTGGACTTTGTTTATTTAAATGAAATGGGCTGCTTCTAATTAAATGTGTTGGGCCATTCTATTTTAATTAATTGGGCTGATCTTTTAATTAAATGGGTTGGGCTCATTTTAATTAAAGTGTGGGTTTTAATTATTTAAAGAGTTCAATGAAATTATTTAAATGAGTTGGGCTTAATATTTTAAAGTGTTAGTTCTCATTTATTTAAATGTATTGGGCTTTAATTAATTTAATTAATGATTGGATTTTATTTTAATTAATGACTAGACTTGTTTTAATTAATTGAATCTTTGGATTTTAATTAATTAAATGAATAAGGTTTAATTTGAGACTTAATTAATTAAATTATATTAAGTCTAATTAATTAAATAATTAACTTAAACTTAAATATAAGTTTAAATTATTTAATTATGGTAAGATAATTAATTAATTAATTAATTACTATTAAGTTTAATTAATTGATTGATTAAGATAAGGTTAAGTCAAATTTAAATTATCTTAATATATGATTGAGACCTCTTTAATTAATGTAATTAATTTCTTTTAATGAAATTAATTAAGTTAGAATAATTAAATAAATTAAATTATGCTAGTCAAGTGCATAATTTGATAATTATATTATGTGTTATATTAAGCTAGAGTCCTTAATATATATATATATGATTTTAGTATGCAATTTAATTGCATTATACTTTTGTAAAAGTATTTAACAAAGAAGATTACTAAATTAATTTCGCTTTTAAACGAAAAATCGAGCAAGGTATTGTTGGTGCCTTAGCCGATATAAATTAGTTTTCAAATTTAATTTATATTTTGAAAACCCGCTTAACGAATCATAAGCTAGTATCCTCCTTTACTTGAATTTAAGGCTAGCTTTTGAGACCTATTAAGAATAGTGCTTCTTGTAGGTCTTATCGATCAAGGATTAGCCGCTTTCCGAGACGCATATTATTGTGATTTCTTGAGCTTTGTCCTATCAAGGTGGGCTTACTTTACAAAAGTATATTTAAGTTATATGCTCCGATATTTCATGAAATGCAAACTGTTTATCCAATAAAATGTTTTTGTGCGCCTACTGCTTAAGGCTCGTATAAGAATCGATCGAGATTCTCTTTTAATCTAATACATTAATTGAGAATTGTGTACACTGTTAGTTGTTTTGGTGGGTTGATCTCCATCGGGCACTAACCAAGTCATGAGGCGTTATAAGAGTGCTTGTCTGGATGTGTTCCGGAGTACGTCATGTTATTATGGTGCTTGTCTCGATACGTTCAAGTACATCATGAATTGTCCGGTTACGCCCCGATGACAATAACGGGCATGTGATCCGACGGTGGCTAGAGGTCCGGATCAAAGCGAGTAATGTAAGAGTCGTGACAATGGGCCCAAATGAATGAAATATTTTGCATGCTTAGAAGTGGTTTCTCTTTTAAAAACCTTTTAAGTCATGTTATCATGATTGGATAAACTGCTTTTACGGATTTATGAAATGGTTATGAAAATGCATGCCCACTGAGTACATTAGTACTTAGCCCAAATATTTTACAAATGTTTTCAGGTTGATCAATGGGCGCTGACGGGGCAGAGCTGAGATTTGAGTCAACTCCGCATTTTGACGGATTATTTTCGTATTTAGATTTCCGCTGATGAGCTAGCTCTAATTACATTTTCCTTCTTGTCTATGACTTGAATTATATCTTTTGATTGAGCTTAGACTCTAAACCATTGATGTTAGTATTTTTGATGTGTACTGGCTATCAGAAGCACGAAACTAAACTTGTGATCCTGAGGATAGATGTTGTTTTGTTTGGATTACATCATTCGATGTCTTCCATTTTCATTTAGGAAGCTAATCCCAAATCCTAAGGGTTTATTTGCCTTGACCATTCGAGTCAACTTATTTACTTCATATTTTCTATTATTTTTATTCGTCGCATCTCGATTTACGAGCTTCCGTCATTTCTAGAAATCGGGGCGTGACAGATGGGTCCTGGGCGATCGCCCAGGGTTGCCTACCCTCAGGGGCGGCTCTGCTTATATGTGCACATCAATTATTACATACGACAAGTCTAATAACATCAATACACACATAATTAATTGGTGTCAATGTGAGATTACGTTAATGTAATTCCAAACATTATGCAATATATATCCTCATTAAAGTGACTAACTTAACTCGTTATTCCTTATTCTTCGGAATTCGATTAAAAAATATCAAGATTATAACTCGAATACGTAATCTTATACCATTCAATTCCAACAAAATTATGTGTTTTACCACAAAAAAATACATCAAAGAGGAACATGACTCACTTTTTAAAACTAAATTACTAACAAATTAAATAGCTCTTCTCTCCATATACTATGAGTTTAAGAGATATTATGTTGTCTTATACTATTCCTTACCCATCCTTATTTGATTCTATAATAAATGCATTCCTATACGTATACCTAAATAATTAAAAGGTAATGTAGTTTTTAAAAAAATACCCAATTTTCCAACTCAAAATAAATAAATAAATCCAAGTCTAGATTAATTACTAGCTATTCATGTAAATACACTTAATTTATCATTACTCTTTAAATGATCAAAACAAATAATCTTCCTCAAACATTTGATGGGAAACAAATTCTTTACAGAGTTGATTAAGGAAAATAAACCATTGAGACAACTGTTCCTGCAGCCCCCCCAACTTCGTTACTTTATGCATATGAAAAATCATTATTCATAAAACACTCAATGCAAAAATAAAATAAAAAATAAAGTACTCTATAAAAGCAATCCACATACATGCAATATCTCTTTAATTAACTGGAGATTTTGGTGGAAGACTGGCAATTTCTTAGCTCTCAACCCCAACGTCTCCTTATCTTGAAGCTCGAGTGAGGTAAGCTCGAGTGCAAGTGGAGCCGTTGAGGAAGAGAGCTTAGAGAAAGACAGTCTTCCTAATCGAACCCACAAGATGTATATGTTTCAATCGTGTTTTGACTTGTAATAACAATGTTACAACAAAAATAATATGGTGTAGTTATTAGGTTGAGAAAGGAAGAAGTAGAACTTGTGTGTGTGGCTGTGCGTATACATATATATAATAGTGAAGTGTGTGGTATTGATATGATGGAACCATGTTTATTTTAATAAAATCCCACAAAATTTTGGTTAAAAGCTAGGAAATGAACGATGCAACCAATAGAAAGTTTGGGGGATTTTTCAGGCAAATCAAGGAAAACAGAGAGGAAATTACAAAGGAATTTAGCTTAGCTTTTTCTTTTCTTAGCTTCCAAGCAGTACTAAGCAAAAAACGACTTTGTGACGTGGTGCACAGTTATATTTTCAATACAATATAATTCATTTTCATTTTATATTAGAATTAGTTCCTATTTTTATGAGATTATTACATTTCTTTTATACAATGGTTATGGTGTGCCTTGTAAAATAATGAATATGCTAGCGGAGGTATACCATTTACTACTCGAACACTTCTTTCCCATTAATAATTATTTGCACCTACATATATATTTTCTGCAAAGGGCTCCTTTTAATTTATTAGTGTGATACATATTAGAGAAAATAGAGGAGGTTTTGTGCGGACGTTCACATATACATATATTGATATATTTTTTCATTGTAAATGATATTTTTTAATTACAGGATAAAAGTCAAATGATATTTTTCATAAGAACAAACGATATTTTTGTCCGTCTGTACTGTATGAATAGATTTTGTGGAGAAAATAATGTACAAAAATGCTAGCATCTATGTAAGGTTTCATTGTTGAAGAATCAAGAATTTTGTCGATTTTTAGTAGGAAGATGAAACTTTATTATCTTTATAAACATATTTTTTATATCTATCTGAATATTTTGGATTGATTTTGGTGGAAGTCTGAACATAACCTTTTTCTCTTAACAAGATTGGCTACAAGTACGCCAACATCATGGAAATTGGTGAAATTTGAATAAATAAATAAAGAAAGAGAGGAGCCCCTACACAAAAAGGTACACAATTCTTACTCCCACAAAATTGGCTCAAAATGGTTTAATTGAAAAGGTTTATTTACCAAATTTATTATGTCTTCTATATTTAATATAAGGGTAATAATATAATATGATATACCATATTTATTTATTTATTTATTATATATACTAATATTATATACCTTTTATTTTTTAAATTCAAAGATAATTATATAATATATTCAATTATAATGTAATTATTTTCAATGAAAAATTACACGTATAACGCACGTATTTTCTGTCCATCATATAAAAAATTGTCGTAATAATGATAAGAAATAAAAATATATGGATAAGACATACATTCATCAATCATCAGGCCATGTGCATCCTTAAAATTATTACATCAATCTACCTCTTAACACTCATTCCGACTACTTCAATTCTTTAGCTTCACTAATTTATTTATAAAATTAACATAAATTATAATATTTGATGTTCATTCCATAAAAATTAGAAAACATAGTCTGAGTCCTGACTAGGGATATATACGAATCAAATAATTTTGATTTGGGTCGGTGTTCAATTCGATTATTCAATATTCAAATTTGAAATTTTGGGATTCGAATATAAATACAGATACTTTTTTGATTCGATTAGTTAACACATACGAATTCAAAATCATGATATTCACAGCTTTAAGATTAAAAGTTACATCATTCTCTCATCCCCTCATATCTCGTTCCCACCTCTCATAAACCTATCCTCCCACTACGTCGCCACGCCTCGACATGCGCCACCTCTAACCACCGTTGCCACGCCACAACCACCACTCTCCGCCTTTGCCATAACCACTCGTCGTTGTTGCCGCTCCACTTCCCTCTGCGCACCACAATCACCCGTCGCCACTTCACCGCCCAGTGCCACCATGCTCACCACTGCACTGCACCATTAACTCGCCGTGCATTTTTCACTACATAATGTATAATTTAATCTGCTGTCAATACATTGAATTGAAGACACACGTTGCATTTCTTTGAAGTTGAAGCTCTATCCTCATTATCACGTCAAAATGACTATATGCCAACTTTTGTTCTCTATTATGACACATATAAGTTCTATTTATTTTCTATATATATTTATGTATTTATATGCTTGTTTTATAAAATTGGATTCTAATCGTTTTTTATTTATTTAGGAGAAACAAGAGTCTTTTTATGTCATGTTGCAAATCACTTGATTTGCAAACCTGGTGAAAATTGGATGTTGTCATTTGCAAATGGTTTACGTGAAGTGCTATTTTAACAAACTTGATATTAACTTTTTTTTTTTTACTTATGCATTTGATCGTTATTGTTTATGTTAATACAAATGATTTGAGAATTGAAATAGTGAAGTCATCATTTTACATCTATTATTAAGTGGTCATTGCTCCATATTGAATATAATATGTGACATTGTAAACGACACTATTGTACTGCCGTGAAAACTGTGGCTTTTTCCCATATATCCAACTATGGAGACACAAAACTTTCTAAAGATAGTAAAGTATTAGAGGTGATCCACAATAAATGTTTCTAGATTAGGGATTTTGTTGTACGGATCTAGATCTGCAAAATCATGTTCCAATTAAATAATACTATTATCCTAAAGTGAAATATTAAAGGGGGAACATCCAACAAATACAATCTGAAAAGTACAAAAGATTTAATTGCAAATTTTCGACATAAAACTTCACAAATCAAATGTATAAAAAGAAAATAATGCAATTCATATAGAATTCAATTCCACGAAATGTACATCATTTGTGTGTAGGACTCTTGAATTATGAAAATAAATGTCAAAAGTTCGTTACTGTTAAATGATCTTTTAGACTCTGACTAAATTTCTGGAATGATTTCATTATTTATTTGAGCATTTATAGATATGGATAAATTATGGTGAAATGTTAACTCTCGGTGTGGACACTTCTATAATCACTTGGTTTGGAGATGTCGTCCAGTGGATTACTGTTTAAATATTAATAAGATAGTTATAACAAGTTAACAACATATATATAGAGAGACACTGATATGTCAAATGATATTCTTATTAAACACGAATCAGTAGTCCTGACTGATGGTTTACAAGTACTACATATGCTATATATCAAGAATTTATAGTGATTTTTAAAATTAAATGTTACTTAAAATAATATAAATAGATGACTCTAATTCATTTCATTCTAGTTTATCTTTGAATTAATTATTGTTTATGATCTGAACTTAACCTTTGTTGGATTGGTGATCTCAACTTCAATTTATTTTTAAAATAGCATGAAGTATGCAAAATTATTTGATTATGGTATGCGTCAAAATCCGACATTAGAAATTTGACTAGAATCACTCGTAAAACATATTTATCGAACTGGGAAATCAAACAAATGAAACTACGATGCGAAAAATATGTATTAAGAGTGAACCTAGTCAAATTTTTAAGGTAGAACATAATTAAACAATTTTGGAACACTTGAACTATTTTAAAAGTCAATTAAAGTTGAAGTCATCAATCACACAAATATCAAATTTTAGGTAAGAAACTATAATTAACCATTTATCATTTGTTTTCTAGCTAATTATATATACATATAGGGAAACTATTTCTTAAGATGTCATATACTAACGCGAATGCCAGCAATATCTGAATTATTATTTTTGTAGTTAAATCACAGCCACTACCAAATCCTTCTGTCCAAACGCAACTATTGCAACTTTCCATTCGCCTGTAAACCAAATTTAGTGCAAGAAAAAAAAAAGCTGTTCAATGGGTTACAAGATTTGAGCATTCTCTTTCTGTATGCGGTCGTGACTATACCCGTGCTACAAATGTATGAAACATAATCTAGGTAGGAAATTAAAAACCATGTATGAAAAGATTTATGGGTATTATTAAAGATGTAGCAAAAATGACTGGTTCCGCAAATGGGCAATTTTCTGTGCACGTAATTGTCTGGCAAAAGCCTACAACAATTATCTAGTATTACTCAAGACACAAAACACATATTAATACGTATCCGTACGTCTCAAGGCAGGCAGTTGTTAGTCAGTCAAATCCCCCCAAAATAGCTCAGCTCCCACTCCTATGCTATCCAAAGGAGCAATCAAAATCGTTGAATAACTCAAGAATTATCACCAGTTCCACAAACAATCTTATTCACCTGTAGTAGCCGTCGTAGTCGTCATTATCATCAGTTTCTCCACTCCAGCAAGAACCAAGCCTGCTAATCAAGATCAAGACTCTTCTTCATGGCCTCGTAAACTAGATAAGTAATGCTCGCAGCTGGCACGACTTTTAGGAGATTTGGGAAAAGGCCTTTGTAGAAACCTCGAATGCCCTCACGCCGGTATGTTTTCCAGAATACATCTGACATCTTATTGTGTGTATTGGAGGGTTGAGCTTGCATTCTGAAATGCAACTCTTATTGTAGTATTTATTTTACATGGATAAATATCGAGGAGAAAATCTTGATGATACGTACCTTGTTCTTACTACCTGCAATGGATAGACACATGTCGCTCCAAGAGCTCCCGAGACAGTCCCACAACTTAGTTGTATAAGAGGACCAGGTTCTGCGTAATATCAACATACATGTTCCAATAATAGTGAATGATAGAAAAAGGAAGAAATGAACAAGTAAACACAAACAAAATACACCATACCACCATCACGAAGAATATGCTTCCTGGACATATCTTTGAACGCCTCATAGGCTGCCAGGTCGATGCCAGCATAAGGTATAATTCCAAGAAGAGACGGTACCAACCCTCGGTAAAAGGCTCGGGGTCCCTCCTGAAACCATATATCTCTTGATAGTTTACCCAGACTTGGAACACTCCCTCTGTCACAAACATAAGTTTGTAATCGAGTTTTGACAAGGTCCATTGGATAAATCGAGGTTTGTGCCACTGCACCAGCCAAACCACCTGCCAGGAGTCGTCCCGGGGTCCCAATATCGCCATCATCGCCTCCGATGACATTTTTCAACGTTTCGTAACTGTAAAACTTTATGGCGCTTTCAGGTGCAACCTTCAACACATTTATCCCATTACCTCGGAAAAAACCTAAAAAGCGACCTTCATTCCATATCCTTTTAACTGCTGGACCAATGGAAGCATGAGTAGTCTGAACTTGTAAAGTCACCTTTAGACGGTCAAGAGGTGCAGTTGCAGTCCGCGAAGCTGCTCCAGCAACTCCACCCGCAATTAAATATTTTGTTGCATGAACATGCCTGCTGATGCCTTCAGGAATCACGGCCTGTTCACCAATATCTACGAGATATACCCTTTCCCAATAACGATAGATGTTCTCAATGGTGGCCTCATGCGGATAGAGAAGCAGAAAATCCCTCCACTCCTCAAATGTTATGATTCCGTTATTGTCTTTATCAACATGCTCAACGAAACTAGCAAGTTCATCATCATCAAGTTCTATCCCTGCAAAAACAAACTGTCATGACTTATAAGATGAAGATTGTATTCCAGAAACTTGAGCGAGGAGATAAGTTCACCCAAAAGCTGCATCCAAGATTAATGCACAAGCATATTAAAAAGCATGCATAGAATATATTTTAACATTAACTAGTGCTCTCTATACAAGAAATTAAAGACAAGTAGCCAGAGGTGTTCAAATTTTGTGAACCAACCAAACTGTACTGGTACCAAATAGTGTACACAATTCTTGTTTTGGTAGTCATCCATCATAGAAAATTGAATACCAAGTATATCATCTATATCTAATAAATATAATAAAATATAAAAAATAATGTAGAAGAATTAAAAAGTATAACATATCTTTGTGTGGTTAAGTATGCTATAGCTGCATTTTATGTAGATATTACCATCATTTGTGCATACTTTTTCTACTTTGTAACGATGAATTTGTTTAATATTTTAGCAAATGTGAAAAACATATAAGTATGTAGAAAACACTTAAATAACAGAAGTAGTTTGGTAAGATATCCAGTGTGATAATAATACGTTGAAATACCAAAGTGTCAGTGCAGTTTGATTGGTATTTCAGAATGAGCAGCCAAACAACTAGAAGCCATCGTAGATGCTTTACACAAATAATTGAATAAACATTTAATTCAAACTACAAAGGGCATAGAAGAGCCAGTTTACTATAAACTTAAAAATTAGAAGGATAGCGTATAATTTGCATGTAACAGGAAAGGGCCAGTACAACATTATAGTGCTGTAGGAGGTCAAGGAGATCCTAAATAACAAACCCAGTTTGATCAAAGATACTTGTAACACATCATGGAGGACATAAACCATCACATACAACAAGCAGCAGGCATAAATAAATATGGAAATAGCACATGATTGAAACACAACAATCTGTGTAAACTTTTAGCTCTTAACTAATTAGCATGAAAGAGAAGTTGGAAAATGAACCCAAGGAGAATGAAAATCTAACAACTTAAGTACCTAGCTTTTTGAAGAGGTTGGATGCAGACTCCAAGCAAATATACCTAACCAATATATGCAAGAACTTTTATTTTATAATTATTTTTTTGAAGGTATTGCAAGAAAATTTTTAATTCAACAGTTTCTTACAAATCAACTTCAGGTAATACTGACGCAGTCAAATGGCAATAAGGAATGCCACTGAATTTCTATGCTTCTAATGTTCTCATTTGACCATATATTCTGGTAGAACCTTATCCATCCATAAGTGAGAAAAGGACAAGGATTTTATTGGAACTTATAATCATTTACATATATCAGCATATGCCAATTTATATGAATCTCTATATGTACCAATGTACCATGAAGTCCAACCTCTAAGACTGATCTCAAATAACTCACAAGGGCTATACACTCTTTAAGACTAGTTTTTATTTTGGCGAACAAAGAACACAACTACTCCATAGAAGATTAAATGTTTTTCTTCATTCAGAAATAATAAATGACAAATGACTAAGTTGTCTGCATGCTGCCAGGCCTCACATAGTGCAGAAGTCTTCTGTGGGTGCTACAAGTTTCCGAATTCTGGTCTCCATGGTACCTAAAAATTCATATGTGACATTCTTCTGGCCCCGAAATTCCCACAGCCACAAGATAAAAGGTGAATTCAACATGCATGCAAGTGTCATGAATCCTCAAAGCTTTACAAATCGGAGATCTTTTTGGTGTTTTGAAAAGTTGAACATGTAAGCATAGAACTGAAATGGAGAGAAAGAAAGTGGATAAGAAACATGACCATAAATCAGATGGAAAAATTTCAGATATGGGTCAGGTTCATTTGAAGTTAACACTACCATCAAAATACTTAACAATCTATAATGTTTATAAACAAATTTGCAAAATCTAAAATATAAGATGATGAACTAGATAGATATCTAGAGAAGAGAGGACATGAGCTAATATAATAACAAGTTTGGTGTTTTGATTCCCATATTTTGAAACATGACAATCATGCCATTCCAACTAAGCCTGCAAACAGAGCCAACTGATTAGCACTATCAGCATCATCAGATCTATGTGACCCTCTTATGCTGTGGATCCCATCCTTACTATTTTCCTTGTTAATGATAATTACGTGGCTCTTTATATGAACCCTTCAAACTCAAATAACTTATCCACTACACAAACAAATAAAATCCAATTTTTTACTTGAGGAATAAACTACCAACATCGACCATTTGTCCCTTCTTTTATCTTTCTGGACTAAGTTAACAAACTCAGATTGATCTCATGCAAGGCCCTCTTTAGTGCTTGGATGTTCTTGAGCTTTTTTCCTCAAAGCTCTGGCACAATGTGAAAATAAATGCAAGCTCCAACCAGAGCTCAAGAAAATACAAATCTGGATTTGTTTCATTCACCTTAATTTGGAGTACAATTCATGATAACCATTTAGAATCTGAGATTACCAAAAGGGAGACAGCATAACAATGTCAAAACAATCCAAAATTCTCAAAATCAAAATTTTTTCATATAAAATGAAAGAATTAAAGTAACTTCGTAGTGTCAAAAGACATAATTATGATAGATAAAGCTGCAAGAAATTAGTAGGCATTACAAATTTACATCCTCTGTGAGTTCAGTTTAGAATTAATTCTTCCAACACTCTTAGTGTTGTGCCTACTTATACAATATACATATTGAATTCTATAATTTATCTACAATGCAGATCACACGCAGTGAATACAACAAAACATATCATGCAGAACCTGCTTCCACTTAAGTTTGTCTTGACTTTGAATTCAAGCTCTGGCCCTTTGCCTTTTAGGATCATATTGTTTTAAACCTTCTGAAGCTCTGGTGATAAACAAACAAGAAAATTCTGCAAGCTCCGAGACAGCTACAGTTTATTGTTGTAGATCACATTTCCATGAACAGTAAATTAACTATCCTATTTGTGATGGAAGTTCTTTAGTTTACTTTCAATACAAAACATTCTTCACCGCAATGTGTTAACAGATCACAGCAGCCCAATTTAATCAAAAAAACTTAAAAATAGCCCCATCAGCATTATAGTGTAGTTGCCATGTCACATTTTATACAGCCACAAATGAAATTTATCCGTTTCCATCATATACAGTAAAACCTCCAGAAATAAATAACCTCGTAAATTCAGGAAAAATTGATCAGTGCAAGCAAGCACGAGAAGGTCGCGATAACATACCAGCTTTTACAAGAGCATCCCATAGCTCCTCCGGCAGAATGCAGCCGTTGTGCTCGACGTCAATCGCCTGAAAAATCCTGTATAATTCGAGCTCTTTGTCATCCATATACTTCCTAAACTCCTGGTAATCAACCCTCCCGTCCTGATTGGCGTCGCAGACTAACAACAGCTCCTTGGCGAACTTGTAATCCGCGGGGATTTGCATTGCGGAGAGCCCCTTCTCAATCAGCGCGGAATCCAAATACCCTAGATTATTCGAGTCGAAGAAGCTGAACAAACTCCGAATTCTGGAGTCACGCTCCTCCTTTGTCTCGCGCAGGGCGGAGAGCACGTGGTCCAGCGTGACGGGCCCCGGCTTCTTAACAGGGTTACAGCATCCGGATCGGTTTGTCGGGTCTTTCGCTTCGGGCGCCATTGTCGGAGCTGCTGGTGCCGGAAAATTTGCATGCCTCTCGACTCCCGTAGTCATAAATAATCGGGAATAGACAAAATTGGGGGATTTCAGAATTCTGAATTGACGAAATTTTGATCTTCACGGCATGGTGAGAAAAACAGTGGAATTTGGGGTTTTTTCCAGATCTGCCGTAGAGAGATAGTGAGAAACTGTTGGTGTTTATGGAGGAAGGAAAAAAACGGAGAATAATGGAATTTTGGGGAAGGATCTTCTGGCTAAAGAGATGACCCGAATCGCCAATTGGAGCTCCGGTTCGTTTGGTTTTTCTTTTTAATCGGGTCAAAACTGAAGGAGTCCACTTTCTGACTTTCAACTTTCAACAGCAGAGTTAACTCTCTCTCACACACACACATAGTGAAGAATATTAATTTTATGTAATAGTAGAAGAAAGCGTTTTTCCACGGGGACCGTTACATACATAGAACGTTTTTATTCTAATTTATTTAATTTTCTTCCTTTTATTTCACTTTGTACTTGGAAGATGTGATAGCTGCGGCCTGTGGTGGGCGACCAATTTTTTTTGAATTTTTTTAAAGTTAAATTTGATTTGGTTAATTCAAATTTTCAATTTTCGGGTTAGTTTAGCATTTTTTAGCTAGAATCGAATCTAAGTTAAAGAATTGATGTATTTATTATTTTTAAATATTATTTATTTTTAATTGAATTAGATAATTTTTTTAAATATTACTATTTCTAAGTCGAATCGAATATTCAAATACTTATCCCTATATTTTATTGTGTTTCTCAGGGATTCCATAAACAATTTATTTTACTCATTCATATCAGAAAATAATTAAGTTAACCTGATAATACTTAAATTATAACTAAAATAATTAAAAAATTATCAGATAACATATTTAAAGCCACAAACCAAATTTGGAAGAATGAATAGTGATTGCGCAAAAGAGTTGGTATAAAATTTGGTTAACTGTTGAAGCGATTTGGAGTAGAAGAGTTATCTAAATTTGGATATTTAGCAACCATCAGTGAGGAAATTATTAATTTATTTTTGTCCTAGTCTCTATTTACCAAGCATTCTTAAAGTACTGATAGAAATGATTTTTCTATTTTCTTTCTTAATCTTAATATTCTCAACCAAACAACCCTATACTAAAGGGACTATGCAATTAGTTAAATTACTTTATAACGTTTTCGGCTTACAGTTATACTTGTTATTAAAGCTTTCAAAGAAGATGTCATTACACAACGCTTAATTAAATAGAAGCTAGTCTAGAGCTACTCAGATGTTATTAATGCAACTTCACAGATATGTTGTTTATAAAAAAATAAAATAGAATTACAACTCATACATATTTACATTCATGCAAACTAGGTGATTCGAATCCTCTACATGTTGTCTATGCAAGTTTAACTTGAGCATAATGATTTAACTTGAACCCTCACATGAAATTATATGAAAATTGAATGATGATGAGAATGAAATGAAATAAAATATGAAATTTCTATGGCTAGTAAGTACATGAAATGAATGAGTACGAAAGAAATAAAATAAACAAAATAATCATTTTTTTGGAATTATTATCATCATCATCATCATCATTGTTGTTGTTGTTGTTGTTGTTGTTTTGTTATAATTATTTATTTATTAGTGTTATTATTATTTGTTTTGTTGTTGTTATTATTATTATCATTATTGTTAGAATTAATTTATTAGTATTATTATTAATATATCAAGACAAAAATTAAATAAAAATAGTTTTGCTAGAAAAAAGATAAGTAAAATTTAAATCTGACTAATCTCGTGTTCATAGAGATAGACAATATCATGAAGGACATAAGGAATATCTAATTCCATATTTATGGAAATGAACATTTCTTTGATAATAGTGATTTCTGCTATTAAAGTCTTACAAATAGTAGAATTAAAAATAGACATAGAAATCATCATTTCATTACTACATATCAATCATACCATAATTAAAAATAATGAACTGATCGATCTTAATTTCGTAAGGGAATTAAATACGCAAGAACACCAAGGATTTACGTGGTTCGATCTATGAATAAGATCTACGTCCACGGGGAGAGAGAGATGCTTCGTATATTGATAATATGAGGAGTGATTACAAAGAGTGTAGATCAAGTGATCGATCTGAGAGTAGATGATCTTTCTCTTCTAATCTAGCCTATATTTATATACCATCAAGTTGAGTTCGACTCTGATTCAAATAAAGTTTGACTCTAATACAAATAGAGTTTGACTCTAATACAAAGTCTTCTCTCATAAGGATTCTTTTAGATATGCATCCGAATCTTCTACGTCTCCAATTGCGATTAGAGTTGTAGTTGGTCGATGAGTCTTCTTGGGCCGAACTCACATGGGCCGAGCTTAATGTCGGGGCCCATTTATATTGGGCCTGATGCTTGGGCCTATTAGTTGGGCCGTATCCTATCATATCCCCCCCCCCCAAAAAAAAAAAAAGCCGTAGAAGTGAGGTCGAATGGAGGGAACGGTGGTTGACGTCGCCTCGAATTCCAGATGGCGAGGTGGGAGCGTCTGATCTGCCGAATTGAATGTCGCTTGCTTCACCCGCCAGCGTTCGCCAAGTCGTATGTCGTTTGGCTTCGCCCGCTAAGGCGTTCGCCGAAGTCGTATGTCACCGGCTTTGCTGTAGGCGTCGCCGAGGTCGTGTCTTCTTGTTTGTATATCTTGCCGAGGCGTTTTGCCGAAGTCTTGGTGCTCGACTTCACCTGACGAGGTGTTATGCCGAGGTCTTTTGGCTGGCTTCACCTGAAGAGGCGTTATGTCGAGGTCTTTTGGCTGGCTTCACCTGACGAGGCGTTATGCCGAAGTCTTCTGGCTGGCTTCACCTGACGAGGCGTTATGCCGAGGTCTTTGCTGGCTTCACCTGACGAGGCGTTATGTCGAGGTCTTTGGGCTGGCTTTCACTTGTCGAGGCGTTATGCCGAGGTCTTTGGGCTAGCTTTCACCTGTCGAGGCGTTATGCCGAGGTCTTTGGGCTGGCTTCACCTGACGAGGCGTTATGCCGAAGTCTTTGGACTGGCTTCACCTGACGAGGCGTTATGCCGAAGTCTTACGTCGCTTGGTCTTTACCTTGCCGAAGTCGCATTTTACTTGGCATCACCTTGCCGAGGCGTTATGCCGAAGTCGCATGTTGCTTGGCTTCACCTTGTCGAGGCGTTATGCCGAAGTCGCATGTTGCTTGGCTTCACCTTGGCTAGGCGTTCTGCCGAAGTCGAATGTCGCTCGGCTCCAATTGGCCGAAGTCGAATACGCGTCGCCTTGCCGAAGTCGAATATGTAACTTCATGCCGAGGCGAAGGCTCGAGATGCGGCGAAGAAGGAGGCCGGGCTCGACGGGCGGAGGCGGCGGAAGGTGGCGGGCGGGGCCGAGGCGAGTCGTGGAGGCCGGTGAGGGTGTGGAAGGGCGAGGTGGAGGCGACGAATGCCGAGGTGAGGGTCGGCTGCAGGCGAGGCGAGGCGGCGGCGGGCGAGGCGAGGCTGTGGAAGGCCGAGATGGGGCGGCGGCGAGGCGAGGCGAGGCGGAGGCCGAAGGCGAAGGCGAGGCGAGGCCGACCTCGTATTAAACGAAGGTGGGGTTCCTTTTGGCAAAAGTATTGCTAGGGTGGTCCTCTTCCCAAGTGAGCGGAGGTATAGGTTCCTTTTGGCAAGAAATATTGCTATGGGTGGTCCTCTTCCCAAAATGAGCGGAGGTATAGGTTCCTTTTTGGCAAGAAATATTCTTGGGGTGGTCCTCTTCCCAAAATGAACGGAGGTATAGGTTCCTTTTGGCAAGAAATATTGCTAGGGTGGTCCCCTCTTCCCCGAAATGAACGGAGGTATAGGTTCATTTTTTGGTAAGTTTTATCGCTCGGGGTGGTCCCCTCTTCCCAGAAATAAACGGAGGTATAGGTTCCTTATTTGCAAGTTTTATCGCTAGGGTGGTCCTCACGCGCGCTTGAGTTCGTCCTCGTATTAAACGAAGGTAGTCGTCCTCCGTCGAGGGTATTTCGTCCTCCTGGAGGTATAGTTCGTCCTCAGAAGAGGTATAGTTCGTCCTCCGTAGAGGTATTGTTCATCCTCCGTAGGGTATTGTATATTGGGAGATGCGGTATGCATAAGTGACAAATGAAATATGCAAGACTCAACTCAAGTACGTAAAGAAAAGATTTCATTAATGAAAACGACGTAACAAAAGTACCTCAACTCAAGCACGAGGTCGCCTACTTGGAATTTCGGGTTGCACACTGGTTATAATACCGAGCTACTTTGTACCGAGCTTCTCTAATATAGGCGAGGTCTCCCTTCTCTTCGATTTCTACCGGGATTACTGCCTCGATTTCCTCGATCATCCTCTTTCTTCTTTCTGTCAGAGGGTTCCACCTTGTCAGCTTCACGCTTTCTCTTGTCCGCTTCGTCTGCCTTGGCGAACCGATCTGCTATGCGCCACAGCTCCGACGCAGTGCGGGGCTCGTACTTGACGATCTCCTTGTATAGGGCCCCAGGTAAGATGCCGTTTTGGAAAGCCGAGATGATGATGAGGTCGTCTACATCCTCGACTTTTAGGCTCTCCTTATTGAACCTCGTCATGAAGTCGCTAACGGACTCGTCTCGGCTTTGCCTCACGATGAGGAGGTGTGCCGACGACGTTTTTGACTCAGCCTTCTGGAAGAACCTTCGATGGAAGGCCGCCATCAGGTCGCGGTAGGAACCAATGCTTCCGGGAGGTCGATCGTCGAACCACCGCGGGCGTTGTCGACTAGTAACTCCGGAAGAGTTTGCACATGTGAATTGTGCCGGCGTTGGTTGATCATATTATCTGGAAGCGTGAGAGGAAGTTCTGCGGGTCCCTTAGTCCGTCATAGGGGGCGATGCTCGGCACCCGGTATTTGTCAGGGAGTGGAGTGTCGAGTATTTCGTTTGAGAACGGGGTGACTATATTCCCGTACCCGTCGAAGCCGCCCTCCGGAGAGTGGGGCGGAGTTCGTCGACCGAACTCGTTTTGATGGCCAGGACCGACCTCGCGGCGGTCACGACGTCCTTTCCCGCGCTGTTCGTCCCTTGCGCGGTTGGTTTGGGCCCCAACTCGTGCAGAGGTATGAGCGCCCATGACTTGGATGCTGGGGGATCCACCTTGTTGTGGTGCCTCGTGTTTAGACGAGGCTTCGGCGTTCCTTTCTTCGGGATGCGGCCGACCTTGTGCTTCACTGAGGTATTGGAGAAAGCTCTCCTTGTTTTTCTCAAGAAACCCCTTGACGGCGTCGTCGAGGTTCATCTCATGAGTGGATGTTCTTCTTCGTTCTTTGTTGCGACCTCTCTCGCTATGGTATTCGCTTCTTCATGCGGGATGGGATGACCTTGCTCGTCGAGACTTTGGACATGCCCTTCGGGGGTCGGTTCTCTGACCAGGCTCTTCCCAAGCCGAGCTCGGCGCGTCCTGCCGCCGTTGTTGCCGGCGACGACCCTGGATGCATAACTTCTGGTATTCATCGTTGTGATCGATTCCCTGTAAACAAAAGTTGATCGAAAACACAGAATTTCGTTTCCCACAGACGGCGCCAGTGATCGATCTTAATTTCGTAAGGGAATTAAATACGCAAGAACACCAAGGATTTACGTGGTTCGATCTATGAATAAGATCTACGTCCACGGGGAGAGAGAGATGCTTCGTATATTGATCATATGAGGAGTGATTACAAATAGTGTAGATCAAGTGATCGATCTGAGAGTAGATGATATTTCTCTTCTAATCTAGCCTCTATTTATATACCATCAAGTTGAGTTCGACTCTGATTCAAATAGAGTTTGACTCTAATACAAATAGAGTTTGACTCTAATACAAAGTCTTCTCTCATAAGGATTCTTTTAGATATGCATCTGAATCTTCTACGTCTCCAATTGCGATTAGAGTTGTAGTTGGTCGAGGAGTTTTCTTGGGTCGAACTCACATGGGCCAAGTTTAATGTCGGGGTCCATTTATATTGGGCCCGATGTTTGGGCCTATTAGTTGGGTCGTATCCTATCATGAACCATAATTGAATTTAATTTGAATAGATGCATAGTACATTTCATATCCACAAAGTTTGGTCTCTACGAGGTCTAAACATTAAGCTTTGTGATTGAATCTTTGATACATAATTTACATATATTTTCTGATCGAGCTCTTGTGATATTTTTTCCGGTTTAATTAATATATACCCGACAAGCGGTTAGGTATACGTGTCGATTGATTTACAAAACGATTCGAAATATCTTTAGTCATATCTCATTATTGGAGGATATTCGTTTCTTAAAAAGTTGCATTAGCTTTCGAATGATATCCTTTTCCCAATCAACGACATAAATAACAACACATTAATATATATAAGTGATGGATCAGGTAAGTTAAAAAAAATTGATAGGAAATAAGAATAAATTTGAGTCTTTAATTTGTTGGATCAATGGTTGAGATTTAATTTGGTTGTCTACGGTTTGTGTTTTATGTCTTCTGCGGATTCGCAGTAGACTCGAACCCTCTTGTGCTATTAAAGATGTGCTAAACTAATATATTTAACATATGTGCTACGAAGAGATGAAATATTTGTTAAACTAATATATATAATATAATAATTCTGATTGTGCTACACAAATATGAAAGATATGCTAGACTTACATATCTATTCATATTTCCTACATTTATTTACATTCTCACAGGAACCATCCCTATATATATATATATATATGCCACTACAAATAAGTGAAATTTTTACACAGAGCTCATCCATGAATAATAATAATAATAATTCGAGGCAGTCCACTTTATAATAAATCTTTACTAATTGTGACTAAAATTACATTAATTCACATGGAAATTAATCAATGACAAAAATGTAGATTAGACGATCAGCTTGTGAAATAAAACGAGGTAGTCCACTTTATATATTTATTCACATGGACATGGTAAATAACAAGTATATCTTTGTGACATTAAAATATACATGTAACAAATATGTGAATAATACATTTTTGTCCTCAATACAAATTCTTAGAATTTTTTTTTATCACTTTCTTGTTATACAAACTTTGATGGCTATGAATACTTATTCGATGACAGATAAAATATTCGATATCAGTACATTTATAAATAATTATTAAATCAAGTATATTTTGCCAAATATAATTTTTAGTTATTTATGAACATGTAGTGCAATTTTAAAAAGAAAGAAAGATGTAATGGTGTTGAGCGTTACAAGATAAGGGCCCATACTGCATTTGTTGAGGCCATCCATGCATTGGGATAGGTATATGCTTCGTCAATCTCAAAAATCTTCATTTTATGCAAATTGCAACCATAAATTATGGGCACCATTTTTTCTCCTATTTCTCTTCTTTTTTATCGAGGACAAATTCAAGTTAATGAATAAATCATATATGCGAAAGCAATAATAGAAGCGTGTCAGAAAAAATGACAGACGTAATTATTTTATTCAATCAATTCCCTTTATTATTATACATTGGAATTGTATGGTCTGAATTTGGTAAAGCGGAACATGATAACCTAGTTAATTGTACGGTACAATTTGGGCTTGCAATTTTCGATACAAGAACGATCCAAAACGCATGAATTGCAAACACTAGCTACAATCCATGTATTTAATTGTGCTGAGAAATATGCATTAACTGACAATGGTAAGTTTCACCTCTTGACTGAGGATGAGTAATGTTTTATTTGCTTAGTTATAATAAGAGAGATGGTAACCAAGTAGTTCATTTCATGGTTAGAGGACCCAATGTCGAGTTTTGTGATGAAATCCCTACTCATAACACAGTTTGTGTAATCTTTGATTTCTATGAAATGAAAACAATTTCTTGTTCTACAAAATTATGTGTAAATTGACAATTAATAAGATTTTTTGTAAGTTTAAAAGGCATATTTAAAAATAATCCTTATTAGTTCCCGTATATGATTCTGATAAAGTATATGTAAGTTGACGATTAATAACATTTGTTTGCGAGTTAAAAAAAAGGTATATTTTTTATTAAAAAAATAAAAATAATCATAACTAATTTTTTTGAAGCAAAAAATACGCCGTTGCCGGGGATCGAACCCGGGTCACCCGCGTGACAGGCGGGAATACTTACCACTATACTACAACGACTTGATATTTATGCATGAACCAAAAATATTTATATTTGAAAATTGTTAGAAACTATTTTTGTCCCCGGGTATTCTGAATTTGGATTCTTGATTTCGTCAGGACGTAGAAAATGTAGATATTTTGTTGTGATATAAATTTATCCTATTGGAACCGAGTTCAAACTTCAAAGTAATGTAACATATGAGATCTCTATTTTAAACGATGTTCCATCTCTTATTATGACAGTAAGATCGATGCTGCATACGTGACTTGTAACATTCATAATGTCTCTAAAGATGACCGATAAAGATAAAATAAAAAAAATTAAGAAATAAAGTTATAGTAATGGCAAGGTTGAAATATAAGATAAACTGTCACGTTAGAACCAAGAATCTTATAATTTGAGTAACGTAAGGGACATTAATTTTGAGTGATAATATTATTTGGACTCAGGTGCGTCTGCTCACGTTACAGCCGACATGTCAAAACTTGCTATCCAGTCTCCCTATCGTGGACAAGAGCTTTCTTTTATTCTCTTGTTCATCTTTCCTTTATGCGTTTGTCATGGTATCAGAGCCAGCTCCCATTTGCCAACTAAACTGATCTTCTTCATTCAGTTTTTTTTCCTCTCTCGATATAGCAGCTTCTTCACCATGGAAAATATCATGTATCCAAGCCTTCCATCAATTCAACCGATCAGCACTAAACTCGATCGAACGAATTATTTTTTCTGGAAAACGCAGGTGCTAGCCACTGCCCGTGCTTATGGGTTTGATGATGTTCTGCTGAATTCTGCACCTCATTCATGTGCAGATGATGAAACTCCCAATCCAGATCACTTAATCTGGCATCGCAAGGATCAGTTTGTGTTTAGCTGGATCCTCGGTTCTATCTCACCATCTATGATAGGCTATGTTGGCTGCAGCTCTACTACAGCTCAGATCTGGAACGTATTTGAAACTTTGTTTCAATCTCAATCTAAAGTCAGATCAGCTCAGCTTCGATTTCAGCTGCAGACGATGAAGAAAGGAAGTCTTTCAATTGAAGAATACATTCTGAAATTCAGGAGTATTTCAGATCAATTGTTCAGTATTGGACAGAAGATTGTCGAATCTGATCTTGTCAACTATGTGCTTGGTGGCTTAGGTCCAGAATTCGAAAATATCTGTGTTCTTCTTCAGTCAAAATGCGAGGAACTCTCTCTGGATGAAGTTCAATACGCATTACACACTCATGAGATCAGGTTGCTTAACCAGGCATCCTCTGGAGCTACTGGTCTTACTGCCTTCAATCCACCACAGGCAAATGCTATCTACAACAATGCTTCTAACAACAGAAGTTTCACACGGCCAAGTCACCGTGGCTCATTCAACCGTGGAAGAGGTGGTGGTAGGTTCAATCATAGTAACAATGGTAAAGTGATTTGTCAAATTTGTGGTAAAACCAATCATGTGGCAATCAAATGTTTTAAGCGTTTTGATGTTAGTTTCACGGGGTTAGAACCTTCATCTTCCACACCTCAGGCTCACTACATCAACACATCACCTGCATCCTTAACTCACCCCACTGCTCAAATGAACTCATCACAGTCATGCACTCAATCTTCTCCAACCACCTATACCAGCTCCTCCTCTCATCCAACTCCCGAAGGCTCGGAGTGGTATTTGGACTCAGGTGCGTCTGCTCACGTTACAGCCGACATGTCAAAACTTGCTATCCAGTCTCCCTATCGTGGACAAGAGCTTTCTTTTATTCTCTTGTTCATCTTTCCTTTATGCGTTTGTCAAATATGGATAGATAAAAATAATCTAAACCAATCCACCGTTTACATTGGTAGATTGATGATGGATTGATCAACTTTGAATTTGTTTGATCATCTTATCTTACAAAAATTTAATCTTATATTTTATTAATCTATTATATCATGAAAAGTAAACGTTTCATCAATGATATATTTAATTAGATTTATGAACGAGAACTCAATACGGTGAGTATGTGTACGATTCTTATTTGAGTTCTACAAAAAAAAGGCAACTACAATAGTTATGACATTATAGATATATGATATATCAAGTGTTGCACATGTCATTCATTAGTATTAGGTGTAGCTAAAGATCAGTTTCACGATTTATATGGATAATATATCTTATTTAAAACCCAATAGCAAGTACGCGTACACAAACCAGTTCATTTCATCATTCTACAACATCTATTAATTATTACATGAGGAGCTACATCATACATATATCAGTTGATGAAAATTAAGTATAACTACACATTAGGTCCACATATTAATGAGCCAAGATAGAAACGTAGATATATCGCAAGCTTAGAGTATAGCTTCGTAACCATCTGCTTTTCCAATTTTACTCTTCAAGAGAACAACGACAATAACAACAATAACTACAACTCCCGAAAGAACAATTGACCAAACGAATTTGGGCACCGTCGCAATTTTAGACACCGCCTGTAACCCAAAAATAGTTAATTGTCAAACACAATAGAAGGACGGTAGTAGGGATGTCAATGAGTGAGTTTTATCCGGACCAGAACCAGTAAATAAGTAATGGTTCTGGTTCTGGATCCGATCCATTAGACACTAGATCCGGACCGGACCATCAACTATGGGTCTTAAGCGGTCCGGATCTCAGCGGGTCTGGAACCAGAACAAGACCTGAACCGGACAAAAACCAGAACTAGAATCGAAACCGTTGCTTTATAATTTAATGTGTTATGAGTGATTTTGAATCGATATGAATAAAGCTAGCTCATTAACAAGCCTATTTAAACTTAGACTCGTCAATAGACTGGTTTTACTCGGACCAGAACCAATAAATAAGTATTGGTTTTGGTTCTGGAACCAGATCCGGACCGGACCATCAAACCATGGATCTAAACGGTCCGGGTCTAAAGCGGGTCTGGAACCGGAACCGCTGCTTTAAAATTTAATAGGTTTTGAACGGTTTCGGATCGGAACGGGTAAAACCCACCTATTGACATCCCTAGACGGTAGTACCAAATGTTTGAAACTAAAGTTAATTAGAAAACTTAACTCTGAATTTTGATTTATTAATGGAACTTATTCATTTTTGAGAATTCATAATTAAAGACCAATAGAATAAATATTTCAATTCTCATCCATAGGATAGTTTCTTTTCGTTAATTTTGAAATACTGTGATTTGAAGATATTAAAAACTTACGGGCAGAGAAGTTTCTTTGAATTAATCAAAATGCTGAAGAAAAAATTATATCAATAACTATCTTAAATTTATGGGATGCTGTTATATTTTATTTTATTTTGGATTTGAGTGCAAGAGATCAAAGAATCCATTTGACGAACTTACTCTTCCTCCTAGATAATCAATAGTCGCAAACAAAATAATCAAATCCAATCATATCCATCATATATAGTAATTATAACATATAAGTATATTTATGCCGTATTAATCTTGGGACATGAGATGCAACACATTGTGACAAACGAACCATAATTGCAAAACAATAATTAAACAAGCGGAGAAGGCAAAAACTCACCAGAGTTGGAAGAGGTTTGATTGATGAGTCATCAAGTAACAGGTAAAACAACGCCATGACTCCAGTATGCCTTTCAACGCTGCTGTAGTTTGATACAAAAGTGAGTGTCTCTCCGGCCGAAATCCTAACCGGTCCAGCCGGTGACGGGTAACATGTAGACATCCCCACAATAAAACCTGCCTCATTTCCGGCTTCAGTTCCTTCCCCATATATTGGGTTCGATGAGCATATTTCTCTTCCTCCCTGTTTCAAATAGAGGTGTCAAACGGGCGGATAGGCCCGAGCTTTTCGGGTCACTTCGAGAAATCAGGTTAGGTTAAAAGATGACATTACCTCGCCATATAGAGTAGTGCCTGCACCACCTGCATGCTGGTGCCCAACCCCATAGATCACATCTCCACCACTCGGAAAACTAAAACTCACACTTCTCGTGTCAACGCAATCATGTCTCTCAACCCCAACACCGCAAGATTCAACTCCATATTCAACCTATATCACATGTATATGATTCTCACCCACTCAATCTAAGAATGATATTCTAACAAAAAATCAAAACATATTCAAATTGAATGATTTACCGCACAATGGTGACTATCTTTGATTCCTTTGGATTGATCCCAAACATCAGTGACGTCAAGAATGTAAATCTTGAGGGGTACGACCGAAGATGAATCCCAATCCACATATTTCACAGTATACTTCAAATATATGCTTCTATTCTCACCATGAAACCCTTGTTTGAGTCTGCATCTGCTCTCATCAGGGCAACAACGTAATCCACCTGCAGCTTCGTCGCCGGTTACAGCTGCTACGCCGTAGAGATCACACCTGCACTCTGTGCATCCCATCTTGTCCTCTGCTCCGCGCGTATCGATAGCGTGCACATTGAGCACCCACCCTTCCTCGTATCCTATAGGAATGGAGGAAAATTTTAGTTCGAGCTACCAAATTGTAATTTTTAATCGGATTAATTGCCTATAGATACACGAATTATATCCAAATTATGGTTTTTAACCAACACTATTTCTCAAGTCAAGAAATGCATGAATTTTTTATTTTGGAATTTGGTCCGAATTTGAATTTCGGTCACATTTAAACATATATACATGGAAGTCAAATTAATTACGCAGCATTTTAGCCAATAACTTAAACATTGTGTCTCGTATACATAAGTGTTTTAGAGGGTGTTTGGCTGAGCTTATAAGCTCTTTAAAACAGCTTATAATTTGTTTAGTAGCTTATAAGCTGTTGCAAAGTGTTTGGTAAAATAAGCTCCTAAACAGCTTATAAGCTGTGAAAATAAGTTCCAACATCTTATAAGCTCCCCTAAAAATAAGTTGGTCAACTATAACTTATTTTTTCATAAACTTATAAGCAATCATGAATTTACCAAAATAATCTTATTATAGTTCGTTATTTCCTACACATACACCATCAACTTTACATCTCGTCAATTGTATCTCTCTAACTATGATTTTCTCTCTCTAACTCACGATTCTTTATCTAGCTTATAAGATCAATTATCCAAACACGTTAACAACTTATAAGCACTTGAGACATTACCTCTTATAAGCTATCGAAACATCTTATAAGCTCTTGGAGCTTATAAGCTCTCTAAAATAAGCTTAGCCAAACACCCCTTAGTCATTGACTGAAATGGCAGGCAATTAATTTCCGGCTTCCTCAAAGGATTAATTGTGGCCGGAATTCTAATTCAGGCCAAATTACAAAAAGTTAAAGTTTGTGCATCTTTTTATCAAGAAAATAATTTTGGTTAAAAATTGAAATTTGGATATTGTTAATGTATTTGTGGACAATTAACCCTTTTTACTATGAACATATTTAGTGGTCTAGAAAATTTATAATGTTTTTTAGATGAATGTATGAGTAAATAACAATATAGTAGGAAGAAGCAAAATCAAGCAATAGCCAGTCTGAATTTAGCAAAGTAGATATTTAGTTACAACTATAAAAACATATAAATATTTCCAGGCAACTTTATACTTAATGACTTGTTATTACACGTACAAAATATGTGTACGTGGCAAAATAATACGTCATTTTTTGGTGTGCCACATCACAGTTTAGCCATCGGAGCACAGTTTTGATGATGATAAATTTTAATGATTGTGATAAAATGGGTAAAATGAGTAAAGTTGAAATAGATTTCATTATTTATCCTACTATTTATATTTACCACACTATATACCTCATTGGAACTCTTTTGTAGACAAATTAACTTTGGAGGAGTATCACTAATACTTGATTCCCGTCAAAGAAATCATATATTCCAAAAGTACTAAAGGTCTCTCATCTTCTATTACAATTATTAAGGTCCCGTCACAAGCTAGAAATTCCAGCACTTCTCATAAAAATAAGTATCCACAACAAAAGAATTTCCAAAATAGAAGTTGGAATAAAAGATGTTAAACCATTTCAAAATATGTAATCTTGACGGAGCCACGTTTATGATTGGTGGGACCTTCAATAAAGTATAATCCTAAATACCGCTTTTATTCTAAATTTATTAGCTCTTAACCGATATCGTCCTTCTCACCTTTGAGAGCTTGGTTTCGCCACCACTCAATCTAAGAACACCAATATATCACGACTCCCTCATAATTAAAAAGAATTCTCAGGAGAAAAAAGCAAAAGTGGAAATCTGGTTTTAGTATGGCCTACCTGCAGGGATAGTGGCCGGATCTCCGACTTGGATTCCATACGGATCAGGAATATCGGTTGCCGTTCTCCGCGTTTCCGCCCCGACACCAAAATACTGAGGCAGTGCATTCCCACAAATCCCACTGTTCCTCACGATGATGAGATCATCGGCGTCGCCATAAACGATGTCTTTCCGAGCAAAGTATCTGCTGAGAACCCAGTGATGGAGGTAAATTTCGTGGAGAGGCACCGGATTTCCACTCTCATCCACTAATTCCGCGTTGAAACTCTTGAGGCCGATGTGCCCACGTGGGAAATCGATGTTGAGGTAGTTCTTGTTGGACACCAATCCCGGCTCCACCACTATCTCCGGCGACCGGAAAACCTCGGTTTTCACAAGGTTTGCAGCTGTTGAGGTTTGATGATGGTGTACGAGGATTGTTGCCAGGATTATTATTGCCAGTTTTGCAGCCATTTTTTACGGTGAGATTGATCAAGGAAAGTGTTTGGATTTGTAGTTGTATAAAACAATGCCCTTTCTTCGTTTTCGATATAGGTTGATGGACGTACCACAAAATTGATGGAAAATATATTATAATATCGATGGGATTTGGAAGAGTTTGGATATTAGTCGAGTGATCGAGAATATGGGTGTGAACAAAGCAGATGAAGGTTGAAAGTGACTTAATTAATTAAGCCGCATATTCATATCATCAAAATGACAATAAAAATAGTAAAGAAAATATAAGATTAAACTAAAAAAAAAAATTATATGAGAAAAATCATTACTCAAGGTCAGTATATATTGGTATATAAAGTACGAGGACTAACTGGATGTTTAAATAGACGTTCTATATTGCATATTTTCATTGTTTTACATGCATGGAATATATATATATAGGGAGGTTAACGTGAGGGTTAACCATTTTATTGTGAGTAACGTGAGAACCAAAAATGATGAATTCACGGTGAAAATTGATGAATCCATTGGAAAGTTATGAATCCAAAAATAGAATTTTCGCTCATGTGATTCGAACCCGGTGAAAATTCAATTTTGAATTCATCAACTTTTTCAACAGATTCATCAACTTTCATAACTAATTCATTTGGTTCTTAATTTTAGGATAAGAATGGTTCTTATTTGAACCAAACTAATTATATATATATATATATATATATATATATATATATATATATGGTTAACGTGAGAATCATTTTATCATGAGAACGAAAATTAAATCTCAACCATTGAGAACATATTTCCTACCAAAAATGATGATATATATATACGGAGAATCATTTTATGAAAGTAGATGAATCCATTAATAAAGTTACTGAATTAAAAAAAAAATAGAATTTTCACCCCTCATAGGATTCGAACCTGGGTGAAAAAATCTAAATTTTTGAATTCAGTAACTTTCTCTTCGGATTCATCAACTTTCATAACGAATTCATTTGGTTTTTAGTTTTTAGAATAAAATGGTTCTCATTTGAACCAAACTATATATGTATATATAGGGAGGCTAGGATCAAATAATTTCTTTTGGAGTTAATTAGGAACCTACTTTGGACCATTAATCTTTGTTTTATCTATAATTATTGTGAAAAAAAAGATTATCACATAAAAACATTACTATTGTATATACAAAGAAATTATATTATATTGTATATAAGCATGCATGAGTTCTAAGTAAATATAGGGTTAGAGTTTTTATCTAATCTCACCCCAATATATACATTATTTCTCTAGGCCTTGGCAAATCCGATTTAATAGTGTACATATATGAACAATCAATCAATATAAAAAATGCTAAACTGGTGATAGTAACTAAGGAAGCAAATTAATAGTAAATGTCAAGAATTGAAATTGACAATTTAAGGTGATTGAAAGTGGAGAAATTGTCCGTAGCGGGTAGGTATGCATTTCGAGTTAATTATATTGATATTAAAATAGGCCGATCATGTGTATCAGTATATGCCACATCTTAATTAGATATGATCATAGATAGGTTGATATGTGATCTATTTGATTTTATTATCTATTACCTCAGAATTCGTAAAACTAACGTGTCTCGTGTCATATTGGTATTTGAATATCTTTATACAATTAAATCATATAAATTAATTCCTGAGTGCGTCATGACTTACCAAATATTTATATAAATGATAAATTATACATTTACTCAAAATTCCTTGTTCCTTTCAAAGCTTTTTCATGGAAAACTAGTCTCCCACACTCCAGCCCCAAATTCCTTCTACGTGTTTCTTGGTTCTTTAACACGGACTAAGATATTTTGGTTTTTCTATTTGTATTTGATTGAATTTTGGTTCTTTAGTTCTTAATATTTTTCTTTTGTCTGGTTCGATTGTGATGCCAATGATTTTGACTAATTCTATATGTAATTTCTTGAGGTATATCCCAAAATCCAACAATACATACAGATATATTAATGGTGTGGTTAATTTACACTTAGCTTTTACTGATGTTGGAAAACACTATTTGGGATGGACAAAGCCACTGCTCCGTTTAGTGGATTATCATTCTGGGTATGCTACTAATTCAACTTTCTTTCCCACATTTTGCTAATTTACAAAAGAAAGTAGGATTGCATTAGTAAAAAAACACATGCACCAGCCGGGAATCGAACCCGGGTCTGTACCGTGGCAGGGTACTATTCTACCACTAGACCACTGGTGCTAGATAAGTGCTCGGCTATATATATAACTTATTCTTAGTTTGTACTAACTCTTTATAATTTATTGTTTGATTCACAACCTAATTATTAGGCTTTTCTAGCATGATCATATACAACTCTTAAAAAGTCTTCATTAGGTTGTAAGTAAATATTTTCTCATAGCTAAATGAATATAATAAATTTACGACTGCACTTAATAGAAGAATTTTTTTATATATATAATTAAACCTTAATAATTATATCGTACTAAGCTTTTAGAAACAATAGCAAATTTACATTCTAAAACAGTCTTAAATTCACAAGCTCACAGTATAGGTTCGTAACCTTTGCTTTTCCAGTTGTACCCTCCGATGCAACAACGGCAACAAGAACAAGTACAACTCTCAAGAGGACAATTGGTCGAACGAATTTGGGCACCATCATAGTAAAAGTAAAAGTATGAGGTTCTAAGAATGTGTTTTGCTTTTAAATTATTATATAAATTTATAAATTATATCCATTGACTTATATTTTTTTATGGGCTTCACTTTCTTGTTTATCTTAAAGCTAGAAGTAGTATATACTATTTTTTTTATTTTCTGAATATACCAGAAAGCAATATATAATTCTCTTCATAATTGGATCGTAGAAAAAAATTCTCTTCGTAAGTGCACTGAAATAAGGAGGGAAAGAGGTAAAAATCAAAATGAACGCCGTTGCCGGGGATCGAACCCGGGTCACCCGCGTGACAGGCGGGAATACTCACCACTATACTACAACGACTTGATGTTTAAGAGAAAATATTTTAAGATTAAGTAGTGAATCCATAATTGCGAATTTATGGCATCAGTAAACGACTATTTTTAATTTTAGTTGGACTGCGTTCGTGGACATAGGTAAAGTATATTAGCATTTGATGTGGCATATGTTTGGGCTTTTGAAATTGAGAAATTTCACCAATGAAAGAGAATCATATTTCAACTACATTTTTACTAGAATCCTTAACTAACTACCTTATTTTCTTTTTCCTACATAAGACATAACTATAGCGTGTGGATCAAGTAGAAATGCAAATATCGTTAAAAATAAAAATAAAAATTGCACGGAACATATAAAATTATTGAACAATATTAAACATATAAATTTATAGTACTAAATAAAGCACAATAATTTAGGTTCAGTGTAACACTTCTTTTATTTAGTGTGTACAACAATTTTATAGATAGTAAGGGTAAATATTCGATTATTCGATCAGTTTTGGACGAAAAAATAATCAAAGCGAAATAACATAATTTTTCACACCAAACCGAACCAAAATATATCGGTTATTTCGGTTAAACCGAATTTTTAACAAAACAAATATATTTTTCGAATAAATAAATAAATAATATTATATATTGATATTATATATATATAGATAATATTTTTCAAAAAAAATTAATTAATCATATAATATAATAATAAATAATACTACATCCGTCCACCAAAAGCTTGCATTTTTCATTTTTGGAAGTTGACCCTCAACCTACCACTTGTTTATAAAAAAAATCACATATGATCTGCATTTTTACTTTCACTATCTATTAATATATTCATTTATTATCTCCATTCAATTTGCATTTATTAAAATTTATTAAGTTCGTGCCACCAAAAGTAATGCAAGCTTTTGGTGGACGGATGAAGTAATGTATATCGATATAAATAAATAATATTACATTTTCCAACATTATATAATGAGATAATAGAGAAAGAGAGAAATGAATAGGATTAAGGGTATTGATATATTAAATTTAAAATTCTAAATATATATTGGTTTTGGTTATTCGATTAATATATATATATATATATATATATATATATATATATAGGAGATGGATCGGTAGGAATGGATAATTTGGTAGGAAATAGGAATGAATCTGGCCTTTGATTCATTGGATCAATGGTTGAGATTTAATTTCGGTTGTCTTCTGATTTTGTGTTGTGTGTCTACGCGGATTATTGTGCAAAGACTAGAACCCGTATTATGCTTCTGTTGAATGAATGATGTCTAAACTAATATATTTAGTATATGTCTTACGAAGAGATGAAATATGTCTAAACTAATATATGCAACATAGTAATTCGATTGTCTATACAAATATGAAATATATGCTGAGACTTACATATCTATTCATATTTCCTACATTTATTTCCATTCTCACAGAACCATCCCATATATATATATATATATATATATATATATATTTTGGTTCAAATAAGAACCATTCTTATCCTAAAACTAAGAACCAAATGAATTAGTTATGAAAGTTGATGAATCCGTTGAGAAAGTTAATGAATTAAAAATTGAATTTTTCACCCGGTTCGAATCCCATGAGAGACGAAAATTCTATTTTTTGGATTCAATAATTTTCCAATGATTCATCAACTTTCACTTTGTGAATTCATCGGGTTTTGGTTCTCATGTTCTCACAATAAAAATGGTTCTCACGTTAACCCTCCCCTATATATATATATATATTGGTCTTTGGTTATTCGATTAAAATAATTCGAATCGATCGAAAACCGAATTATTGAATTTTAATTCAATTTTAATCGAAACAATTGAACCAAATTTATTTTTTTTGTTTTGGTTCAATTATTCAATTTTCGAATATTTTGCTAACCCCTATATACTATATTATTTTTAGAGTTACAACTAAAGATTTATTAGACTTTGATTATCAATAGAGAGACTATAAAATAGTACTCTCTCAGTTCTTGATATATAATCTTAGTTTTGCTGTCACAAGTTTTAATGAATGCAATGAGTATAAAATGAGTAGAGAATGAGATCCGTATAGTAAAATATGTTATGCGAATGAAAAATATGGATTATAGATGATTTTTTTTTATAAATAAGTGGATTGAATATGGATTTTAGCGTTGATTTTTAGATTGATCTATGTCTATAAAAAAAGTGAACAAATAATATGAAGATATTAAAATAGAATTAAACGAATAAATATGATGGATGAAGATAAATTTATAAAAAAATAATAAAAATAGAAAAGACGGAGGACAAAATTTGCAATTTTGGAACGAGGAGGGGCCCCACGCCGTCATCTCCAGACTCCAGCAGCTTACTGTTACTGAGCGAGGACTTCCCAAATCCCACTCATCAATACTTGCTTTCATGGGCAACAAAGACAAGGCTAGAGAGAGGAGAGAGAAAAGGCGCCAAGAAATCTCTCTCCTCCGAACAATTCCGTATCCCGATCATCAGAGGTAATTAATCAACAACTTTTATTGTACTATAATTTTATTCTATTTTAGGAAATTTCTTGATTTCATTTTTTAGGCTGCAAAATCTCAATCAAGATGGTGCAATCAGGCCTTCCGCAAATTTTATTTATTTTTGGTGGATTTGATCGGAATGATTTTTAAATCATGTTTTAAGGTGTTCGACTTTTGAAGGATTATGATTTTAGGGCACAAGTCTCATAGGGGGGGTAGATTTCAAATTTTGCTAGTTTGTTTGAATTCTGGAGCTTAGTTGTTGCTGTACAAGCCATACTAGGTGAATAAACATGTATGTAGTTGTGTCTGTATACTATTGATATTGCATACAAAGTATTTCACCACTTGCATGCCGAATTTTGATAATTCCTATACTTAGGCCTTCTTTGAGACGTATAATTGGTTATTGTGGAAATATTAGATTATATCTCTTCTCCGAAACTGAATCAGATCATGCTTTTATAAATTATATGAATGCTATTACAGATGGTGGACCTCCAATACCATTGCAGTGGTGACTGGTGCGAATAGGGGAATTGGATATGAGATAGCACGCCAACTTGCCATACATGGATTGACAGTTATTTTCACCTCAAGAGACACTAGTGCCGGAGAAGAAGCAGCAAAGGTCTTACAAGAACAAGGTCTCAATGTCGTGTGCTGTCAACTAGATATTGTGGATCCTTCATCAATTGAAGCATTTTCTACATGGATAAAGGGAGTTTATGGTGGTATAGATATATTGGTATAGTGGCCTCTCACTTTTACTTTTGCTAGTAAATTTCTTTTTAGGATCAAGTAATTTATTCCTTTTGCAATATTAATTATAGTGACTGCATGTTTCCAGAGGCAAGAAAATTGAAATAAACAAAAATCTATGGTTATTCTTTTGTCTTTTTCTTTTTTTTCCCTATCAGCATCAATTTGCATTTTGGGAAGCTATCTTAATTAGAGGTCATGATTCTGATGAAATTTGTAATTATCTGAATAAGAAACTGTTTTATTGTTTTCTATTCATAGATGATGCAACTAAGTAGCATCACATTTGATCATTTTCCTAGTAAGATTTCAGGCATCCCGTTGAATATAAACCATAAATTTTAGGTAAATAATGCAGGAGTTAACTTCAACTTCGGGTCAGACAATTCTGTGGAGTATGCTGAAAAAGTTTTCACTGCCAACTACTACGGGACCAAAAACATGGTTAAAGCCATGATCCCTCTAATGAGACATTCAACTTCAGGTGCTCGCATTGTTAATGTCAGTTCAAGACTGGGAAGATTGAATGGAAGACGGAATGTAAGAGTTTTCCTGGTTCATTTCTATTTCCCCTCACCGTATCTTTGGTTTTTTCCTGGTTATAGGGTGATTATTTTCCAATAGAGAAATGTCACATTTCATGGGTTTGCTTTGTCCCATCCGATACCACTATTGATGAAATTTTGTTTGGTTGTGTAGAGAATAGGAAAATTGACTTAAGAAGAAAACTGGAAGATGATGAATCGCTCTCTGAGGAACTGATCGACCAGACAATGAATATGTTCTTGGAGGAAGTAAAAGATGGCAGTTGGAAAGAGGGTGGGTGGCCTCAAGTTTATACAGACTATTCTCTGTCAAAATTAGCAGTCAACACTTACACGAGGCTAATGGCTCAGATATTCTCGAAGCAGCCAGAAGGTGAGAAGATATATATCAACTGCTGCTGTCCAGGTTGGGTAAAGACTGCTATGACTGATTGGGCAGGGCATACTAGCCCCGAAGAAGGGGCTGATACCGCAGTATGGCTTGCCCTGCTTCAAGATCAAACTGCAAGTGGCAGATTTTTCGCTGAGAGGCATGAGATTAATTTCTGAAATACGGGATGGCTCGTTGTGGGGCTCCTCCTTGGACAAGAAACGAAGCAATGCTGCTGGTGAAATGTTATTTCTCTTGTACTGTGTTTCGCTGGTATGGAAAATTACTTGTGGCTGCTGATTTAGTTTGATATATATTCAAAATGGAATTAAGAACGCTCTGCTTCGATGAATTATTCGCCTTGGTTACTACTCTTTAGGCTTCGGATTAGGTTTTCTTCAGGAACACAGAGCAACAATCTATGCCATAAGGGTAAAAGTTTTGCCACATTTTTGCTGTTCTGATTCTGAATTTGATGAATGAATTTGTTTGTGTTGAAAATTTTGTGTACGGGAGCAGCTCTCCTCTATTCTAATGAGATAGTCTATCTAGTTTGTATGCATGTTTTCTTCTTTATGGTAACTAGTAACAAGCATCAATATCTTGTCTCATTAAATTAGGCAACTCTCTTTTGACCTCATCGTAGCACACAACTTTTTAATACCTCCTTTATCTTAAAATGTAATAAGCTATTCTGTTTTATTTTCCCAAATTATATTCTCCTTTCTTTACTAGAGGTGCATTATGAAATTTTTATATTTTTTAAAACTACCCTTATATAGTATTTGTGGTTAATTAAGCATTTGGTTTCAATTTTCTCCAGAACGATAATAGATTAAAGAAAAATACAATATTTTAGCCTAATAATATGACTGTGATAATTTTAGTTTAATAAATAATGTATACATTATTCAAATTCCAATAAATTTGTGATAATATTAGTTCGAAAGTTATTTTTGACGTTAGAAAGCAAACGACTTGATGGTGTAAGATATCAAAGAAGTATAAGGACCTACTAAAATAAGAGAATTGTACAAGGACTTATCAAAACAAAAGGCAAAAGTACGAGGATCTAAGAATGTGTTGTGCCTTAAATTGTTATATAAATTTAAACATTTTACTTCGCCATTAACTTATAATTTTGTTATGGGCTTCATTTTCTTGTTTATCTTGAAGCATTTTCATTAAGGGTGAATTTGTATATTTATACAAAAAAGTGGGTAGATTTTGTACGTTTCGAACTGCAGCCATTAGCTGGATATTCCAACATTTTGAAGATGGATGGCTACCACGGTTTGAGGTCGGCGACGGGGCCCGCTGTCCAGTTTAAGAAGGTCTCCCCCGGCTTCAAGAAGGTGCCCTCGTCGTGGGGCAGCTTACGAGCAAGGCCGTTCAGGATCTGATGGAATGCATCTCCTGGCTGAGCAGGCTGTGGGAAAAGCATCGCCTGTTTCATAGAGGGGTTGGCGAGCAGCCGCTGTTTCCTCAGTATTTCATCAATCGGAATGGAGGTGAGGATGGTGTCGAGCTTAGGGACCTCTCTCTCTTCCACGAACACACCAATCTCCTCCCACGGGATGGCGTCAGCAAACGGCAAGATAATGTTGTCGGCTATGATGACCGGGATGCACCCAAACACGACGGCTTCCACGAGCCGGGGGCTCCACGGAGCCCATCCCAGAGGACACAGACAGAACACAGCTCTCTGCATGTCCTCGTAGTAAGTCGGCGTGTGCTCCGTTGAGATGTCGAACAGAGGGTTGTCCTTGAAGTTCTCCCACACCGATGCCCGCGCCCCTCTGGTCAAAATTTGAAGCAATTGTTTTAGGGTTAATTATAGTTTATGAGCTCAATTTAGACGCTTGTTTCTTTTGTGAATCTAACTTCAGTTTATTTTTATGTGGGGATACAAATTGTATTTATTCGCTTTTTAAAAAACTCCAACTTTGCAAAATTGTTTAATTACGGCTCGCGTCATAAATTTTGGCGTCGGAAACGTGACTAGGTAGGTTCACCTGTAAAATGTGTTTTTTGTGCTGGAATGTCTGAAGAATGAGCCACGATGCAAAAACAAAAGCATGTTTTACAGGTATTTAAAATCAAACAATTCTGCAAATTTCAAGCTCTTTTAAAAATAAATTCAATTTAAGGTCATAAATCAAACAAGTGCTAAAGTTCAGTTATAATGAGTGTGTGTGTGTCTTCTTATAATTGATACTAGAAATCGAGACATTAGGATTGAACTTGTAAATTGATACATAACCTTTCGAGCACAATGTGTTGGATCAAATAAGCCTTTTCAACAATGAGTAGCTCTGCTTCGGTTGTGACAATGTAGATATTCAAGAAACAAGGGTTAACGAGGCGTACCTCGCATAATAGCCGCCTTCGGGGTCGTTCTCGACATCATAAAACAAACCACGGAAGTAAACGAAGATGGCACGAGGAGTGCTCGGAGGAATTATATGCGTCTGCATCTCTTGCGGAGGAGCATAGGGCGGGATGGTGATCGAGCCCTCCGTCTGGCACACGTGGTTCCGCTGCCCAAACGTCTGAACCAGTGTAGCACGCTCGAGCAACGGAAGAATCCCTCTCTCAACAGCTGTATCTTCCTGTTACAGATTCATTTTAGCAAAGCTCAAACTAACGTATTTCTTCATAAGAAATTGCAACTACTTGTTACTTGATAATGGAAGCATGCGCCAAAGTCGTGAGGCACGATGAAGAAGTGATCGGCCCCTTCGGTTCTGTTCCAGTAAGGCCAGTTCGAGGAAATAAGTTGAATGACGCTCCTCATTATACGCGGCGACTTGAACGGCAGAGGGAGGCCGTTTTTGGTGAGGTCGCAGGTGGTGTATACCGGCGTGTAGAACCAATCCGCTTCTTCGGGATTGGGAGTACGGACAGCGCTTGATAGAAGGAAGCGGTGCATGTAAATCTCTGCTGCAAACATGTGGTTTAGGCATCTCTCGTCTTTCTGTAGAATCTTCTTGTTGTATTTGCTCGGAAGATTGTAAACGAAAACTTTTAGCCTTCCCACGGGATCATCTTCCAGGACATCACCAGCACTGCCTGAAATTTCAAAATTGATTTTGACATTCTTCTTTTCCTCATTTTTGAGAAATTATCTTCACTATGCCAAGAACTGTGATACTCCACATCAAAATGAGCCAAAATCTACCATCTCTAACTCAAAACTACAGAATCTCTCCAACAAAAACAATCCTAAAATAATCAGGTAACATAAAATAAGCTGATATACAACCATCATTCACAGCCATGGTAAATAAACATAAGCCAACAGAAGTAAGGAAGACTAAAATAAACTAAAAGGAAAGAAAAAAATAGACAAAGATTCTTACCAGAGATTCTCTCAGTTTTGTGAGTTCTCTGGAACTTGAAAGCTTCAGTTCTTTTAGAAAATGCAAGAAACAAACACAATATCAAAACCCATCTCAGATTCCTCATTTCCGAATCAACAGAAAAACCCAAATTCAAGAGCAACTGAAATGTTTTCCACAAGGAATCTGTTGCACCAAGAAACCGAAAATAGTTATTTATATGTACTTAACCAGCAATTATAATGCCACTGAGTGATAGAAGGTGGGAACTTTATGATGGTTAGAATGTCAGTGCAAGAGTAGTTGCAAGAAACACTTTTCTTGCAATCTGGGACTTTGCAATGAAAATGAAATCTTCATTACTCTTTCAATGCATTGATAGCACGACTAGGGGAAGAATGAAAGAAAGAAAGAAAAAACCCAATAATAGAAGAAATAAAAAAGAAGTTAAAGAGTTCAAAGAGTTCAAAGAGTTTCGCGGGAAATAAATTGGTTGAAGAAGCATCAAAGAAGGAAGCTACATGGTAAAGGGAGGACTGGGAGAAGAGAACTATTAAACTATAAGGAAAAATTACAGTTTTGCACCCAAATCATTTACTTTTAACGGAAATGTCCCAAATTATACACGATTTAATTAATTATCCGAACTATTGATGTTTTAATAAAAATATCCAAAATAACGATTAAATACCAAAACTATAACAAAACTAATAAAGATGTTTCATAGTTCAATTTTTGTCTCAAAAAGATTACGCGGTTCGTCATATACTGATGTGAAATCTAACACAAGTATTAAAAATGAGCTAACATCAAAACAACGGTGTTTTGTTTCCTACAATCTTAAAAAGACAATAATAATTTTTGACGAGCATGTAATATTTTTGTGACAGAAAATTAAACTTTGAGACATTGTTGTTATTTTTTCAATAGTCTGGATATTTTAATTGTAATTACACATAGTTCGAGATATTTTATTAAAATGTTGAAAATTTGTGTATTTAATTCTAATTATGTTTAGTATTTGTGTATTTAATTCCATAATTATAAATACATTATAAGATGTGAGTTAGATTCTTAATGAAATGAGGCTAAGAAAAAGATGAAATGGTCATAGAAATGTTTCTCAATGCAAGAATTTATAACTCCCGTCCGTGCAGTATATTATTTCAAATTTAAATTAATATTTCTCCACTCTTATTGTTCTCGAGAACAATTAAAGTTTCCATATGTTTCTAAATTCGAAATCAATAGTTCAATACTTATCTCGCTTCATATCAATTAATTCATATTTATAAGAAGAAATTAAGTTTTAAAATGAAAACCCTCCAATTAGCAAAGGATAATAAAAGTTAATTTATCTTATAATTACACAATTAATTTGAACATGTTTAATTTTAATAACGACCTAATGAATCCCCTCTTGTCTGCCGTTGAATACTTGAATTCTCCTATCAAATTAGTCATAAGTTTCACAAATTAAAAAGCCATTTGTAGTTAGAGATCATTCGTTAAGCATTTTTAATTTGTTTGAAATTTATTTACTCATATATGTTCCAAACCTATCATATGTACTAGCTTTATTACTCAAACCCGTATAACACTATCTGCTAATTATCTTCCTGATTCATTTAAATTTATAAAATATCTAAATAATCAAATTTAAGTTTTATGATAACTGGATTTTTCGTCCTAACAAAAACTCGAAAACTACAAAGTATATATTAATAATAAAGAGTAGAAATAATGAAAGATTTAAAATTGAATTTCAAGTATAAATTAAAAATTATACAATTTAACTTTAATATGTTGTATCCCCACGATAATATTCTAAATCATCAACACGAACATAAAGATGATATTTTAACTGCTCAAATATTCTGTCAACCTTCAAATATAAACCTTCGTGACTATACTATAAAAAGAAAAATTATAATTAATATGTAAGTATTAATAGAAAATATTAAAAATATATATTGTAACTTTATCTAACCGGGTTCTAGTAACTGGAGTCCATAGATGATTTCGCTCACCCGTCGTGGATATTAGTTTTATCACCCAAATGCGTCACAAATCTTTTTTATAATATTTATCCAAATTCATCCTATTAGTATTTTGGTAAAGGCGGGCATCTATAGAAACCCGACTCATTGTCATTTCTACTTGTAGTATATGCATAAAAGTTTATATATGCCACTGAATTAGATGATTAATGACTTGATAATTTAAAAATATTTATTTTCAAATTTAACTAATGTATGAGATAATAAAGGTGTCGAATGTGGGTATAGTAAATAGTTTAATTTTTATGTACAAGTTATTGTTAAAAAATATTTAGCTATTCTTCTATCTGTAAAAATAAAATGTCTATATCAAGAAATAGAAGAGTACAAATACAAATCAACCAAGAGACTGATGCCACGTAAACCGATTAAGAAATACAAACACCCTCAAGTAACGCCTAATGCCAAGAGGGTGGTCTCATTAAATCTCATAATTAAGCTAATCTGTATTTACTCTTTCAATAGATAAGTTTTGCAGTTGGCCTCAGAAACTTAAGTTCCATTTAATAGTTTGATTGATGATTTATCGATAATCTAGATATTCTTAATTAACTTTTTTAATGAAAAAGTTAGTAGTTGGCATGTCTCACAAACTTAAAATCCACATAGCTTTGACAATATTTAGCTTATTTAATTACAACAACAAAAAATATTCAATTTATAAGATAAAACATATAAATAATATTTCATTTCATCATTTCATTAAAACCATTTAAAAAGATTAAGTTTTCAAGCAACATACTGAGCGGGGACAAAAATTTTGGGGCATGGGGAAAAGTATGTGCAAATTTTTGACTGATAACTTTTCTACATAGTTGAGAGATATTGTAATAAACAATTATTGAAGTATAATATTTCGTTTCCCCTTAAAAAAATAATTACTCACTTCGTCCATCAAGTACATTTATTTAATTTCGTTTTGGTCTGTCCACGAAAACCATTCACTTTCCTTTTTTTTAAAACATCAACTCATAATTTGTACCCTACATCTACTCACTTATTAAAAAAACTACAAATGGCCCACCTTTTTTATCTCACTATCCATTAATATATTCATTTATTATCTCTATAGCCCATCTTTCAATTCCACTATTTATTAATCTATTCATTTGTTATTTTTACTGACTTTACACTAATTATAATTTATTACTCGTACAATCAAAATCAAAGAACGAATATGGTGAACGTAAAGAGCAGTAAACTCACAACTTTGCTAAAAGAATCAGTGTTCCCAATATTATTATATTGTTTTGAAGAGGCATTCCCAATATTTATAAGTGTACAGTATCTAACAGATGATGGACAATCCCAGTGTTGATAATTTTCGGATAAATTATTATTAATGGGCCTCCACTTGAATTTATTTGTTGGGATAGCTGTTGTTTATCCATTGAAATATACTTCATTTAACTTTTTTTTTTCCTTCAGAGCCTACTCACTAAAATATGTGAATTTCATATGTCATTATGAACTACTGAAGCCGAACTTGTGTAATTATTAGCTGAAAATTTCCTTACATGCAGATAATTCTTGTATTTTAGGTTACTTTGTTCAGCTAATTTTCCCATGGACAAAAAGTGCATTGCGCAAAATCTGAAAATGTTAGCTTCTAGAGTGTGAAGTGGAATAAGGCTTTGAGATGTCATTTTTCTCATTTTCAAGAATTAAGTAAAATAACCCAAATAGCTAATTGTACTATTAGTTTTGAAATTTAACTTTAAAATCAGAGTATATTTATCAAAATAAAATCTGAGATGGAGAGAAAATTGAAGAAAACGAAGATGAAGAAGGCCTACATTTAATATACAGCGATGATAATGATAAGAAGAAGTTTGATCATTTGAGAGTCATCGTTGTAAAACAAGATCCTGGTTGCAAGCTTGATCGTTGAGTCTACTAGTGATTGCCTCAGGAAATAAATAAAAAACTTTAAGGATTCGTTTATTCGGCCAGGATTCCATTTTGAGAAAGTAATCTGATTCCAAAATTTTAAATCATATGTTTGGTTTTATTTTTATAAGATAAGAAAAGTAAAAAGAATCATGAAATCAAGAAAAGTAGTAATTGCATGCACTTGCGGGGTACACGAGAATTTTTTTTATATATATATATTTACATAATTTAAAATACTAATGAAATTATAATATAAAAAACAAATTACAACAAAAAAATGTAATTTCATTATAAAAAATGTGTTTACTTACTATGCAATCATTAACCATCAACACTATCTATTTTTTGGAATGATTTTCTTGAGAATTCTTTTGGGATAATGTATGAGATTATCATTGTTAGAATTTTGTAGTATTGCAATTTAACTTTTTTCTTCCCAAGCCAAGATTTGAATAAGTAGCAAAACTATTACTGCAATTATTTTTCCAATGATTTTAATTTCTTATTGTTCAATCGAACAATATTTTACTCTAAATTTTGGCAACAGAATTGCATTTGGTATATTTTTTTTCCAATTAAATACAGAAATTTTAAAGGTCGCGTTACGGTGGATTCGAACCCAAGACCTTTGGCCTCGAGCATTAACCATACTACCACTAAGTCAACACACACGAATTGCATTTGGTATCTAATAACGTTATGTGCAAGCATACACATTTTTTTGCCACAAGTGAAAGTATTTTTACCGGAAAACTTTTGCCTAATGATTGTAGAATGTGATTTGGAAAGTGGAAAAATCGAATTGGGACACACATGATCTCTCCCTCTCTCCCATGCAGGACATGGATGATCTGACACTACCAAAGTTTCTTCGTACTCATTATTATGATTAGGCTCGTTGATGAACGGATTTTATTCGAACCGAAACCAGTAAATAAGTATTAATTGTGATTCTAGAATCGATCCATTAAATATCGGATTTGGATCATTAAACTATGGATTTGAATCCAGTAATTACCCAAATGCTAAGATTATTATCAATTAATATGATTTTTCCATAACTTAATAAAAAATGATAATGAATTAGTAATAGGATATCTAAAACACACTAGACAAGCTTATAGTACACCAAAAAATTAAAAGAATATTGGACCTAATCGGATCCGTAACAATCGAATCGGATCTGGACCGATCCGTGTCTGAGCAGGTCTGAAACCAAAATAGAAACCGCTGCTAATATGCTATAAGCGGTTCCGAATCGATACGAGTAAAACTCGTCCATTAACAAGTCTAATAATGATGTGGAGAAAACTTGTGTAGGTCCATCTGATAGATAGGTTAAAATTTGTGGGAGAATATTCATGTCCAATTTTCTAGTATTTAGTAGTGTTTGGATTTGGGTATAAATATTATTTCACAATCTTATACGAGACTCTCATCCAAAAAAATCACTATTTTATGTCTGTTATAGAAAAAACACAAAAACTCCCATACACCTATTCGCACCGTAAGGACGGACAAAAGTATCATTTGTTCTTAACAAAAAATATATCATTTACATAGAAAAGAAATATCATTTGATTTTTACCCTATATCTAGAAAATATCATTTACATTGAAGAAAAATACTATTTGTATTGAAGAAATATATCAATATCCACACGAGACCACCTCTAGAAAAAATGGAGTAGAAGATCCATAAAACGTTTTAGTACTACCCATAAATATTACAAGTTCTTGAATCTTGATTGCTATCCAGATCCGTGATGGGCAGAAGAAGTTTACAATTATTGCAGATCTTAAAGAATAAACATCGACATTGACGGAGACATTATTGAAGAGAGGAACTAGAAAAAGAGATCGTGCTAAAGTGATCATTATTGTATAAGAGGTCAAAAAATGATGGCATTCAATGAGAACTGTGTGAAAGGCCTACCTGAAAAGCTCACTCGTTGTTGGTCACGGCGAATGAGTAGGATACCTCAACAATACATCAGCCCACGAACTCACGCCACCCGTCAGCTGCTTAACCACGGACGCCACCTCATCCACATTCACACGGATCTGTTGCTTGCTATCTCTTTCTCGAACGGTAACTGAGGACGTAGAATCAACTGTAATGGCAAAAGGAACTCCAAGCTCATCAGTCCTAGCATATCTCTTTCCTATAGAGGTTCCTGCATAATCACAATTAACAAGTATAGCTCTTCCAATTAGGGTAGCTGTAATTAGGTTTTATTAATCACAATTAAGATTTATTAATCAACTATGGAGTATTCAAAATCCACAAGATGAAGATAACTCTTCCACAAGGGCATACCTGTTACATCAATCTTGTATGAAATACCAGAAGCCGTCAGTGACTTGGCGATCTGCTTAGCAACTTCCTCGTAGTGTTGGTTTTGAACGAGGGGAAACACTGTGCATTTGATGGGAGCTACCATTGGAGGGAAACGGAAGACATTCACTTGCTCATCATCACCTTTACTAGGCCTCGTGTAAAAAGAGTGCTCGTAGAGACAGTATATGATCCTTCCGATTCCAAATGATGGCTCGATGACCGATGGTGTGAAAACCCTTTGATGTTCCTTTTTCTTCTGTATGGAGATAGATACCATATTATTCTTTACAGTGACAATTTTGTTAAGAGCACAAACACGGAGCTCAGCCTCTCCCTTGGCTTCCAAACTCGTTTTCAACTCCATTGCTTCTTTGTTGCCCATTTCCTGATTTCAGGTAAGACAATTTAGAATACGTGGATTCTTTTCACATTCTACTCGTAATTAGGTCATGCATGCAACAACTAATCATGAATGTGAGAAGTTCATTTTGGGATATCGAAAGAATGAAGCTATGACGCGAGAAACATGTTTTACGAGTGAACCTAATCAGATATCCAATGCCAGAACTACTATTGATGCTGGACAAAATTAAACAAATTTGCAAAGTTTAGGATATCTAAAAATAAATTAAAGTTGAGGTCGTAAATATATATAAAAAACATCAAAGTTGAGATCATAAACTACTATTAAACCTAAAAAGATAAAGCAAACATAAAAGGACACCATATTGAGTAAATAAATAATGTCGAGACACAAGACAATACTGTGTTCTAATACAACACCTTTAATGCTTCCACCACCATCTCATGGTCACCCTTGAAGGCAAGACCAAGCTCCTTTTTAACCGGAACTATGACAAGTTCCTGAAGACGATCAAAAGATATTAAAAAGAAAGCTTGGAAAACGAACATATTGTAACAACCATCAAATAAATATGTTTCGGGTAAAGGCAAGGAAGAATGAACTCAATGAAGGGACACCCTTCGATTATACAAAAAAATGGGCCTTTCATACAGAAATCATCATCTCAATAAGAGCAAGAAATGTGAATAGTGCGGTGTAGAGTAAACACAGAGGAAAGACAGACCTCGACTTCTCTAGGTTGTTGATACTTTTCATATGCCACCAATGGTACACCACTCCGGTCCTGCAAAAATAGAAGTAAGAACATCATACTCATTAGTAGCATAAAGATAAATATTTATGTCTCTCGCCAAAAACAAGTTATATAGACTTCAATAATACATTCACCATTATCACTCAACAAAATACAAAGCTTTTTTCTAGAAATATGATAACAAGAACTCTACCATACGGGAATTGTCCATCCCGATGAATAGCACAGGCACAATAAAGATTAGTAAAAGTGGGAAAGTCTTACCGCATGAGTGTGCAAATCATATGCTGATCTATCAGCAATTCCAACACACTCAATCCAGCCATAAGAGCTTTCTATTTCAGCGTCCCAACAGTCTACAGAATAGTGTGCCATCTCCTTGGCCAGATGTTGGCGGAAACGCAGACGATCTTTACCAATACCCAGTTGGGTTAAAAATAAGTACACTCTCCCAATATAATAACCAAGCGTTTCATTATCAATGATCCCCTGAGCCACAAAAAGAGTACTGGTGTTGACAAAAAGGGAGAGAGAGAGAGAGAGAGAATCTCGAGAAGGAACCTGAGAAACTGCTTCTCCAATAGATATCCTTCTTGCCGGTTGTCCCGCCATCTGGTCTCCTCTTGGGAACATATACAATTCCAAGTCTGAAACGTCGGAAAATTTAGGAAAGGACTTGTCCTCGGGGTCCACAAAATGTTCAATCTCAGCAAGCGTAAATTCACGGACCCTTAAAAGACCTTGCCTTGGAGAGATCTGCAAAGTTCACATGTGGCACTATATGCTTAATCTTTATGAGGGCCACAACTTTCTCAAAACTAAAGAATTTTAGCATAACAAAGAAAAAGAAGAGAAATCAAGATAGAAAAGGAGATCAAGTAGCATTAAATGTATTTAGATAGAGATAGTCGTAAGATTTTATGTCTTTTTGGGTATAAATTGTATACTGCATTTTGTGGAGCGTGTGTTTTGCACATTAATCGTAAGAATGCATACTAGACCTCATTTCTGAAAGCTTGACCGATCTGTGCAGCTGCAAAAGGAAGCTTGTTGCCATTATAGTAGTATAAGTCCTTAAAGTTCACAAAAATACCTTGAGCAGTCTCCGGACGCATGTACCTGCAGCAAATTAGACTAGCTAAGTTAATTGAAAAAAGCATATATCCATTTAGTAAGTTTACAATATTAGGCACATTCCGATGCATCAGGATGCACGGTGCATCCACTCTAATTAACTTCTAATTGTGATTAAGAAACCCTAATTGGGGTGGACGCACCGTAAGTCCGGATGTACACAAGTTTTTGCCTTTACACAATATTAGCGGGAAGCAAGAATCAGATATGTATTGCAGCCGCAAGCAGCATTCTCACCCAGGGCTGGATCCCGATGGCCCAATTGATGTCTGAAACATTAGATTGAACGGATAAGGGTTTGACAGAGTGTTCTTAGTAGTGGGAGCAGTAATGCCATACTCCTTAATCTTCGCAGAGAGCTCCTCTGCGGAGAAACTGTCCAAAATAGCAAGAACGTGCCTCAGTTCCCCTGCCTTCTCTGCGCTAAGTTCACGGTCTTTCTCAAGCTTGTCGTTGCAGAAATCCTTGAGCAGATGATCTGCTCGGTGACAGGCTCCCGTCTTTTCGTCTTTGACCATGAGGTCAGTGAACTTATCGACATGACCCGATGCCTCCAATACGATGCCTGGTGTAACACATGGGCAGTCAACTTCTAACATGTTTTCTTCGAGCACAAAATGCTGTAACATTCAAATAATTCTGAACTGAAACATCAATTATATTTTTGGGAACAAGTATGTGATAGATAAAGTACAGCAGCAAACATTTGCAAACAAAGAATTTAAATAATTTAGTAAGAATTGCAATCATAATATTGCAACTAAGAGTTTTACCAAGTCAGGGAAGAACAAGTCAACAAACATTTCAATTAGTCAATATATCCATAAAATTAATTTTGCTTCAGTGACCTTATGCTAACTTACTAAGAGTATAAAGGGTAAGCATAGCCTTAACCGAAAGGAAAGAAAGAGTAGCCTGAATATTCAAATGCAACCAGTAAACCAACAAACATATCAGCAGAAGCATGCATGTTAAAACAAAAGAATCCAATAATGTCTCAATTAATAAAGGTCAGCATGTGCAGTCATCATATTTACAGATAACAACTCGGTCGATCAATTTTTTTTCATAGAAAGTAATTTATCTTAATTGGAGTAATTGAAAAGAAAAAGGGCATTAACATTGCAAAAGAATTGGTTGTAACAACTCCATATCAAACCAACATAAAAATGACAATCACGCGATCATGGATGGAAGGATGACAAGATTGCCAACTAAAATATTCCATTCAGCATCAAACAAAATACAAACTCCCCGTCTTTTGACTATGAAAAAACTAAAGTATATGTAAAAATGGGAAATGCGCTGACCTGACGCCAAAAGGCAAGGACATTGGCCTTGACAGCGCAACCAGGTGGGCCATAATCATAAAGTCCAGCAACACCACCGTAGATTTTGAAGGAAGGAATGTAAAACAGACGGCGCTCTAGTGTATTAACAACAGCTTGTCTGAATGCCTCTCGGTTCTGGGATTCTTGCACACCATTCAGATTTTCAGCATACACTTATAATAAGATCTCAGTTCACCAGTTTCCATCAATATAATTTTTCACAAGAATAGGATTAACTGGAATTATGCAATGATTAAAATTCTAACCAAATTAAAACAGACATATTAACCTCAAAATATAAAGGCTGAAGTCACAGTGGATTACTAATTACACATAAAAAATCATGATAACCATCAAGGTGCACTCAAAAGCTGTAAAAATGGAGTCTTGATCAGGAAAAAAAAGTCTCTTTTTCCCCAAAAATATACAGCTTAAGTCATAGTGGATTACTAAATCATGATAAACCATCAATGTGCATCCAAAGCTGTACAAATCAAGTCTTGATCAGCATAACAGTCTCTTTTCCCTACTCCACTTGAAAATGTACATAAAGAAAGCAATGACTAACAAATACCCAAAGCTACAATTAACCCATAAGAAAAAAAACTCATAACACAAGAATTTCTAATCCCACCCAAAACAAAAACTTATATACACGATAACGATAAAAAAGATAATGCAAATTGAGTAAAATGGGAGGCAAATAACCTGTTCTTGAACAGAGGGTTTGCGTTGAAGACACTGTTGAATAAGCTCTCGTGGTGAAAAAAGCAGCGCGACTCCGATGAAATGGCGGCCACAGAGAAAACACTCTCCTCTTCAAGACTTCCATTAACGACGGATTTTGTTACACAACACTTTTTATTAACGTAGGCTACATAGTACTTATTCGAAGCTGAGTTCTTTCTCTGAAACTTTGATTTATTTCATTTTCTATTTTTATTGTTTTTAGAGAAATTCGAAGGAAAAGAATTTAGTTTTGGACCGAAAACAACAAGGCCCAGTTTTGTTAGACGCTTCCGCCTAACATATTTGTTTCCTAAATATTTTCTCTCTTTTCCCTACGACAAAACTTTCAAATACTGTTAATCAATTATTATAAGTTTTGAACCAAGTATTTTTCTTAAATTATATACACTGTTTTACGTCCTCACACCAAATATAAGAAATGTGGTTTACAAGGTTAATTAAAGTAGAGTAATCAAAATTGATCCGTCCGAAACACCCAAAATTAGGGTCGAATTGGGCTCACAGAATAGAGGACGGAAAAATCGACCTAAAAAGCCTATTTGATAGGCCTCCGAGCCACTCGGGCTTTAGATCAAATAAACCCAACAAATTTATATGATAATTTTGTATTATAATAACTTAGATATTAGCACATTATTGTGGTAGTTGTTGCACCTAGTCTACGAAATTAAAGGTCTTAGGTTAAAAAGCACAAGAGCATCATCTTAATTTAATTTTTAATTATATTAATTACGAATTGAATAGGTTGGATTGGTTTAGTTTGATGGTCTAAACAAGATTGGGCTAGACTGTGTTTTATGCAGCTCTACGTATATTTAGGGCCGATTTTATCCGACCCTATAAACTAAAATTGAACTCTTTGACTGCCTAGATTTAAAATAATTCATACATCAAAATTATCTAAACTCCATCATAATCTTATCACATGAACTCCATTTTTGTTTACACATACACACAGCAACAACAACAAAAATGAGCCAGGCCAATTAAAGACAAGAGTAAAAAAAAAAAGACAATAAGGAATGCCTGAAAGCAAAACAAAAGGGAATTTGACCACTATGGTCTATGGGTCGAAGGAGCCCTATAAAAGAGAATATATCATATTCATTAATCCACTGAGATTAAATGATTGAGATCTGTATTTATTACACCAAAACTTAATTTTATTTCATCCATTTCCAATATAACACACTTTAATAACTTTTTAAATCTTAATGCGGTGAAAAAATTAAATGAAAATCAAAGGACTTCCATTAAAAAATTGAAAACCCGAATAATAATAACAATATTTATTATTATTATTATTATTAGAGGCAAATATTAAATTAACCTATTTACTTAAAAAAAAGATTGATTGTAACCATCATAATAAAAATATATTAAATATAACAATTCCTACCTAAATTACCCTTTTATATTTTCATTTAAATAATTATCAAATAACAATAATCTAAAATCTAAAATACAACAAAACTTAAAATTTCAAAACTCATTACACAGAACTCATCCTAAAACAAAACCCTCACCTTCGTTCCCTGCCCTGCTCCCCCTCCCCCCGGTACCCAGAGTCATCGCTGTTGCCGCTGCGCCGCCGGACGAGCTCTCTGGATTTGCCATCTCCATCACCGTCGGCTCTACCGGACGCTGCCACCATCTCGCTTCTCCATCTCGGCGGTACTCAGAGCCGTCGCCGCTGCGCCGCCGGACGAGCTGTCTCGAGTTGCCATCTCCATCACCTTCGGCTCTACCGGACGCTGCCACCATCTCGCTTCTCCATCTCAGCGCTGCAAATCTCCAATCCCATCTCTTCCTCTACTATCCAGACGCCGCTGCCGGACGAGCATAGCGTCGTCTGCACCACCGTCTCTGCTGAAAATCGTTTCGCCTTTGCTTCTCGAAATCATTGTGAGTGCCATTGCTTCTCGGACAACCAGATTTTATTTAACAAAGACATGAACAAATTATCTAATTCGAAGGAGAAGAAAATGCAGAAAATGTTTTAACAAATATGAATATCACATGATTCGTGGTCATCAATTGCTTGTTCTGTTGCTTAGCCGGGTTAATTTTTGTAATAGAAATATGTATTTATTTTTGTGATATATGTGTGTTGATTTCTGTGATATATGTGTGTTAATTTTTCAAATATGATTTTTCAATCGGTTTGGAGAAGGAACACACTTTTACTAGGTGTTTTAGTATAATGTTTGGTGAATTTTAGTACTATTCTCATTTGCTTGGCCCTTGTATATATGTATCTGATTTGTACACCTCTATTAGCAGATGGAGTCTTTGGTTCCTTTGTTCCTTTGGTTACTAATCAGGATTTGTGAATATATATTTGCATTTTAAACTATGCACAACTTATCTGCCAAAACATTATGAATCACTTCAAGTCTAGAGATTTGTGATGTAACTGTTTGTAAAATTTAAAGCCAATAATGCTGTAAGACTTGGAGAATATGCAGATCTCAATATAGATGCTTGTGAAAGCTAATCATACTACTCATTGAAACAGCTTCTTAAGCTGCTTATGTCTCATAAGTTAGCAAGTAAGCTGGCATGACTTGAAAGATGCATCAACTACAGCCAATGAATTCCAGGATTGGTTGATTTTTCTCCTGTGACATCTCTGGACACATAAACTTTAATCTTTTACTGACATTGCTCGAGCCATCTAGAAAGACTGAGGATTTTCCTTAGATCTTTGCTGAAATGTGGAATAAGAAGCTCCTGTCTTCTGGAATTTGTTATGGACAATTTATCCAACTTTGTCAACCAAATGATGCTTCCCTCAGCTTTTGCACTCGGTGAATTATTTGGTATGTTTTTAAACTTCTCCTATTAAAGAAAAATAAAGAGCCATGGTGCAAGACCTATTATTCTCAGCTGCATATTATCTTCTTGCTCATTCGTGGGTAAAGTAATCGCTACAAATAAACATCTTGATATGCCCCACATGGAACCATTTTGTTGTTTATTTCTTTGTCATGCATTTTATCTCATTTACTCGACTAATTTATTTCCTGATTATGTAAAGTATAATTTGTTATTCCTGAAAGTCACTTTTATGAAAATCTTACAATCGGATCTTACCTTTGTTCAACCAAAGTTGGGGACGAAATCAGAATGGTCAACTAGGACTTGGTAACACAGAGGATTCTCTTTGTTATATCAAAAATTTCTTTTTTATGTTTTTAAGATTAGGTGGAAGTGGCAGAGATATCACACAATTAGTGTTAAATACAGTGTTAGCACATCATATCGGAAAACCATTATATCTGATATCAAATTTTGCTTGGTATCTTTTGGAGGAAAGGTTTTATCAAGGTTCAAGAAATCTGCATTTGGAGATTTCCTAAAGCTTCCAGACAATGTATACAAATCAAATAGAGCATATATTACGTTATCTCACGAGAGATCAGATTGAAACCATATGATGATTGTACTGTTTTGTGGTTTAGGATCGGAGATAAAAATATTCGGTTCAATAGATATGAATATGCTCTTATGACTGGTTTGAGGTTTGGGCATTCTTCTTTCGACCCAATCATGATCATCCTATGCAGAATTGATCTACACGAATTTTTGAATAGGTCCGTCTAACCTCGAGTTGAGACAATTGTTTTTGATAAGCAGCTAGGCCAAAATGCAACAAAGGGTGACTATATGAGGGTAGCAAAGATTTTATTTTCTTGTTACGTCTTTATAGCATATGATGCTATGAAGAAAGTAGTACCTGATTGGTTGTGAGTTCTAGTTGAAGATAACAAAGGTTGAGAATCATTTCTTTGGGGTAGTTATTAGTACTAGATTTTATTACATTACTTGTCATCGCTCGAGAGAAAGCCCCCTAAAGGAAAGAGTAAGTGATGACATATTGGTGGATTCGTGACAACATTTGTGGTATGTTTAAATTACACTTTAATTTATTTATTATTTATTAGTAAAAATGTAATACTAACTTACTATTAATCTTATGTTAACGCAGACATAGATATATTGTGTTATTCTAATTGAGTGCGATATCTAATGGGAGTGCAAGATTAATGTACAAAACCAAGCAAAACCGAACCGAAATATTCGGTTTGGTTGCTTCGATTCAATTCTTAATCAATTAAAATTAAAATTAATATAAATATTATAATATATATAATATAATATATAAATATAATTATATATATATAATATTAACCAATTTAAATATTAATAATATAAATAACACATATATATATAATATATATATATAAAATAAAATAAAATATAATAATAATTAATTGGGCGGTTCGGTTTAAAACCGAATTTTTTAACAAACCGAACCCGAACCGAATTAATTCGGTTTTGAAAATTTGAAAGCCAGACCAAACCGAATTCAAGTTAAAAGAGCAGTTTAATCTTAGATGATTTCGGTTCGGTAAGATTCAATACTTTGCTTTTAAAATTTGGTATTCTTATATATTATTTAGCATCTTTGTCTTATAGATATATTGTATGGAGCCTGAAGATAGAGGGGCAAGTCAACCTAATAGGAAGACCATAGAGCCTTCATGGATGTCATTCCTAATACATTATGTTCATGGCTCCAATGTACAATATATCTATAAGGCAAAGATGTTAAATAATGTATAAAATTAAGAATGACAAATTTTGAAGGCAAAGTATTATAATCTTACGTCAGCAAAACTATCATCTACGATTACAGCTGTCTTATTATACTTGAACTGCAGCGTACAAGGTATCTTATCAGAAGATGAAGCATCACGATACTGCACTCAAATTAGAGGAATAACACAATATATCCATGCATGTGTTAGTATAAGATTAATAGTACGTTATTATTACATTTTTACTAACAATGTAAGAAAAAAAATTAAAGTGTAATTTAAACGTAACACAAATGATGTCACGAATCCACCAATATGTCAATCCCTTACTCTTTCCTTTAGGGGATTTTCTCCGGAGCGATGATAAGCAATGTAATAAAATCTGATACAAATAACTACCCAATGAAATGATTCTCAATCTTTCTTGTCTTCAACTAGAACCCACAGCCAATCAGGTACCACTTTCTTTATAGCATCACATGTTATCAAGACGTAACAAGCAAATAAAATCTTTGCTACCCTCAAATAGTCACCCTTTGTTGCATTTTGACCTAGCTGTTTATCAAAAAACAATTGTCTCAACTCTGAGGTTAGGATGGGCCTATTCTGAAAAATTCGTGTGTAGATTGAATTCTCGGTATAGGATGAATGATTTGGTCGAAGAAGAATGCCAAACCTCAAACCATCATAAGAGCATATTCATAGCTAGAGTGGCAAAATGGCGGGTCGGGCTGGCCTTGCCCCAATGAGCTTGTGGTTTTAACGGGTTGGTGGCCGGCCGAAATGCTATCGGTGAAAATATGGTAGCCACCCATCTGGGCCACGGGCCAAACCAGCCCAATATTTAATTTAATAAGATATTATTTTAATTTCAAAAATATGATAACAATAAATAAATTAAATCTACTAACAATAAGATAAATTACGTCTAATAACATCAATTTCAAAATAAATTAAATCTACTAACAAGTCTAATATCAATTTCAACATAAATAAGATAAATTTAAAGTTACAAATATCATTAAACATCGACCTTAAAGAAATGTAATAGAGAGAGGGATGGACGAAAGGAGGAGTTTTTAATAGTCATTCATTTTATTTTTTATATTTACTATTTAGTATTTACTACTAATATACAATATTAAACTTTAAATGGTGGGCGGGCTTTTTAGCCCGAAAACCCCGGGCTTTTTAGCCCCAAAGCCCGGTAGGCCCGTCGGGCTATGTGGGCGGGCTTTTTAGGACGAGCCCAACCCGACCCCAATTCCGGGTAGCCCGGGCCGGCCCATCGGGTCGGGCCAATTTTGCCGGCTCTATTCATAGCTATTGAACCGAATATTTTTATCTCCGATCTTAAACCACAAAACAGTACAATCATCATATGGTTTCAATCTGATCTCTCGTGAGATAACGTAATGTATGCTCTGATTTGATTTGTATACATTGTCTGGAAGCTTTAGGAAATCTCCAAATGCAGATTTCTTGAACCTTGATAAAACCTTTCCTCCAAAAGATGCCAAGCAAAATTTGATATTAGAAATAATGGTTTTCCAGCATGATGTGCTAACACTGTATTTAACGCTAATTGTGCGATATGTCTGCCACTTCCACCCAATCTTAAAAACATAAAAAAGAAATTTTTGATAAGAAGGCTCTTCCTCAAAGCTTCTTCAATTGTTTCTTCGGTTCATCAGTCTGGCTGGAGCAACGACCTATCTCCAGTGATGCTAAAGATTCTCAGATGCACGTTTGATCAAGTAGGAGCTGCCCTCGGATCAGTGGAGGTTGGAGTAGAAGACCTGATCACCGGACTGGCTGACAATATGTGCGATCCCATGGTCTCAAGGTTGAAATGAAAACAGGAACATGCTCGTGCTTATTGGAGGTTGTTAAGGAGATGCATGAAGCAATGCAGGTCAGGAGACTTGAGTTGGAGGAAGCAAGAAATCAGACGAGGTTATCATAACAAAGCAGGATCGAGGCATTGAGCAGGTTAACGCAATCAGAAGAAACAGCAAACTGGCGACCTCCTTAAGATTGCTAACAGATGATACGACTGGACTGGAAGGAGAGGTAAATGTTTTTCTTCGTAAGATCCATGTATTTTTGCTGCTCAATTTAATTTTAAAAAATAGTTGCAAGAAATTCAACCCCCCCCCCACCCACCCACCCACCCACTAAAGAAAAATCAATCTACGTCCAACTTAGTCTGGTGAATTCAGAACTTAGTAAAACCGACCATATTTTTCTTTCTACTAAAAGATGCATGTACTGCAGTCTCCCTTCCTTTATTTTGGCTTCATTGAAGAGTAGCAGCATCGTAAAAGCCAAAACATATTTATTTTTCATTATGTTGTGGATTTTGACATAGTTCCTTTCCCTTTGACATGATCCCAAGTCTGTAAAAGTGAGAGAAGATCTGGCGAAAGACGACAGCTTATTTTGGGAACTACTGAGGCAGAAAAGGCAATCCCTATCAGACAGCCCTCTCGGATCAAACAAGCTACTAGGCATAGGAACAAGCAACAAAAGATTACTTCCTTCAACAAGGATGATTCCCTTGCTCACTGAAAGCCACAGACCTCCTAAACATCCTCAGATAAAGAGGCTCGATTTACAATCTTCATCAATCAATGCCAAGATGCTGTTAGTTTCATCCACTTCAGCAACAATTTAAACGGTTCCATGTGGCAGAGGCGTAACTCGGTCATCACTGCGAGCCGCAGCTGATTCTTGCAGATAAGTAGGCATTGGACAAGCTATTTGCACAATCTACGCAAATCAAAGTGCTGCCAGGTTCTTATATTACACTTGTTACGGTGTTCTTGAAAATTGTCTGAATTTGTGTTTTTGTTGCTCCGTTGTTGAATCGATGTGAATTATTGTGTAAACCAGCTTCTTATTTGCATGTTGTTAAATGTTCGTATATATGAAATAGAGGTAATCATCACCACACCAGGCCAGTATTCTTTCTCTTGAATCTCATAGTAAATAAATTACTTTATCAGGATGAGCATATTTTCTCTTTACAACTCACATACTACATGCATGGTATTGGTATCATCTAGTAGAATTATAAAAGTCTTATTTCTTACAAAATTACTTTTGTCTATTATAAATCTCTTATAAACTCAATACAAATAGACATAACAATTAACACTCTTTTTTCATACTTTACTTTTTAGACAATATAAATCTCTTATAAACTCAATTCAAAAGTAACTTTTACCAAAATATATTAAATGCTTGTACAAGATAATGACATATAATTACAAAAGAAATATGAATTAATGTTCGATAAAGGAATAATATATTGAAATGAGGGACGGGCGATTAAATCCGAAGCTCCGACTTATTTATTATCACATTGAGACGGGGTTAATCCCTACTTGGGTACAGAATAGAGTGTTATTTGTATGATTAGTTGTCGAAAATTATGATGTAGTATATATGTTATATGATAAACATATTAAATACTATATTTAAATACTTCTACGGTTATTTAGGAGAAAAGTATAAAGTAGTTAAAGTGTTAAAAAGTAGGGTCAGAGTAAATTATTTCAAAATGGAATGAGAATTTTAATGGACAATAAAAAGGAAAAAATGGGACGGAGGAGTCTTCATAAGTTCAACATAAAATTGTATGAAAATAAAATAACCAAAATTCTACTCAATGTAGTTTTGTTTTTTTTATATTGGAAGTATGTTTGTTGTGTGTTCCCTCACAATATGTAACATAGGTCAGCTAATGATAAAAGTAATACTTTCGACGGAAAAAAAGTGGTTAATTATGACTTTAAAACATTAAGCAAAAAAAAAAAAGGGAAAAATGGGGGGACTTCATGGACAAAAATATTTTTCAAGAAAAGAAATAGGATAAATACCACGTAGCACTCCAACGTTTTTGACTTTTTATATTCGTGTCTCAACGTAAGCATAATAACAAATCAGATCATAATATTTAAAATGAATTCATAATAATGTTCTAACCACCAAAATTTGGTCTGTTGTGCCTACATAGTACGCCGAAAATCCACATCAGATACACATATAAAATAAATTAAAAAAAAATAAAAAATTCTAATAGAAAGAACATTTTAATCATATATGAAATAAATTAAAGAACACTTTAAAACCCCCACACTTTCATCATCTTGTCCCACGAGCTGGAGAAGATCAGGCTGTCGGAGACAGCCAAGCACGAGATGCTATCTGCATGCTCAACCCACAAAACCTTGTGGTGGCTCCTTGTTTGCACATAGTTGCTCTATTTCATGAATTCCACCAAATAGTCTTTAGTTGTGGTAAGAGTATCTATGAGTTTAAACATAACCTCAAGCATGGAGAGTTGCAATAATTGGAGAAATCCAAAAGAAAGCAACCATCAAATACGACGCCACTCAACTCAACACGACAAAAAAGAGGTAATTAAATTGAAGAAGCTTATATGTATACTTTTCTTTGTCAATCTTCAAAACTTTTACAAATCATGAAAATTCATCCAAATCCAATATAATTTCTCCTTCTTGTGGCATCTCGTTTGCACTCATCACTTATCTTCTTTTTTCTCTACCTCTCTCTCTCTCTCTCACGTTTCAGAGCTTTTAAAAACTTTTCAAGCCCTAATTTTGCTATCTTGATGCGTTGTGAAGAATCCATTCTCGGCTCTGACGAGCGCCTTCGTGGCATCATCGCTCTGCCTAAACTTTAGATCTTGGAAGAAGTAAGGCTTTCGTCAGTGTCGCTGCTGCTAGTGGAGGTTCGTGTGGGGTTTGCAGAGAGCAATGACACTGAATATTGACGGGTGATAGTGATTCACAGATTGGATTTTTTTTTAATTCAATTTGTGCAAATATTTGATCTTTTTATCAAGAACATGTGCAAAGAGAGAATTGAATTGGGGAAGAAATCGATTCAAAAAATTTATTTTTGGATTTTAATGAAGAAGAAGAAGAAGAAGAAGAAGAAGAAGACTTGTCACTAGGCAAAACATGCTATTAAATCGGGACACGACATCTTTTGTAATCTTTCTATATTTTTTTATTATTATTTTGTGTGTCCTACATAAGCAATTATTAATTACACATTTTACCACCTAGAACTACTTGTCTTTTCTAGGCAACCTAAACATACCAACACCTATATTAGATCATGTGGGACACATATATTCAAAATTTATAATGATTATAATATAATATGTTATTATACTTGTGTTGGAGCACGAATATGAAAAGTCATAAACATTAAAATATTAGGTAGTATTTACTAATGAAATAATACTATTTCAACTAAAAATTCATATTTTATGGAGCACACATAGTACGAGAAAAATAATACTTTTATAGAGAAACAAATAATACTTCTTAATGATGAAATTGTATCGATTTCAAAAAAATAATGATAAAATTTTTCAATTACATATACATTATTTAGGAATTCGGTTATTATTAGAAATCCATCCCAGAGAAAATAACGGTTCGTTTATTTAACACACAAGCCTTTTGTAAAGTATAGAAATCCGAAAAGGATAAATTAGAACTTTCAAGAACTTCAATCTGGCATTAGTTAATTTGGTCTGTCATTATCACTCTTTATTTATTAAAAGCCTAAAACATGGAAGCCGTATTCTGCTATTCCACAACGACATTAACTCTTTCCCAAGAAAAGAAACAAACCTCATTTTTATACTCGGACCCTTTTGCGATTCCTAATCGCGGAACGTCTTCCTCTTCTTGGGCTTCAATTTCTCTGAGTTATTTGGAATATTAAAGGTTCGATATCTCTTCTAAGTTCTCTTGGATTTATTACAGGTCTTTTTCTTTTTTCTCTTAATGTTGGAGGTATTGATTGCAAATTTGGTTTTTTAATTTATGTTTCCTCTGATAGTTTTATAAGAAAGCCCTAATAAGATTGATCAGCCCGATTATGTAATCTTTATTCGATTAATTGATTTTATTGATATATAGCTTCTAGGTTATGGGTTAGTTATGTTTCCCTTTGTTTTGTCAGAAAATGGTTGCTTTTGGTCTTTTTTATCGGTAAAATTTTTTTTTTGTTAATCTTCTCTGGCAAAAAGATTGATTATTGGGGAGCTATGAAGATAAATTATGTTTGGAGTGATGAGGTACTGCATCTTTATTTAAGAAAAGAAATGTACACGTATTTAAGGGTGCACCTCATTAATGTAACTGGTTGAGTTCTGAGTTCATTTGGTGATTCGTTTGCTGAATCTGCATTTTTAGGTTTTTGTTTTCTGTAATGGATTATGTGCTGAAAATTGGATTGGGTCGCACTTGTATTTTTAATTTCTGTGTTAGTTACGCCACATTTTATTTGTTTAATCTTATTCATTCCTTTTTTAATGTAGGTTATTTGGAGTTTGCATATTGATAGGTGATCGTGCTTTGCTCCTCTAGCCATGGTATGTTCATGGGCCCAGCCTGGTTTTTATCTCAAGCAAGGCATAAATTTGCTGCATGCATATGTTCTATATAATGTATTAGAATGTTTATATATTAAAATAAATAGAAAATGATCTCAAGTACCTGTCTTAAACTCAGGATAAGGGAATGGGCTAATTGATTAATCGTACGTATGTTTAAGTTTCCAAATTTCACACGTTTTTCTCAATATGGTTGAGGAAATTTTTATCCGATGATTGTCTTGCAATCCTGGCTTACAACAGTTAATTGTGTGTTTGGTTTCTACTTCCTTGAGCCTCACTCACACTGTACAAGTTATCCAAATATTTGATTTACAACATTCTATCCCGTTGGACATTGTAATGTGTTATATGATAGTTGGATCGCATACTCAAACGGTCAAACCTATTAACAAATTCCATCATCTGCTGTATGATAATTGAAAATTGTTTGAGCATTATATTTATTTTGAATTTGTGCTCGTTGTGGGGTTGCAGGCTGCCAAGATTCTTGCTAACTTGATTATTATGGGATCTGGAATAATGATCAGAGCTTTTGCTCAAGCATATCGTCAGGCACTTGCAAGTAAGTTTTTTCTTTGGGTTATTGTTCGATTTTCGACTTTCGGGAGAGTGACAGAGACTATTTTGCTGAGTATCTGATCCTGATTAAATTGTCGAGCAATGGCTCCTGGTTAACCCTTCCCCTTAGTGCCCAATTTTACTAATTTTTTGGTCGAAAGATGTGAGACTTAGTTCTCCGTTATCAAATATATTGAAATGTGTGCCAATAGCATTTTTCTTGTGAGTTGGAGAAAATGCATTAAAACTAGGTCATTCTTATGCGTTGGCAATTAGAAAGTAAATTGATTTCCATCAATCATCTCTGACACTAATATCTCTTGGTGTATTGCAGACGCCTCAAAGACTGGTGCTGCTCAAGAAGCAGTCGAAACCATCAAAAGAGGTAGTAAAATGATGACCGAGGCGGAGGCTAGGCAAATACTTGGCGTCACTGAGAATACGCCATGGGAAGAGATTGTGAAGGTTTCTCTTTTTTTCAGATTCCTTCTTTTTTACCTTGCCTTATTGGATAAAAAAGTTGGGGTTTTCCATAAGGTAATAGTAATCTAATGAAATTGAAAATCTCCCTTGATTTTCTCAGAGGTATGACAAATTGTTTGAGAGGAATACTCAAAGTGGCAGTTTTTATCTCCAATCCAAGGTGGTTAGAGCGAAAGAATGTTTGGAAAGTGTTGAGAAACCGAAGCAGCAGAACCCGAGTTAAGGCATTGTTTCTTGATAGGCATTGTTTCTCTCCTTTTTGCACCTTGACATCTGAAATATAGGGATGTTGTACAAATATTAGTTGAGGATCAGTACGTCTGCTACTCTACTGCTGCTTGTAACGAAACTCGTATCTTAGTTATATGATTATATATATGAGGTTAAGGAACAAGCCTATCAACTGTTATGCACGAGCTAGGCCCTAAGCATATTTTCATACCAATGCTTGTAAAACATCTATGCATTAAAAGGAATGGTGTTGTGTGTGTGTGTTGGCCTAGTGGTAGAGTGGTTAATACCCGAGGTCAAAGGTCTCGGGTTCAAGTCTACTGTGCCGCAGCCTTTAAAATTTCTGCATTAAATTGACAAAAAAAAAGGAATGGTGTCGTTGAGCTCGGTTGTGTAAAAGATGGTCTATGCCCTCATCTTGGCAACATTAGAAATTTGTTTCCATGGCTATTAGTGCCGTTGGTTTGAACAAAAATTATATTTGGTGTGGTTGTTCGACTCTCATTGCTGTGTAATCATATAATCCCAGTTGATGACTTAATACTTTACAGATATAACCAGAGATATGATAGAGCAGGATATGTGACCTTGGAGAATTATTGTTACTGAACAAAACACAAGACAGTTATAAAAGTAAGAAAAACACACAAAAATTGGTTATTCAGTTTGTTACGACACGACGTGATTATGTCTTGGGAGGCTGTCAAGCAAGAGATTTTTCACAATTATTTTTTAATACAATAACAAAGAATAAGATGACTATTTATAATAGAAGAGATATACCTAATCCAGCTGTGATTATTATTCTATCGTAGTTGACAACACCTTTCCTATGCGACTAGAGTCGGATCACCGAATACATGGCTGGATGTTCACAACTTTCACTCCATGATTCCACAATTATTACCTCAATAGAGTTTTCTTCTTTAGCGGAGAGGTTCAGCGCTTGGATATTTGGGACCATGAGCGGGTAACATTCACTTGAACATAAGCTAAAACATGTAATTCCAGTCTCTCTTGAAAATGCAGCTAAGAGAAAAATCATTTCCACTTCTCGAGTGAGAGAAGTATGTTATTTCTGCCCACAGACTACCAATCTCATGCCAACATACATTTGACTTCGTGTTGTTGTACTCAATCCATCATGGTAAACGGCGAACCTAACTAAGCCCTTTTTGGCAAAGCCTTATAATTTAAATCAACTGCAAAAATTGTTTTGAGAATTCATCGCACTCTGGCAATCTTGTCAATGCGTTCTGGTTCTGGCTCCTCAACTTTGGTCTGGTTTTGCATTTTTCAAATTTTCAAGGGGTGGTGTTTGTGCATCTGCTTTGGCTTCAGCTTTCTCGAGCAGAGCCTGTCTTTGCATGGTTGCCACCATCTCTCTCATTGTCTTCTCCTCTCCTTCAAGCTGAGCCTTCATTATCATCTCTGCTTCCTTGTCAATCGGCTTGAAGTAATCCTCTATTGCTGCCTCCTGCAAATCGATCTAGCTATCAGTTGCCTGATTCCAGCAAAAATGAGAAGAGTATTAATCTCTTCTCTGACAGGATGAAGATGAAAATGTATCAAGATTCTAATGGTTCGTTATGGTATTCAATCCTTTGTCCCCTGTAGGAAGGTTGGTGGTTGATGATTAATTATTCGGATCTCGTTTGGGGTTTATTAATGTCAACATATCATGATTCACGCCACATAGTACACTTTCATGGACAGTTCTATGCTATTCTGAACAAAATTTCTTATTCTTCTACAAGTCACAGAGAGATTCACGCCAGCATCTGCCAACCATGAATATCATTGACAGTAACAAAACCAGTAACGAACATAAGTGGAAAACTATTATTCCGATGACTAGAAAAGAACGAAATTTGAATATTTATTTTGGCCTGTTGGTGTATCACTCGCAGAAAGAGGTAGAGCAGGGGATTAAGCTGCAAAGAGTCAAAGACCATTCAGATTTCTGAAGAAATCAACTAGTACAGATTTCAATTTTATCTTGATATGACAATTGAGGGACCATGGACCATAACTATGCTGATATAAAAATATAGTCTCACAATCGTAATTTCAGTATGATTTCCTGAATCCCAAATTCATGTCCTCTTTGGACCAAATTATGAGACTCCAAAAGTTAACAAAGGCATAACTTCAAGAGAAGATCCACATGCATAGAGGAGAGGAAATGTTGTCCTAGAATTTCTCTATTCGTAAAATTCATGCAACAAAACTGAAGGGCCGAGAAACTTACTGTTTCGTCTAACTTCTTATTCAGAGTTTGCATTTCTTGAACCATCTTCCGCACCTCTGTCAAAATAATTTGTTCAGGAACCTTATTAAGAGCTGCTTTCCTTACTTGTGCCTGTCAAATGAAAGGAATAACATAGTAAGAAAGGAGACAAATTGAAGGAATGCATTAGTCGATACTATTACACACAGGCATGTAAACGTAATAACACCTATGAACATCTAGTTGTTCCTACCTTATCATTTGTATTAAGCTGTTCCTACGTTTTCTTCAGCTTGAGCTTTATATTTCTTAGATGAATTAGCTCATGCTCATGTGCATAAACATTACTGAAAAGCACACGAACCATGACAAAGTAGACCCAACTAAATGAGAGCTATCCTCACAATAAACAATTCGGTAAAAGCTATATCACTAGCAAATGGTCACTTCACAAGATAGATCATCCTATAAGTAATTTCAGATTCCAACTCACCCGGTTATGGCATTAAACACGAGAATAGATTCATCCACAAAATTCGACAACCAAATCAAATTAAAAGTCTGATCTTTTACTCTGGCGGTGGTATCTCAACATACATTTTCGATTGTTGTATATCAAAGAGTAGCTCCTACAACCAGCCCAATATCAATTAAAGAAAACTACGATCAACTGCATGAGTTGAATACCTACTCTTCAATCATTCAGATTTACAAATTCTTCATTTTAATGAAAACCAACAAACTAGGTACCAATTTGGCTCGAATCAATTTTTTTATTAATCTTTTTCCCAATCAAAATAGCACTAAATAATATCAATCTTACAATAGCCGCATTTACTCACCCCCAAATGATAACGACGCTACTAGATCGCCTTCAACAACTCCACTCCCGCATTTTATTTCAATTCCAATAATGACAACAAAAATTACTAATAAAAAGCCCATTTGATTTCATCATATAATGTAGAAATTTAGCAACAGCTGGCTGCGTATATAACACAATATGAAAGAAAATCGATTTAAATCAGAACAAATTGAAACCTGCTGGAGTCGCTGCTGAAGCTGCAATCTGTAAGATCGAATTCTGCGCTCTTCGTAACCCGAAAGAACCCTAGCGTAGAACATAGTTTTCTTGAAGAACTCCCGTACTTTATCCATTTATTCCAATTTCCCTCAACCACTCTTCTTCTTTCTTCGTTTTTTCTTTTTCGACGAACCAAAAATCAGAATTACACAGCTTCAAAAAATCGATTGAAAATGAGATGGGGTATTGGGCGTCTCAGAAAACAGATTGTAAATTTTGTTATTTTATTGGAGAAAACGATTTCGAACTTAGAAGTCTTTCAGCTCAAGGGGAACTGTGGTTAAGTCGTTGGTGAAACCTAAATGATTTTTATTTTTTCGTTTTTTTCCCTCTCTTGAGAGGAACTTGAAAAATGCAGTGTTGAATTCGTAAATTGGAAACAGTTTCGTGTTATGGAACTTGCAAATAATTTTTTCTAATATTGGACCTCGTTTTTAGATATGATGCTCAAGTATTTTGGTAAAATTATCACCAATATTCTGAAAATAATATTAATTTTTAATAATGAGTCATTTTCCAATGCACCTGTCATAATTAAATTTTAATTATAATTAATAAATTATAATTGAAAATTAATCAATCTTAATTAAGAGAAGGTGAATTAATTGAGGTAGATACATGGTATATCTATATGTATACAAGATTTTACCTTAATAATATATAAATATTTCTGGCAGTTACTTTTGTGGGCAATATTTTTTTTCTAATCAAAAATATCTTTTCCAACTCGAAATAAATATTGTTTCAAATCTTAAACCTGTTTCCTGAATTTCTTTAACCAAACATCATGTAACTTTTGTAACTTCATTATTATTATTATTATTATTATTGGGACTATTCACATTTCCATTATCCTTCATTTGTTATTTAAAAGTCAACATATTGTGATTTAAAATACTACAGAATTAGATTAAGACGATTCAAATAATAAACTATTTATATGCACAATATTTAAAAGATCCCTTCATTAACCACTTCAGTGGCGTAGTGGTTATTCTGTGACCAAAAATCATGTATTTGAATTTTACCATCATTAGATTGAGAGATCATGTATTCGCAAGTGGCTTACAACAGTTATCACATGTTGGGATTCAAGCCCACCTCTCAGTATTAGGATAAATAATGGATATGACCAATACATAATAAATTTCACAAAAACTTATGTATTTCTGTCCATACGGTATAGAGAGACAAAAATATCATTTATTTTAATAAAAGTATCATTTACATTAAAGAAAAATATCATTTACTTTTTACATTGTAATTCAAAAATATTATTTATATTAAAAAAAATTATCATTTGTATTAAAGAAAATATCATTACCGCACATGCGAACGTCCGTACAGGAGACCACTCCAACAAACTTTAATTTACAATGTATGCGACTCGATTCTAATTCAAGATCAACTAAAAAAAAGTATCACATTCTAGATCTAGTGTTACCTAACAATGTAATATAAGACAAACATAATAATGTAAAAGTATTTTATCATTTGTGATGTACATGTATTAACATAACGTTAGAAACTTATAGTTGTTAATATTTAAGACCAAATGCTTTAGATTAAAGTTCATTGTAACCAAGGTGATTGTAAACAAACCAATCCGCTAGTAAGTTATTTAGAACTCGGCTCGAAAAAAACTCATTCAAAATTCGTCCATTTTATAAACGAATCAAACTCGAGTTTTGAACCGAGCATAGGGATGTTCGATTCGAACTCAAACGAACATATTCGTGAACATGTGAAATAATACATTATTTTTATATATTTAAATAATTAAAACTAATAATAAATTACAAAGCATTTTTATTGATAATTAACAAAAAAATTAATAATAATACAATCAATAGTTCTAATAATAAATTATAAAATTAATAATTCAAGCTCAAACACAAACTCAAAAAGAATAAAGTCAAACACAAGCAAAATTCAACCTCGAGTTTGAATATATTTCATAAACGAGTAGTTATTGAAACAAATTCGAACTGCTCGTGAGCTCAAAAATTTTACGAACTGAGCTCGAATTCAAACTCGAGCTTGGTGATGTTGGACTCAACTCGATTCACATACAGGCCTAACTGTAATGCAGTCTTTATTTGTTTACGCAAAAAAAAAAAAATCTTGTCACGAGTCATAACAATCATCCAAAAATTTCATAAGAAATTGCAAGCATACATAATAGTGACATCTCAAAGATATACCAATACTTGTGTCAGGGTTCTCTTTTTTCGGTACCTGTGTAGTGTCACTAAACTGGAACTAAAATATGAGTTGCAACTCGGCACAACTTAGCCGTAACAACCACAATAAAATTAAAGTACAGGAATAGCACTAGGCAAAACTTCATCAATTACAGCATATTACAGTGTCATCTAACACATTGCTGTATGTTTTACAACACAAAAAAAACAAAATCAAATCCATGAAAATGTAGACCAAACTTCAAGTTGTAGCCAGAATTTACATACACACCGCCAAAAAGAATTCTTGAGCAAACATATGCCCCTTATACAAGGAAACATCATTCTCAGCTTCTATTTACGGGAGAAGTATGATTTCTACTCCAATTGTAGGCAAAACAGCGAGGAGGCGAGTCCAAGATTTCAGATTTCAAGTCGAGATTGTATCAAAATTCAGAAAAAAAATCATGTGCATGTGAGAACCGTTCTCGGAAAAAATGAAACTTCATGCTACATAATGAACGAGAATGGTCTCTTTAAGCCATTTCCAGTTCTATGAACCCTGATAAAGTTGGGCGTGTTTCCATGGAGAGATAAAAAAACCTAACCAGGAACTCAATGTAGATCATTCAGGTGCAACTGTCATAGGCTATGGAAGCAAAGTAGGCACACAAAAACCAAAGACAATTTTGTATTTACAGTTGTAGATTTGATTACGCAGTTGGGCCAATACCTCGAGCTCGCACATAAGTCAAAAACTGTGTGGGTAATTCAGCTAGAAGTGATTGAACGACAGAGTCTTCTCCACCTGCATTTCAATGATACCGGTTATTGAAGATGCTCTTCTAAGAAAAGTATATTTCTGGAATTCTGTGAATTTGTTCCTTACTCTGTACATCGTGGAAAGGAACAAACTGGACAATGTCACGTGATGCAACCCGTCCAGATGAACTTTCGAGTCTCTCCCCTTTGTCTGCATCCAATATCTAATAAAGGAATGACAAATTATTATTCGACAAGTGTGGGAAATGATAGAAGATCTTACCAACATCGGTTAAGGGAATAATCTAATCAAGTACAAACCATACAAAAAACAAGGAAGATACCTCCATTTCTTTAAAGTCGGCTCCCCCAACCCCAACAATAAGTATTGACAATGGCAGATCAGATGCCATAACAAAGGCATCCTTTGTTTCCTGGAGGTCTGTTACCACACCATCCTAAAAAAAATTAATATACCAAATATGAGGATACAATCAGATTTAATTATGAATCAGGAAGAAAATATTCTAAAAATTGCAAACTTCAGTCAGGTCCTGTATGCTATAGCAAATGATCAGGTATACTAGAAGCATAGATTAAAGAGCATACGACAAAAAGTATAAGTTGAAATTTTGTAATATACCGTGATAATCAACAAAACAAAATATTTTCTTTCATTCCTTGCAACAGACCCACTAGCTATCTGTGCAGCCTGCGTAACTACGTGACCGAACAATGTTGGTCCTGCTAATGAGACATTAGAAAGAGCGCTTGTATATGCCATCATAATTCCATGGATTCCTTCAACCTGGAAGTAAATGGAAATGCTTAACTATGACAATGAGTTATAATAAAATGGAACCTTACAAAGAATATTTGCTCAGATAACAAGTCCAAGGTTCACCTCACAATAGTTACTGCTGCCATTTAAGTTAAAGCAATGGGATACGGGACCATCAATTGGCCGGGCTCCGAACCCCCAAGCAGGAAACTTTTTATCATAATCGTAGAACTGCAGAACTCCTCCAACTTCCAAAATCGCCTAAACTAAGAGAGAGTATATTAGCCTTTTATTCCTCAAACCAGGAACTATAATCGTAATATGGAATACATCTCACTCTCTGATATGCGTTTGGCCGCCCTGACGGATCGATATAGTGCAACGAATCAGGTAGGCGTGGATTACCATTTGAAGCTGTGAAAAGATATTGTGAAGTAGTAACAACATCTTCAAACACTAGGATAAAAGAAATTCTAGTACTACATGTATGGAAGTCCATACATTGCGTGCAAACTTAAGGCAGCTACAAGTGTGCAGGCAAGAAAAAGAAAGCTCTTCACATATTAACATTAAATCACTGAAAAAACATACTTGTTCACTTATGATACCAGAGTCTCTTCTATTATACTTCTTGTCACATGCTATAAGAAATCTTGCCGCAGCAGGAACCGTGTGACTTAGGACTTAGTGAGGCCATTTTCTGTTCATTGTATAAAGATCCTATGACCCGACAAAAAGTGGCCTGCACGCAGCACCAAGGGAAACTACACAATATAGTAGCATATTTGATATTTTAATGATCTGACCACTCAGTCAAAGAGAATAAACTTGTTCGCATTGATTCAAAATCAGTTCGTAAAAGTCACTCCTTTCAGGCTAAAACGAACCTTACATTGACTCAACCAAACAGAAGAAAAATATAGTTGAAATCTGAATATTAAAGTTGAATATCAAGAGGTACTGAACAATCAAATCCTACAGAGAGCATGTTTAGCATAGACTTAAAAAGGTATATACCAGTGAAATCAATAGCAACCATAAAATTCAGCTCATAGCCTCCAGCCAAGTAATCAAGGAACGTGTGCTGAATGTTCTCTGAATATTTATCCACAATCAACTGACTCTTTAAGACCTACAGGGCAAAAATATACAAATAATTCATTGGGATTCATATGTTGACAAAACTCATCTCAAACAGTCTGTTTCTTACCTTGCGTTGGTGATTTTGGCCGACTGACATTGGTATAAACAAATTTTCTACGGAGCCAGCAGAGTGCAGCCTTTCCAACTCTGCCAGTGACTTCTGAACTTTCCTGAAAAATTATGGTTGGGAATCAGAATAAGCTAGAAAAACAGTTATGGAGCTGGTCAAATAAAGACAGTTGTTTACCCCAATAAATCATGCTTTCCATTGCTATTGAAGTTAAAACATTCAATAAGTAGTGGGCTGTCCTGCATTAGTTAAACCTCATTAGGTAGATTCGCCATGTAATTACTGAATAAGAATAAAGAACAGCTATATGGTGACTTAAAGATATCACAATCCAATATTAGTATGATCCACACAGAATTTAACGCCTGAAAAAAAATCTAGAATCTAAATCACTGTCTTTTCCACAACAAGCTTGGATGGCAACTCCCATCTACTAAATATTTAGTAGAAATAAAAGCTTCTGCCCACTCAAGTGACAAAGTGAAATTTCTAGCACCAGTTTTTGTACCTTGCTTCCTAATTGCTGAATACTCAGGAAAATTTGCTTCCATTTTGGTTCATGATCATTTTTCAGGACTTCGGTTTTACAAATTGGAACCATTACCCCATGCTCTGTAGCTTTTGATATTACAAGAAACGGATCCTGGAAAAAGAAAAAGCACAAAGATTCAAATGAGCTTTTCTGACTTCATACTGAATACGTTTCCAAGGTCAGGAAAAACTCTCTTACACTTTTGGAGAACAAATCCTTGGATTCCAAGTCCGAACATCGCAATACCAACTCTACTGTAGTCTTTGACGCAAAAGTTTCTTCAGCATACACTGTAAGCTGGCCACATTTCGGAGTATGGGCTGGGGCAGAAACTTCTTCACGTGCTAGATCTACGGTTACTGTTCTGTATAGTTTTGTTGCGATCTACAGAAAAGAAATGAGGAAAAAAGGTGACGAACTAGTGATTAAAAAACTCTTAAGAATGATATATATCCATTGAAAAAGTTAAAGTATATCACTAGCTTAAAACAGATAAAGAGATACAGAAACAGAGTCAAGCATTGCCCATTATCCAGCCTCAAAGTTAAAGGACTCAATGAAATGCTCAAGTACCAATAAGACTTCAGTCATGGGGAAGATATAATCAATCTACCATATAAAAATATCTCCTAGAGCAATCACAAAAGAGATGGGAAGAGAAGGCCATAAGGTAAACGAAGTTGTAGATTTTATTTCTATACATGTAGATATTATTAAATGCAGAAAACAGAGATGAAGAATAAGCATACCTCAGATAACGTGCAACTAGCCTCACCAAGAAACTGCTGCTCCTCCAGTTTAATTGCCTAAGCATGAACACAAAAAATTATGATAAAATCAATCAGGCATATCGTGTTCATGTGAAACAAGCAATTAATATAACATAGCAAGGAACGTAATTAGAGATAAGAGAATAAAAAATGGAGGATATTCAGTGAAGCTTCTACTCTTTGTAATGAAAAGACATGAATTAAGGCATTTAATCTACCTTCACATCTATACCATGAAACTGAGTGTCGACATCATAGACACGTAACCTGCATCAGAGGAAGTTCTTGAGATGCATAAGACCAAAATATAAAATTCTTTGGAATAATATTAAAGTCACAATAAAACTCACACCAAATTTTGCACCATTTCGAATTGGTAGGTAACAGTAATTTTTTTAATCCATTTGGGGCTCAATGAATTCAAAACTACTTCTGTCCGACCAAGCTCTCGTAGCGAGCCATCACTTGCTTTGATATACAGAACCGCCATAGGATCACTCTAAAATTATACGACGACAGTCAGTGAAGGTGTCAAGGTGAACCCATTGAATTTATCCAAACCCACTAACTTTAAGTAACCAAATTTTAAGAATAACAGGTGTAATTAGAATAACATCATTTTCCAAAGAAAGTGGACGCAACAAACAAAGAAGTCAAGTAAAAGTTTGTGAATTTTTTTGGAACAAGATGTGAAAGAAATATAGAATTTTCAATGTATATTATTACTGTGTTATTAAATTTGCATATGCATGTCTGTGAGTGTAATTTAAAATATAAGTGTTATAAGTGTGTATAGCATATGAGATGGGGAATGAAAGTCTCTTTTATTCAAAGAAAGAGCCCCCATCTGCCATATATAATATATTTACATATATAACACTCCCCTCAAGCTGGAGCATAGATGTTAATCATACCCAGCTTGTTACAAAGATAATCAATCCTAACCCAAAATAAACCGTAATCGAAAACCTTAAATTTCAAGAAATCTCAAACATAATTCAAATCGATCCAAATGAATCCAACACCAATTAGACGCAGACCCAAGCAGTATTTAGATAACTCACAAATGTCGACCCAAATCGAATCTCACACCAATCAGATGTTGACCCAAACAGGTATCCAAACAACTCACAAATGTCTGACCCAAACTGAATCCCACACCAATCAGATGTTGACCCAAAGAGGTATCCAGACAACTCACAAATGTTCGAACCAAATGAATCCCACACCAATCGGATGTTGACCCAAACAGGTATCCAGACAACACACAAACGTCTGACCCAACTGAATCTCACACCAATCAGATGTTGACCCAAACAGGTATCCAGACAACTCACAAACGTTGAGATGAACAAACCACAACAAAAAAAATTGAATTCCATTAACAAACGTGCTCACGAGCACCAAACATCAAATCTAACAATGGATGATCTCGCATCGCACCGTAGGCGACCCAAACAAGTACTCAAGCGGACACATGACGTCGAGGCGTCGAACAGATCAGCCGAGCTAATTCCGACCACGAACGCGACCATGCGTGCGAAAAACTGCACCGCACGTAAACACTGCTCACACGCACCGCTTCACGCGCGCGTGGGCCCCATACGTGCCGGCTCGGCGACGGACTTCCGACGAAGGTTCGTCGGACGGTGGCGCACCTCCTGTGCGGAGGTGTCAACCGTGAAGCTCCGAACTCAAATGGGCGGCTTTTCCTTTTTCACCCAAAACCCTAATTTTCAAATTTGAAACCCTAACTTCAAAAAATTCGAAATTCCAAACCCTAGATCTAGAACGTAGCTCTGATACCATGTTATAAGTGTGTATAGCATATGAGATGGGGAATGAAAGTCCCTTTTATTCAAAGAAAAGAGCCCCTATATATACATGTGAATAACCCTAATCCTAATAGGATTCTAACCCTAATCCTAATAGGATTCTAATATGCATCTACCATATATAATATATTTACATATATAACAATAAGCAAGTAATATATCATTGCAGTAACCAATCTCACTAATTAAGGTTTGATTTTGAGTAAAAACATTCATCAACATGTAAAATAGGATGAAATACTACTAGACTCACAAAAACTAGGCAAAATCTAAATCAACACAGTTAAGCTTATAAAGGTAAACAAACGTGCATAATGAATAAATGTGAACAAGAAAAGAAAAAACAATCAGAAAACGATATGCTATAAATCAATAAATGTATAGAGCTAATAGTTCCTTTCTCCATAAAGTAAAAACAAACCTTGGAGAGCACATCCCGATCACGCAAGTCTGTTGCAGAGAGAGATAGCTGCCAAATACGTAAGTTCGATCACAAGCTCAATGAATCATCAATGAAAAGGTAAGACATTTTATAGCAATACAAGTGTGTTAGAACATATGGAGCATCAGCAGCAGAAAACAGGAAACAATTGAAAAAGTCACTAAATAAAAAGGCAAGAAGTCATGAAAGCTGATCCTGGATCCAGATTACATAAGGAGAGGCAATTGAATTGTCTCCATTTAAATTTGTTATAGTCCGACTTTGCACCAATAACATGAGATTAGGCAGTTGTGCTTCATTCAGCACAACCACGGAAAACTTGGCACCAAATACTATGACACTTGATCAGTAATAAGGTCGATTAAATGGTACAATCTGTACCAGATACCTAGCAAGTGAAAATTAAGAAATGGAAACTTGGAAAGTACTGAACACCAATAGTATCAACCAAAAATCATCCTAGTCTAGCACATGGCTCATGAGAGACCTAATAGTAAATATCCTAAGTAGTTGGGTAAATTGTAATCAGACCATAAGATGATTTTGCATGTAAAGAAAAAAATATGCTTACATACATCAAAGATATGAGATACTTCTATGATGGAAAAGAAAATTATAGTTTAAGTAGATTTCCTGCAATATGCCAAACATACATTAACAGCAGGCAAGAGTGCCTATATAAAACCTCGATTACTTTCTATAGTGTTGACAATGAGGTCTTATTCGATGTACTTGAATGCAAACTTGATGCAGATTTATTCCAGGAGACTGCTCTAAAGAAGAGCTCAAGATACCTATTCAGGCCCAATTTTGATTCAAAAGCTTATGCAAATGAGCATCGGATCCACATATAAATACTACCTTATTATTCCAAATATTTCAAGATATGAATTTGCCTTATGTGCACCAAATAAAACACATTCCAGATTCCAGATTAAAACACCAAATCAACAAGAAGTCCTGTACTGTAATCTAACTCAGCGCCAAATCCATAATAAAACTCATTCATTTTAGCTATTTTTACAAATTCAAACTTCCTCACAGTAGTGTAGAGCTACCACGAGAACCTAATCACATTCAACCGCTCGATCTCACCAATAAATCCGCGAATACCAAACTAAATACGACTGCGTACTAAATCGCAACGCGAAAAAACAAATTAGCAACATTTCCAATTGCAGTATTCCAATTCCAATTACCTATGTACCAACAAAACCGAAACAAACACACATACACAAAACAGCAAACTCCACAAAAACTCAAAATACACTTCACAAAGCAAAACACATAATTCATTGAATAAGCATATCCTGAGGTGCAAATAATTGGCACGGACCTCGATCTGAGAGAAGAGACCATTGTAGCCGCGAGACTTGAAGAATGCATCAACTGCTTCGTTGGAAACGTTAGCTGCTAAGCTGGAGTTGGTGCCTCCGACCGCCGACTGCCCGCCGGCCTCGTCGGAGCAGCAATTTCCCATCGCTGGCGTCGCCTAATTATTGGGAGGGGAAAAAGGAAGAAGAAAAAAAGATAGAAGCTAAAATTACGCAAAAGATATTTTACCGAGTTGGACGCAAATATAAATAGAGCGTGCGCAGTGAATTCCAATCCAAAGTAGAGAGAGAGAGACCAAAGCCAGTGGTAGCAACTAGTGAGGTGGGGCCACCTGTCTTTGTAGCGTTGGATTCTTACAATAATAATAGTAATAATTCCAAAAATAGTAAGAAGAGTAAATAGAGCTTTTCCAATATTAAATTATAAATTATCGGGGTTATTATAGTAATGATGACTAATTTTCACATGTTATTAATTTTGTGGTTATTTTGTTGTTTTAACTAAGCAAAATGTAATATTTAATTTTGCCTCTTTCTTGTGAAAAAATAAAATAAAAAAATTACCTCTTTTATTAAGTTACCCACTTATAAAATATAATTGTACCTTCTCAAATTATTTCATATGTGTAACCTGTGGTAATGATTATTTAAAAATGAAATCCAATTTCCTCTCACAAAACACATAAATGACTTGTTAGATACACTCATGCAAAAGGCGTGAAATATTTATGACAATCTCATTTATTAAATCAGTTGAGTGTCACTACCAATAACAGACGTCGAGCTTATATTATAAAGTCTGCATTATCATTTTTAATTTAGAGCATAAAGGACCTTTTATTTTACTATACACGTATAATTTATATAGCTAATATTTTTTAACTAAAGTAAAATAACAAGAGGCATATAATATAAGCAACAACTCGTAACAAAATTTAATAATACAACTTAGTGAATGCATAAAACAAAATTTAAGTACTAAAAATGAAGCATAAATTCAGTGAAACAAAATATTCGATGAATGGCTTCCCCTTTTTTGGGTGTCTCTTTTGACCCAGAATAAAGATTGATTGCAACCTTTCAGTTAAAACAATTCATCTTTTCTTTTTTCTTTCTATTATTAAAGTTAAATATAAAGAGGGAAGCTCGTAGTCTTTTGCTTAAATGTATGTTCTAACTAAACCATATTCATGTGTGATAGAGTAATGGACTGCAAGTGGATTGATGTATTGTACAACTGTTAAAGAAAAGATTTGATTGGTATACAAAAATCATATTCATTGGATCATTATTTTTTGCAATTAAATTTAAAACCTAAATTGTCGCAATTTCATTGAAAAGTGAGAAAACGACCTCAACTTTGCTCTTGTATAGATATTTGTTGTCGCAGCATAAATTTCGGTTGGTTAAAATTAACATATTTGGAACAAGGACTAAGGATCGAATCCTAGCAACCACACCGTAATTTATCTTCTCACATTCTCATAGGATTGGAGTATGGACTCTACCGGGGAGAGCTTCCCCTTTTGGAACAAAGATATTTGCTCTTAGGTCAAAATCTACCAATTTTATAATATTTTAAAGTTAACACAATAAAATGAAAAACGTATCAAAATTCAAAAAGTTATATTTAACTATTGAAAGATTGATTAATTAATTCTTGAATTTTGATTCACAATTTGAAATCTGACTGTTCAAAATTCGACTAAATATGTAACTAACGTCAACTCAATTGGTTGTACAGGTTTGTCATTGTGTATTGATTTGCAAAAGCTAAAATCTTATATATAGAATTGCCACAATTAAAATTTTGAAATTGAATTGTAAAATGTGAACGTTCGTATATTATTATAATTATTATTATAAGTTATAAAGTATATTGTGCTTTTGGTTTGATTTTTCGATTCACATTTTTAGAATTCCAGAAGATATGTATGAGTTGAAAATGATGTATCAATATTTACATTATTGTAAAAAAAAAAGGATAAAAATCTCAATTTGCCGTCCAGCTGAAGCGCAATAGAGATGACAAATGCCATAAATTTGTACTTTTCAAAAATTATTTTTTAGGGAAAATCACTTATTTAAAAACCTCATCAACATATTAAAAAAATGTGATATTAACGACAGAATAGTCGTAAAATATTCTTAATTCGTCTTTAAAATAATTTAACGACTGAGAGTAACGTAGTCATATCAAGCGTCACAAAAAGATATGAGTATGTGTAACACTTACTAAAATCCAAATAAACGAATTATCCAGACATATGTATGCGAGTGTGTGTAACACCTATTAACATCGAAATTAATTGTTAATGTGCGTGTGTTGGTCTAGTGGTAGAGTGGTTAATGTCCGGGCCAAAAGTCTCGGGTTTGAGTCTACTGTGACGCGACCTTTAAAATTTTATATTTAATTGACAAAAAAAAATTAATTGTAACACAAAAAGGGTGTAATGTTACTAATAAACTTTTTCTGTATATTTTAATAGTTGATCATATAATTATATTGAACATGGGCACAGGTAATGGATGTTCCATTTATCACATGCTATGTCATCGTATGCAGCTATGTATTGTTCATATAATAATGTCAAGATATTTAAGCATTTTTAGCTTTTTTTTTCAATTAATATAAATACTTTAAAGTCAGATCGCGATGTGACTTGATCTGATATTTTGATCTAAAGCATTTTTGGCTTTGACTGAAGGCCTTCATGTGTATATTTGAACTCTATCTCTCTCTCTCTCACATACACTCTCTCTCGATATATATTTTACTTTTTGGTTATTATTTCTCTAAAAATATATTAATTAACATTATTAATTCAGTTTTTAAAAGGAACTTTCATTCATATTATTAGAGCAGTTAACGTAACTAACTAATTCATTAATTGTATAAATATATCTAATCAGTTAACCTAACTAACTAATTCTTTATATAAATATATAGCTAGCTTAGTGACTCATATATTAATGAGATGGTACAATGGTAATCCCGAACAGTCTTTATACAAAACGACTTATATCCAAATAGTTTTTATCACATTTTTTTATATTTGCGACCTCCGATTTTTTAAAACCAAACAAATCTATTTTAAATTAATGAGGGAGAATCTTGTGTCAAATAATTTGACGGATCAAGATTTATCAGATGAATCCCAACTCAAACATAAAATAAGTCAAAATTTAACAAATTTTGATTCATCATATCTTCTAATATAAATTTTGGGGTAATCAGCCCAAAATATGTCCATAATCTTAGAGAAATAAATAATTTACTTAGAGGGTGTTTGGCTGAGCTTATAAGCTCTTTAAAACAGCTTATAAGTTGTTTAGGTAGGGGTGTCGACCGAAATTTTCAAAAACCGAACCGAACGAATTTTTTTGAAACGAATCGAACCGATTTATAATTTCGGACCGACCGAAAATCGAACCGAACCGAATATAAATTATATATTTTTTTTCTAAGTAAACATAATTTTTATCCTAATTATTTAATTAAAATATTAATTAATTATTATATAAAATATATAAATATATAAAATAATAGTTTCGGTTCGGTTCGGTTACCGACCGAACCTAAAACGTAAAACCGAAAATCGATTTTAGTTAAAATTTTGAACCGAATCGAAAACCGATTCAAAATCGAACCGAACCGATCGAAACCGATCGATTCGGTTCGATCCATACACACCCTATGTTTAGGAGCTTATAAGCTTTACAAAGTGTTTGGTAAAATAAACTCATAAACGAATTTTATAATTTGTGAAAATAAGCTCAACAAATTATAAGCTCCCTAAAAATAAGTTGGTTAATCCTAACTTATTTTTCATAAATTTATAAACAACCATGAATTTACCAAAATAACCTTATTATAATTCGTTATTATACACATATCAACTATCAACTTCACCCATCATCATTTTATCTCTAACTCACGATTCTTTATCTAAATTATAAGATCAATTATCCAAACACTTTAACAACTTATAAACACTGGGACATTACCTCTTATGTTTCTTCAAACATCTTATATGTTTCTTGAAACTTATAAACTCTCTAAAATACGCTTAGTCAAACACCCCCTTAGTTTAGACGCAAAACGACGACTTTTACGGCCGGCGGCTAAATACAATTTCGAGACTTTGAATAAAAGGTGAAATGATAATTAGATCAGTGAGTGACTTTGCAAATGCTTTATGAGACATCAAGCACTTTTTGGTCACTTTTGGTTGCTATTACTTTGGCATTTCATGTTGTACTTTAATTCACGACTTTATAACGATTAACCTACAAATGTGGGGGGCTTGCATTATAAAATTTACTGCACATCTGTCTTCCATTTTTTTTCTTTATGTATATATTTAAATACTCGCAGCGGTATATAATATTATTTTCCAATTTATTATAATAATGAAAGTGCAAATAAACTAAGTTGAGGGGTTGAAGCAAAATTATTACCATTCAAAATTTTCTCAATTATATATCTCAACAAAATAATTTTTGAAATTATCTGGTTATCAAATGGATGGGGTTTGATTCGTTTAAATATGATCTTAATCAAATCAAATACGAGAAGTATGATTCAATTAGTTTATCAAATCAAATTTAAATAAACATTTATTTCCGGAATTAAGTAATTAGTAATCGTTAAATTGGAGTATATTTTAACGAATAAAATAAGTAAATGTTGGATGCGAAGCTTAATATGTATTAATATAATAATTTTTAAAATTATAAAAGGTGGCTAGGGACTATAGAATAAGATTACATGAAAAGATTTGAAAGAAAATAAATGAGGATATTACTAAAAGGTCCCATGTATATATTTATTAGTATTGTGGGGAGATTCAAAAACTTTTTTTGTAACGAGGAACTGATTAATGTGAGCCGTTGATTTTCGTATGATTTATATCATCGTAATCAGATGCACTATCGTATTATGATATATGCATTATCATAAACATGTACAATTATAATATTAAAAAAATGCATTATGATGAAAGATGCACTATTGTATACGTAACAAAACTATTATTCAGTGTTAAAATTTAATCACAACACAAATAATAATAATAATAATAATAATAATAATAATAATAATAATAATAATAATAATAATAATAATAATAATTTTTATGTATTATAGCTATGTTTATTTTTATAATAATCACACATCATATAAAAATCAATGACTCATACCAATTTTTATAATAATAATCACAGATCATATAATATATATGAGAAAAGTTTCAATGTCAGCCACTTCCTATATATATATATATATATATATATATATATATATATATAATAGTAAGTATATTTAATTTATGATAATTTCGATGTCCTATAACACTATTAGGAAATAAGTACCCACTATATGGATCGTATAATAGATCGAATATTCTGTAATTAAAATAGTATATGTGAAAGTGGCTAACAAGATGAATGTTGATTGGACTGACACGATTTGGTTAACCTAACGAATATTAATGGAAATCTTGACAGCAACATGCTCTGATCCCATCTGCTCCACATACCCAAGCCCACTCATCCCTCACAAATTGCAAGAAATTCTTCAAGACAATCTGCTTGCTTATCTCCTTATGTATATATAGCAGAGGGATCAAACAGTATCCAAACTTTAAATAATTGTAGTACTCAATTTCATTTATTTATTCCATTGATCTTATGGTGGAATTTTTTCGGTTTTTTAAGCTTATGGACGTTGATTTCCCACAGTAAGGGTAAAACAGTAATTTGATTTGTCATGTGATACAAAAAAACAAAAAGCATATCATAAATATGCATACGTTTGAATACAAACAAGTATAATGTTGACACATAAAAATGTAGATTAAATTGATTGCTCCAGAATTTGTTGTGATACATAACAACAAAACATACATATTGTTAAACATAAATATCCATACAAATGAACACAAATATGCATATTGTTTAACACAAAAACTCCATATGAGTCTGATTGCTCCACAATTTCTTATTTCGTTTAGGTCGTTTCTTCCAACTTCATAATTCGAAAGAAAACAAAGGATCAACAAGAAGAAAAAAACAAAGGATCAACAAGAAAAATGTATGTGCAAATTAGAGAAGAGAAAGAATAAGAGACATGTAAGTTTATGTTTTTAAAGTTTGCATATTTCTATTTCGTAGTATGCATGTTTTGTTTTGTAATATGCATGTTTCATTTTTGTAATACGCATGTTTTGTTTTGTAATATGTATGTATGTTTCTATTTGCAAATATGCAAGGTTATATTTTATAATATGCATGTTTCAATCTCTACAGCAAACCCCTATCCTTCTGCTCAACCAATTCCGCCTCCTCATTCTTCGCTTACTGACGAACTTCATCGTAAACCACCACAATAATCAGCCTCTCTCTCAATCCTCAATCTCATCTCAAAGTCCTCTTCACATTTTGCTTCAAATTTAGGCGAGAACATGTTATCATCAGTCACCGTCGCTGCATCAATATATCGCCGAAGACGTTGTTTCTCCATTTTTACGCGCATAATAAGAAGAAGGAGATGTTTCATGTTTGCCCCTCACGAAAATTAACAAGTGAACTACAACTTGGTAATTTCTTGTTTGTCCTCATAACCATAACATATGATCTAAATTTGATACTACATACTACCTAAAACATGAATCCTATATATATATATATATATATATATATATATATATATATATATATATATATATATATATCATTTGACATTCAAGTTGAAATATACAAACATAAGTTAAAATTTGAATCCAAATTTATACTTCAATAACATATTTGTAACTTCATTGGTATTTATAAATATAAATGTCATCGCATATGAATTTAGATTGATCTCACATGGGACGTCTCACTATAAATTTTCAAGCAATGTAAATAAAATATTGAAAATTGAAAAAATATAAAGCAAATTGTTTCTCCACAACAGATAATATGGCGACGCGATATTTTTTAGGAGAAATATAGTTAAGTCAAGGTCAAGGAGCACCGTGGTCAAGAAGTCAACCATTAGAGGCAAAAGAAATGGTTTAGTGGACCATTATGGCCTTACATGAAATAAAAGAATCTACTTATTTCCTTTTTTGGATAATCATGTCCACCTATAAGATTTGTGGGATCATGCACTTTCAAATGTTTTCACATGTCAGTTTTAGCTTTTCATAAGAATTTTAAACCATTTAGTGCATATTCATTACTTAGAGTGTATATTTTCTTTTAGGGAAACCATTAAGTGCATCTCATGGTAATGTACAGTAAGATGCCAATATTTATCTTTAGTATATGATTGTTCATGAGTAGTGGACACTAGATAGACAACTTCCATTACGTATAATATTGGTAGAATCAGTAATATAATAGGTACAAAATAAATCTAAATAAATATGTGAGACGAACTGACATGGAGTATTAAATTTCTGGATGTGAAAAACTAGACATGTTAATACTTTTATCGTGAAAATGTGCTACTTTCCTATAAGTATTGTTTCTTCCTCCAGAAAATAATGCATTTAAACTAGATGAAGTATGAGGGTTTAAATCGAACATAATGAAATTTCATTAAACCCTTAAAATGAATTATCAATTTTGTCAATAATTTGCTAGATATCGTTACTTCTTCCATAAAGAATATTACTCTTTCCCAACTCCGTCTCAAGAAATTAAATTTGTAAGAAGATACCTCCACTAAAAACCTGCTAAAAAGATAGGTAAAGCCTAAAAAAAAAGGTAAAATCAAATTTGATTGCTCTCCATTATCGAGAAACCGAGCATAATGTAAAGTAGATCATAATATTAATGACACACAAGAGATATTGAGATACTTCACCAATTGAAAAAAATAGAGAACCAACAACCTCAAGATAGATGGAAAATAAATGAGAAATAATGTATATTATTGAGATAACGCTTTCTTCATCCATGCTTGATTTGGAAGTTGAATAAACTTTGGCTACACTAATTGAAATGACTTATTTCAATTGGAGTCACATGACACCTTCGAAATGGAAAGTATACTTGGTTGCCACAAAATAATAGCTTTGATTATGAAGCAACTATTATATTAAGAAATTTATTAAAAAACAATTAGACAGTGGTAATTGGCTGGGAACATAATTAACGAATCTATATATTTATAAAAGAAATAGTAGTAAAGATAAACATGTACAATTTCCAAATTCACTTGATATGGAAAATAATATTATATAACTCTAGTAACTATTAATATATTATTAAAAAAAAATTCTCCAATGAATAGCAAGTGAGATGTCAGTGACTCAGTGCCAATATGAAGTACAATTATGCAAGTTAAATGTTCTTTTTCCCCTTATTTGCCTTAGAGACAAGCAAATATTGGTTCAGACTACAAAAATATAGCTAAAAGTAATAAAAACCAGCATACAAGAATATAACCAGTATAGCTCATAAAACTAGTTCTACACCATGAATAAGTCAAGATGACAAATAAAATATCAGTGTCATTGAAACTGATACTCAAAGACAAAATAAAATGGAGAAATTGTAGATGTTTCACAATTAGCTAGTCGGATGAAGATTTTCCAAACCTGAGGCGCCGCATAATTGAACTACGACTGCTTTGAGAGAGCGCCGGCAGCAAATAAAAGGTTTCTTCTGGAAAACTGTTACAGCAAGCAGTCACCAAAGAAATCAAGACTTGATTCGGTTTAGATAAAGCGAAGGATTAAAGGTGAGGTGATATAGTCTTTACCTGCAGAGCGTAGACAGGAGTAGATTTGGTGGGTAAAGTTTTCAGCGATCTCAGTCTGCTTGTGGTTCCATTTTTGCCGCTGAGGATGAAGACCAGGCTATATATAAAACAACAATGATGAAAAAAGTATATATTTTGTAGTTATACTTACTTGTCATCTGATTTTGGTGCTCTCGAGCTTGTAGCTACATCCCATATTTTCACAGTGCAATCAGCAGAACCAGAAGCAAGAAGTGAACCTTCACAGCTGAAACGAAGGTAGTGCTCAGTTAAAAGACTGAGAAGCAGTCTTTTACTTGATACAAGACCTTAAAGTTGAGTAGGAAATGCAGAAGAGTTCTCTACCTGAAAGCCAGTGACCAAATGCAAGAGCCATGGCCGACTAATGGAGCAACGCAGCGACCAGATGCGAGATCCCACATCATTATCGTACCATCTTCATCACCAGAAGCCATATAGCGACCATCAGGTGACATCGCCAAACTTAAGATCATACTTCTGTGACCAATGAATATTCTAACACACTCGCCACTCTGGACATCCCATAAGCGGACTGTTTTGTCACTAGATCCAGTAGCAAGATAGTTGCAATTTGCATGCCATTGCACACACTGAAAGATGGAAACCAAAGAAGGCAATATAACTTCTTCATTTTACTTAAGATCGTACTAGTCGAACAAGCATGCTAGCCACCAAATGAGATACTTACATCTACATCGGATAAATGACCTGCCATTATCCTCAGGGGCTGTATTCTGTCCATCGACCAGATCCTTGCTGTGCGATCATGTGAAGCACTAGCAAAATAGTGGCCAAGTGGACTAAACTGCATGAGATTATGACAAATGGCATTAATCTACATATGCATATAACAGAAATCATAGAGAAGAACTATATATCTTTCTTTTTTGTTTGTCTATTATGTGCAAGAGAAGGGACTAGCACTTTACTGCAAGGCTAAATGAATAGGAGAACAGCACGTTGTCATAACAATTGAAACTCTAAGCTACTCCTACCTGTACATCCCATACAGGGTAATTATGACCCTTGTAGCAGACAAGATTTGCATTTAGTTTTGAGCTCCAAAGTCGAACTGAAATTAGATGCCACTGATTGCTTATCTGATTAAGGAAAACGAGCAGAGAAACAAAGGAAAGTACAATTGTGAACCATAACCTACTTGTAGAATCTGATGAAGAAGACAGAATGAAATCCCCAAACGGACTAAAAGTGGCAGAATGCACAGGTCCAGCATGACCTCGAAATAATGTATAATTTCTTCCCCCAGCACTTGAGCTAGGCTCATTTAGAGCCAACTCATTTTCACCCTGAGAAGGAGCTGACATTCTAGAGTCAACATCAACATACACTGATAAACGTATATATATCATGTTTTATCATGTTTTGACCACAAAATAGAAAGAAGTTGCCTATATAATAAACCATAGGGTAAAAAGGACATGAAATTATCACCTACATTACTTCCGAGGCAACATCAAAAAAAATCTTCACCCAAAAGTGTTTCTAGAATCATACTGACAAAAGACTACAGATCAAACGTATCTAAATCTAGATGCATGACAAAATCACATAAAATGGAAGAGGATAAGATCAACATTAAGAAACTAAAAGTCTGAAATCTGACAGAGGGGGAAGACCCACTGTACTACAGCTTGTTTTTATGAATTTAAGTGCTCCTATACAAGAATCAATTTGATATTCAACACTCATTTAAAGTAGAACGTAAAGATAAATAACAAATATTTTAATGGGATAATTACACTTTTAAACCCAAAGTTTGCCTGACTTTCAAAAATATGATATGCATTCGACTTTAACATATTAGTAGTTAGTACCGAATAAATGTATTATTTTTTTCAAATCCAGACCGGGTCGACCTTTCCGGTACCGGATAGTCACGTTGACAGTCTGAAATCCATGTGGCATTTGTACTAGATATAAAATAATGACATGGATCTATCATACTAAGGATCCTTCCTCATCATATAAATTCCCCCCAAATTTCAGACAGCAATGGGACTGTCCGGTACCGGAAAAGTCGACCGGGACTAAATTTGAAAACAAAATACATGTATTGGATACTAATACGTCAAAGTCGAAAGGGTGTTCTATTTCTGAAAATTGGGACAAACTTCAGGTGTAAAAGTGTAATCAACCCTTATTTAGAAAGGTGGAGAGAACTACTAAATAAACTTACAGGTTACATTCTGTTGCCCAAGCTTTGCCATGTCCCAAACCTGTCCATTAAACTTAAATTAGCACATCAATGAGCAAAGACAACTGATTATGAAAATAGAGTACATAGAACAATAAGCAACCTTCAATGATGAATCTGAAAATCCACCGGCTACCATTGACCCATCATGAGATATTGAAGCACAATTCAAGCTGTAGAAATAACAGTTTCCTGTGATCACTATAATTCCGATAAGTGTAGACTACCAGACAATTGAATATTTGTTTCTTTATGAAAAGCACACCTGTCATGAGTGTTGATAAAAGTATATAAGCTAATGGAAGGCAATGCCATGCTACTCAACTGCACACGGTTTCTCAAATCTTCAAGGATAGACTGTTCCACCTCTACTGGTCTAAAATGTACAGAAATAATTAATTAATAAAATTCTCTACCCAAACAGCTATCAGATTCACTTAAATAATATCATCCAATCACATAAATTAATTACAGAGAAAGATAGGAACATATACAACTTCATGATCATCTTAATAGCGGAAGCATTTTAGTTTTTCTAGACCCGTATATTTTCATTGCAAATTAGTTCAAAATAACTCCAGGCAATCAATAAATAGCCCCTTCCCTCTTGCTTCTGAAGGGGAAAAGAAAAGAATAAATATAAGTACCACTGTATTAATACACACCTGGCCTAAACCCCTGAACCACAAGGTCCACAATATTGGAAACTGATCTATCACCCACCCCATAAAGCAATCTTTCTATGCAGGGAAAAAAGGAGAATCAAAGTTACTCATAGATTACAAAGCTAAAAAATGCTAGCGCATCTATAGCACAACATCCTCCCTCCTATTGACTCAACATTGGAAGCTAATCTTCTCCCCCCAACCCTTTCACTCAATATTGCAAGCTGATTCGTCGCCTCCTGACCCTTTAATCACCAACGTCGTGAATCAATTCTGTTTGCACAGGGTATTCTAAAACAAACTCTATAAGCAACATGATTATGTATACCAAATTCTCCAACAAGAAACTTAGGTATTATGATAATATCTAGATAACCCTTTTAAGTTGAAATTGCAACAGAATTTGTAGTATTGTCTACGATGCCTGCCACTGGAGCATTGCATAAGCTCATAATCTAATTGAGACAGGACATACCAGCACTCGCATCAAAGAGTAACATGACATGTATACATGAACACAATCCATGGAATTTAAAGCACCAAGGAATTCCAAATTTATACTATTATAAACATTGTTTTAGCAACTTGGCATGAAAAGAACAAATCGAGAGATCAGGAGTACCGATTGTCTTAAATAATATGCCCCAAGATGATTAAGCTACTGTCTACCATGAAACAGGGAAGAAATTATAGGAATAAAGCACAAATCGACAGGGTTATTTTAGATATACATTACTGGCAATACTAGCTCAGGTTATTTTAGATAGGAATTTGTAGTATTGTCTACGATGCCTGCCACTGGAGCATTGCATAAGCTCATAATCTAATTGAGACAGGACATACCAGCACTCACATCAAAGAGTAACATGACATGTATCCATGAACACAATCCATGGAATTTAAAGCACCAAGGAATTCCAAATTTATACTATTATAAACATTGTTTTAGCAACTTGGCATGAAAAGAACAAATCGAGAGATCAGGAGTACCAATTGTCTAAAATAATATGTCCCCAAGATGATTAAGCTACTGTCTACCATGAAACAGGGAAGAAATTATAGGAATAAAGCACAACTCGACAGGGTTATTTTAGATATACATTACTGGCAATGCTAGCTCAGGTTTTACACGCGGTGCTCCAGATGCAGCAACACTATCTGAACGATGAGCTTTTGCTGTAGCACCAACAACCTTATCCTTTTTCAACTTTTTAGGTGTAGTGCCTTGCTTGCCACCATCAGATCTTTTCTGGAAATAAATTGTAGAAAATACTGGTCAACTAGACGAAAAAGGAAAAGAGGAGGCTGCTTCTGCCAGTAATACAGTTTGAGAGAACCATGAAAATCTTTATACAAGCATACAACCTTATTTTCTTCTAGTTCACCTTCTCTCGCTTCTCCATCTGCCTTTTCGGTATCCATATTAGGAGCCCCTGTCTTTTCCAACCTTTCTTCCAGCGAATCTTCAAGCAACTGTTACATTTACATAGTATAAGAATTCCAAGATAAGATACTCTCATACTCTTCCAGCTAACATATGCTCTTTACTATAAGCCATAAATGAGAAGGAACTATACCAAAGATAGTGAAAAAATACAGGTGAATTGGTGGATAAAAAAAAACCAATGTCTTAATAACAGCTCAAGCATTTTTTTATTAAATTATCTATCAGTTGTTTGGACCTATTATCAGCATGCCTCCCCAAAAGTCCAGCATATAGAGAAAGGAAAAGTTCTCATTCATCCACTAGCAACACAATGGAGCAACAACTTGAACTATTGATAAGCAAGATTCTGCAAGAACAAGCCTGACTTGATTTAGGAAGAGCTACAAGTACAAACAGGTGCTTGAGAATAAGCCAGTAGTTTGATTGCATCTTGAAATTTTACACCTACGTATATTAAGATAACTAGAAAGCATTAAGTGAAATAAATTACAAAATTAGTACCAAGTGATGGAATCAACAGACTAGTTCCATTGTCATTAATGCATTCTAGAACCAAAAACATTTAGAGACTTGTCAATTCTTAAAGAAGTATAAATAGTGGATGATATAACCATTTGCTATCATCCCTTGCACAATAAGTCCAAAAGAATACTGTAGCAAGTTAATTCTCTCCTCCATGGTATTCCAAATAATGCAAACATGAAGATCCATAGCATTCACTCTGTAAATAAATTACGTACTCAAATTAAGGGGACAAAGTGCAAAATGAATTAAAAAAGAGAATTCCTAATATTACTGCTGACTCACCCCCCAGTGAATTTCTTTCTGATTTATCAAATTAGCAGCATCCTGGTCACTTCCAAAAAATGTGACATATTCAGCATCATCAGCAATGGAGTTTGGTTGTCCAGGAGAAACTGCAAATCAGACCAACAGTTAGTTTAGTGTTCCCCATGAAAAAGATATGCACTAAAGGGGAAGTCAAAGCAGATAAAAAGCACCAAGAAAATAACAAAGAATCAGGAAGAAGAGGGAACTGCACCTTGAAAGTTGATGTGTTCATTGACAATTCCAAGCATTGTAATTGATTGAGATTTGTGCAAGTATTGTAGAAGTAGGTCATAGGAGTACTGAAATGAAAAATTGAAAAGCTAAGCATGTATTCAATACACTTTATATGTAAATATACATAACTCATGATTAGAGCATCAGTGAGTTTTTAGTATGTAATACTAAAATAAAACATGTCTAGAAACATTTGTTATATGTTGGTTGTATTAAATATAAAAAGAATAAATATCCACCTATGCAGTAACAACAACTTAAGTATGCCTTAGATATATTTCTAGAACTAACTCCTACCACAAGTTATTAAACCCATAGCTGATAACAAAATGAGATCCTTCTTATTCTATCAACAAAAGCACAAATCCTCTATTTTTTAGTCTTCCCAAATTCTAGATCAAAGATACTCATCTATCCACCATATGTTACTCAGCTCATATGAACTATACATCAATTTCTGATATGATAGTTCTCTTGCTTTGCTCCCCATTGTAGCATCTTGGAAAAATAGAATTAATCTTAAATAGTGATCTACAGAAAGTAGATCCTCCAATTTTGGTAAGGGCAGATGCTATATAGGGGTCATTTTATTCATTAATTTTGTCATTTGACATTCTCCAAAGGCAACCATCCGCCAGCCCTTTTAGGCATAAAACAACGGAATTGCCCAGTAAATGGTCTTCATTTTGACCATACCTTGACGAGACAACAGTTCACAAGGTGAGAACTTTTTTTCTTGGGGACGGTGTTTGTGTATGTGTGGGAGGTGGGGGGGGATTGAGAGAGAGAGAGTACTTGGCATATCTTGATGCCCACTTTGCTCTGTCTAAGAGAATGTGCAAATTCCATTTCCTACATAAAAGAAAGAGGAGATTTTTAGGATGGATTGTGTCTGAATGCATCAACTTACAGAATTTGTAATCATTCTAGGAAAGTGATGGACCTCCAGATGTGAGGGAGAAAGAACACCTTCTAACTTTTGAAGGTCACGTGTATGCATGACTTCATGGTCTCCTCGAAAGCTATTAAAAAAAGATCGAGCTGAAAAGCAAGCAATGATTTCAAGAGGTTGCACTAAGGAAGTTTTTAGAAATTTAAAAGTATATAACTCACCTTCTTGAATATGACCCTTTGCAACAAGATCCATAAATGCATGGATAAATACTGGATACAAGACTCTAACCAACTCGTGCTGCATGGCAATAGGAAGCATTATTACAGAATAAAGTTAATCCATCTAAGCGTTCGAAATATCCATGCTGCAACCCTTTTGTTACGAATGGTGCGGATTAAAAATTGCCGTGAAACAACAGCTTTATCACAACAGAAGTCCTAATAGGAAATCTAAAACATAACAGCAAAATACGGGAGTGGCACCAAGCTATCTGCAATAAGAGTAACAAGACAACCGCATAGTGATATAAGGGGTCTTCAAAAGGGTGGATGATACAATTGCAAAATAAAAAAAATCTTCCAAACTGGAATATCTATACTTCCTGGCCCTGGTAGCCTCAAGAGCATTCGTGACTCTACAATTTCATGCAAGTCAATGCTTTTTATTTGGTATTACGAAACGAATACCTAACACAACTCTAAAAAAGATATTAAGTCAGATTTGCACAAAATAAACTAATAAATGGGAAGGCTATTTATTAAACATAGGAAGATAACATTAAACCATAGAATATCAAGAGAAGCATAGATTAGAGCATCCAATATATGTTAGTTGTACAGGGTGCAAACAAGGGTACATTCAGCTGCATAGTAACACCGCCAATTGTGTACGAGGCACCGGAAGGAATTCTCTTTTACACAGCTGACAGACTATTACCAGTGCAGAAAGCAATAAGAAGTTAAGAACCATGTAAACAGAAGCATTACTCACCTGGTACTGGTCCAGAGAACTATAAGCCCATGACCGTAGCTTGCTATAACCTTCTTGGTACTGAGCAGGACCATCCACTCTGAAAATCATGATATACACAAAATCGTCAAATACCAAACACATATCAATGAGAAATTCAACATAAACATCACAGGTCACAATTTGTGGATATCAATACGAAGAAAAGCCTATAATGTAACCCGAATAGCTAATAATTATCAATTTGCAGCGAATAACCCAATGAAACTCTCGTACAACTCGAGCTGAACACACACACACACTTGAACTCTATCGTCTACCAAACAAATAGCTATATTTAAAATTCTGTGGAATTGGAAGAATGCGGGCAAATATGAGTGAATTTGGTTCATACTCGGAGAAAGAGAGGATTTGTTTAGCAATATCAGGATCAATCTGTGCAGTAGAGGAGGCGTTGCTGCCTTTGCTGTGCTGCTGCTTCTCTTGCTGTAAAGCGAGACCAGCTTGCTTGAAACCCCTCTTGTCCAAATACGCTAGAACCACTTTGTCGATCTCTTCTTGGTCCATTTTCTCTGTGTTTTGTGCTAATTGTAAACCTGTTATATGTAGAGAACCCTAAAACCCCAATTTTTCAGTGGAATGTAAAACATGAGAGAAACAGAGTTCTCCGTTTCTTCTTTCTATCTATTTATTTATTCAATTTCTTCATTTCACCTTTTCCCGTTGTGTCTAAACGCGCCACAGCTTCAATTTACTCATAAATCGCTCTACGAGTCAAATTTTATACCATAATTTTCGTATTTCAGATTTTAAAATATCAATAAAATTATAAATATATATCATTGAGTATGGATCCAAAAATTGTACATAGTATTGATCGGTGAGATAATTTTATATGAGTTTTTGTGAATGTGGAATATTGGATCGAATTACAATGGTTAGACTCTGATTGTCCAAAATTTCAATCAGATTCTGAATTTTCAATTAGCCAAACGGTAAGAAAAATATTAAATTATTTAAATTATTAACTTAGTCAATTTATATTTCATCCGTCTTCAAAATTTATTTTTAATTTTTCTTTTTGGTACGTCCTTCAAAATTATTTTCTTTCTATTTATGAAAACTAACGTACAAAATACTCTCATTTATTACCCTCGATAATATCATCTATTTATATTTTTTACCACACAACTTTTCTTAAAACTCATACAAAAGATTCTCATGAGTCATGACCATATTTTGGAGAGGGAGTAATTAATTTATCATCCTGATTAAAATTGCTCAAAAATTGAGCTGGGCCCAAGCAACGACTAATTATCTTCTTCTTTAAACCAGGATTCATTTCAAATATAGCAGTTTTTAATTTGATTAAATATACGTCATAGTTTTATTTTGAATGAAGTAGTTAGATAGTCATGCTTGCTTACTACTTTGACCCTTTTGAAATTTAAGTTGCACAAGTCTATTTTTTACACTTTCTTATGGACAATTATCGTACAAATCACAAATTTTGGTTGATTTTCAATTACATACAAAATATTCAAATTTTTGCAATTACAACATCGATCAAATTTTCTGTCAAATAAATCCAACGTGTTTCGTGAATCTTGTCAATTCATTACATTAATAACATCATGAATACAATCTTGCCCCAATCAACCCTACCAATCCATCTTCTAGATCAAAATGGAAAAAATGCAGGGCAAAATGTAAAGAAAATGAACAACGAAAGATGATAGTAAAGAAATTCAAAATAACAAAATTAATTTCCCTAGCTGATTCATGGATTTGCTGGTGCTGTCCCACCACCATCTTAGGTTGAATGAGTGTGCATCATCGAAATTGTCACCTGCTGGATTCCGCCATTTAAATATCCCCAACTGTTCCGAAGGGAACGAGGTCCGTGAAGCAAAAAAGGTTATATTTGTAAACCTAACAATGAATTTTTCCAAGTTAGGAATCAGCAATATGGACCACATTTTTAGCAGCTTTGTCTTCTTTTTTCGTGATCTTCTTTCTCTTCCGATCAGATTGAGGTTCTTTTGCTTTTAGATCATTGGAGAAGGACCTCAGCGATGCAGATAGATGATCATTGCGATGAGCTGAAAGCAATCCCAACAAGATCAATGAAGCCATGATATTACAGATTACAAATCATTCACAAGGAATTTGTGAAAGAATAAAGATAAACCAGATGAAGTGTAGTTCTCATGTTATATATGTAACAATCTGTGACATTAAGGTTTTAGACTGTGTATGTTATGCAGTTACAATGTGAATTAGATAAATTACAGCCGGTAAATCCTAGCTATGAAACACTATGGTTATTATAGATTGAAGTTCGTATGACTCCATAATAGTACCCACACTAATTAGAAGAATCTTACCAGAAAGTATTACGTCTTCCATGTTCACAGATTTGCGACTAGCATGCTGTGCAAACAATTCAAGGTCTTTCGCTAACTGTTCTGCATTTCAGAAACAGTAGATTTGCCTTTAGCAAGAATTCAAGACCTCTTTTCATATATGTGGGAGATTCCTAATAGCAAAACAGCTGAAACAAGTAGTAAGAGATTTCCTTTTTTTAACTGATAGGATTATATTGTACCCATTAACGAAATTAATGATATCTATACTACCTAGTATTGTCATAATATTAGCCAATTTCATTCTTTTAACTAACTGTGGAGGAATTTGCAAGTTGATAAACCCCGGTAGTTGGATTTTCCATCTCCAAGAAAAACATTTCTGATCTTCCGATCAGAAAAATCCCAATTCTCCTTTTGGCCTCTTATATATATTGAGAGACCTCTTACCAAAGACATAATAATATAGGGATAACCACAATTGAAGCTAAAAGCCAAAGACATTTAATCATATAAGTAATTTCATTTGCATAATATCCACCAAAGTGGACTACTGCATCTGAGGTCCTCTCTATAAGTAATAATAAGTGTGAGAGATTAATCATTTTCTTCAATTTTTCGTACTCATCCCATTTCTTCCAGTTATCATCGTCCCTCGACGCATATTCTATACCATCCCTTCCAATTATTGTTCAGCCTATTTATGTTTGACACAGACTTTGAGATTACTTTTCAGCTCTACTCTTTAACGCTAACAAAAAGATAAATTTTACCTTGAGTTTGCTATAATTCTCAGCAAAGAAATCAATTAAATCTGAATATAACTTCTTCAAAGCCATACATGCAATGTTATCACGTGTATGGGTAGCTTTAGAAGTTCTGGATGCTCTAAATTTCCTGACAACCATGGTAAATTGGCTTTATTATTCATTTTATAAAATCAATATTAGGTCATGATCATATGCAGATTTCATATCCAGTTCACTGGCTCATGCTCCATAGGCTCGTGCCAAAGTTGTAAGCCCCTTGAGATCCAAAACATAGAATGTCTAAGGTTCCATGAAATCTTGAAAAAGACTACTCAATTAGTTCAAGCTACAACCTACTAGATGTTATAAGTGAAGCAAGGTCCTTTAATTTATTATCACTTTGTTATTCCATTTTCACTTGACTTTATTCCCATTGAGAACTTGTGGGAAAAGTAGATATAATTCCATATAGCAGGTTATATCACATTTGGAACTTAATATAGCTCCAGAACTGCAGGACCTACCCCATTAGGACCTTAATTGCAGACCTCGAAAACAGCTCATCACAGGTTTCAGCTTATTAATGAGGGTTTACAGAAGAAAAAAACATGCTTTAGCGGAAATGAATACATACATATATACATATATATAAATTTTAATAATCGTGAAAGTGGTGGTTTTTGCAATGAGTAGCTAGATGCAAATGAGATCAAAAGCTGAAGTGTTTGAACAAAAAATACATGTAAAATGACAATTTAGCCTTTATGTTTTAATGTGTGTACAGATCTGAAATATGTTAAAAGTTGAAGTAATAAATGACTGTTATGTTGTATCACAAAAAAACAAATGCAGAAAAAAGAGCAGGCTGTATTGCTTTTACATTTTCAAATTCTTTCTGCTTTATACAAGCAGAATCTAAAATTTAAAAACACTGCTTATTACAAGCTAAAGTTGATTTATAGCTTTTAAGATTTTTTTGTAAACATTCACTCAGTTGACACACTAAGTGCATGGAACCTAAACACTGGAAAATATATTAATGAAATGGCCTCAGCTATCCAACTTAAAATGCTGCCACAACCAAGATTCTTCTCATCAATTACTTATTCACATTATGTGGACTCAACCGAGCCAGTTTAAATGTGCTAGAAGTGGCTCGGACAGTATTTACCCAAATGCATGGGAAAATGTACCTTGGCCAATACAGTCTTACTATGAATTACCTTAACACTGCATCAAGTTCATAGGATTCTAAATGAACGGATATCATATCCACCCAAATTAGAGTGGATTTCATATCATCCAAATCACTTAAAAAAATAGTTCAAAATGAGAATGATGGAAATCAAACTTGTAGAGGATGAATCAATATAAACACCGTCAACAAATTTGCTACTGTCAAATCCTTTCATCAAAATGCATTTCGTTAGTCCGTTAAAAGGTGAAATTAATCGGGACTGGACTTTACTTGTGTATTGCCCTTCCACCTCTCACTTATAGGCATCAGAAGGTCCTAGCTAAGGTTCATCCTATCAAGCTCAATAATCATACGTTTCTGGTTCAATCCAGTTGATATATACACATCAGGTTGGACCAGGATTTTATCTGACTCATGAATCTCACTACACAAAATTCAAAATTTAAATCAATTAGCAATATTTATAATGCATTATGCATTGGTTTCAAGGTAAACCATATTAAAACACACACACACACACACACACACACACTCAGAGGGAGAGGATTACTAGCATATTTGAAGGCTAAATCGGAGACACACGCCATTATTGGCTGAGAAATTTCCATGCCGTTTCGCTTCGCTGCGCACAAAATTACACACAAAAAATCAAGAAGAATTAACCTAAGCAGTGCAAGCATTCTATATGTACGATCGCAAGGCTTGAAACCTTCAGTTTCGGCGATGGAGATGGTACAGAGGCGGAATCGATCCCTCAACAGCTCGCTCGCCGATTCTTCCTCCTCTTCTTCTTCTCCTCGCTCGACGTCGCTCGCCATTTTCCCTCTCAGTCAATCAATCGATAAATTTTGATTTAGAAATTCTAGGGCTCTGTCGCTGGATTCCGATGAAAAGCTGCGGATAAAAAATTATGCGCGGGAAAAATAGAGGGGAATTAATGGAACGAAATGAAGTCGCTGAGCAACGCAGCGACTTTGGTTGACAGTTTTTTGAAGAGCGGATTGACAGTTACATAATTAGGTTTTTAAACAACTTGGATTGAATAGAGAAACTTCCGAGATCTCGAACGTCGATATCAAATTATCGATACTGACTCTGTATTTCGATGAACCTTTTTCTACAGTGTTTTAAAAAATAAATATATCCAAAATAGTATTTCTCTGCTTAATTATGCGAATCGGTATATAATATTTATAACGGTCTTCAAAATTTGTTCATTATTTTATTTTTTATATCTCCGTCAAATTTGTTTTTTTATTTATAAAATTATTCCACAAAATATTCTCTATTTATTACCTTCAACAACACCTTTATATATATATTTTATCATTCATAGTCTATTATTATACCTATTTATTATATTCAACAATATTAGTATTATATTTTACCACCATAGTCCACTACTAAATGTGAGTCTTACTAAACTCACAAAATAGTCAACAACTTTTATTAAAACTTATAGAAAATTCTCATATTTTGGAGACAAATGGAAGTAAATCCCTTTATTGTTTAAGGAGTCCATCTTCGAATCTTTATGTTAAGAAATAGGTTAATTGCTTGAAAAATCACAACATTGATTTCATGATTTTTCAGTTACACCATGTTTGATTGTGTTTACAACTACAACATGCTTTTAAAGCTCATGGTCAATTGAAATTGTTGTATATGTAATTTGCAAACTATAGATAATTGTTGTATGTGTAATTTGCAAACTATAGATAGTACATGAAGTAGTTGATTTGTCTCGTAAACACTACTTTTGTAGTTCATACTTCACACGTAATAATTAAAATCAATATGCAGAGATAGTATCATCCATAAAATATCGACATAATTCGTACACCATGATCTTTATGTTATAATCGTCACCACACAATCAATCACTCATTAAAGATAGAATCTAAAGATTATAAAAGATAAGAGAATTCAGTAGGCAAGTAGCGACGAAATTATTATAAGACACAGAAACATCAAAGGCACACATAAAACAAAAAATAAACGAGGCCATCAAATAGGAAAGTGACATAATCAAAAATAAATCGAGCTAAATTGAGAAAGTCACGTAAGAGACTCAGCCCCCTTTTAAGGACAGTCAATCATTATCACAAAAAAAATTAAAGATTATTACATAATTGCAAGAAATTAACGATATTCAATCACTAGGACACGAAATATAAAGAATGTGACATAATTGCAAGAAAATTCGAGCAATGTGCCTTAAAAGATATAGGACTCATCACATAAAGAAATGGCCCTTATTAGGACACCCGATCATTAGGACATAAATTTATAATGGATTAACAGTTTCTGCAAGAAATTTGCAGCATATGCATTCAACCCAGCAATAAAGATTCTTGCCCTTATTAGGTCACTCAATCACTAGGAAATCACCATATAAAGACACACCTAAACCTTCAAAGGAACACCACAAAAACACACATATTTGATTTGTCTGTTAAGCACACAAGAGATCCAACTCCAATAAAGTCGGAGCATCCGCCCCTACAGCACCGGAGGAATGCCGGCCCAAGGGAAGCAATCGCCCGTTGACAGCAGCAAAACGCCGAGACACCCCAGATGGAGCCGGCAGGAGACGCTGGTGCTCATAGAAGGTAAGAGGCAGGCAGAGGAAAGAGGGCAAAATGGCAGAAGATCCAGCTCCATTTTGGGATCAGACCAGGTCGAAGCCAAGTGGGACTACGTGTCATCTCACTGCAGAGGAAACGGAGTCAACAGAGGGCCGATTCAATGCCGGAAGAGGTGGAGCAATCTCCTCAGTGATTTCAAGAAGATACGGATGTGGGATTCTCGTGTGGAACGGGAAGAAGGCGACTCTTTCTGGATGATGAGAAGTGATTTCAGAAGGGAGAGGAAGCTTCCTGGTTTCTTTGACAGAGAAGTATACGACGTCTTGGATGGTAAGGATTTTGGAGGAGCTGCATGTCAGCTTGCATTGGTCGCGGTGAGCGCCTATGAAAACAACGGTGATGGCTTAGACAACGAGGATGAGATGGCGGACAGTGAGGACGCCGGGGACGTGGGAGACGAGGAGGCGCTCGACACGAGCCCGGTAAAGGAAAAGGATCAGACAGATGATGAAACAAACACAATTTCTTCTCCAGTGCCTATTTCAGGTAACTTAAACATTCAACTATATCATCACCTTCCTTAAATCTATGCTAAATTAATCAAGCAATTTTCCCTCCATTTTTCAATAATTCAGAGATGAAACATCAGCCATTTCATCAGGCAAATCCAAATCAAGGTGCAGGAAAAAAGAATTCATGGAGAGATGCGGAGTTTCAAGCAGGTGTGAAGAAGAGGAAGCAGTCATCAAGTGACCGTCTCAACATTGGTGTCGACAACATACTGATCAAAGCTCTCGAGAGAAACAACGAGCTGCTGAGCGCACAGCTTGAAGATCAGAAGTCGAATTTCCAACTAGCTAGACAACAGCATAAGGAGCAGCATGAAAGTTTAGTCGCAGCACTCACCAAGATCACCGGTGCTCTAGAAAAAATTGCAGATAAATTGTAAACTGCAAGATATTGTTGCTACTTATCAGTTTAAGATGAATATGATGGAGTCAGTTATTCGTAAAGCACAATCTAAAAATGCAGCATGAGAGCAGAAGTCGAAGAAGAAAAACTAAAAAGCAGATAGGAGACGACATTTAGCATTTTACGCGAATAGAGTAGAGCTGCAAATACACATTTGAGACGATGCACAAGCAAGAACTCAGAGTATACAAATATGCATCACTGAAGTTAGTAAAGCGATGTTCCTTTACACATAAAAGCACGAACTCGAAGTTAGCTAGCAAAATTTTCCACAAACTACAAGAATTTCACAATCTATCCCTATACATGATTTGGATGCAAGAAAGAATAGAATAGGTCGAGGGTGTCTCTAACCTCACTTCTCCGTGCTATGCAGGGATGGCCTCGACAATTCTTGAAAAGTAGAACTGTGTGGTAGTTAACCCCCTTCCGTATCCTCCACCCAACTTTTTGCAGCGCCCTCTCGACATCAGCCTCAGCGTGAAGATATGCTCTCGTAGCCTTTGAGGGACCTGGAAACAGCTCCCCGACTCTCTTCAACAGATCATAATAGAATGTTTTGGGGCAAAACTTAGAATCAGTCGATTCTCAGCCAAAGAGGCGAGATGAGCAATCATGGCATCCGCCTTGTTTTGCGGGTAGTGTATCAAAACGTCTAAGCAGACGACCGTGTCGTACTTCCCATTCAAGCTCTCCAAGTCGCTCACTTCAAATCTTGGCAATACCATTCCGGGAGGCAGCTCGTCTTCGCCTTTCAAAAGCTCGTTTCGTGCCTGCATCAAAGTCAATGATAAGCAGTTGAAGTGCAGATAATCAAAATATCTACTTCTCACTATGCTGTCAAGAAAGATTGGTTTAGGTAGTAAATCTTCCAATGCCAATTTTATAGTAAAGCGCAGTAACATCGTTTCTTGATTGATGAGATTGAGCTGCAAATATTTTTACTAAAACGAGATGAAATATCCTGAGCCTCAGCATCATCTCATCTTAATACAATCACAAATCCTCATAGAATCATCACATGTAGGCCGATGATGGCTATCAGCTACTATACGTAGACCAAACAAATCTTCATCAACTTAGGCCTGATCTGATACCATAACTGAGCTCATCATCCCCTTAAAAGGTCTTATATGGAAATAGGATTATCCAACTTATACATTGACAGCAAGATCTTTATCAGGTAGTGTGAGACAAATAGGGTTTCAACGCTTCCAAAATTCAGCAATATCAAGAATGCCATACATTCCAAGAACATCAACCAAAATGCAAAGCTCCCAATACCCTCCGACAAAGTAGTTCAATTTATTCAAATTAAAGCGAATAGAAAACATATATAACTAAAATAATGTGTCTATTCTTATTAAATCTTGATATACCTAAAATGTCCTTACTTATTCCAATTTACCTGGACAATAAGTAATCTTACTCCTAAATCTGCAACTCTTAACAAATTGAACTAAGTAAATGAAGACGGATAATTAGTAATCTAATATATATATATAGTGAGAGATTTTATTCTTTTTGGCAAATTAAGATGGGAATTCTTGTATATCTAAAATACTTCAAAATTGTAATAAAAAATTATCTATTTTTATATATTATATTTCAAACATCTATCAAAAGTTTGTATTACTTTTGGTGGCATAAGTTTTAATAAATTGTAGTAGGTGTAAAATGAATAGAGAATGAATTACACATTAGTATTTATTTATTTATAAATAAATCGGTAGGGGTAGATTGAGGATAAAAATTATAGAATTTATGTGGAGACCATATCCAAAAGAGTAAAATGCAAATTTTGGTGGACGGGTCGAAAATGAATTAAATGAAGTTTTTGGTGGATCGAGTGAGTAATTTTTATCGTGCATCCCACACGTACCATTTAATTATAGTATAACTAAAATCAAGTATACAGACACCCCTAAATTGACCCAAAAAACAAAAGGCAGACACCCCTAACCTGTTTCTCAGCCTCAGCAACCATAGCGGCCGAGATATCACTCGCGGCCACCACCGCCCCTTCCTTCGCCAATGGAATCGAAAGGCACCCGTCCCGCAGCCGGCGTCGCACACTGTGACGCCGCCCAACGGCCCCTCATCCAGCAACATCTTCATCACATTCTCCACGGTCATGGAGTGCCCGAGCCTGATATCCCTCTGCACCTTGTTCACGTCGTCGCCGTCCCCGTAGATCCTCCGCCACCGCTGGAACCCGTCGTTGTTGAAGTACTCCCTAACCACCTCCTTGTCGCCGCCGCCCACCTCCTCCGCCTGCATCTGCCGCCGCTTCTCGGGGTCCGTCAGGGAGAGCACGGCCGCCAGCGCCGCGACGGATCCGCCTCCTATAACTGCGATGGTTGTTCCGTCGAGAGTGTCCGCCACCGCGGCGACGTCGGCGGCAGCGGAGATCGGTGGAATGGCGGAGGCTACTGAGAGCGGACGGCTGCGGGGGAGGTCGCGTTGGGGTTTTGGGAGGGAGAAGTGGACTGGGGAGTATATGATTGAGGAAAACGCCATTGTTGAGGATAAATTGGTGCGAAAGTTTTGAGCAGTAGTTGTGGCGGTTTGAGACGGCGGGAGAGTGGCAGTTGGGTAATAGTGAGGATAATGTAATCCGAGGTTCCGAGCTGAGGATAGAATGCGCCGACGTGTATTCCTGTGGGCCCCCTTCCGTTAATTTTGATCATACTACCGTTACATGTGCAAGAATAGGCTCATTTATTTATTTAGAATTATTTATTTAAATTGTATTAATAAATCTCAAATTATATTTAATTAATCCTAACTGTGATCAATTGATCTTCATTAATCATGGATAGTTGGATAGGGCTGCTAAAATGACATCGGATATCGGTAGATGCATGAACCGATTCTATATCTGTCAGTTAACAAATAATCAAAAATCGATTCAGATGGATAATGGATCAACGAACTCGAGCCTTAAAGATTTTTGATAATTGGGTATACCTATTTAACTGACGGTTAGGTACAAAAAATGGCAAAAACGATCACACACGCATTTCTTGTTTAGCCCCTATCTCCATCGTTTGAAATCCGATTTTTGATGTGTTTCACCTACAAATTTGTTTCAAGACGAACTTCAATCATATCAAACTCCTACAAACTTGTTTCGAGATGAACTTCAATCCTATCAAACTCAATCTCTTTAACTTTTTGGCCAATTCTTTCTCATTTTCATCCTACAAGTACCCGATGTGCCTTAGATGTTCCAAAACACTTCAAAACTACACCAAACATATAAAACTATATTCAGACATGATATTTTGATATAATAATGAAACCAAATCAAAAGACATCACACAAGTGCATAATATTAACAAGACATGCAAAAGAGAGTAAGTAAAAATCAAGCAAAAATGGGTGTTTACAAGGTTAACTAAACCATGTTAGGATTTATAATTATACTTTATATTTAATTTGTATTTTTTAATGAATGATTATTTAGATTGATTATTCCAAAATTATGCTATACAATTTTAAAATTCTAATTTGTTGTAATTCATGTTAATCATTAATCATTTTATAATAATAAAATTAATAATATTTAAGACATCGTAAAATACATAAAATATGGAATATAGAACTGTCCAGTTGACTTGTTGTACTAGCATTTTGTAAATTAGAACTTGAATATGTCGGCTCCAAATTAAATTAAGACGATTATGGGAAGTGCTAATATATGAAAATACTTACTTTTCAATTTCAATAGATAACCTTTAAAAAAAAAAAAACATCACAAGATTAAAATAATTATATTTTATATGTCCATCAAAAGCTTGTATTATTTTTTGACATAAATTTTAATAATTTTTAATTAGTGTAAAGTGAGTGAAGATAAATAAATAATATATTAATGAATAGTGAACATAAAAAGTGAGTCATATGTGATTTTTTATAAATAAATAGGTAGATTGAGTGTAGTTGGTGTTTCTAAAAATTGAAAATGCAAGCTTTTGATGAACGAACAGATAAGAATTAAATGCAAGATTTTTGTGGACGGATAGAGTATTTTTCAGATCATATTATAACTATCCATTTTTAGAGTGGATGGACAAAATTGTCCTTTATGTAAAAAATTGCAACAATTAAAATTCAACAAATAACTATACTCTATTAGATGACTAAAATTCTAATTATATTCTTATATATTGCAGTTGTAAATTAAAAGATTTGCTATTTCAAAACATCCAAGTTTTTTTATAAAACATTTCAAAACATTAAAGTCTTTTTTAAAACATTTCAAAACATAAAAGTCTTTTTTTAAACATTTCAAAACATCATATTATTGTAGATTTGCTGCTTCACAACTTTGAATTAATTCGCACTATGCACTAATATAGCCGACAAAATTGGTTCAGCCCAACGGGACGGCTTGGAGATTCGAAATTGGAGTTGGACTGAGCTTGTAAAATAGAAGTTCGAAAAAAATCGACTTAAAAAGTCCGCTTCGATAACTCGAGATTTTCGGGCTAAAAGTCTACCATGGTTTTGTTAGTTTAGTACTTAGTAGGACGCATATAAGTATCTCATTACTTTTTAAGTATCATACTATAGTACTTAATATGACGCATACAAATAAGAGAAAAGTTTTATATAATTATCAATTAAGAATGTCAATTATATTATCAACATACGTCAAATTATAGCCAACTTACTCGCCCTATTGGGACTATCATCACCAAATGGTTGGATCTATTGGTACTATTTGGTGATGATAGTCCCAATAGCCAGTATAATGGCTATAATTTGACATTTTACGTTAGATGGCTATAATTGACATTCCTTAACTGATAATATATATATAATTTTCACTACAAATATCCTATGTATTTTAAATAGCATACTACATTACTTAATAGGAGGCACACATGTGATTTGGCGGACTTAGCCCGCGGCCAAAATGGTTTGATCTAGGCTTTGAAATTTGCATCATGATAGAACTCACCGAGTGAGCTGGGTCGACCTACATAGTACTTGAAGGTCGGCCAAGCCAACCCGCCCATTTTGCCACTAATATGTCTAAAATGTATAGAGTTTTAAGTTTTTAAGTTGGAGATTAAGTTTGCACAAACAAATCTGTTAAGGAATGCATGAAAATCGATCTTTACACGAATGTCATATCAGTACGATAGGACCGTGTCTGTGTGTCTCGCATCATGCAACCGTTTAAATTGTTGTATTGCACGACGCACGACTAATCTTATCGTTCAATGTTCAAAAATTTTACGCAACCACGAAAGTAAAGAAACCATGATCTACAAAACATCAAATTCGACATTTTTCTCAATTAATCGAAGTTTAAAATTACAGTCTCCCTCTCCCACTCATCCGATAAAAAAATTTCGGTAGATAGAGTTGACAGTCTTCTCACTCCTCACTCCACTCCAACACTCTGCCTCCAAAATCCAATTTTCAAGTCAATTAAATCAACCTTTGCTTGTCATTTGCGGCAACCCTTATCCGCAATTTTCACTGAAAACCGACGTTTTTTTCTTTGCTACCTACTAAACTCCGCTGAATGGTTATGGGACAAGAGTAAGTTCCCCATTTCTTCATCCAGTACCTCAAATTGATCCATTTTGTTGTCCGGTTCTGGGCTTGGTCTATTTATTCTGTTGCTGCCTGGGCTGATTGCAGCTGCAGCAACTATGGCGGCGTTTCGTGTTTTGGTGGCGATCTTGAGTGTGTGTTGTGTGTGTTTTTGTGGAGGGGAAGTACATGGTTTACAACACTTCGGGAGGCGTCGTACCCGGAAAATTAACGTGCATTTGGTTCCTCACACGCACGATGATGTTGGGTGGTTGAAGACTGTCGATCAATACTATGTTGGATCGAATAACTCGATTCAGGTAGTTTGCTTCTTCTATTGATGAAATGAGTTTTTTTGGTCTCGGTTGATATAATTTGGTCTGAGCATTGTTTGTGTGGAATTTGTTGAGTTGCAAAAATGGAGTCGTTGATTCTAGAACGCGTATGTGTAGGGAGCATGTGTGCAAAATGTGTTGGATTCGTTGATTCCAGCGTTGTTGGCTGATAAAAACCGGAAATTCATTTATGTCGAACAGGTATTAGTTTTCTGAGGTTCATTTAATTAAGAAGTTGATGAAATACATGCTTATTTAGATGCTTTATGTTGTAATAGGCATTTTTCAGCGGTGGTGGAGACAGCAGAGTGATGTGATGAAGAAGACAGTCAAGATGCTAGTTAGCTCGGGTCAACTTGAGTTCATGTACTAATTTATATAATTCATTTGAAAATTTTGAAAAAAAGAAAAATCTTATGAAGGTAGTAGAACTGTAGGATGCAGTGCTGTTTATTTTTTTCGAATGGTTTTGTTGTGAACAGTTCAGGTGTTAGAAATATCACATCAGCTAATAAGGATTTAGTTTGTTGTTTTTCTTCTCATGTCCCCCCAAATCTGCATTTGCAGAAATGGTGGTATGTGCATGCATGATGAGGCATCAACGCATTACATTGATATGATAGACCAGACGACACTAGGCCACTGGTACATTAAACGGGACTTCAATGTCACTCCTAGAATCGGTTGGCAGATTGACCCGTTCGGGCATTCTGCTGTACAGGCTTACCTTTTGGGAGCAGAGGTACTTTTTCAGAAAATGCACTTATTTTCCGACTTCTGATTAACATGTTATTGAGCTTTTGAAATTTTTAGATATCATTACGGAAATAATGTATTCTTACATGATATGTTATCGTATCTATGTAAGCTGAATTCTGTTTTTGTCGGGCTTTAGGTGGGATTTGATGCTCTATACTTTGCTCGTATTGATTACCAAGATAGAGCCAAGAGGAGTGCTGATAAGAAGCTTGAGGTTATCTGGCAGGGCTCCAAAAGTCGTGGTTCTTCCTCTCAGGTTGACCTTAAGTTGCAATAATTTCAGCATCATCTTGATTAACAATTCCATAAATTCTCAACTTATTGACTAGTTACTAAACCGTTTAATTTTCTTTGATTACTTCAGATATTTTCTGGTGCTTTCTATGCCGGAAATTATGAGCCTCCAACTGGTTTTTATTTCGAAGTCAATGATGATTCCCCTATAGTCCAGGTAACTCTTCAGAGGACCATGTGTCAGCTGAAATTTTTGTGTATGCTGATACTGATATTTCCACATTTCTTGACTGAAGGATGACATCGACCTATTTGATTACAATGTTCAAGAACGTGTTAATGCCTTTGTAGCTGCTGCCTATTTTCAGGTGTGGTTTAACTATCATGGCTGCCAAACTATCATTCATCATGGCCTTTTTGTTGATGCCTGTTTCTACATTACTTTCTGCACTGTGTCGTTTTCCATTCTGTTTGTTTTAGTTATTGTGATTTGAAACGATTCATATAAGTGCATTTCTTCAGAAATCATCTTGGTTTACTTGTTACCTTCAATTGTGGTTTTTTTTTGCAGGCTAATGTTACTCGTTCAAATCATATAATGTGGACTATGGGAACGGATTTCAAATATCAATACGCACATACATGGTTCCGGAATATGGACAAGCTCATACACTATGCAAATCAAGTTAGTATCTACTGAACATGTTCTATCTTTTGAAGTGTTATTGCCAACAATTCACAATATGAATAAAATTAATGTGTGTTTATTCTGTTTTTCAATAATATTGATATATTTTTCGAGCCTGCTTGCAGGATGGACGTGTCAATGCCTTCTATTCGACTCCAACTATATACACTGATGTGAAACATGCTCTGGATGAATCATGGCCTCTCAAATCCGATGACTACTTCCCGTGAGCTCATTATTAAAGATCTGCAGTTTATTTATTATTCAATTTATTCTACTTAAATTTCACAGTTCACATAACCAAGTTGTGTATCAGGTATGCTGACCGTGCAAATGCTTACTGGACTGGATATTTTACGAGTAGGCCTGCCATTAAAGGCTATGTCAGAGAGCTTAGTGGCTACTATTTGGTATGCCAAGAAACTCCTCTATATGAGTTGGATAATCGAATGTTTAAATGTGAAATATCATACTCTTATACTTATTAGGCAGCAAGACAGTTAGAGCTTTTTAAAGGAAGAAATAAATCCGGACCTACAACCGACTCATTAGCTGATGCTTTGGCAATAGCACAACATCATGATGCTGTTACAGGTACTGAGAAGCAGCATGTGGCTGATGACTATGCGAAACGGCTTTCAATAGGTTATGAGGAGGTAAGGTTTTCCCCTGCTATAATGAATCCGTCATCAGTAAAGTCGCCTGTCTCCACTTTCTTCTTCTAAAATCATTACCTTATGGTTCTGAATTCATGCAGTCCGAGGACGTCATAGCAGCTTCTCTTGGTTGTCTAACACAATCATCATTTTATTCAAAATGCAAAACTCCTGTCACAAACTTTAACCAGGCAAGAACTCGTGCTCTTCCGTTCGATTTGCCCTTATCTTTTGTTGTATATGAATACATTGAGTCACTGAATGTTGTCTTCATTTCGACTTTTGTTATGTTTTCCTCACCTTATTGATTTATTTTTTGTTACTAGTTGGATATGATATTTTCTTCTTGTGGAAAGGATTACATGCATGAAATGTTTTTTTTCCTTCTTTTCAGTGCCCGCTGCTGAATATAAGTTATTGTCCTGCAACAGAAGTTGATCTTTCTGTTGGCAAAAACTAGTAAGTATTACATTGACTTGATCATGTCTCAATTAATTTGTAATTTACAGATATTTTTTCATTGTATGTTCAAATGTAACTGCTATATGTTTTCCATCTGCAGGCAGTACTTGTTTACAACCCTCTGGGGTGGAAGAGAACATCTGTCGTCAGGATTCCCGTGAGTCTCTCATGTTTGCTCATTTATGACTTAATTGTTTTGTATGGTTTTAGTGAGATCTTGTTCATTTGCATTCTTGATGAACTTCACGCAGGTCATCAACGAGAATCTCTCTGTATCAGATTCTACCGGAAAATTGATTTTGTCACAGCTTATTCCTATAGTTAATGCTTCAGTGTCCACGAGAAAATTCTATACAAGTGCATATATGGGTGAATCTCCTTCATCCGTTCCCAAATATTGGCTTGCTTTCACAGCAGTAGTTCCACCTTTGGGATTTAGTACTTATGTGATCTCAAGTGGTCAATGTAAGCCTTATTTCTTATCATTAAAGCAGTCACCCCGTCAAATTTCCTATTTCAGTGTGCATTACTAATACTCACATGTTGCAAATCCAGCTCCTGCTTCAACAAAACTTCCACCAAACACGTTTGACACGAGCCAAACTAGTGGAATTGAAGTTGGACCAGGAAAGTTGAAGCTTATATACTCTGGAAATGATGGCAAGCTTACGCAATACATTAATGGCAGAAACTCGGTAAGCCATTTAGACAATGCCTTTTTTCATCCATCTTACGATATTACTGTTGTCTATTACTGGCCATGCTTGTGCCCAGTGTAAAATGATATGCATATTTTGTTTGAAGGTCAACGTTTCTCTGGAACAATCCTATAGCTATTATGTTGGGAGTACTGATGAACTTCAGGTAATGCTTATATTTCCTTTAGACTTTTCTCGCAAAGCTGTTGCATTTGAGATTAATCTGTCATATTCTTTAATTGCTTGAAGGCTTCTGGAGCATATGTTTTTCGGCCAAATGGCACGTATGCTATACAGTCTGAAGAAAAGGTAATTATATTTCATGTAGTGCTATGCCTTCGCTAGTCTAGATTTGCATGATCAAGCAGTAATTGTTCGTCTCTTGTTGTAGATTCCACTTACAGTATTTAGAGGACCACTCTACGATGAAGTTCATCAGACATTTAGTTCGTGGGTATATCAGGTACGTTAGAGATTCGATATGTAACACTGTTTAGAGAAATGACTATGCTCTCACAAGTGACAAACTCCCAAATTATGAAGAACTGGGACCTCATGTTGTGCAAGAACTTTTAGCTATATTACAGACTCCTATGTTGTTTTAAAAAAAATTAAGCAAAACTCAAAACTATGTTTATGATTGGCTAATTAACTGTTTTTGCATAGACTACAAGAGTGTACAAGGAGAAAGAACATGCTGAGGTTGAATTTACTGTAAGTTAATATTCTTCCTTTAGTAAATAATGTGCTACCAATCTATGTAACTCCGTTATATATCAGCTGAGAATAGAAAAAGAATCTGACATTCTCATCTTAGTGAACTTACGGTTCCTTGATTTCAGGTCGGACCCATACCCATAGACGATGGAAAGGGAAAAGAGATTGTGACTCAAATCAAATCCATGATAGGAAACAACAAAACATTCTATACAGACTCGAATGGACGCGATTTTCTGGAACGGGTATTTAAGATTTAAGAAATATTCCACCCAGAGTGTTGTTCAATTTTGTTGATTGCTAATGTCAAAATTTGTGCTGACATTGCAAGTTTTTTGGTTCTGCTCAGATTCGAGACTACAGAGCCGACTGGGACCTTCAAGTCGACCAACCAGTTGCTGGAAATTACTATCCTGTATGTTTCCACTAAACCTTTTTTCTTTTTGTTTCATTTTTAAGAATTTTGATTCAGCTACTACATTTTTTCTTGACAATGATATGCTACCACTTATCCTGTTATATTTTGATTTATCTATGGAGAAAAATAATGTCAGCTAATAAAAAACCTTACAATATGAAATCCATGAAACTCGTTGATTGAAGGATTTGTTGAATTGTATAAGATAGATGCATCAATCTATTGGAAAAAGTCCTAGTTTCGTTGGATGTGGGTAACAACATTTGATTTCTTATGATTTGTTTCATGTCGCTCTTGCTAAAACCTAAAACTGCATTTCAGCTGAGCAAGATTAATCTGAATGCACTATCGCAACAGAAATTTGGACCAATCCACGGAATGCAAGTTTAAGATCAATCTTGGTTAATTGTGGTTTCTCTTATGTATCTCCGGTTCTCTCTCAGATTAATCTTGGAATTTACATCAAAGACAACAGCACGGAGATGTCAGTTTTGGTGGATAGATCGGTTGGAGGATCGAGTATTATTAATGGTGAAGTCGAGATAATGCTGCACAGGTTATTCTACTCCTCTCTCCTATATAGGCTTAGTTCAAATTCACTCATTTACTCTCTCACCATTTCTTAGTTTCACAAATGCATGCATTTTTATGATAGTAACATGAGGCATCATTTTGCAGGAGACTGCTCCATGATGATGATAGAGGTGTTGACGAGGCTCTAAATGAAACCATCTGTTCTCTTGATACATGCAAGGGTTTAACTGTAAGTAAAATCTACCGTAAAAAATGCCTACACAGATTTATTAATATTCTTGTTCTGAATGCTTAATTTCTTTTTTAATGTTCTTGAAAGCAACCTACTCTGTCACATGTATACATGTCTTATACAACTAAATTACACGTTCTATATCAATAATATTTCACATAGGTCCAGGGAAAGTACTATCTCAGATTTGATCCACTTGGAGAGGGATCCAAGTGGCGCAGGTCGTTTGGACAGGAGATATACTCGCCTTTCCTTCTGGCCTTCAGTGAGCAGGTAAAAGCCATGGCTGAGCTGTACCCGTCATGGATTTTTTACTTTTTTTTTTGCTTGATATTGTATTTGTATACCCGCAGGATGATAAGTGGACAAATTTCCCAACACCAACTTTTTCAGCCATGGATCATTCTTACAGCTTACCCGATAATGTCGCCATAATAACGCTCCAGGTATAAAATCATTAAAGATGAAGAAACTGTGAAAGATTCTAATTGATCTTTATACCAATATAGGAAAACGTATCATGCAAAGCTTATAACTGCTCTTCTGTTGTCTCAGGAGCTTCAAGACGGCTCTGTTCTCCTTCGTTTGGCACATTTATATGAGGTTTTGTATTCTTAAATCATGCATTAACTTACCTATTGATATATTTTTTACCTGCAGAAATAGTAGGGTTTAAGTTTTTTCTTTTTCCTTCTGAAAAATAGCATCAGTTTGTTGTGTATAACTTCATACACTTTGGTGTGATATCAGGTTGGAGAAGATAAGGACTTGTCTAGATTGGCAACTGTCGAATTGAAGCGAGTTTTCCCAAATCGGAAGGTGAAACGACATATATAAAACCAAACTATTGTCGGTTATTATTAGGTTATTACACCTTCAAAATATGGAAGAAAAAAGATAAAAAAATTATGACCTTTCAATAATTTTTCCAAAAATGTCACCGGATCACGATGCTGGCATCGAATTTCAGATTTGGCACGCTGGAGTCTCGAGTGTAACATTTTCGGAAAAATGTTGAAAGGCCAATTTTTCTTTTTTTGCATAATATTTTGAAGGTCGCGACACTAGGCAAAACGCACCAGAGTTATGATCTTATTAACCCTTATTACTATGTCTCGCTTGAAATATTTTTTTATACTATGAATTATTTCCCATTAGATCAATGAAATCAAGGAAATGAGTCTATCTGCCAACCAAGAAAGAGCAGAAATGGAAAGGAAGAGACTGTCTTGGAAAGTAGAAGGTTCTGACACAAAACCACGGTCTGATTCAAGAGGTGACCCTGTGGATCGTGTGAAGTTGGAGGTTGAGCTTGCCCCCATGGAAGTACGAACCTTCATCATCGACTTCAACTCAAATCTCGTCCAGTACTGATGCTCGAGGTGAGTTGGTCTTTCATGCAGTTTCTTAAAATTCCGGAGCAATGTTGGGAGAATAACATCGATCTTATTAGTTGCAGGCATCTGTAAATAGCTCGTTAGAAAGCTCAAATAACAGGTCTTGACATGTCGGATGGATCGGTGAGTTTGTGAAGGTAGATGTATCGGAAGGCTATGAGAAGTTTCAGCTGGTTTTTGTGATGAGATGTGACGTTTGTTGCTTGTTGTATTCATATCTCTTTTGCAATTGAAGACTGAAGAGAGACAAATGGACCAGTTGGGACTCTTTTTGTGTGTGCCTGTGTGTAACAGAATAAGGCCTTTTGTAAGAACTGTGAATGTAATAACATGGCCTTTTTTCATGCATGTTTCAAGTTCAATAATCAAGAGAGCTGATAATAACAGAATATTGAGGGTGAAAATAGACGTTACTAGGGAGTTAACTGTGTTAATCCGAGTTGGAGCACAAAATTGATGTTCGGTTCAAGATTCGTTTTCATTTTTTTAATAATAGGATCATAATATAAGATATTCACTTTGTCCATTTAAAATATATCATTTTTTTTTTTATTGTTCCATTAAAAATGTATCATTCCATTTAAGGAAATAATTATCTCTTCAAAAGGTGTATACTCTACAAACTTTTTTAAATTTTAATTACTTTATACATTTTTCTTAAATACATGTACCCAAAAGAAATGAGACACTTTAAATAGGACGGGATAAGTAAAATGCAAACATAGAGTCAAAAGGTCATTTAAATTTGCAAATATATGGTGCAGTTAACTATTATACTTGTCAATATTATACTTGTCAATCTTAAATCAAACTTTAAATTATTCAAATTTAGTTGCTACATTCAGGAAACACAATCTCGCTAACCTAATCCTATTTCCACCCATCCAAAGCAAATTGTGGCCAACCCGACTCGCAGTCCTGATCCGACCCGCTAAATTACTCGTATATCACTGTACGGGAATCAACAGTAGAGGCAACTCAGGCAACCATCAAGTCATCAACTTCGGCGTTACAAAGCAGAACCCCTTTACAAAATCCGCCGCTGCGCCCCCGGCGCACCGTAGGATCCGCCGGAATATTCCACCATTCCCCTCATTTATTCGATCGACCTTTAAATCGCTCGCCGGCATTCATCGGATCTCAAATTTAATTGATGGCGAAGGGAGACGACGTCGCTGGGATGGAAATCGATCAGAACTCGGATCAGATTAGTAACCCTAAATTCTCTATCAATGGTGATTCTCTCCTTCTGTATGAATCGTTTTGTTATGTGTGTGTTAATGAGTTACCTTATTTTAGGCTGTGAATTTCGCAGTGCTGCAGCTATTGAAATCAGCACAAATGCAGCACGGGTTGCGCTTCAGTGATTACGCTCGTTACAGGTAGTGCTAACTAAACTGTTTTTGTTTGAAATTCAGTTTACTTAAATAATGTACCTATTGTGGGTCTGCTGTTTGGTTGGGAATAAGGTTTTTTAGCATTTTCGTATTGAAATTGATGTTATCATCACTGAGATATATTGAATTTGAGTTCTCAGGAGGTACTGCACTGCACGACTGCGTAGACTGTATAAGTCCTTGAAATTCACCCATGGCCGTGGAAAATATACCAAGAGAGCTATATCGCCATCCACTGTGACTGAAGTCAGGTATGTGTAAATGCATTTCATTTACATTTTGCTGTCGATGAAACGGTTAGTTCCCTGGAGGCTGTGGATCATCTTGAAGGAGCAAATTGCAACACATACTTCTTTTGTTCTTCCTTTTTTCTGGCCGGGAAAAGAAATGCATTTCATGAAAATCTAATTGCAGCTGGTTGCTGTAGCTGTTCATGACTTTCCATTCATCATTTAGTTATAGATATAACTATACTCTGAAGTAGGTGGATGCTTTTCTTGCAAGATGTAATATGCAGCCTACAAACAGATGGAATTTTGCTAACTAGTCTAGTGGAAAATTATTGATAATAGGGCTGATGGTTAAGAAGCATTAAGATCATAGTCAAGCTAACGGACTGCATAAACCTTTGCTGATCCTCCTTCTGGCATCTGAAATGATGCAGTTTCTTATTATAAAGTATAAACATGGCACTAAAGAGACAAAGTTTGTACTCCTTAAGTTTCATTTCTAGTTCATTTTAAAGTATGTAATAAAACTAATTTCCAACCTATATCTCTCTTAGTTTCATCAGCAGAAAAATGTTACAGGATAAGGGAAGGCTGTCACAGTCTCCCGAACCTATTTGTAATTGATAGCCTGGTTGGCTTGTGGTTTTTTATTCTCATGCCCTTGGAATATAGAAATATTTTGTACCCTACAGATAGACAGTGGAAAACTATTGGTATCAAGAAATTGAGCATATTGATTCCAGTTGAAGTTTAAGTGCTTAGAGTATCCTTTTGTTTATGTTTTGCTTAAACATTCTTTTGATTAAACTAATTAAAATAAGATAGAATCAAATGCTTTCCTGGTATCATGGTGTATGCTACTAGAGCTATCTTTGTCTATTTTCTTTTTCTATTTTAAGCTTTGTCTTTAACTGCTTACTATAAGTTATATCCTACTAATGTGGGATCCCATAATTATAGTTTAAAGGCAAATTTGAGTTATCCAACACACTGGGAATAAAATTTGCACTATCAGTTCAAACCTTGTTGTATGTGTCAAATCCAATAATGGGCAATTCTTTTGAAGTCTTGAGTTCTTCTCATGTGTGATGATTATAATACTTCTAACATGTCAAATCTTCCTCTAATTTTCTGAGGCTCTTGGAATTCTTTCTAGGTTTCTTCATTTGGTTCTATATGCTGCTGAAAGAGCATGGAGTCATGCAATGGAAAAGAAAACTTTACCAGATGGCCCAAATGCACGCCAGAGGAGCTACCTCATTGGCAGGCTAAGGAAGGCCGTAAAATGGGCTACCCAGTTTCAAGAGTTGTGTGCCATCAAGGGAGATTCGAGAACATCTCTGGAAGCTGAGGTGTGAATCACATCTGTTAGTCAGATGCTATTATTATTATTTCCCGCTAATTTTCAGATAATTTGTTTTTGACAATCTTTTCTTTTTTTCCTAATATAATGATACGTTAATGAATGCTGTACATCTACCGTAACTCTCGGCTTGTTTATTAGTGTTCAACTATTTTATTAAAGAATTCATCTTTTCTGTTAGTTAATTTTGAAAATGATCTTGTGGCAAATATAGCTAGAAGTTGTTTTGTGATCACTCTTTGTAAAGATTAAAAGGCTTGTGGAGCATTGATATACTTCATCCCACTCTAATATATATATATATATATAGGGTTGGATTGAGAACTCATCTTTTTAAGAACTTGAGAACTATGCACAAACGTATAAATTTGATGAATAAAGTAAAGTGTGCATAACGAAAACATTCTAAAATTGTTACCCAACAAAATAATTTTAGAAAGTTTTGTTATGTAACTTTATATCTTTTTGCATCATCTTCAATTCTTATGCATGGGAGAGTCCAAAAAGATGTGATTCTCATTTGATCCACTTATATATATATATATATATATATATATATTTGTGCCTCCATGAGCCGTTTCAAGAACATTTTAATATAAATAGGTCAAACAGTTATATCAGATTGAGTTCTTGTCTCAAAATCTCCTTATGTTTCAAGAAGTCAGGGGCAGGAAAAGGAGGGCAGGAGGATGCTTGACATGTCTTCAATTGTCAGTGTCCTGAGTTTTAGGAAGGACTCGTGATGTTTCTTTTCAAGCAGTGTAGGCCACAGATCCTTTGACAGTACTTCTTATAATTTGTTTTCCACCAAGGATACAAAATTAGTTTGTATTGGTTGCTTAGAGTTTTACAATCATATGTCATTGCTTATGGAAAAGCATTTTTTTGGTCTGTAATATCCAGGCTTATGCTTCTTATATGAAAGGGAGTTTGTTATTTGAGCAAGATGAACACTGGGACATTGCGCTAAAGTGCTTCAAAAGTGCCAGGTACATTTTTATCTCTATGGAGTTTCTGGATAAAGAAAATAAATTTGTGGTTCTTCTTTTGACTAATGAAGCTGTACGGGCATGTTTTTTGCTAGTTCATCTCTTCTACTGCTTCATTACAAAATTTAAACTTTCCCAGCTAAGGCAGTAGTTACCCTCATGAAGACTTGTCTAGTGATGGCTAACTTCCTTTATTTTGACAGGGCCGTTTATGAGGAACTTGGAAAGTATGGAGATCTAGAGAACCAAGTTTTATGCCGGGAGCGGGTTGAGGAACTTGAGCCTAGCATAAGATATTGTCTGCACAAAGTTGGGGAGTCAAATCTACAGACTTCTGAACTAGTCCAGATAGGAGAAATGGAAGGGCCTGCTTTGGACCTTTTTAAAGCTAAATTGGAGGTGAGTATCTTTCATCAAGTAGGTAGTGTGGATATATATTTAACAACTGCTAGTAAAGCACGCTCCAATTTATCTCAAAGCAGAGTGTTCTGTCCTTTTCAAGTTTTGTTATCCTTGCTGCATTGCTCATGCCTGGATTGTTATTGATAATTTATCTTGATTTTCCATCATCACCAGGCTGTCATGGCCGAAGCTCGATCTCAACAGGCGGCATCTTTGACTGAATTTCATTGGCTTGGTCACAGATTTCCTATTTCAAATGCAAAGATTCGGGTCGCCATACTCAAAGGTACATGCCTCTTAGATGTATAAGTAGTAAATACCATAGCTCAGAGTGATTTTCGTGTGGTTTGCCCTTCCAAGTCCCAACTTGGTTAGGATTTGTTCATGAGTATATATCCTAGTGGACTTGAGTAAATGCCCAACTTGGTAGGGTGAAATAAACTGTACATTGTGGTCCAAGAAATGTCCCTTGACCTTATTGTTTCATTTTCTTTTCGTATTAATTGCAGCAAATAACACAACCTTTATCCTAAATTGCAATTACAACATGACTTTGAAAATAACACAACCACTTTTATCCTAAATTGCAATTACAACATGGCTTTGAAAATGTTGCAATTACAACACCACCGTTTAATTCTTTTGAAATTACAACATCCTTAAATTAGCCATTTTGTCAGCCTAGTTTTTTTTCAAATTTGTCCAGGTGAACAGAACTCCTAGTAGTGTATAAAACGACATCTCTATTAAAAGATGATGCTGCATATCACTGCTATGATTATACTCACGAATTCTTAAACTCACATAAACCAAATCTCAAACCCTTTTGCTCGACTTTTTTTGATCAGCCCAGGAACTGGAGAAAGATACTAACGGTCCAGGAGCAGATTCCATACCTGCAGAGAAAAAACTAGCCATATTTGACAAAATATTTGCTGCTTATAGTGAAGCCAGGAGCTGCATAAGAAATGACTTGGTGAGTGCTGCTTTAGAAATTTCTGTTTATCCTATGTATTTTCTATGTGTAACAGTTTTATGCATTAATGATGCAGAATAGTGGCAGAAGGCAAAGATTTTTGTTTCTTTTTCTTCTTTTTTTGCCTGGAAGAGAACGAAAATATTTTGAACATAAATCAGGCAATTATGATGAGTTTGACAGTATTTTTTTCTGCTGTAGGCTAACACAGGTAATTCTGAGAGCATTAAGGATGACTTGAGTGGCCTTGATAAAGCTATTGGTGCTGTCCTAGGAGAAAGAACAATTGAACGTAACCAGTTGCTTGTGCACATAGCAAAGAATAAACTAAGTAAGGTTCGTGATGACAAAAATGAAAAGGTTACAAAACCTGAAGAGCTTGTCCGGTTATATGATCTCCTGCTACAGGTGAGTACCAATATACTGACAATATCTTCATATTAATATCAACTCTGATTAATTTTTAAAAGCTAAGCAGCTTCTTTTCAAACAGAATGCTGCTGATCTTTCTGATCTGGTTAGTTCGGGAAGAGATAGAAAACCAGAAGAAGTGGCCCTCAGTGAAGAATGTGAACTGAAAAGTTTAGTTTTCAGAGCAGAAAGGTTTGTCCATTGTAATGTTTTGTTTTCCATTATATTACTTCCTTCTTCCAACAGTTTATGTTTCATGTTGCTTTAGTTCTTCTTTTGGTACCCAGAATTTTCATATTGGCATCTTATACTTTTCTAATTCTAAAATTTTCTACCTCTCCTCATAAAGTAAAATGATACACCACTTAATTTTTTGTATGCTATACCTACCCTCAACTTAATAGCAGTTCAGAAATTTGTTGTTTATGAAACCATTTCACATTTGTAGTTGGGCATTCATTGTCTTATGAGATAATTGTCATCCTTCATTTACCAGATTTAGTTTTTCTTATTTACTTGTTTCTTGCGTGGTACAATTAGTGAATACCTAGATCTTTTTATAGCATCTTCAAGATCCCTGATTAACGAGTCTCCTGTTTTTCTTAGCTCCTTTTTCTCTGAATGGCATCCTCTGGGTATTAATCTATTCATCACTTTCCTGTAGGTGCTTTTACTTGGCAAAATCTTATAGTTTGGCTGGAAAGAGGGTAGAAGCATATGCTTTGTTCAGCAGAGCTCGTTCCTTAGTTGATGATGCTCTTAAGAAGCTTCAGAGTTCGACCGATGCTGATCAGGTACTTGCATTCCCTATACTTCAGTATATTCCTATTCACTGCCAGCTCACATTATGTTTCCTTTATTGGCCATGCTTCCTTTCTAGCAACAACTCATGTTAATTAAATGGAGACATTATTCTTCAATCACAAGGTTGCCTATTTGAATAATATCAGTTACTAAACAGTAGGGATATTTTACATTTGCAGTACCATAATTCATTTGAACCTTTTGTTGCTAGTGGCCAGTGCAATTTGCTTGAATCTAGTAAGCTTCATGCATTTTAAATCCTTATTTTGGGACTTCATTTCTGACTCTAATTCTCTAAACAAATATTTGGTTTATTACAGGTTGCTATCAAGGAACTGAAGATGCTTTACAATGATTGTCGATCCAACATTTGTATAGAACATGCAACAGGAGTTATGGAGGAGGAGAAGGCTCCAGAAAATCTTTCTAAAAAGATCTCAAGTATCTCATTAACAGGAAGTGATAAGAAGGTATGTAACGTAACTTTAGCTTTTCCTTGGCTTGGTTCAATCTGGAAACTAGTTAATGATTTTGAGAGTCTAGTATATCTTCTTGTACACTAGCTTGTTGGTCAGAAGGATTTATAATTTATCTTTTGGCCTATGTTTAGTTGAACAAATTTGTTAAATCAATTAGTTGAAAATTGAACTTATAGCAATTAGAAATTTTCAATCAATTGGCAAAGGGTTGTAATAGCATATTTTATTACTTCCCTGAATAAAACTCACCTGTTTCTCAGCCACCCTTAATTAATGAGATTATGTATTCAATTGTACATTTAAATCGTGATAAGTGCTGCATCCATAGACAAAATAAAACAAAAACGGAAAAAGATGATCCTTGCTCCTTTTAGGTTAGCTTAAGTTTTCAAATGATTCTTTTGTGACAATTCCACATATTAAACAAAGGTGGAAATAGGTCCCCATAGATTGAGCCTCCTGACAGCTAACCCACTTAGTGCTGTGGCTTCTGGAATGGGGTTGAGGCTGGTAATGGGTTCTGTTTCTCAAATTTGGAAGGGCTTGAGAGTGTAACATGTCTTATCCAACCCACCCAAAAAACTTTCCTTTACTTGTATATCTATAATACGTATCTGTATAAAGGCTTATATTATCTAAATTTATTTAATAACATGTTCTAAGAATTAACTATGTGAAATAAGACTAAAAGTTATGAATGGATGTATTTGGCTGGTGTATGGTCCAAAAATCTCATATCTCTAGTATGTGTTGGGATTGGTTTGAGCAGATGGGTTTTCTCATATTTGAGTGGACATGTCCTACATTTTGCCAATTGCCATCCTTAATTTTGGATGATAAATAGAGCTGACTTCTGCAGTCAAGTAAAACTCATATGTTGATCACGTGTCATTCACATATTAATCAAAATTAGTCTTTTGTTGTCAAATGCCAGTGAAAGCTTAGGGGCATTGGTGGTGGCAACTGAAGCTATTTTCATCAACTAAGAACCCCATTGGTCTATCTATATCTCTGTTGCTACAGCCTTTCAGCTTATATTTTTAACGTTAGTGTCAAGGCAACCTCAGGTTTAGGAAGCTCACCATCTGAAAATGATCATGATGGCTTACCGTCAAATTTACTTGCACAATCTGAATCATCCAAATAAAAGATTATAAAATCAATCTTACATATATAATGGTGTATTATGTATATAGCCTAGTATTACATTATTGCTCATAATGAATTATCATTTGCTATCTATTTTTGGGTATATCGACTTCATTTATAGACTTGTTGAGCAGTTTGTTTGCTGTTTATAATTTATCCGTGTTTAACTCGGTTTGTTTCACAGCTTGAAAATCTGCTCATTGAGAACCTGGACAATTATGAATCAGCTGTTGGCGATCCTACCACAAAGTCAACCCCACGCATTTCAGTCTTCCCGCCTGCCTTTCAAGCAGTCCCACGCAATCCAGTTGTCATGGACCTTGCCTACAATTCGATCGATTTCCCGTCACTGGATAACAGGATGAAGAAAGACAAGAAAGGATTGCTTAGTAGGTTTTGGGGATGAATATCTTCTTCATTGCGTCTGGATTGTAGAGATCTACAGACTAAATCTAGATTTGGCCCTTCTTACTTCTCTACCATTATTTGTGTTTGAAATTTTATCAGGGATAGAGAGCTTGGTATTTAACTGGAAATTTTGACTTCTCAGACTGTAAAACTACAGAAACTTGTAATTTGGGTAATTGTTAATTTCCTCAAAACTAAATAACACATTCAAGAAATCGGTCTTGTTGGTGTTGAAATTTAGCAAAATATACAAAATGTAACAGAGATCATTTTATCGTATGCTTGTGGAAGTTTGTTGATGCATGAGTCTGTGGAAAAGTTATGTTTTGATGGGTATAAAATATGCAAATTTTATCTTGAGATGATTACTACCAGTTGATGAAATTTACGAGAAATCAAAAATCACAAATAATGAGAATATGCCTATCTATCAACCTTCTTTTGTTATACTTAGTAAACTTGTATTATACTTTCCAACTCAACTCAAACAAATTTTCAGGTGTTGGTCAGCGAAATGTGGTTGCTTATATATGTACATTATACATATATTCAAGATGAATCAAAAGGATGGAGAAAAGAAAAGACAAAGGATCAAAATAGGAAAATATTCCTTACTTTATTTTACGTGGAGAAGATTAGTGGACCTAAAATAGAGCGATTTCACGAGATATATTTATTACTTTGGTACTACATTTAAGGCGTGAAATGAAGATGGCTTGTCTTCTTTGTGTGTGTGTGTGTGATATGATTAACCATTATACCTTTTTAGTTCATGCAAATGATAAAGGATATGGGCCCTTTTTCCATTTAAAAGAGTAAGGTTTTACCACATAAATATGTTGAGTGACCACACAAGTAAGAATGCTTCATCCTTAAAAGGCAAAAATAATTAGGTGGGAGTAGATAGAATTATCATAACCTTTTGTGGACCATCAACCAATATAAATTAAATTCCGTTACATGGCTCGATTATTCATTTTCATCAACAGTCTGTACAAATTGGTTGGGACTTGGGCGTCCTTGTTCTATATTTGAACCAAACAACACTACATTTGGGGGTTAGTCCAAGTTTGTAAATGCAAGTAGAATCTCCCTTACAAAATGAATTACTCAAAACCCATGTCATAAAATGGAAGAAAATGTGCAAAATACACTAATTAGTGAAAAATGCAACTATTAGAAGCACTTGAGCTTTTCACTAGTAGAGTAGCATATTGGTAGTATAAAATCACCTAATTGAAAGTATTTAGTTATCGTCTATATATATAAAAGAAAATGATCAAGTAAGTTTTTTTATCCATGTGTTAACTAAAAATCAATTTGGATAATTGATCTTTACATGATATAGGGTTGTAATGAAAAGAAACATTAATGTGATATATAAAAAGCATGACTTTTAGTTAACACATGGAGAAAAGTATTTTTATAGCCACCTTATATATATAGGGTTGGATTCCGGTAGTACCCGATCCTTAAGTAGTATATAGTATCTAATCTAGACCATACATTTTGAACATGTGAATGCACCATAATTTGACAAGTGACATCCAATTTTTTATTTAATTATTTTTTAAATTTTCGCAAAGGATAAAATGGATATGAAAAAAAATCATCTCCTCCTCTCCTCTGCTCTTCTTCTTCGTTTTTTTGGGCACCGACAGAGATGTAGGATAGCAACAACAGCGGCGATAGCAACGAACATCAAATTTTAGAGAAGAAAAAATGAAGAATAAGATTATGAGAAGAAAATTGAGGGATTTTGAGGCAAAATAGAAGAGGATTCTAAAAGAAGATTGAGGGATCAAGAGAGAAGGTGGTTACGACGGTGGTTTACAGTGGAGTTCGTTGGTAATCGGAGAAGGAGATGGTGGAACTGACGGAGAAATATGTAGGAGAGTTTTGTTGTCGGATAATATATTCATGCATATAACAAATATAAACTTGCATGGTTGCTACGACGGTGGTTTACTGTGAAGTTCGTTGGTAATCGGAGAAGGAGATGGCGGAACTAGGCGGAGAAATATGTAGGAGAGTTTTGTTGTCGGAAAATATATTCATGCATATAACAAATATAAACTTGCATGGTGGCTACGGAACACAAACATGCATATGACAGAACACACCCATGCATATAACAAAACACATTCATGTACATAACAAAACACAAACTTGCATGTTTGTCACAAAACAACATGCAAACAAAACATACCCATATATGTAACAAAATATAAATATACATGTTGGCCAATTGGGGAGAGCGCGAGTATGCACTATGGCGACGCATGAACACGAGCGCACGTTGGACGCGCGCTTCCAACATACATGTATGTTTGTGTTCATTTATATGCATAAGTCAATTCAACTATATGGATGGTTTGTTTTATTGTATCACATAACAAATTAAATTACTAATCTACCTTTACTGTAGCAAAATTAACAAAAATAAGCTTAAAAATTCAAAAAAAATCTTCACCATAGGATCTATGAGATAGTACTACATACTACTTGAAACTTGGATTATATATATATAATTTCACTCGAGGTTTCAATTATATGGTGAACTCGTTGCTAATTATTTTATGTACAATATTAATGTTATCTTAATATAGTTAGATATGAGATATGTGATACACTCTCCTCGTGAATTGTACATGGTACGATGTGGTCCGTTGGCATGCAGATTCACATAGTGATTGCACAACATTTTGTGCGCAGGGGACAGGTGTTTCTCATTTCATAACTATTTTGTGGAAGGGATGATGGAGGTAAAATGTATTATTGCCCTGTCTTTTTTTGTACATGTTTGAAAGTTCCACTTGTCTAAACATGGTTCGTGGATTGGCGATGTAGCCATTGATGGGATTGGAGAGAAACACAAGAGAATATCATTATTCATTTTTGATTCCATCTTCCAAAAATGGGTACTCAAACTTTCTAACTTTTGAAAATATGTTGTTGTATACTTGTTGTTGGACTTGGAGCACAAGTTGATGTGTCTATTTTACATGATAGTGTCGCTAAAATGTCACTTAATTAGTATTCACTTTCTTATTTCAAAATTATTATTTTCTCAATTCAATAATGTATGTACACAGCAACTTATAATACGACACATTCATATTATTGGGTAACTAGTATACCTAAGTGATTAATACGTTGTAACAACCCAAACATTGTAGTTCAGCAGTATTCCTCTCATTTGTAAAAATGAATGATCGGAGTACGATCATTCATTTTTACATATGTACTTTTTATAATATTTTTAGGAGAATGTCCTATCTATTATTCTTAAGTTTTCAATTGTAACAAAATTTTGCCAATCACATTTCCCCGTCTCCTGTTGTTATAATCTGTAGGTACTAATCTTAATTATGTAAAATTAATTTAAACTCAAGTAATGCATAACTTTAAAAATTATGAATAGAAGGTATAGAAAACCAACAATGTTAATTATGTGTCATGAAGTAGTATATAATATTCGAATTCTCCAGTTCCACTACTTTCCTGAAACACTTTTCTTCTGTCGCATTCTAATCATTACCTTTATAAATTACTATGTTACTCGTCTATATCATTATTTGATAGGTATGTTAATCGAGTCATTCAGTTTGGGTTAATTAGACTGAATTTTTATCTAGTTTGAAATTTTTTTGCACTAACTTTAATTTTTTTTGGTTTTCGGAATAGTCTACTGGACCATAAAATTTATGCAAATAAAAATAAAAATTATATGCCATATTCTTGTGAAAAGAAAATTCGTATTTTTTCAATCATGACGTTTGACCGGGGATGGTCCGACAAATAATAGCGCAGGTAAACAACAAAATTGACCATTTTTTCACTATGGAAAATTGAATATATCAAAAAGATACACAATATATCATTTATAAAAATTATTATTATTTATTAAAATTTGGGCCTCAAAGTTTATAACAAAATTTTGGGACATTGGATATTTATTTTTTGAAGGAATATTTAGATTAATATAAGATAATATATAAAATTTTGCCCCCCCTAAAATGATGGGCGCAATCATGCCTACGTCGTCCCTCGTGAACGACCTGGTTTGACCTTGTAGGAGATGTAAAATGTTATTTTAATATCAGCTCACATAATAACTAAAAAGAATGGGAGATAATGATTGGATAATTTTGCCTAAATGACTCATTTTCTAATATTTACTTCAGAAAGTTTTCATCAAGGTTAGAGTAAAAGACAGAGAAGTGAAATGATAATGAATGCGACTTTGTAAATCAAATACACTCTAGAAGCATTTAATGCAAATTCTTATCATCAAAATCAAAACCAAAATAGTGAAGTTTGAAAATAAAGGAAATTTTTATTAATCAGGCCAACCTTATCATACTAAATTTATTTTTAATTCGTACCTACCGACCTTTGGGTTGAAAACCTTGGTTCTTTTTTTCGATCTATTCATATAAACTCATTAATTTGAAATGTAATAACATCCCTATTATTTACTATAGTTACACGTGTGAAATATGAAATGAATTTAATTAATATTTAGTATATATATAAGTTATATACGTGTATGTTTATTAATAAATAAAATAATCATAGAAGAAACAAAAAGTAGTTGCGTCATGGACCATCACACGTTTGATTGTTCGACTAGAAAAGTGAAAACATTATTGTACCACTTTACAATCTTTATCACCTTATGTAAATAAATAGCTAAGCAGGCCTTTTATGTTTGGTCCTCCACTTCAATTTTTCCGATGCTTTAATTTATTTTTCTTAATTTATCATATATATTTCATTCGGTAAAGTTTTATATTACTTTTACTTTAATAATAAAAAAACTCATATCACGAAATTATGAAGTGGGTGACTACTTGGCCCACTTGTGATTCATTTTCACATTTTTTGGTGTCTTATTGTGTACAACTTTTCTTTTTTCTTTTTGTTGAATTTTTCTTGCTATTTTTTTGTGATTTCAATTTCTTGTATTTTAGTTTAATGATATACTTAATAATTATAAATTTTTATTTAGTTTATACAATTATTTCTTCGCACTTTATTTCAATTTTTTCCAATGCTTTAATCTATTTTTCTTAATTTACGATAACATCATATATATTTCATTTGGTAAACTTTTATCTTTCTTTTACTTAATCAATAAATTCTCATATCACGAAATTACGAAGTGGGTGACTACTTGCCCCATTTAGGATTGATTAGTTTCACATTATTTGGTGTCCTATTGTGTTTCACTTACCTTTCTTTCTTTCTTTTTAAATATTTCTTCCAATTTTGTCTTCGATTTCCATTACTGGTATTATAGTTTAATGTTATACTTATTAATTAGAATTTATTAACTAAGTGTATACAATTATTTTCTTAGAATTTAATTTCAATTTTATTAGTTAATACTTGATTATTGGGATCTATAATTTCATATATATTTTTTAAATTTTTAATTCTTGGTGATAAATATTTATTATGATCCATTATATCATTATAACTTTTATTTTATAACAATTTATTTTATAAAAATAGATTTAATATTGAGACGCGAGAGGGACACATTAAACATTGCGACAAAACTATTACTTTAGTCTATTTGGGACGGTCATGTGATAAAGTAGGTTTATGTGGTCAAAAGATCACATATTCGAATCTCACTAATGTCTCTATAAGTCTGAGTTTGTCACACTTAGTTTCTCAAATGTGTTTCTTATATAGTTTGAAGGCTATTTGCATAGGAACGTGAGGAATGTTACTTTAAAATCAAGATCTTTTAAAAAGCTGCAAAAAAATGTTTTCCAAGGTAATGATAAAATATTAAAAGTATATTTTTTTGTAAAACATAAAATAGTGAGAAAAAGTTCGAATATTCGGATCAAGTAAATATTCAACTCGCGTACATCAAAATTAACCGAATTTCTAGCGTTTCATAGAAAATGACTTCCAACAATACTGCTGGCATCTGATTAAGCAAGCTGACCAACTTCTTATTTACAATTAATCAAATTTCCTTATAGATCAAAACATGTATAATTATCATTAATCAAAGATTGATTAGATCTACCAATACCTCATTCAAATACTTTTAACATTGAAAAGTGAGGCACCGATGGAAACTTAAGTATTTACTTTTTTTTTTGGAATACAAACTAGTATATTCTTCATTTGATTAATTAATATAATCTAATAATTAATTGGACCGTCTTAAGAGAATTTAATATAGTCATGATTGAGATCAAATCGTTGTCTTTATGTACAGTATAGTCGAATTGCAATCTTTTTGTGCCAAAAGAAAATGACAGAAACTTTTATTTGTTGTCTTTAATTATTTACTAACACAAGAAAAAGGTGTTCGAGTGCAGAGGTTCGATTTTTCAATGCCACATAAATATATTATTTAAAACATAAAAAAGAAAAACTTTTACCTTTTCGGACATTTAAAATTCAACAATACTAAATTCTTTAAATCAATAATTACCATGATATCATTATTTTTCAACTACAATATATGTTTGACAAATAATATTATAGATGGCAAGCAACCCTTTACCTTTCAACTTCCATTTACATTTTGTATCGAGTCAAACTGAATGTATGATATTACTTCCACGCCACAAATATATATAAACATTTGAATTTTTGTATAGAGAAGAATAAATAATTTGGTATGAGAAACAGGTAGGCCATCTTAATATATGATTACCACAAAGTAGTCGACACTTAAACCATGTCACTATATATTTTAGAAATGTGGACTCAATCATGTAAGAGTTAGTTAAGTCCTAAATATTCAAGATTATCGTGTAATTAGATAAGAGCTGTCTCAAATTATGTGGTCTAATCTTGTGGAGTGCAAGAATTAACTAAACATGATTCCGTCAGCTTTGAATAGGTATAGCTCCTCAACAACTGGCTTCTCATTTATTTATTTTATGTTTGTTTATTCAAATGGGAAAATGTTTGGATTCAACAAGCAACGGATTCAAACCTATAACATCATATCAAATTCACAGTCACAATTTCAAGGAATTTAATAGAACCGACTATGCTAACTTTCAAGCTTTGATTGTTACAAAAATATTATATACATACATATATATATGGAGACATTTAAATAAAGTGATATTCTTGAAGCCAAATGTCTAAAGTTCAAATTATACCAACGTGTTCTAGGCCAGCCAAACACATGTCGCCCTGATTTTTACGCCTTCTATGTGGTTTGCTGGAAAGTTTTTCACACCTAATTTTTCAATTATGATTAATTATCTCTCTTGTGTGATTTGTAAGTCATTTCATATAGGAACGGGAGTTTATCATGTGTGTCCATATTAATCGCTACGGACTACCCACATCATCAAATTTGTTGTAACGGATTAGGATTATTGAGCAATTAATAAGCGAAACGTAAAACAACATGATTACGTGGTTCACCAACAATGAGTTGGTTACGTCCACAGGCGTAAAAGGAGGAGAACAGATTTATTATACGGCTAGGGTTTCAGAATTACAGATTACAGCTCTCAAATACCATATATATAGTATTAAGAGAATAAACCAGTTGGGCTCAGCCCAATACGACTAGTAAGGCCCAATACAAGTGTTAAGGCTCAATACTGCATACCGACCCCGTCTAACTATTCGAAGCGGTAGATAATTTCAAGGCATATCAACAAAATTATAACATGTTTATCTATGATTGAGAGAAGAACGTAGAGTTATAAATTTGAAGAAAAAGAAAAAATCAAATGCATAGAAATATGTTTTAATTTGTGAATTATAAGTAAATATAAGTGAAATTTAATTTCTCTATTGCAAAAGTTCATCATTGGAAATATATGTGTATATATTCATTTCGAGTATAATTCAAAAGAATTGGTAATACTATTCCGAAATATAAAATATTAATACGTAATTCTGAAACTATTCACCATTTAGATTACAAAATTAATCTTATAATTTTAGTAATATAATTCATAATAATACTATTAACTTTTCATATTGATATACATCTATATGATTTTCAATAAATTGTAGATGATGTATGATGAATCATATTATATAATACACACATTTTGAAATATATTTTAGAAAATTACATATATGATTTTAGAATAAAAAAACACTATTCAGAATCTTATTGCTAAAAAGGAATAATTTATCCTGTACTTTTGTATTAGTAATTCTGAAAATTAGTAATATAAATATAAAATAAATTAATAAATAGAGTGAAGATAAATAGGGGTGAGCAAAATACCCGAAATCCGAATATCCGATCCGAACCAAACCGAAATGTAAAATTCGGTTCGGATTTTTCGGATTTTCGGTTCGGATTGGATTGCCATTTTTCAAAATTTCGGATTTTCGGATCGGATCGGATTGGATTTTTTTAATCCGAAAATCCGAATTATATATAATTTATATATGAATAATAATATTTTATTTAAATATTCTTAAATCTAATATAAATATATATAAGAATTAATAAAAATTGGTTTCGGATTTTCGGATTTTTCATAATTTCGAATTTTTCGGTTCGGTTCGGATATTTTTATAAAATTTTCGGATTTTGGATTTTGGTTCGGATCGAATTGTTTTCTTCTTAAAATTGGATTTCGGATCGGTTCGGATTAAAATCCAACCGAAACCGAACGCTTCACCCCTAAAGATAAAGAATGATGAAAATGGTGAAACCTAGGATTAGTCATTCAGCAGTGTTAGAGACATCTGCTTGACCGTTCCATCGACCTAACTTAACCTCTGATTTATGGAACGGCCTCTACTCGCCACGTGTCTCGAAATAGACTTACCACCTGATTGCTCACGTGGCGCATTGCCAAATGATGATACTAGACTGAAATGCCACATAATATAATAAGGAATTATATAAAAATACATACTTTTTCAAAAGTATGTCTCTCTATATCCATTTTAAAAATTTATTACACTTCATATTAATTTCATTAGTTTAATATATTTTAATTCAAACAAAACTAAAGAATCTCTCCGGTCGGGAGACAGTGTAATGATCGATCGGAAATAGTATAATTTTTTACTTGAGACTTCAAAATATCATAATTATTGAAAAAAACTTGAGAATCCAATGGAAAACTTTGTTTTTGGTCGTGAAAACTTTGTTTCCGATAGTGAAAACCTTGTCTCCGATCGTGAAATTTTTATCTCCAGTCGAGCGGAGACAATTATTTTCATTATTGGAGACAAAAATTTCACGATCGAAACAAGGTTTTCACTGAAATACAAGTTTTTTTTATAATTTAATATTTTTGAAGTCTCCGGTCGATCATTAAATTGTCTCTCGTCAATGAAGACTTCATATTCCATTTCAAACTTCCAAATGCACTGATTTTAATATAGAAAACACAATGATAACGAAAATCACATCACATTTCACTCAAAAATACATTAAACTAATAAAATGGACGTGTAGTAGCAAATTTTAGAATTGGTTATAGACTTTAGACACTTTAACAAAATGAGCATTTAAGTTTGTTCCCCTAATATAATCCTACCTCCCCAAAAATTTCAATTTTTTAAATAAATTGTTGAATGTATTGTAAATAAGGACCTCATATTAATATAGTATTAATTAAATTAATAATAAATTATTAGTAAAATTTATAAATAAATAATATTGTTGAGAGTAATAAGTAAGGTGTGGTGGATCGAAAAATTCTGTAAAACATGTAAGTGTACTATATCCTCTCTCACATGATAATATTTTATTAATATAAATTAAATTAAAAAAAATATTATCATGTGAGAGGTGAATGTAGTATACCTACATGTTCTATTAAATTTCTCGTGGTGGACGATAGTGGTGGATCATGAGTGATAAATAGTGTAAAAAAGAATTTTATTGAAGGTAATAAGTAGAGAGTATTGTGTGAGATAGTTTTCATAAATGAAATAGAAAAAAGTTTAAAGACGTACAAAAAGGAAAACTATGAAGAAAAATGAAGGACATATGGATTATTTAATTATTCTGGTGTATAATTATATAGCATATGAAATAATTATACAAAAAAACTCTTGTACATCTGTTCGACGATGTTGATAGAGAAAATTATCATTTGTCTTAAAAAATATCATTAATTCTCTATCATGTAATTCAAAAATATTAATTACATGATAAAAAGTATCATTTACACTGAAAAAATATCAACATGTGCACATGTAAACCTCCGCAGAATGGATCACCTCATAATTATAAATATTGTACACGATCAGCACTTATGAGACTTGACAAAATCTTCTAAACTGTACAATATTGTCAACCGCTTTAGTATTTTATATAGATTGCATTTTATTTTCTACTTTAATTTCATCGAAACATCTTATATACAAAATAAATAAAATATAATAAATATCCTTTTATGTTCCAATTTAACAACTTTTGATCGTTTTCTCAATAATGTCATAAAGTTTTATAATGACAAAATGATCTCAAACATTTAAGTATGTTCATAATAACGTCACATGTCAATTCGTCCTTTTAGATCCATATTTAAAATGTCATATTATGTGTTTAAACATGTAATTAAATATTACAATAATATTGAAAAAGTGCTTATTAATTTTGCCATAAACGCATATTTGCCCTTAACATGAAACTATTATCATGATAAAAGGAGATCCATCAGAATAAAACTAGTGTAAGTATATATTTATATCCTATCATTTGGGTTATCTTAAGAAATATACCATTGTTTAGATGATGACGAATTAATAATTATGACTTTAGCTGTCTTTTTTTTTTGTGTGTTTTATAAAACAAATACGTCCATCAAAAATTTGAATTTATTTTTTTTTTCAGTTTGTTCACCACAAATTATATTTTACTTTTTTGAACATGGTTCCCACAATTTTTACCCTCGGTATAATCACTTATTTATATAAGAATAATTACTTTATACTTATAATATGAGATTTCTTCTCTATTTATTTTACCATTATTATAATATTTTAAAATTTATACCATCAAAAGCAATATAAATTTTTGAACGAATGAGAGAATAAATTTTATTTAATTTTTCAAACATATAGATTAGTATTATACATGAGCGTCAACGAACGCAATAGGACAAAATGGTGACTTGGAAGGCGTAAGTGGGGGTGTCTAAACGGTTTTCGGTTAGAATCGGAACCGAACCGAAATCGACAAATTCAGTTAACCGAAAACCAACAAATTCGGTTATCAGTTCGGTTTCGGTTCCAGAGTTTAAAAAAATTTAGTTATTGGTTAACCGGTAACCAAACGGTTCGGAACCGAAAAACTATTTTTTATTTTTAATTATTAATTAATTAATTAAAAATTATGAAAATCAATTTTAATTATTTGTTAAATATTTTATTTATTAATAATAAGTTTGGTTTTTAATTACTCCTCAGTCCACCAAAAACGTGCATCGTTTTGGTGGCACAGTTTTAAGAAAAGCGTAATGAGTGTAAAGTAAATGTGTATAAAAAGGTGTGTCATTGGGATAATAAATGAATATATTAATGGATTGTGAGTGTAAAAAGGTGGGCCATGAGTGTTTTTTTGTAAATAAGTGGATAAATTGAGGGTAAAAATGTAAAGTTGGTGTTTCTAAAAAAGGAAAGTGCACATTTTTGGTGGACGGACCGAAAAGGAATTAAATGCATGTTTTTGGTGGACGGAGGTAGTATTATTTTATTTTATTTTATTTTATTTATTTTGTTATTAATTAATTTTAATTCAATTTTTTGGTTAACCGAAAACCGAACCGTCGGAACCGATCGGTTTTCGGTTAACCGAAAATTTAAAACGGTTCGGTTTTGGTTCCATTTTTTTTGGAGAAATTCGGTTTGATTAACCGAAAAATTCGATTCTATTAATCGAAACCAAACCGTTTAACAACCCTGGGCGTAAGAATGGGCCTCATGCTGTTTTTGGCATGCCGTGCAGAATCTTTTGTCATATTTTTTCATTACAAATACAACACGTAGGAAAATGCAAATAAACTATTTTTTTCTTTATAATATATCACCACGCGAAAATCTTGACTTACGTACTCTTTTTAAATACAAAAATCATTTCACAGAAATAATTGGATCTTTGAATTTAACTATGAACCAATACGTGTTTTTTTTTAAAAATTAACTAGTTTTGAAATATAATTTCTACAAGTTTCCTATTTGAGTTTTACTATCAGATCTCTAGAAAACGGAGAATAATTTATCTAAAATAATTAAAAATGATCTAATGTAATAAAAATTAAATATGGTTTACAATAAAAATATTCATTTTTTTTAAGATAGATGACGAGAGTATAAGCGAGTCGAGAAAATTCGTGGCCATTATTTATTTGGTTCGATAAAAGTATGACTCGTTTCATATCAATTTTTGTAATATTCGATATTGTAAGTTCGAGAGTCAGTTTGACTCAAGCTTGCTAGCTTAAATTCATAGAATATTTTATTTATATTTTGTAACTAGAACAAATCTATTTCAACAAAATTAATGAATTAAAATTATATTTAATCAGTTATTGATTTATTTAAAATTCCACACCAAACAGTCATCAAATAAGTAGATTTAACTTATTATCCACATTCAATTCGAGTAAAATCGTTCATATATATGAAACAATTTAAAAATCTTTAATCAATTCAAACTCGAAATAAAACAATGATTTAATTATAAATCTATTCGTACTAAACCTGATTCTAATTTGTACTCCTACAATTTACCTTTTTTTTTTCCTAGAACAAATGCAACCAATAGAAAACAAGGAGTTGTTTGGTGTTGAGCGCATGGAGAGACAGGCTAATATACTACGAGGTGCTCGAAAATGGTCGAAGTCGTTGAATAAGAGGATCACTATGACTATAACCCTCGGTAAATTTACCAAACCGAAAATAATTTATTTGATATTATGAATGATTAGTGACGGAGGGACCATTTCGTTTTATGCCCCACAACTACGATTATTGTCTCTTAATAGGAAACAAAAGATCGAGGAATGTGGTCCCCTCGACGTCCCTCATCTTCCACTGTTCTTCATCTCGCTCTCTGTTTTTCCCTCACTTCCATTCGGTTTGCAAGTTGCAACCAAGGTTAAGGATGTGAAAATTACTTTTGAGAATTGAGTGGGTCCATTTTTATTTTTATTTTTATTTGTAGTTATATATGCTTATTATTTTCGATGCATATTAGATAAATTTATGAACCCTCTAATTTTTTCTGTATCTTTTATATATTTATATTTATGTATTAAATTACAAAAATATATAACTTCTACCCCATCATTTCTTTTGAAAAGCATGGACAAATTAAACCAAATCAATGTTAAATAATTAAGAGGTCTCCACAATTATTTTTACTTGAGTTTTATATGTGTAGAAAGAAAAAAAATAGATTTGATATCTACTTATTCTATTTCACATCTTTCTCAAAAACAACCTTTCTATTTCATATCAACTATTTCAATCTTCACAAGACTAATTGAATACAAGTAATTATAGGAAATTGTTGTAAAAAACAATTCATAACATTTTTTTAAATAAAAGTTGTTTTAGTTAATCTACATATTTTAGCCCTCTATTCTTGGGGGATTGGCTTTGCCACCGGATAAATTATATTTAGAGAACCAGGTATGACAAAGCTAGAGACATTAATAAAATTTGAATTTGAGACCTTTGGTTTCATAAATACTCACTTTATCGTTAAACCATCCCAAAAAACCCGAATATGTCTATTGTCTTTCTCCAAACAATGGTCTAGGCAAAAAGAAGATAAGGAAATAAGTTGAATGTCTATTATTTCACCTGAGGTTGAAACAATTAAATTTCACAAAAATTCATATAAGATAATGGCCTAACAGGTTAAAATATGTGAGATGAGCGAAATCTTCATATTTAATTTCATATAGATTTATTCGTTCATACTATATATTCTAAGGACCTGTGAGTGTGCATGCGTGCGCATGTAATATAGTTTTATTTCAAAATCTAATTTGTTAAAGTTTGGATATTGCTACAAGATTTCAATGGTTGAGTTGGAATTAACAAACGAGTACAAATACATAAACAAGAGTCCAACTTTGAGAGATTTCTTTTCTCTATACAAAATTAGGCAATATTGAAAAGCCATTTTGAAAAATCAGATTCTCTAATTACTCTATCTTGCAAATTTCCTGCTTATTGAGCAAGTTTGTGAACTATGTACTAAGGTAGAACTGCGGTGGGCATGTCTAGGGATGTCAATGGATGGGTTTTACTCGAATCAGAACCAATAAATAAGTAATGGTTCTGGTTCTGGATCCGACCCATTAGACACTGGATCCGGACCGGACCAGGACCATCAACTATGAGTCTTAAGTGGTTTGGATCTCAGCGAATCTAGAACCAGAACCAGACCAGAACCGGACAAGAACCAGAACTAGAACCAAAACCGTTGCTTTATAATTTAATGTGTTATGAATGATTTTGAATCGATATGGATAATTAAACTAGCTCATTGACAAACCTATTTAAACTTAGGCTCGTCAATAGACGGGTTTTACTCGGACCGAACCAATAAATAAGTATTGGTTATGGTTCTGGAACCAAATCAGATCCAGACCGGACCGGACCATCAAACTATGGATCTAAACGGTCCGGGTCTAAAGCGGGTATGGAACCGGAACCAGAACCGTTGCTTTAAAATTTAATGAGTTTTGAACGGTTCCGGATCGGTCCGGGTAAAATCCATCCATTGACATCCCTAGGCATGTCTAGTTCCAATTACACACGCTTGAAAAGTCAAATCAAACACATCTAAGAATCTAAAATATTATGAACATTGATCTTCTATGAACATTGTCCAAGAAGATCGCAACGGTCACCACGATCTAAGCCGTTTTATCTTTTTATTGATTTTGAGATAAATATCAAATATGTTTGATTTTACAATAGGAATGTGAATTTTTATTAGGTGCATGTGGTGTATTTATATTTAATCATTTAGAAGTGGAGAATCTCAAATTCATGTCAAACAAAGATGTCTAAATTACTTGTTACATGTTCGAATCTTTTCTAAGCACTATGATATCTTTAAAGAGTTTCCTCACATGGCAATTATTTGGTATCATTTTCCACATCAAAATCTTCTAATTTAAACGCAATCTAAAGATATTCTCTCACCAAATGCAGATATTTGAATTGAAGAAATATTTCCTAAAATGCGATTGAATTATTCTTATCCTCGACGTGAAGTTCTACAATTTGATAAGAAAATAGTAGACAAGTGAAATGCTACAAGAATGAGTGGAGGCACATTTATTTCTTAATTTGTAAACTCTACTTTTCAATGTTGTCTCAAAACGGCTAACTAACACATCTTTGCTGATGCTGTATAGTGGGATTCTATTGGACAAACTGTATTTTGACTCAAAGAATTACTTTTATTTTAATTTATTTGTGATAATGGAGGGCCTTTTATGCGTTTAAATGTGACTATAAATGAAAGATTAGCGACTCATTGAAACAATGTACCAATACAAAAGAAATTCCAACGTGTGTGTGTGTTGGCCAGTGGTAAGTGGTTAACATAATCAAAGGTGGGTTCGAGTCCACCGTGACGGCCTTTAAAATTTATGTATTAAGTGATCAAAAAAAAAAAAAAGAAATTCCAACAAAAGAACATAATGAAACTTAAATAAAAAATTTCAAATACACGATCTTTACCTTTTTGGTTTTGCATATGACTTTTAATTTATTTATTTTTTGCAAATATATACTCCCTCCGTCCCACCCGAGATGACATATTTTTTTTTTTGGGTCGTTCTACCCAAGATGACTTGTTTCATTTTTAGGAAATAATTATCTCTTCAAAAGTTGTGAGATCTACCTATTTTTTATCAGTTTAATTACTTTATACATTTATCCTAATATAATCGTGTCAAAAAGAAATGTGCCGTATTGGGTGAGACGGAGGAGTATAATTTATATTGTTTGTAATTTCTTCTTGATTTCACTTTTTGATTAAACTGAAGATGACTTGGCACCTGGAATTACCAATGTGGACACACTGCTGCACATACAAAGCGATTTAGTTTTATTTTATGCAATCAAAAAGTTGTTTTGCCTTTTTCAAGTCATGCAATTATTTTCCAAATCAACTTTAAATTCATCAAAAAATAAAATAAAATAAGATTGCAAACAATGTAAAATGTTTTCAAATGTAAAATCTATATATTTAAAAATAATATTTGAATGTCCAGTGTAAAAGCAAAATCGAAAAATTAAATTTATATAATTTAAACCAATTAATCCATAAAATTTATGAACACCCAATAAAAACTTAACTAATGACCGACTTGTAAATGGACTGATGGAGTCAGCTTGGTCAGGGTGTGTAAAAAGAAAAGATAATGTGTATGACAGTTTTGATAAATTTTTTATATATTAATACATACATAATTAACCATTATCCAAAAGTCAATGATCACGTAATAGAAGTGCTTTATAACAGTTTAACTATTACTTTTTGAACTAAAATTTTGATAAAAAGAAAAGAGATCATATGTGAAATATGAAATGAATTTCAATTATTTTGGAATAAATTAAATAAATAATGAACAAGTTCAAACTTAGTTAGTAACTAAGCAATCAACTTTAATGGTCTGTTTTGATTGGTAAAAAAATAGTGTTAATTTAGAATATTATTTCTATGACAATGATTCCAAAGAAAATGAATTCTATAATTTATATCCTGTGTTTTGAAAAATGCTAAGAAAAACTGTTAAGATTTCGAATTTATATTACTAATTAAATTAATTGATGAATAAATATAATAATTAAATTATACCCACTTCGTCTATCAAAAAATTACATTAATTCTTTTTGGGTCTGTCTACAAAAAACTTGTATTTTCTCTTTTGGACATATTTTTACACTTACAATGTGGACCCATTCTTTACTCACTATAATTTATTAAAATATGTGTCATAAAAAACAATAAAAACTTTTAGTGAACAAGAAAAGTAATTATCAAAGTTTCAAAAACTTAGATAAAGATAAAGAGAAAAACGCAAAACAAATTGAAAGTTGGATGAGGGGACCACCAACCCAAGGGGTTCAATAGCTCTTTGGATTAGGATTTAGATCATCTGTCTCACAATTTTTTGTGTCTCATTTGTGTCACACTATAATTTTTTTTATTTCAATAATATATAATTACCGTGAATATTTATTATTGAAAATTGCAGTTTAAAAATTATATCCTTTAGCTATGGAGTAATCAATCATAATTAATTATTAACTAAACTACAAATTTAAATGTTAAAGTTAAATAGAAACCCTACTTCCAGGTAATAAATTCTAATTTATAATTGTAAAATTAAATTAAAACATGAGAAATTACAATTGAAGGACAAAAATAGTAGGACACCAAAAAATGGAATGGAGAATCTCCAGTGTCTTAGATCCCTCATCCCTTCATCCTACTTATATATATAGAGAATGATGATTAAATAAAAACTTTTTGACTGCGTGAACTAAAAATCAATATGATGCAAAGAAGTATTAATGCCATATATACAGGACTTTAAAAACTGAAGTATTATTGTATGCATAAAAAGCACTACTAAAAATCTAAAGAAATATACTTCATAGTTTCTATAAATGAGAGGAGTTTTTTTTTATAACTTAATTTTATATATTTGTGTGTGTCTATAGTATATAGAGATAATTATTGGCGCATCTGACATATATTTATCTAATACATATTTATAGGGATATGATAGCCTGTGAATTGTAAAATTTTGGCCAAATTCGAGATTTGCATGCGACAAAAAATTCTACTAGTAAATTATTATACTTTTAATTGATTTTAATTTTGTGACTAAGACCAATTTACGGAGTTTTAGGGTTCATAATTTTAGGAATTCTTAGTTGTGAAATCTTATATCATAGTTTATTTATTTTATTTAAATTTCAATTTTACCATGTTAACGTGTCCCACGTAGACATAATTATGCCACACCAGAGACAACTCAATCCTAATTTAGGAGTAAATCGCTCTCGATCGCAAAATCACAATCAATTACAACTATAATAATTTATAGACAAATTTTTTAGAGTGTGCAGAACCAAAATTTGATAATTTACACACTCTTCTTGTCTTTATATTTATAACGCCTATAATTAATGACTTCGGCGACTGAGCGGCTTTTGATCGGATCATAGGAGTTCAGATTTTCTTCTTTAAATATTAAATTATAGTTTCCATTAAAAATAAAAAAAATATAGTTTATAAACCGAAAGATATACGTCTGCAAAAGAAAATTGTAACCAATAATAATTTTGTCTCGGTTCTCTTTTTACATATGGAGGGTTTAATTAGCCACTCTTTTAAAACTTACGCTGGCCTATGCAATAGGTCACTTTATCTACACATTTGTTGAAGTATATATAGAATTATCCATCCTAATTACTTTTGTACAAAGTAGAGATTGGAAAAGCTAAGATAATCATGAGCTCAAAAATTTTAAATTATCACAATCCTAAATTCCCCCAATAATTTACTAATAATATTTAATAAATAAAATAAATGATCTCGTGATCAAATATTGCAAGCTCGACATTATTAAATATGATACATGACTTCCGTAATACAATTTAATTGATATATGTACCTCGTCAATTTAAGAGTAAGTTCGTTTGACAGTCCCCATCGTCGACATTCTTGAGTGAAAAGACTCTTGTGCCCTCGACCCAAGTCATTAAATACTAGTTACCGCTCTAAGTTGTGATGGTAAATAAATTTGAGCAAAGAAAATACTAACCAATCACCACTCCACACCTAAAGGGGGAAATGGAATGGGGACCAATGAAGGTCAATATTTTAAATGCATGATTACATTTGATAAGGTTAGAATTCAAAGCTTTTTCATGTGTTTGGCCTCTTGTTTACTTATCTTTTATATCTTTTTTCTTTCTTTATTCCCCTCAAATGAAAGAAAAATATTTGCTATAATTGCCATTGATAAGTCCATGCTAACCACGAAAGTGTCATTACATGAGAATTAGTGGCACATACTTAAAATAATTCCCACAAGAAAATTGTATTCATTTCTTATCACCAAATATGTATTTTTTTTTTCAATCTAACTGCACTGAATTGGAATTTTCGGAATATTTAATCTTTAAGTGAGCGCAAAATAATTTATTTATTCTTTTATAATTATTTTTGTATAATGTTTAGATAGATGTAAAAGAAGTCATCCTATTGGTCTCTTCATCCCACCCACTTATGAGTAAAATGAGATAATCCGTGTGACTTTGGGTGAATTACATATTATGTCTCGAATTATTGGATGCTTTTTAAATTGTCATGGGCTATGCATATTTACACTTTAGTATTGTACTATTAATGTGCTATTAATTTTGTCATAGAATTCAAATTTCGACAGCTGAAGAAATGCATAGGTTGCAAGTTGCAACAGCTGAAGTGGAAATTATCTCTCTCTCTCTCCCTCTTAAGCGTACCTTCCCACCCATGCGCCGCTTCAACAGTTGATTCTATATTTAACAGTTGATTCTATATTTATCTTCAACAGTTGATTCTATATTTAACTTTACAAATGAATATTCCATTTTTAAACCTTATATTACTGCATAAAAAAAAGTTAGAGGGATGAATAATGTCACTTTACATGTCGAGTGATACTATTCATTTCCTCTAATGTAGAGTGGAGTGAAGTGCATTGTTGGAAAACAAAACACTCTACAATAGAGTAAAAACTCTATTGTAAAGTGATTGTTGGAGATGCTCTAAAAGATCATATACTTCTTACGCTCCCTAATTTTCTTTCTAGTTTTTCGTTTTGGGATGTCCCCCGATTTTCTTTCTATTTCATTTATGATAATTATCATATCCTCAATGATATCATTTTCTTACATATTTTACCATCCATGATACAACATTATTTCTCCTTTTACCTCAACAATCCATTTATTTACATCTTCTACACTTTATGGTCCACCACTAACTAATTTAATATTACACTAATATGAAACTCTTATTTTATTCATAATACACTCAACAACTTTTATTAAAATTATTGACTAAGATTCACATAAAAGAATTTGGAAGACCGAAGGAGTATAATATAAGCACGGCAAATACGGAATAACCAAATGTTTGCCTTGTTTAAAGGATGTCAAACCCCTAACACATGTAACATTTAATAAATAACTAATTATAATTTATGATCTTATCTTTACTCTCTTTATCAATGCCCAAACCCCTCTTTGATCGATCACCATGTCACGAAATGAAAAAAATAAAAATAAATTGAATAATGGGACCGTCACGGTCAACCAGGGACCAAACTCAACCTTGAGATTTAGTCTTTTATTTAGGGACACATGTTACATGGTGATTGGGATCATTAATTTTTATTTTTGAATATTAAGATAAATGTATAATATTTGTTACATTATAATTTAAAAAACTAAAAATACTAAATTTTTTATTTTCAACAAATAAACATAAGTATTGGGGTATCGTAAGATCTGCTGATCTGCACTTTTTGCCCGTTTCAAAGCCATGTTGAAAGACTGTTCTTGGGGCAGTTTTGGTGCTAAATGTTTTGATCTGGATATTCTAAACTGATGACTGATACTGTTTTCCTGTAATCAGAGCAATATGGCTCTATTCCTAAGTTCAATCTACCTCTTTAATCATAATATTGTTGGTCATGCTCCCGAATGGTATCAGGTTGAATTGTTGGGTAGTTATTGATAAACCATAAAAATAAAAATAGTTGGATTGGATGGAATAATGATAATGTGGAAGATAGAGAAATTAATTAAATATTGAAAAGGTTAGATGGTTGCTAATAAACACAGTCTTATAATAGATTTTCAAAAATGACCCAACCTTCAAAATATGCTAAAAAACCTTTGGTCTTTCGACGAGAATTGCAAATATTGTATGAGAAAAAATATTGGGATAAAAAATATGGGCTGGAGGTAGAACACTTAGCTTCCGGATTGACGATTAACCTCAAAGACCAACACAAGTATTTTCAGTGTGTTTTGTCCTCACTCACATACTTCATTGGAAAACTTTCCAAGATGTCACCCAGCTCACTATTGCGCTCAAAGTCAAGCACACTTAACTTTAGAGTTTTCATGAGGTGAACTCTCAAAAGGAAGATTGATATGAGTAATACATATCAAATCTTTTAAACTCTTCTTGAATATGCAATCTCATACTTGCATATTCTCATAATCCCTCATTATGCTGCATTTTAATTCATTTATGTACCCCTCCGTTTTAAAACCTTAATCGAAGTCGCTCCTTGTCCATGCTTCTGTACACTGGCGATCACTTCGTATTTTTGTCCCGGGTGTCACAAAATAAGAAATTTCTAAGGTTAATTGAAATTCACGTGTTCGTAGGTTCATAGGATGTAGGAGGAATTTCTTCGAAACATATTTCGTTGTACCATTTATTGTTTTATTGTTTCTTGCTTTGCTGAGTGCATATTTTAACACAACATAGCTAAATAAACTCAGACTCAATCAAATAACCCACTTTAAGCTTGACATCTGCATGTATCTGATCTTATGTTCTGTTTTGCTTACAATATATGAATTTACTGAACGTTCAGTATTTCTGTTTCATCACCCCCCGTACACAAACTTTGAGCTTCACTGAACACACTGAATGGCAGTCCTTGTCTTTCAACACTAACTTAGAATGGCGAAGAATAATTGGTTCCTTCCTTGTCTTTCAATGAGAACGAACAACGACTTAGACATGCGACGAAATATAAATTATATATATATTTTCGTAAAATATTTTTATCCTAATTATTTAATTAAAATATTAATTAATTATTAATAAAATATAAGAATAATTGGTTCCCTTCATTGCGATGGTGTTAAAACTTAGTTGGGAAACAATGGAACACGAAAAAGCAAAAATATTTTTCTTCAAAGAGTGTTGTCAATGACAAATCCCCCTAGGGTGAGCAAAATACTCAATAATCGAATATCCGATCTGAAACCAAATCGAAATTTAAAATTATGTTAAGTTTTTTTTTTCTGATTTTCGGTTCGCATCGGATTGACATTTTTTCAAATTTCGGATTTTCAGATCGGATCATATTGGATTTCTTTAAATCCGAAAAAATCCAAAAATCTTAATTATATATAATTTATATATAATAATAATATTTTATTTAATTTTTTTAAAATATAATATAAATGTATATGAGAATTAACAAAATTTTGGATTCGAGTTTTTCATAATTTCGGATTTTTCGGTTCGATTTGGATTTTTTAATAAAAATCTCGAATTTCGAATTTTCAGATATTAAGTTCAGATCGAATTTTTTCTCTCGAAATTCGAATTAGGTAAAAATTCGAACCAAAATTCGAATGCTCACCCCTAAACCCCCCTCCCCCAGTTTCGCTTTTAAGTTATCTGCCATTTTAATTTTGTTTCCGCTTTAGGCCAAAAATTTTATTCACGAGTGCAAACTATTAGTTAGATGAAAATAAAATGTCGCTTTATTTGTATCGCACTTTAATTAATTTAAGGGCCATTTATAATCTTACGTACTCATACTTTGTTGGTCTTCTTATAGTAAATAGTTTCATATGACACGCACGAATCTTTTTTAAACTATTTCAAATATCAGCAATTACATATTAATTAGGGATTGGGAGTTAAAGGACTAAAACTAATAATCATGTAGGGTTATTTGTAAAACAAAAATGTCTTCAAATTGGTCATATTGACGTGTAAATCAATTATACAAATTTAGAAATAACGGAGTTTAGTTTATGGCCTTATATGCATAAAGATGCATGAATTTTGAATAGATTCGAAAAGGTTTGAAAAGACGTGATATAATAGTAATTACGAGAGTGAAATATTGAAAAGACAAATTAAGATTTGAGAAACTGTATATATTTTTTAAAACTGTATATTTCTTAAAGATAATTGACATGATGTAATAATAATTACCTTTAGTTTGATAATTGTCGATTTTAACTTTTAAGATATGGAGTTAACTTTTAAGATATGGAGTAATAGAGGTTGAGGAAACAATACCCTGCAGTAACTATTGATCATAGTTAGGTGGTCAGAGTAGAGTGGTTAAACGGGGGCAAAGTGCCGGGTTCGAGTCCACCCCGCGATCTTTAAAATTTCTGTATTTAATTGACCCAAAAAAAACTATTGATCATAGTTGATTATTTTGTACGTAGTTAAGGTTTATAACTAATATTAGGTACAATTTTTAGTGAATATTGTTTTTTATGGTTCATAATTATACTTAATTTGTAAGTTTAGTTTGATAGCAGTAAATTATGATTGATTTAATTATTTGATAATTAAGGCTATAACTGTATTGATAGATTTTGTTTAGATAGTGATTATTCACTGTGAATGAACACCTTATTTGCAGTTCTGTGAATCATTTACTTGTTTAATACAAGTAAATTGTTCTGTGAATGAATTTTAAAATTGTTAGGATTATAATATTTTTGGCTTTCAACAATTAGTGATCAAATACTAATTACGATTGGCAATTTTGTTAGCATCAAGATTTATAGTTATTTTTATTTTTAGTTTTTTAAAACGGATTTTTATTTGTAGTTAACAATTTTATTTTATTTTGAAATGTGCATTTCTTTTTAAATATTGAAAGGTGTAGTTAACAATTGTTAATTGTAGGCCTTGTTATTTAGTTGGTATTGATATATATAATATTCTCAGAACGTTGATATTCTTCTTAATTCAGAAATGTTTGATATTGTTCTACTAAATTGAAAATAAAAAAACTTAGACCTTCCACTTATTTTATTTTATTTTTAAATTTAAATTATCACATTCGATATTGTTCTACTAATTTTCTTCTCCTAATTAACATCTTCATTCAATTTGTAAAAAAGTCTTAGACCTTTCATTTGTATTTATTTTTTCCTTTTTAACTTCAAACTATCACATTTAGAGATACAATTGACTTCTAAGTTCTACGTAGGACCACATCGCCAATCGTAATTAGAGACTTAAAAAAAGAAGAATTAGGCACAAAAGAATACTTATATTTAGCTATTAATTAGCCAACCAAACCTATAAAATGTTAATGCATTTGTTCACAAATAAATTACATTGATGACTTATCAATTGGGGTATTCATTTTTCTAGTTGTCACACACACACACACACAAATATATATATATATATATATATATATATATATATAGGAAGGATTAATGTAAAAATTATTTTTATCATGAGAATTAAAACATTATGAATTCACTATGTAAATTGATGAATCTGAAAAATTTACTGAATCCAAAAAATGGAGTGTTCACGCCTCATAAGATTCGAACATGAGTAAAAAATTTTGAATTTTTGGATTTAGTAACTTTCCCAATGGATTCATCAACTTTCAACTCAAATTCATTTGGTTCTTAGTTTTTAGGATAAAAATGATTTTCATTTGAACATAATATATATATATATATATTAAAGTCAAATGTCTCGTATATACAATTTATTAAGTTAGAAGATGACTAAGATAATTTAAAATAAGTTATTTCCGCAAAGAACTGCCAGAAAAATATTGTTTCTGTTCAAAGACAGTATATAAATTTCCCAATAAATCCAAAGTTAGAAATATTTGAATCTCTCAAGAAATGCACCAAATTTACTTTAATTCATTTTTAGTCCTATTCGTGATTCCGTGAATATATTTTATGAACAACAATACATTTAATTATGAAAGTGAATATATATTAAGTTTTTTTTTTTTTTTCTAGTAGAGGCGTTCAAGATTTGATTTGATCAACTTAGGTTAAAATAATTTATACAATGGTTTTTAAGCACGTCAAGTTATTAAGGAATTAAGTGATGCTACAATAATATATTATATCAAAACTATCTGGATTCAACATGTGTAATTTATTTGGTTGGTCTGACGAGTATAAGATTAAACAAAATAAAATCCAATCATTATAAACATCGAACCACTATAAAGTTAAAATCATAACTAGCTAAAAAAAAGTTATAACTACTCAATATCACAAAGCACTATGTAACTATCTCGAACTAGTTAATTTATTAACGAAGTACAAAAATATCAATATACAATATACATTGGTGTTTCAGTGTGGTTTAAAAAGTTCATGATATATATATAAAAAATGGTGTTATAAACAGACAATTATTAAACGGCGTTATTCCATCACATACATTTAATGCCATTAAGCATGTTCTCATAGATAGATCTTATCGCTCCAAACCTAATATTTTTCACCAGATACTTTTGAAGAAAGAAACAACGCTCCGTTCGCTAAGATTCCTTATATATTTATAGGGCGTTTACTTTTAAAGATTAGTTTAGATAAATAAAATTAGTATATGTTAATCAATTATTTGCTTTCATAGGTTTAAACTCTGAGATATTTTAAAATTCTTGATAATTTATATTATTAATAATTGTTATTATTTGAATTAATTTAACCTAATTTATATTTTACTAAAAAGTATAACTAGAGAAATCTTAGTAACGAGGATAAAAATACTTAATCATGTATCTTATTAATTATGAGATGTAAACGATTTCTTAATATGAACTTTGGATACAATTCACAACCTTTGTATTTATAATACATTTATTAGAAGAAAAAAAGAAGGATAGTCAATATATTTTCAAATATTCAATTGAGACAGCAGGTGCAGGCGTAACCAGTTTTTACTCGGGGTTAAAAAGTTAAAAACATTTTATTCTTATTATAAGAAAAAGTTAAAAGAACAATTTAACTGTGGCCTGAACAACACCCGTTTTCATCGCTCTGGTTGTCCTGAAGCCCATGACCCATCTCTTTCTCTCTCTCTAGTTTCTCTCTCATCAACTATTAGCTAACAGAGCATCCCACACCTTTTAAGCTCCCCATGCTTCAAGATATCCTCACTACACCTCCACACCCACACGAACTCCATTGAAAATATCTCATAACAAATCCTCCCAATTCGTAGAACATTTTCCGTTCATAATCCTGTCCGCTAGCGTATAGTCGTCAGGATTTTTGCCCTTTTCTGCTTGTTTTCCGGTGGAATTTTTGTTTCTTGTTTCATCAATTTTGCTGTGGGCTCGGGAGATGAGAGATCTGGCTCGGAATTAGGGCGCCTGAACAAATGGATGCTTCTGAGGTTTTGATCAAAGGGTATAACGACGTCGGCAGTGGCGATCCCGCACCGGGGAACAGGAATTCCGACGCCGAGAGAGGTAATTCTGGATGTAGTATCGACGATTTTGATGATGTGTAGCTCGTGTTTATCGGATTTCTGAATTTGCTGTTTTGTTTTGGTAGTGGATGCTGAGAGAGCGTTGTACACAGAGCTGTGGAAGGCGTGCGCCGGCCCGCTGGTGACGGTGCCGCGCGAAAATGAGCTTGTGTTCTACTTTCCACAGGGTCATATAGAACAGGTTTTATTCTGTTTCCAATTTTTTATTTTTGGTTTTTTTATTTTGGTTTTTTTTTTTAATTATTCCGAGTGCCTGATTGACTATCGATGGGTTTTGCAGCTTCAGTTGATCTAATTTAGTCATCAGTTCTGTGATTTGTGACATTCACATGTGAAATTTAGTTATTTTCTGATGGTTTTAGAACTGAAATTTTGTCAGGCTGAAAACATCTTTGAGGGATGGTTCGAATAAGGATTTCCTTTTTTTTCTCAAACATTTGTTAGTTTTTCTAATTGGAAAGATATTTATTTAACTCTCTGCTCATAGTTTGTGGGTTCTTGGTTGCAGGTCGAGGCATCCACTAATCAGAGCTCGGACCAGCAGATGCCAGTGTACAATCTTCCTCCTAAGATCCTTTGCCGAGTGGTTAATGTCCAGTTGAAGGTACTCCATATTTTGGTATAATTATTTCTGGGAATTATAAATTGAGGTATTGGATTTTTGGGATTCTATATAGTTTGTTTAAAGGTTCTTGTGTTTCATGTCTTACTATGATCTTGTGCTTGTTTGGTGATTAGGCCGAAGCAGATACTGATGAAGTGTTTGCTCAGATTACCTTGATGCCTGAAACTAATGTGAGCTGATCTGTGTTGCATAATGTACATGTTATGGATTTCCATATTTTAGTTTTGATGTTACTTGGGTTATTTTGTAATTAGACTTTCTGTTGCAGCAAGATGAAAATGTAGAGAGGAAAGAACAACCTCCTCCTCCTCCACCACACTTCCGTGTCTATTCTTTTTGTAAAACTCTTACTGCATCAGATACAAGCACTCATGGCGGATTCTCGGTGCTCAGACGGCATGCTGATGAATGCTTGCCGCCACTGGTTAGGATGAATCCTCCTAAACTCTATTAAGTTCTCACTTCCTGGGGTTCATTTTTTGATGTTAGTAATGAGGTTTTGTCTTCTATGATAGGACATGTCACGGCAACCTCCAACCCAGGAGTTAGTGGCCAAAGATTTGCATGGAAACGAGTGGCGGTTCAGGCATATATTTCGTGGTACATTAATTCGCGACAAAACTATGTTCACAGTTTTTACTGATTCACAGATATAGCTTTCACTTTGGAATGTAAAATGTTCACTCATGTGGGGCAATAACACGTCTTTTGGTTCCGGAATGCCAGGTCAACCACGGAGGCACCTTCTTCAGAGTGGTTGGAGTGTCTTTGTTAGTTCAAAGAGGCTAGTTGCTGGGGATGCCTTCATATTTTTGAGGTTTAATGCTGCTTTAGATATTGATGTGTAATGATTTACTAATATTCATAATCTTGACAATGATTACGAACTTGCAGAGGAGAGAATGGAGAGCTACGTGCTGGAGTGAGGCGTGCCATGAGACAACAGGGTAATGTTCCATCATCTGTCATATCTAGCCACAGCATGCATCTTGGTGTCCTTGCAACAGCTTGGCATGCTATTCAGACCAATACCATGTTCACTGTATATTACAAGCCCAGGTATGTGACATGATTCATGATAGTCCTGTCTCTCGTCTCTTCTTCAGTTTGTGCTCAGCGGTTCTCTCAGTTAACTTTTAAGATACATTAGCGTGTTATATAGTGGTGAATTACCCCATTCATGTTTCTGTTGATTCGTTAGAGTAAAGCATTTGGGTGTTACTGTGTTAGAAGCAACCGAGGGTTTCTGTTTTCTGTTTTGTTTTCATTTTTGGTGAGAGGGTATCTATTTCATTCACCTTTGTTTAGTGTCTGTCGATGAAGCGTAGATTTATGTGTGTGTGATCAGTATGTATGCTAACCCAACATCCTTATGATGCTTTTATCTATTACAGGACAAGCCCGGCTGAATTTATTGTTCCTTACGATCAATATATGGAGTCTATTAAAAAAAATTATTCAATAGGAATGAGATTTAAAATGAGATTTGAAGGTGAAGAAGCTCCAGAACAGAGGTAGGGAGCATGTTAGCATTTTCTGACATCGATACTGAATTCAATGAGCCTTGAGTGAAAATTTTATTCTGATGTTCATTTTGTAGGTTTACTGGAACTATTGTTGGTACTGATGATGCAGATCCAAAAAGGTGGCAAGATTCTAAATGGAGATGCCTTAAGGTATACAGTTTGCCCTCTAAAAATGACTAGGATCCAAGACTCCTGCTACCCCAGTATTAATTTTGTTAACCCATCATTCTGGTAAATTTATCACATTTTTCTTTTGTTCAGGTGCGGTGGGACGAAACTTCAGCAATCGTTCGACCTGAAAGAGTTTCACCCTGGAAAATAGAACACACGCTTTCTCCTCCTGTGTTGAATCCTGTTCCACTGCCCAGACCGAAAAGGCCTCGATCAAGTGTCCTACCCTCATCATCTGAGTCTTCTGTGCTTACTAGGGAAGGTTTGTTTTCTGTTTTCTCTCTGTTTGAGGGTTTTCTTTTAGAGCTATATAATGTTATTGTCAGCTGTTGAGTGGATCTCTTAATCATCTGTGGTCACATACAGGTCCTACAAAGATAACTGCAGACCCTGCACCTGCTAATAATGTGTTCCGAAGGGTCTTGCAAGGTCAAGAATCATCGACCTTGAGAGGCCCATTCACTGAGAGCAGTGAGTTGGACTCCTCTGAAAAGTCATATTTGTGGAAGCCCTCACTAGAAGAGGAGAAGATTGATCTTTCTGCTTCAAGAAGATATAAAACAGATAGCTGGTCACCTTTGGGGCGCCCTGAGTCATCATTTACAGATCTGTTATCCGGGTTTGGCTCGAAAACTAATGCACCCCGTGATTTCAGTGTGTCTCTTGGCAATCAAGCAATTTCTAAGCGACAAACACAAAACTGTGATGCAAAGTTTAGCTTAATGGGGAATATTTGGTCTCTGATGCCTTCTGGTCTCTCACTTAATCTGATGGACTCTAGTACAAAGAATCATGTGCAGTGCACAGATGCTTCTTATCTGGCTCGTGGAGATGGTAGACATGGAGCTTTTGGTGACTTTTCCATGATCAGTGATCCTAGAGGTGACAATCAGGGAGCAAATTGGTCGATGCCCCCACCTGTTTCAACATACCTTCACATGAAACCTTCTCAGCCAAGAGAGCTGATGCCAAAGCCTGTATTTGCAGAGCAACATGATGCTATGAAGCCGAAGGAAGGGAACTGCAAGCTCTTTGGTATTCCCCTTATAAGTAAATCTGCACCATTGGAGCCAGAAATCTCAAACAGAAATGAGCTAAAGCCATTACACTCTCATCAATTCTCTGCATTTGAATTTGATCAAAGGTCTGATCAATCAAAGGGATTGAAAGTGGGAGATCACGGAGTTGCTACTAGCAAGCAAGAGAATCAATTCAAATCATTCCCTCCAGTAACAGAGAGAGAAAGCAAAGGTCACTCTGGTTCCTCAAGGAGTTGCACCAAGGTTTTCATCTTGAAATTATTTTTTTCCATTTGCAGGAACTTTTTTATTCACTTCCCTTTTTCTGAGAGTCTCACAATTTCAGGTTCAAAAGCAGGGGTCCGCCCTTGGTAGGTCTGTGGACCTGGCCAAATTCAACAACTATGATGAATTGATCTCTGAATTGGATGATCTCTTTGAATTTGGGGGTGAACTCAAGGCAAGGAACAAGAATTGGCTAGTTGTGTACACTGATGAAGAGGATGATATGATGCTTGTTGGAGATGATCCTTGGGTGTAAGATATTACCTGAAACATATCATAGAATTTGAAATTTGTCTTGGGATTGCTGATTTCATTATAATTCATTCTAGTATTGTTGCGTGCTCATATTTTCCGGTCTTTCGTTGAAAACAGGGAATTTTGTTGCATGGTCCGCAAGCTCTTAATCCTTACAAAAGAGGAAATGCTAGGTATGAACCCAGGGACCTTAAACTCAAAAGGAGAGGACACTTCATCGATTGCAAATGGTGTAGATGCTAATCTCCAGAGTTATCCAACATCGAGCCCGGATGACTACTAGTTGTGCTCTATACTGGTAGTTATCTTTGTCCTCTATAGAAACATCTTTTGCAAATTACAGCTTTTTCCCTTCATGTCAGTCCTGTTGTGCAGCATGTGTTCAGGATCATGAAAAAGGATGAGTGTATTTCTGTGATGATATATTTTTCTCATCATGATCCTATTTTTCTTCCCTTTACTTAAAGTTAGATATTTTTCCCTTTTATTGTTGGTGTGGGCAGGTTACGTAAATTGGACATGATGCTCCATATGTACTTCTGTTGTCTAGTGATGATTAATTTCTCAATCTCCATAGACCATAAATGATGCAGTTTGGAGACTATTCTAATTTTAGCTTCTATGCTATCACAGGTGTGTTCAGGCATGGTCTGACTGTATAATCCATCTAACCATTGAATTTTGGGAACGTTGAATGGTGAGATGCGAATGGAGTCCCTTCAGCATGACGGCCAGATGCTCTTATATATAGATACACCTAAGAATTTGCCATTTTGGATCCCTTTTTGCATAATGTACTTGACATTATATATGATTGGTATGTGCCACCGGATATTCAACCTCTGTAAATAGGTGCCAGTCGCAAAATCCCAGCATGGATGTAATGCAGAAGAATAGTGTGGGTTTGTTCCTGCAGAATTCATGGTTTAATGTCTAGGAGTGTATAGTGTGTTGCCGGCATTAGTATAAATCGGTTGGCCTATGAGGTACATATTTATATCTGCACTCATGTACAGGTAAGTAGTTTGTGATCTGGTTCTAATCTGCTGAATGTTAAAAGTTTTGAGGTATTGGTCAGGTGTTTTAATCTCTGGTAATTTTATTTTTGTTCCAGCATTTAGATATTGAACTAAGGGATGGGTATCTTCATGATTATGAAAACATGCTATGGTGAATGTTTTGAATGATCCAGGTGCAGCAGCTACAAGCTGATGGAGGACGTCCAAGTAATGTGATGCTTGCTGCTGCTTCATGTCCGTAGAGGCTACTTTTAAATGCCAGAATCATTAATCTGCATGCGTATAAGTAAACAGTAGTTCATGAATTAAATTGCGTTGTGAATATGACATTGATATATGCGTAAGAGGAGAAAACTCGTTTGATTATGCATGCTCATAAGAAGCATATTTGAGGAAATTTTATTTCACTATACATATTGTGGAATTCAGACGCCATTAGTCTATATATATATTTGTGAAAATTAATAATAAATTAGTATTATTGAAGAAGGAAATATTCATGTACATTATTGCACCCTTGGAATTGGAGTATAGTTCAAAGTGGAATAATACTTTGACCAGTTGGGGCTGGCTGGGAAGTATTATAGCTTTCATCCATAAATTGTGACCTTTTCCTTGTCGTGGAAGCCTTGTACATAAAGAGTGTTTCTCTCTCTCTCTCTCTCTCCCCTTCCTGTGGATAGTTTGGTTTGATCCTACTACTTATTGCCTCATTGGTGATTTTTAACAACTTTGCTTAGCAAAATAAAAAATCCGTACCTTTATAAAAATTATATTTTTTATATAAATGGACAAATTTAGTCTTAATGAAATTGAATTAAAATTAAATAACAAAAATTATTATCCAGTTTTCTCTCTCTCACTCGACAAATCAACACAGCTTCCTTCCTGAAATAGCTGGCGTTCATTTTCAACCCCCTGAGCCTTAGGAAGAAGAATGACTGTTGATCAATGGGTATGACACAGGAAAAAGAAAAAACAAATAAAAGCGGTTTTGGGGGTAAATAAAGGTAGAAAAGAAGAAAATTGAGTAGTGTTGTACCTTTTAAACTAAAATCTACTAAGCATGAAAGTGTCACCATATTTAAAAAGGACAATATGTTTTATTTTTTAGAAAAAGAAGAAGAGATATTGTTTCTTTAAGTTGAAAAAAGAAAATAGAACTGAAAATTCAACTCATCTCTTAACCTTTTGTCTCTCTCTTTGGGTAAGTTTTTGTCTTTTTCATTCCAGTTATTCAAATTGACTTATTTCTTGCAGCTCTTTATTAGTTTATTGTTATTAGACTCATGTTTTAAGTTCAATTCAATTGATTGTAGCTAAAAACAGGATTTAAGATTAGGATTCGGTTTGGATATTTTATAGACTATGCTCTCACTGAAATTAAAATAACTTAAAATCTTCTAATATTTCTGACTTTCTATTATTAAGAGTAAATTACTAAGAAAATTATTTTTGTTTATGTAGAACATGTGGCGTTCTTTTTTAAATGCATAGGGGTGGCTCTTCAAGATCATGTAGAAAGAACTTAAATGGGGGGCGTGCTAACTACTTGGGCATATGTATATTCAAGAGAGAAGTTTTGAAGATGTTTTTCCTGTTCTGTTTTTTTATGAGAATCGATAATTGTTACTATTTTTCTACCATGGTGACTCAAATTCCCAACCTAATGGTTGGAGGAAAACGTCTTATCAACTGAGTTGCGTTACGTTATGAGTTTTCAAGATGTTTGATAGCAAAGATTTTCATGGCTGAAATATAGTGTATAGAAAGACGCACCTTTTGTTTTGGTGTTATTTTATTAAGCAATCAGATGAAGAAGGTCGATATGAAGAAGATGTTTATATGAAGGTGGACTGTAGCAATTAAAAAACGAAATAGAAAAATTCAACCGTCATGTAGGGGTCATAATTAACTGTCACAATAATGATATTTAGTTCATTTATTTTCAAAATCAAAGATATAGTGTGATAAATATATTTCAATCAAATACTTGTGAGATGAAAGTTGTATATTGTGCCTATTTAATAGTCATGTTGGATGTGGCTCGTTTTTTAAATCAAGAATTACCTTTTGTGGACAGTACAAGCCAACTAGTTCTTCAAATCTTGATACTTCACTTGAGTTGCTTGGTATATTAAAACGAACACACTGGAGTCCGGAAGTCGGTGGTGAATTAACTTTGTTGTTGATCATAAGTATAATGATTTTTCAGACAGATCTATTGGAGAAAAATGAAGGAAAATTACAATAAAAGAATGAACCCAACCAGATTTTCATATAAAATGAACTAGTTTGTCATTCGTCGAATTTCAATAAAGAATTGTTTACATTGTATTTATAGTTAAAATAAACAAAATATTTTTTTATCTCAAAGTGATGCGCTTGAATCTTATATGCATAAGTTATGTTCCAAACATTTCGCCAATTTAATATGGATTTTTGGTTGGAAGAGTAGACGCATCTTTATATTTAGGTTTTATTTGGTGAATAATGAAAAATTAACGTGGGATTCAAATTTTTTAATATTTTGATTTTGTGACGTCTAATGAAAAATTAATGGGATTCAAGTTTTTTTTATATTTAGGTTTAGAATTTGTGAAGTCTCATGAAAATCGATATAAGATTCAAATTATATCATATTATTTAGAATTTTAATTGATAAAATCTCATAAAAATGAATGTGGGGTTCAAATTTTGTTTAAATTAATTATACAAAATATCTCCTTTTAAGGCCAAATTTAATCCAAGGGCACAATTTATTTAACCAAAATTATTTATTTGGTCAAATTAAATTAAAAAAAATTAATTTGGCCAAATTTATTTTTAGTGCAGTTCAAATTATATAAATCACAATCACTCCCCCAATCTAATATGAATTTTGGTTGGGAGAATAGATATATCATTTTATATTGATTTTCATTTGGTGAAGTTTAAAGAAAAATCAATGTGGGATTCAAATAACCTTCTAATCTATGATTGGATTTGTCAAAGTCTCATGAAAAATCAAAATGAGATTCAAGAATTTATTCATTTATTTATTATTATTATTAGTAGTAGTAGTAGTAGTCTCATGTAAATTCGATGTGGGATTCAAGTTATATCATTTTATTTAGAATTTCAATTAATGAAGTCTCATGCAAAATTAATACGAGATTCAAATCTTATTTACAAAAATAATAATTAATATATTCTTTTATGGCCAAATTAAATTGAAGAAGTAATATATGTAGCCAAAACTAATTTGTTGGTCTAATTAATTAAATAATTTTTTTATTTGGCCAAATTCTAGTGATCGTGCATATCAAAAGATATTAATCAAACCACTATCAATTAAATGTGATTATTTGATTGAGAAAATAGAAATGTCCTTTTATATAGGTTTTCATTTAGTGAATCTCAATCGATGTGAAATTGAGAATTTTATAAAAATAAGAAATAAAATTCATAAAAAATGTGGTACATTTGCTTCTTCATCAGAATTTTTCAGTAACTTTGCGTGTTTGGTTTGATCCTCCTCCACATTCCAATATGGACAAAATAAAGGTTATAGTAAATCACTACAAAAATATGAAGGCCAAATATCCGATGATAATTTCTCACAAAATCAGTTTAAATAAAGCACGATGAAGAAAATAGTTGAGAAATTGTGGTGGCGTGGAAAAGTAGGCTTTTTCTTAATCTGAAGAAAACAAAATAATGTTATTCATTGATATTTAAAACACCCCAATTTCTTGGATCTTGTTCTAGTGGCCGCACTCACTCCACAACTCTCCCTTTCTAGCCCTTTGCTATATTTTTATTTTATTTTATTTGTTTTCACAAAATAAACCATAAAATCAGAAAACCCGGCATATAATACATTAGTTTTTTTTATTGATGTTGAAACTTTAACAAATGCGAAAATACTCACTTACCTTAGAAAGGGTAGTAATCATTTATCTATCAATTATGTAGATGTTCTGTATAATTGCCGCATATACTATTATCAGTAATAAATCATAAGTCACAATGAAAAGACTTTATCAAATACGTATTTACATATTAATAAGTCATATTTTCTTTAAACATATCAACATCCGGCATATAAAATAAATTATTATTTTTTGTAATCAAATATACCACACATGACTATTATTACATTACATACGTCTTATATATTAGTAAACATAGCTCAACACAACCTGAGATTGATAGGTTGGTCTAAATGGATAAAAAAAAAGGTTTAAGATCGAAAATAGTTCTAAAAAATTAAACCGTACAAAAAATAACCCAAGCTCAAATGTCTCTCCTGAAAACTATTGGATTGAACCGATTAATTAAAATTTTCCTTGTCATTCGATTTTCAAACATCATTATTTTGCTCATGAATTTGATAATAAGATTTTATTTCAAATGATGTAGAAAGTGTTTTGATTTTTATCAAAAAGTTATACTCATTATTTCACTTATCTATGATTTTATTTCAAGCTTTAATGTAAAAATATTTTGACATGAAAATTTTAAAAAGATAACCATTTAGAGAAAATGTGTATCTAGTCTCTATTTATCACAAAATTGCTTATTAATTATCATTTGAGTTGAAATGACACTTATTTTTGAATCTAATATGAAGTCAAATGCTTTGATTGAAAAACACAGTTCTATTTTTTGTTACAAGAATATTGTTATTAAGGAAATATGGATATATTAATTTTGCTCCATAAATTTTATGCTCCGATGGGCTAGTTCGAAAATTAAAAGTAACAAAATTTTTGGTCTTGACAAAATTCAATCCAATTAAATTGATCTAGCTCGTCGAAATCGAAATCGAAATCGAAATGAATGAGTTGATCCCATTGACATCTTCGTACATATAATTTCCATTTTCCAAGATCCTAATGTGAATGGAATATTACTTTTTCTTTTATCATACAATAAATTTCCATTTTCTTTTAGTTTCAAAAAGAAAAGGATAAAAAGGGGACCAAAAATCGTTGCTTCTTTCACATCTGTTTCCATGTTTTGCTTCCAACATAGAAAAAGCAACCAATAAAATATTTGAAACAGGGGCAAAATAGGTACATCAAGATACTCCAACCTACCACGACAACAAACTCCGAAACTCGTCCTGCTATAACTGAAGTAGCTGAGTCCACGCATTAGAAGATTGTAAATCTATCACAATTGTGCCCTCTGCTTCTAGTAAATGAAAACTGTACAACTATTCTATGCACGTAAAAGGACTGCTATCCAAATAGTGCAGCGCAAGATAAATGAACTGAGGCCGTTAGATATTATAACTTTCGTATAACGGCTTTGATTAGCCTTCTGAGATAATATCCTCTGTGTGACGGTGCTCGTAGAAAATGGATAGCAGAAACGTAAAGTCAGTAAATAAGAAAATATAAAAAAAATCAAAGAGAGAGAGAGAGAGAGAGGCTATCATCGATTTATCATCCACAATTATCGATATATCTCTTGCATATCGGCATTTGAGCTCGTGAAAATCCGGCCGACTAAATTGAGGGTGCCTCTTCTTTCTCTCTCTAGAAAACTGAAGGGACCCTTTTCCTACCTTATTTATCAATTTTATCCTCTTTTTCCTTGAATTAGTGTATCTGTGATTTGTCGTTCATTTAGGTGAGATATTCTTCTTCTTCACCTGGTTTATCGATTGTCGGTTCCGTTTTAATTTTATGGATTTTGTGTCCTTCAATTAATTTGAGGCCTTGTTGAAAAAACCTGGTCTTTCTTTGTGTTGCTTGCGAGCGTGAAAGTTTGTGATTGGACATTAGTGTTTTTGGTCAATTGATTGTATGCACCAAAATTGTTGTTTGGATAAGTCTAGGTGTTATGGGATTTTGGTAGTATTGCTTGCTATTAGTATGAATCTGTAATTAAATTGTGTTATTTACTGTTTGTTGCTAAGATTTGAGCTTACTTGTATTTGAATTCGGATGGGATAATAGCTTGATCTCATTTCAGCTGTGGGCAGACTCAAAGTATATTCTTTGCTTGTAGAAAATGTTCAATTCTTGTTAATCAATATTTCTATCTTGAATATGAATTGTGGAATTTGTTGATGTATGTTTTGTTTATTGATTTCATAGTGATCAATCAAGTTTTGGCATACGGAGGCTTGCTAGAGTATTTTTTTTCTAGCAATACTCTGCTTGAACGAGCTATCTAACAGCTTTTGATGCTTTATATGCAGTTCTTTAGAGGCAAACATGGCGCGTGTTTTAGTTCAATCAACCAATTTGCCATCTTCAGTTGGTTTGGTAAATAATGGGCAGTTTGAGGGTTCGGGCAAAAACAAAAAAGCATCTACAATGCTCTGCTGTACAAAGTCGGCTCCTGTGAGAGTGAATAGTTACTCAGGGCTCCGAGGAGCTAATGCCTTGGACATGTTGGTGAGGAAAAGTGGACAGACACTCCAATCAAAGGTTGCGCCAGCCACCTTTGGAAAGCGAGGGAAAAAGCAACAACGAATTGCACCACGAGCAATGTTTGAGCGCTTCACGGAAAAAGCAATTAAAGTTATTATGCTTGCACAGGAAGAGGCGAGACGGCTTGGCCATAACTTTGTTGGAACAGAACAGATCTTGCTGGGGCTTATCGGTGAGGGCACTGGTATTGCTGCGAAGGTCCTTAAGTCCATGGGGATAAATCTCAAGGATGCACGTGTAGAGGTTGAGAAAATAATTGGACGAGGTAGCGGGTTTGTGGCCGTGGAGATCCCTTTACGCCCCGTGCAAAGCGTGTTTTAGAACTCTCTTTAGAGGAAGCCCGTCAACTTGGTAATTTCTTTTGCACTTTTCTGCTTTCATTTTTCACATCATGTTCTAATGCGTTTGCGTATTGATTGATCCCACCAACATTGACTATGGTTCTTTGTTTTAAGCTTTATCCTTTTGATTGTCGAAATGATGCAGTCCTTGTACTGTACCTGTTCACTGTGGTTCATCTAAGTTTTCATGCTGGTGCTCCCTGTTGATTCAGGTCACAATTACATTGGATCGGAACACTTGTTGTTGGGATTGCTCCGTGAGGGTGAAGGTGTGGCAGCTCGTGTCCTTGAGAATTTAGGTGCTGACCCCAGCAACATTAGAACTCAGGCAAGTGTTTCTTCCTCTTTTTCTGTATCACACATATCTTTTGTAATTTGGAAACTAAATAAATTGTGCTGCGTGAGTAGGTTATTAGAATGGTGGGTGAAAGTGCTGAGGCCGTTGGAGCTGGTGTCGGAGGTGGGAGCTCGGGAAACAAGATGCCTACACTTGAGGAGTATGGTACCAATTTGACCAAGCTAGCAGAGGAGGTAATATTTTTCTCCAGTTGTTTATCTCTTGTTTCAAATTATGGTTGCGGCACCTCTGCAGCTAATCCTCTTGATTACTATAGGGCAAGCTGGACCCAGTTGTCGGAAGGCAGGATCAAATTGAGCGTGTAACTCAAATTCTGGGACGTCGCACCAAAAATAACCCCTGTCTCATTGGAGAACCAGGAGTTGGAAAAACAGCCATTGCTGAGGGCCTTGCTCAGCGAATTGCCACTGGGGATGTTCCAGAGACAATTGAGGGGAAAAAGGTTAGCTAGTTGAAGCTACTTGAAATGTTTATGCTGGTTGCTGGATAATTAAGGTGGAAGGGACAAAGCATGAGAAGATGCAAATAATCAAAATTTGGATGTATGAAATATTGTATTTAGTGATAATGATGGAACATGGATATATCATTGGCAGGAAAATTTTGTTTGTCTGCTGCTTCACGTTTTCTCTCATTCGTGGCTCTGATTAATGGTGCTGCTATACTGGAACTGCAGTTTTGAGGAGGAGGCTCTTATATTTTTTCCATTGTTTTGATGTAAGCATTGATTTTTTCTTTTGGTTCATATCAGGTTATAACTTTAGATATGGGCCTTCTTGTTGCTGGGACGAAATATCGTGGTGAATTTGAAGAAAGATTGAAGAAGCTGATGGAGGAAATTAAGCAAAGTGATGAAATTATTCTCTTCATCGATGAGGTGCACACATTGATTGGGGCAGGAGCTGCAGAAGGGGCAATTGATGCCGCAAACATATTGAAGCCTGCTTTGGCACGTGGTGAATTACAGGTAAGCTGGGAATATATGTGAAAATGAGATTGTAAATATGTAAAATACGCCCTACTTTCATCATATTCACACTCCTTTTTAGGTTATTTTTAATGCTGCCTGTTGGATGTCGTCGTAATCCAGAAATATGCATTTCACAGTGATCTTTTTTCCAGAAAGATATATTATCTTATTAATGCTGACTATGATCTACTTGCAGTGTATAGGTGCCACTACACTTGATGAGTACCGGAAACACATCGAGAAGGATCCTGCACTCGAGAGGAGGTTTCAACCTGTCAAGGTCCCTGAACCAACTGTGGATGAGACCATTCAGATTCTTAAAGGGCTTCGAGAGCGCTATGAGATACACCACAAGCTTCGTTACACTGATGAAGCTTTAGTTGCTGCAGCCCAGTTATCATATCAGTATATCAGGTATGGATTTTTCAACCTCTAGCATTTAACCTTTGCTGCTTGCTTATAAAGCGGATAGAGGGTTTATGAGCTTGATTTTGTTTGCCACTTTGTGAAGTGCTATTATTGTTTTTATTGTTTCTTTTTTCTTTTTGTTTTAAATTTGTTGCATAAGTAGTTCTTTTCACTCTAGGTATAATTCGCGCTGAGCACTCTGTACTTACCCATGACTTTGCCCGTTTCAGTGATCGCTTTTTGCCTGATAAGGCAATTGACTTGGTCGATGAGGCTGGTTCCCGAGTCCGACTTCGTCATGCACAGGTAGGCCCCTTTCTTAAAAGTATCACATACAATTGGTTGGTGTTATATGTAGTGGTGGTTATGGATGATCGTGTTTCATTGTCTGCAGCTACCTGAGGAAGCTAGAGAGCTTGAGAGAGAACTTAGGCAGATAACTAAGGAAAAGAATGAGGCTGTCCGAGGTCAAGACTTTGAGAAGGTAAATTTTATTTTTTATGGATCATGGTATATGTTCTCTTTGTGGTTGTTAGCTATTTAAAATCTCTTAAGAGTCTCTGTGCTGATTATACAAGCTTTGTTCCCGACCTAATTAATGTCACTCCAATTGTTAGGCGGGGGAGCTACGTGATAGAGAAATGGATCTAAAGGCACAGATATCGGCTCTTGTAGACAAAAACAAGGAGATGTCGAAGGCAGAAAGTGAGGCTGGAGATGGAGGTCCGATAGTCACAGAAGTCGACATTCAACACATTGTTTCTTCTTGGACGGGCATCCCTGTTGAGAAGGTGTCCACTGACGAATCCGACCGACTCCTCAAGATGGAGGAGACCCTTCACACGAGGGTCATTGGGCAAGATGAAGCCGTCAAAGCCATTAGTCGTGCTATTCGGCGAGCTCGTGTTGGTCTCAAGAATCCTAACCGCCCTATCGCCAGTTTCATCTTCTCTGGTCCGACTGGTGTGGGGAAATCGGAACTAGCCAAAGCATTGGCTGCCTACTACTTTGGATCTGAAGAGGCCATGATCCGGCTCGACATGAGTGAGTTCATGGAGAGACACACTGTATCAAAGCTGATCGGTTCGCCTCCTGGTTATGTCGGGTACACCGAAGGCGGGCAGCTTACCGAGGCCGTTAGACGCCGCCCTTACACTGTTGTGCTCTTCGATGAGATCGAGAAGGCTCATCCCGATGTCTTCAACATGATGCTTCAAATTCTTGAAGACGGAGGTTGACCGACAGCAAAGGTCGAACCGTGGACTTCAAAAACACGCTGCTCATCATGACATCAAACGTGGGAAGCAGTGTGATCGAGAAGGGAGGCCGTCGTATAGGTTTCGATCTGGACTACGATGAGAAGGACAGCAGTTACAACCGGATCAAGAGTTTGGTGACAGAAGAGCTGAAACAGTACTTCCGGCCGGAGTTCTTGAACAGATTGGACGAGATGATTGTATTCCGGCAGCTCACCAAGCTCGAGGTGAAGGAGATCGCCGACATAATGCTGAAGGAGGTCTTTGAGAGGCTCAAGACCAAGGAAATCGAGCTTCAAGTGACGGAGAGATTCAGAGATCGTGTGGTCGACGAAGGGTACAACCCGAGCTACGGAGCTAGGCCTCTGCGAAGAGCCATCATGAGACTCTTGGAGGACAGCATGGCGGAGAAGATGCTCGCACGCGAGATCAAAGAAGGCGATTCCGTTATTGTCGATGTGGATTCCGACGGAACGTGATTGTTCTCAACGGGAGCAGCGGCACTCCACCTGAACCAGCAGCACCCGAGCCCGTGGTAGTTTAGACTTAGCTGTTGCGTCTTCGACTGTGCTGGTGTTGTCTGTACTGCACAGCTTCCGGTTTGGAGTGTCTCCACGAATGGTCGCCAGTGATGCAGTCGACTGTGGTGGTGGGTCCGTCGGGGCACCATCGTCAATACCAGCTCTTTAGATTATATCCACTACACACACTAATGAACTGTATGAAGATTGTAGCCTTTCACTAGGAATGGATTGTTACTCTTGCAGGGGTTATTTTGTTTCAAGAATGGTGATTCGCTTGAGACGTTGATTTTCTATGCTTGTTTTGGTTGCTGTATTAAACTGTTGATCCAGTGGTAGAATAATACTGTTATTTGCATATTGCAGTGTCAAAAGTAGTAACCAATTTATTATTGGTATGTCACCATCTTTGTAAATGCCTTTATAGACAACGATCGATTAAAATTAAGTGGCATGAGATGTCTTATTGGAAATCCACCAGAATGAAACACTTTTAAGGGTAGTATGTTGTGCGTACCAGTTAAATCTCCATATTATGAGTTGGAGTTGCAAAAAAGCTTTTATCAGTCAGTATCGATTAATTTATCTTCTAATTTAGTTATTATTTCCATCATCTTTTGATGAATAAGTTCTTCAAAGTCAACTAAGACGGAGAAATAGTTATCGGCAGGACATGTATTTCTATTACTATGAAATTGATCCAATTTGTCAATATCAAGTCGTTGTAGTATAGTGGTAAGTATTCCCGCCTGTCACGCGGGTGACCCGGGTTCGATCCCCGGCAACGCCGTTTGTTTTTGTTTTTTATCACCCTTTTGAGACAATATTATAAAGTTAAAGTTAATGATGAATAGCGAAATTGATTATTCTCCTAACAATGAATTTCCCATTTCCTGTTTCTTTTTCACCTTTCTGTTTTGGTTAATTCGTACTCCCTCCGTCCACGAAATTTGTTTACTTATTTCTTTCTTGGACTGTTCACGAAAAATATTTACTTTTCTCTTATGGATATGGATCTCACATAATCCTTCTAACGTTCCTCCTTATACTATCCATTTATTTATAAAAAAACTCTGCAATGATCCACATTTTAATTCCACTTACCATTATATTATCCATTTTTACCTAATACTCTTTATAATTTTGGATCTCTTTCTCCACTAACTCTATATTCATTATAATTTATTAAAACTCGCATCACCACCTCGATCAATTCGGGAGCCCATTAAATCAGTAAACGAATTTGGTGGACAGAGAGTAATAAATTGCCACAAGACATGCTTATCTTAGATTGAGTCGGTATGTATGATATGATTTGAAACTAATAAACTCATACATTCCACCAACTAAGTCTTCAGAAGAAAAAAAAAATTCTTTCTGATTGTATTTTCGAACTTGATTAGGTTGCATGTCGAGTCACATACATACTGATCGGATTGGTTGGGACACGAAACCTCATTAAACTTCATTTTGTAGTTATTTTGTATTTCGAAAACCATGAAGTTGGAGTATTCTTTTGCAGGAGGTGTTTTTTTTCTTTCCTAATGTAGTTTTTGAAAAAAATAAGAATTTTCTTATATTACTATTTGTGTGTCACAAAATAGGTTACATAGAATCTTCATCAAATTAACTTGGTTGTTATCCGTAACCAATAGCAGAACCAACCAAATCATTTAATCAAAGACAAAACAACATATAAGAGGCAAATCAATCAAACAAACTTCGTGCAAGAACTAAAAGTGTTGGAACTGGAATGACTCAAACTCATGTAACCCTCGAATCACGATTTCACCACTCCATCAAATAGATAAATCCCAATAGAGCTTCCATACCCCGAACTACAATGTTATAAAATCCAATCACAATAAAAACATAAATAAATCTCATCAGAAAAAAGAATCCACATGAAATAATAGTCACAATCCTAAGTTGACATATATAAGAAAGAAGTCTCAAGATTTCTTGGCAACAAGCTGTTCAATGAGATCGGCAGCTTCTTGGATGCAGCTTATGTTGTCTTGATTGTCCTCTTGCACTGTGATGTCGAACTCCTCTTCCAGCCCCATTACTATTTCCACCTGCACATCAAAAACCACACTGTCACATACCATTATATGTGAAAATGTAAGTTTGTTTTCATAATATCTCATACGATAATTGTCAATAACGCTCACTTATTTTGCAATTTTTGAACACGATCTAGTCCTTTGAAACGTTGCAATAATATCACCACTTTTCAATTTGTTGCAAAATTAACACCCCCAATTTTTTCCAGTCACTGGAAAATTGACGTGACATGCCTACTGGGAGTTGGTGTCGCCAAATTGTGGTTGCGCGACTTCAATATTTTCGATTCGGTCGGTATTACGCCGATATGTAAACTTTTTCATCACAAAAGAAAATTGGTTGACGACATTATTACAACGTTTCAAAGGTTGTGTTAAAATTGCAAAATTGGCAATTAACCCTTTTTAAATCTAGGACGAGCTGACTTTTTCTGTTTCAGAAAAATGGGTATGTTCTAGTTTTGAAACGTAATGTGTCATTATGAAAAGTATGAGGCATTGATGAAAGAAGGAGCATAAGTGTGGAAAGAGAAGGGTGAGGGTAGTTACAGTGTCAAGGGAGTCAGCTCCAAGATCTGAGAAGGTAGTCTGAGGGGTGATTTCCTTGTCAGCAGGCAGCGCCAGCTGCTTCCTCACTATCTCACACACTTTGTCCACTGTTTCTTTCTTTGCCTGCAATAGCATCATATATATCTCTTCAACAGGATACAGACAGACACAGAGAGAGATGTACGTATGTATGTATGTTCTTACAGCACAAGTAATTTGGAAGCGGGAAGTAGTGAGACGAGGGATCCTTCCCCAGTTACCCACTCTCACCAACCTCAAACTCTTGCTCATCATCATCTGCATTGCCACAACTTAACGTATTACATTATATTCTATAAATAAACAAGTGAAGCAGATAATTTTAACAAGAAATGAATCTGGATGTTTGACCTGTTTATCGATCCTGAGAGGCGATGGAAGAGACGTCCTTGAGCAGAGAAAAGTGGCAGAAACAGACGCCATCGTTTGAGCTCAGACGATGAGAAGTTGGTGTTGTGTGTGTTTATTGGTGTGAGTGGTGAATGTTCACTCTTATCAACTGCAAACCCTATCCCAAAATTTTGTTGTTTATTGGCATGTTCAGGTAGGGGTAGGGGCCCCTTATTACAACTTGATCATCCAACTCACCTTCCGCTTCCATTTTCAGAGCTTCTATCCTCGATAATTTTGAAATCGAAACTCCACGTCAGTGAGTTGATGTCTGAATTTGAAGTTTGAGACATATATATTTGTTAGTTTTTAATAATTTAGGTCAATTTCCTTTTCTTTTTCAGGAACAAGGCCTATTTCCTTTTGGTTCAACCGGTTTTCCGTTGTTTACTTTAGGGTGTTAAATAATCAGTCTGCATTTTCGCATTTTCAAGGAAGTGGAGGAATTCAAACAGAACAACTCACGTTCAAAGTTCAACAGAATCCTCTACTTCTCAGATACAGTTTTAGTTATCATCACAAAAGATAACTTGATTGAACGTTAACTCTACAAATCCTCTCAACTTCGACCATTAACACCGTACAGAACCGGCAGTAAAGTCATCATCTTGTAATGAACCCTCCAACAAGTGCTTTATTCCGGTGGCTGCATGGATGAACTCGAACACTGCAGATATAAGAGCATGCGCAAGCAAGAACCCATCACACAACCATATTTCAGCTTACTTGATGCCTACCATTAGTTAAATGGAAAGTTTCTTTCAGCCGTAGCTGATCCATCAGTAAAACAACGACCCAGTTTTTGGCGCACTTGCGCACCTGCAAACAAGAATCAATCATGGATCTTAGACATAATATGCATTACATGATTTACATCAAATAGTTTAGATAGTTCAAGGTAGCGGCTTTGTTTTATTTCTCTGAGAACGTTATATAAACAGGAAGTAATGACTGAGCTACCATGAAAATCCAAACAGTTAAGCCAAAACATCGGAGATTGCATCTATGCTAAACTATTTATGCAGTGATCTATGCTGCATTCGAGGATGCTACTAGTCTTAGTATCATATTTCTGTTGCATATATGACATAGAGGGAGTAATTTATTCTCGAAATATAATTTGACACATATGCAGAGAGTATAACAAAAAATTATACTACATTAATGAAGCAAATCAAAGCTGCAAGAACCTAAGAGTCACACAATCTACCAAAAATTAGATTTTGAAACAAAACTACATAAGTACCGTTGAATTTCATCAAAGTATACTCAACGAGCTAAGGTGAAACTTGAGAAAAAGAATAAAAATAGCAAGAAATAAGAGATAAAGCAAAACCTCACATTCTATTCCACCCAATTTGCAATCATCTGGTCCAGCAAATGCACAACCTTCTCCGAAACAGGAGTACCTCCATCACTCCCCGGAGAACAACTCCCCAATGCAGCATTCAACTCCAAGGCTTCCCTAACCCTAGCCTCCCTCAGCAAGCCCCTGTAAACACGAACCCTAATCTCATCCCCAATCACCAAATCCTCACCCGCCATCACTCTCAAAACGCGAAGACTCTCCAGCATCATCCAATTTCTGCAAAACCCATAAACTAAAAGAGCGTACAGATCCAAGTCCGCCGCCGCGCCACCGGGGAAATCGGGCCGCACCACCCACTGGAAAACCTTGACGGCCCCCTTCGGCCGGCCGTTTTCGAAGAGTGAAGAGACTACCATTCTCGCGACGGGGAATAGAATTGACGGATTCGATGTGTTAGGGTTGTGTTTGAGGGTGTTGAGCAGGTGCATTGGGTGGGTGAGGTCGGGTTCGGAAGCGAGGCGGTTGATGAGAGAGGAAAGAGGAGTGAATCGAGAGGAGGTCTGGCGGTGGAGAGGGCGGCGGAGATGAGGTCGGCGGCTTCTTTCAGGTGGTTTGAGTTGCATAGGCGGCGGATTACGGCGTTGATTTGGTTCACTTCTTCCTCGGTTAGGGCAGGGCTGGTAGTGGCAGTTGTTGTAAAGGTATTGAATTGTCTGGATGCTGATAGTGGAGGTAAGAAATTGAGGGATGAGCTCCGGTGGAAGAAGCGGAGCTTCTCCGCCGCAGATCTCATGGCACCGACGGCGGAAAGAAAATGGAGTGCGGATAGAATTTAAGTTTGATTGCTAAAAATACTTTAATTTCACTTTTGATGTTTTAATTTTTACAAATGGATTAACCGTCCTAATATTACTTTTTAAACTAATTTTTTTTGGGGGAAACAAGTAGCCGTTATCTTTAATATATCATATAAACCTCATTTGAAAAATCAAAGTGATAGAATCAATTCCATAAATACGTTAGTGGAGTTTGATACAGTTTTGAATCGAATCATCCAAATGGCCATTCTATAAGGGTTGGACTAGAAAAGTTCACTCAGATAATCTCAAATAGAACATACTTGGGGCCCAAAAAATTTGAAATTTTCAGGCAAATAGAGATGAAATATACTGTTATATTATAAAAAACAGAAAAAGTAAGTGCCTAAAAGTCCATGGAAAAACAGATAGAATACTCAAGTATCTAGCTTCAGTAAAATTTCTATGGCGAAAACCTAAATTGAAAAACACCAATACGAACCATTTGTCTGGGGCACATTTCTAAAGCTTCTATATTATACTTTTAACTTATACAACGTCATAGTTGTACCTTATGTCTATCAATTAAGTGTTAATGCATTAAAATAATCAAATTCATAAAGTATATACTAAATATATCCAATTTTTAAAATTATTATCAAAATTAATATATTGATTGAAAACCTTATATGCACTGCAACAAATGGGTATGGGGTTGATTGAACCAATGAATTTTGAGGGTTTAGCCGGCAGCCAATGGGTTGGGGATGATTGGCTGATGCCAATGGTTGGGGCCAATGGATTTTGGGAAGTGAGATGTTAGCCAAAGGGCATTTGGATGGGGTTGGTTGTTGGAGTGAGGTGTTAGCCTCTGGAGTTTTTCAGGGACGGGGTTGGCTGTTGGGTTTGGAGGGGAGATGCACGTTCATTTTATTTAAAGATTAAGATATTTTAGTATATACTCTCTTCATCCCCATATTCCTTCCAGGAATATGGCCTTGGAGTTTTTCAGGGATGGGGTGAAATAGGTCCCACATTAGTTGTAATCCCAAGATATCTTAATACTGACTTAATTAAAATGAAACATAAATGTAATTACAACAATTTATTTTGTCATTGATTTTTCGAGAAAGATAAAATAATGTTGAAATGGAAAATAAAAATTTAATGTGATTGACCAAAGAAACAGATCCGGAGTTAAAATACCAAATGAGATTAATTACAACTTCAATCCCAATACAGATCACATTTGTTCCAAATACCAAATGAGAGGAAAGTTACATTAATAATCAAAATAATTTCCCACCAAAACGAGAAGAATGCTCTATAAATGACAAGAAGTGCTCGCATTATACACACAAGAGACCATAAATGAACTTCTACTTCAAAATACGACTTCTTTTTCTTCAATAAATGCGAATCTTGAAGATGTCTAATACCCAAAACAACTCAAGAGTCACCTCACCACAAAGAAATCAAATTGCTCGGTTTCTTCTTCAACATCACAAGAATGGAGTTGTTCATCGAGGTGCACAATCGAGGCATCAAGCACTTTGGATTTTCTGGAGAGAACAATACGCACTATTTGGAACCAAGTGAAGCAAGAACTTGCAAGGGACAACTTGTACATTTTGAAAAGAAGATAGTTACAAAGACATAGAGAGAAAGGAACTTGATGTGAGAAGATGAAGTCATTGTCTGCTAGAAAGGTCTAGCATCGAAAGATGGCTCCAAAATTAAATGTAAGTAAATCTGTTTTGGGAAGATGGATAAAACAGGCTTATAAGGCCACATACAAGTTCCATAAAACCTACACTTCTCGATGCAAACAGCTTCGCTGACTCAAATTCATTTGAGTCAAATTAGGACATAATAATACAGGAAGGTAAAATCGGTTTCAAAGCATGCACAACACCATCCACATTGATGAGAAGTGGTTCTACATGACAAAAACTACGATGATATTATCTCCTTCCAATGAAAAGGATCCATACAGTCATGCCAATCAAAGAGGTTCATAACTAAGGTAATGTTCATGTGTGCGATAAGTAGACCACGGTTTGCAAGTGATGGTGCGAGAGAGTTTGATGGAAAGTTTGAAATTTTCCATTCACAACACTAGAACCAACTAGGAGGAATTCAAAGAAGCATAAAAGGAACTATGGAGATCAAACCAGTTCATCCATCACAAAAGAAGTGATCAAACAATGCTTCATAAGTCGTAAGCAAATATTCGAATAACTATCGAATGCATTAATACATTCATCATATAGCTTCAAAGATTTCACACTTTTTAGATTATTCCTCGCAATTAAAGCTAAATGGCCGCCAAAGAGATAAGCAAATATTCATATACAGATAGATACTAGGCCACATATCAACCACATGATCCAGATTTCATAGTGCAAAGAAATTGGATGGATTCAACATCCATTGATATGTCAACCACCTAATTCTCCGATTCTAATGTAAATGATTTAGGTTTCTTTGGGCTATACAATCTTTGCGGGATGATGAGTTAGCAAAAATGTGGATGATCTTTTGAAGAATGTGATTTCTTCATTTGAAGAACTATCACCACGCACCCTCAATAACGTATTTCTAACTTTGCAAGGATGTTTTCTGTTATTTTATTTAAATTTGGATAATTTTGATAGTAAATTAAAGATTGAGATATTTTTAATATATATATGTTATGTATATGGTTAGAAAAGATTTTTCCCTATCAATTAAAAGGTTCAACACTCAAAATTCTTTAACTTCAATAAACTAATTATAATTTATGTGTGAGTAAATAAGTTGGAGATTTTGGCCTCACAACCCAAGCCTATCTTGATTGAGTTCATATTTTTAAGGCCCGACACATTTCAAATCAGTTCAACATTTTTGTCTAAAATTCGGTTGGCTCTTGGTGGGCCGGTCCGACTAATCCGTTGCTTTATTAGCTCTAATAATAAGTAAAGTGTTATTAAGACCAAATAAAATTATATATTCAAGTCTACCATATTTAATTAAAATTTTATAGCCAATAAATATATATTGGAATTTTTTATTTATTTTTTAGTTAGAAAATATAATTAGTCGTAAAGAATTTGACGAAATAAATAGTCAGAGTTCATGATATCAATCTTTCTCCGTATATAGACTATAGTTAGGGGGTGTTTGGCTAAGCTTATTTTAGGGAGCTTATAAGCTCCAAGAGCTTATAAAATGTTTGAAGAGTTTATGAGAGGTAATGTCTCAAGTGCTTATAAGTTGTTAAAGTGTTTGGATGATTGATCTTATAAGCTAGAGAAAGAATCGTGAATTAGAGAGAGAAAATCATGATTAGAGAGATAAAATTAACGAGATGTGAAGTTGATAGTGTATGTGTAGCAAATAACGAAATATAATAAGGTTATTTTGTTAAATTCATGGTTGCTTATAAGTTTATGAAAAAATAAGTTAGGGTTGATAAACTTATTTTTAGGGGAGCTTATAAGCTGTTGGAGCTTATATTCACTGCATATAAGCTATTTATAAGCTTATTTTGCCAAACACCTTACAACAAATTATAAGCTCCTAAACCGCTTATAAGCTGTTTTAAAGAGCTTATAAGCTCAACCAAACACCCTCTTAGTCTTCTTCCCTTTTCTATATGGACATACATATTCTTTCGTGGTACTTGTGATGTCTAAAACAACATTATTTTATTCGTAAACTTGGAATATCTACCTATGCTACACTACTTAAACGATATTACAAAACTGGCTGCTCCTAAACGGCATAAACCTTAACAAACTACACAAAACCCTATCTATATCCATTACCTTCATACTTTTGTATTCTTGCATTTGTCTTGTTTTATTCGAACCGACTCTATATTGTCAAACAAGCATTTAAGAATCGGTTTGTCATCACCATTCCAAAATTACTTTAGAAAAAAAGAGGAAAAATCCGGTTATCCTATTCAAGGAGAAAAGAAATATAAACAAAGATTCGGTACTTAAGGGGCCAAGGGCCGGGGGAGTTAATATCATCTCTTTCAATAATTAAAACAAAATTCTACCTCTCACTGTGGTTATTTTTTATACGTTAATTATACTGTATGGTTCGATCTTTCAAAATGCAAAAAAAAATTAAAAAAAATCATAATCATTCATCAAAGTTATAGAAATGACACAAGAACAAATTTTTGGTGTAGAATGCATGCTCATAATTCATCCATTTTTAATCTCATGTTCTTCTTTTTTCATCTTCTCAAGTATGATGAAAGATCACGGTTCCTTTTCTTTTCTTTTTTTGTGCATTTTATAAATGTTAGGACTATTTTTTGAAACACGAGCCAAATTAATGCCAGTCTATAAAGTACAAATTAACTATATATAATTACCTATTTTGTTATGCATCAATCTTTTATTACCATCTTATATAAAATATAAATGAAAATTAGTATAATATTTATCGAATGGATGGACGAAACCAACAAAGATTGGTTGATGGAGGGATATAAGTGGTCCAACATAGTTTTGCCGGCTTCAAGATCACAAGGGACAATATATAATGGACCTAATTAATTACTAATACAAAGTTTGTGACAAAAGCCAAAAATGACATAGTTTTGTGCTTTGGTGGACTAAGTAGCAAGGAAATAGGATATAGCTACCAACAAGAAAGCCCGCTCCGTAGAATAATACTCCCTTTGTCTCATTATTATTAGTTTGTTTGTTTTTTTGAATTATCCCGCTACTGTTGGCTCATTCAAATAAATGAAAAAATTTATATTAAAAAATACATCGAATTTCGTAACACACACTACTTTACACACAAAACATAACTTTTCTTAATCTACGTACAAAAAGAAATGAGCCAATAATACCGATACGGATGGAGTATTTTAAAAAATTTGTACAAAAGGTTGCATTAGACTTTTTAAAATATTGTTGTGTTTGATATCATGTTAATATTAAGTGTCTGTGTAGTGTTTAAAATAAAACTTGTGCACTGTTTGATAATTCATGAATTATAAAAATATTTCCAATAGTTCTTAATATAATCGATATTGTCAAAATAATTTGAGGTTTAAAGTGATATTTACCCTTTATTTTATTAGTATCCATCAATTTTTAAAAATATATATATAGTTTATAGAAATAATATATATATATACTAATGACCACGTGGAATCCGATTCGACAAGATTTACAAGAGGTTAATGAAGTTCTCGATCAAGGCTTTATTGCATCCATTTCTCATGTTTATAGTTCAGTTAATAAAGTGTTGGTGCTCTTGCTACATTTTTAGGAATAATTTTTGACCGGATCTTGTGGATAGAATTTGATCTTCTGATTTTCGATTTTTCAGTAATGAAAGATAGTTTTCGCCCTAAAAGAAATCACCACTTTTATATTAGCATCTATATATCATCTTTATATAGATAATATTGGTACGATATGATGAAATATATAATTTAATTATAATGAAAATTTAAAATCTCAATAATAATCAAATTGACATGTGACGAAGATAAAGATTGCTAAACAAATTTTAGGGATTTTAAATCTCTTTTCCATCATGAATCCTACTCGGATTCATTGAATGACTCAAGTTTCCATAAGCCCAAAATTCTGAAGACTCTCTCTCTAGAATTTGGAATCTTGTTCTTATCCTTCTCCATTTGACATTTAAGAAAATGAAAACTGAAATATCCATTCACTGATTACATTGTTCCAAAAGGAAGCTCTCATATCATAATATGAGGAAAGAAATCAAAGTGATTCTAAGAAGTTAGGAGGATTTATCTAATATCTATAATGAATCATCATAAAGATGGTGAAACTTTCATACTACGATTGTATGATTCTATCTTTGGTTATTGTTCCAAATCTACTATCTTTTACACAACTAAACTAAGGCTCTAGAGACATTCATTAATTACCAACTTTTATTCCCGGGGTCACCTGATCTTGAATAAAAGAATTTATTACTTAATTATTGAATTTAGTGAATCTTTGGATAATTGGCGAATTTCGGAATATTAGTTGATTTTCTGCACCAAATTTTCTCACAATTAATTTCGCGTTTTGTCAATTTCGGAAATTAACTAACCTTATTTTTTGTTGTATGCTAAACATAAAGAGGATTATATCATCAACTCACTCATAGACAAGTCGTAGTGGATCTAATTCGATCAAGATTTCTTAAAATAAAATAAAATAAGTAAATGTAAGTAGATATAGTTGAAACCATTCTGTACATTCCGATATATTCAAATTCAAACAAGTTTTAGTTCGATTTAAAATTAAAGATCTGAATATTTACTGATATATCACGCGTAAATTGTACATTTTGAAAGAAAAACAATAATTTTCTAACTTTAAATTATCTAAAATAAATATCCCCATAAATTAGTATAAAGAAAACTTTTAGCGATCAATATCATAATAAAACATGCGATTCATTAGTATGGTTGGTCGAGTCTCTAGTGTCACCAGACTCACCACATGTTCGCCAACTACTTCTTGTAATGTTAACTGAAAAAGAAATTACAATAATAAAATGACGATGATGAGTCGATAGAGGTTAATTATCTATTCACTCATTCCATTTAATTTAAACTGTCCCCTTTTATTAAGCACGACGATGATGATGATGATGATGATGATTACAGAGGTTAATTATCTATATTTTATAAAAAAATAAAAACCATTCATTTATTTATTATTATTATTTGGAAGAAAATCCGTACCCTTTATTAATGTGATACGATGCGTAAGAAAAGCAGCACAATGTGATTCAGGCGAATGACGTCAGTCCTCGTAAGTCGTAAGAGCTGGCTTCATGTTGGCGACTCTAAGCAAATGAATATTCTTATCTATATTTTAGATTTTTTTGTATTTTTTTTTCAAAAAAAGAAATGTAAAAATGTGGCAATTCCGTAAATTCCAACGCCCATTATGCCTAGAAAAAACTGTTTATGTATCTTGACTCTGTCCATAAATACTAGAGGAGATTGATAATTACGAAGCAAGCAACTTCTCATTTTGATTATTTTGAGAGTACGTGTGTGTGTGCGCGCAAAATGGCTCTGCTCAACGATCTCATCAACTTGAATCTTTCCGACGTTACTGAAAAAATTATAGCCGAGTATATATGGTCAGTTATTCCCTTTCTTTTCTTTTCTTTTTTGGTGATTTCTGATTTGCCTTTTCTTACTTAATACGTTATAATATGTAATCTTTTATCATGTAAATAATTTCTAACAAGTTAGGAACTCTGTTTGTTGGGTTGACGCTTGATATAACCAATTTTTAAGAGTTTAGTGTTACAAATGGTAACGAAACATGGGAGTTCTTAGACTCTTGTGATGCATTTCCAGTATACATACACACATGTAAACATATACATACATATATTTGATATATATAAATATCGTGTTGATGATTCATCAGGATTGGAGGAAGTGGGCTAGACCTCCGAAGCAAGGCCAGGGTAAGATTCTTTTCTCAATCAAGTTGAGCATCATATATGTATATGTTTGGAAATTGGTAACCTTGTTGGATTCATATATAATGTGTTTGAATTAATTCAGACACTCCCCGGCCCTGTTACCGATCCATCGGAGCTGCCAAAGTGGAATTACGACGGCTCCAGCACCGGTCAGGCGCCTGGGGAAGACTCGGAAGTCATCATATAGTACTCATATTTTTACTCATATTTTCCATCTTTAATGTTACTTATATATATGATCAACTCTCATTTTCCACTATTCAACTCCTTTTTGTGTGTGTGTGTTTAGTCCTCAGGCAATTTTCCGTGATCCTTTCAGGAGAGGAAACAACATTCTAGTAAGACTCTTCCATCTTCACCTTACAAAAGAAATTAAAAATAGTAAAATATTATTATTATTATTATTATTATTATTATTATTTGTAGGTGATGTGTGATGCATACACACCAGCAGGAGAGCCCATTCCTACCAACAAGAGGCACAATGCAGCTAAAATATTTAGCCATGCTAAGGTTGTGGCAGAGGAGCCATGGTATGGCATTGAGCAAGAATACACTTTGCTGCAGAAGGAGGTCAAGTGGCCGCTCGGATGGCCGCTGGGTGGCTTCCCGGGACCTCAGGCAATGACTCGAACCCCTGACCTACTAGTTTTAGCATTTTTGTGTTGTTTTGAGAATTATGAAAGAAGTTGATGGATGTGTGCAGGGGCCATACTACTGCGGCATTGGTGGTGATAAGGCTTTCGGGCGTGACATTGTTGATTCTCACTACAAAGCATGTCTCTATGCCGGAATCAACATTAGTGGCATCAACGCCGAGGTCATGCCCGGCCAGTGGGAGTTCCAAGTCGGCCCGTCGCTCGGAATCGCTGCAGCCGATCAACTTTGGGTGGCTCGCTACATTCTTGAGGTATATCTATTCTTAATTATACAATGTGGATTCATTTTCAAGGTCTAATATTCCAATGATGCTGGTGTGTGTGACAGAGGATTACAGAGATTGCTGGGGTTGTTCTTTCCTTCGACCCAAAGCCTATTCCGGTCTGATTTCAGAAACTAGCTTTTTCTCTAACCATGTTGTTACTGGTGAATCTCATCTTCTCTTTTCTTTTGGTGATTGTTGTTAGGGTGATTGGAACGGTGCAGGTGCTCATACAAATTACAGGTTTGGAGAGTGTTTGTTTGGATAGATAATTTTTATTACTGATAAGCATGCATAATATTAGTAATAATTTGTCGATGAACAGCACAAAGTCGATGAGAGAAGAAGGAGGATATGAAGTGATAAAGAAGGCGATCGAGAAGCTGGGATTGAAGCACAAGGAGCATATTGCTGCCTACGGCGAGGGTAACGAGCGCCGTCTCACCGGAAGGCACGAAACCGCCGACATCAACACCTTTTTATGGGTAATGTTTCTCTTTGCTCTTCCTTTGAGAATTTATACATCACACAATTTTGTGTAAGACGGTCAAATATCTAGATATTTGTAATTTCAATTTTCAATCTTGGTTGTTTTGTATAAGACTGTGTAATTAAGATTCATCAAACAAGTCGAGACCTCATTTGAATAACATTAAAATTACAAATATATAATTAGATATGTGATTGGATATAGATATTTGACCTCTCTGACAAATCTGATTCGTCCGACGCATCTTAGGCTCACTTTGATGTATTAAGGAGGAAGTGATGGATAAACCATATCCCACATACCTATTTAGGTGGTATGCATATCCCTCATTTTAGCCCTCCAAAACAAACTAAGATTATCCACCTTTTTTATATCAAGAATAGTGAATATTGGACCTAGTTGGATATTTTTTGTTGATCCACCCTTATCCATCAATGCCTTCGTTCAATCATGTAATTTGACATGTGTAACCATCTCAACCGTAATCCGACCTAAGGCTTCTTAACAAAATGTTTGGAGCATGAATTAATGGTGGTCAGAATTCTTGGCATGTGGCAGGGCGTGGCGAACCGGGGAGCCTCGATTAGGGTTGGTCGGGAGACGGAGCAGGCGGGCAAGGGCTATTTTGAAGACCGGAGGCCGGCATCGAATATGGACCCGTACGTTGTGACCTCGATGATTGCGGAGACAACCCTCCTCTGAAAGCCCTAGGTTGTGTTTCTATGTTTGACATTGATGTATCCATTTGATTTCAAGCTGCTTTGGAGAAGGATTTGTAATAAGAGTTTCAAGATTCCGAATTATTTGCCCTTGTTTGATATTTTGTCAGCTTAATTTGACGCTAGTTGCCTCAGCTTATGTTGTATATGAACTTCAAATAACCTACTTATGTAATTGTACTGAATTTGGGCTTTTATCCGTATGTATATCTTGATTTTTTTTATTTTGAATTCATGGGAAATTCGTAGCTGCAGCCGCTATCTTTGGTGTATACTGGTAAATTTGCGTTCATGTGCAATAGTCTATAAATCACACATGAAGGGTAAACTAAACTTAAAAAATTATATGTGACGGCCTCAGATATATAAATGTGTTAATGAGGTTCAAATATGTGATCTTTTGTTCATATGAATCCACTTTACCACTAATATGTCCCAATGAGACTCATTTCTACATTTCTATGATTATTTAGTCTATATTGACTCGAGTACTTTATTTGATATAAAAAAATTCAAAAGAAGATAGTTATTTTATTTTATTCTTTGAGTTATATTTGCAACCTGAATTTTTTGCCGATTTTGATTTTGCATTTTGCAATTTCGGATCCTTTAAGAGGGTGTTTGGCTAAGCTTATAAGCTCATCAAAAGCAATTTATAAGGCGATTAGAGCTTATAAGCTCATCAAGATGTTTGGCAAAATAAGCTCCTAAACGAATTTATAATTTGTTAAAATAAACTCCAACAAATTATAAGCTCCCTTAAAATAAGTAGCTCAACCCCAACTTATTTTTCATAATCTTGCAAGTAATGATGAATTTACCGAATAACCTTACTATGATTCGTTATAATCTACATATATACTATCGACTTCACATCTCGTTAATTTTCTCACTCTAATTATGATTTTCTCTCTCTAACTCACGATTCTTTCTCTAGCTTATAAGCTAAATTATCCAAACACTTTGACAACTTATAAGCTCTTGAAACATTATATCTTATAAGCTCTTGAAACATCTTATAAGCTCTTAGAGCTTATAAGCTATTTAAAATAAGCTTAGCCAAACACCCTCTAAATCTTTTGAACAATACTTCTTGGTTGCCCAATTATAAGAAAAGAAATCATATTTAAAGTGCCCTAACTAGTATGATTTTGATGAGAGAGAGAGAGTCATCATAATTGGTTTCCCAATTACACACTGGATTAAGCCTACCGTGATTAAGGGTGTAATCGAATCGAGTCGAGTCGAGTCGAACACCATCGTGTTCAAGCTTGGTTTGTTTAGTATCGAGTCGAGTCTCGAATTTTATTTATCGAATATTTCGAACTTTAGTCGAACCCAAAAGACTTTCCAAATTTAGATATATATTTAGAATATTAATTATTTTATTTTAAAAATAAATTATTTTATCCACAATAACACAATATATTTATTGATTTCTCATACAAAAATAAAAGTAGTTATAGATTTAACACAATAATTACTAATTATGGAAAGAAAATAATTGTATCTAATTAATAATTCTATATTTTTAAACTAAATCAGTTAACGAACTTGTTCATGAGCTAACGAGCCGAACACTATCATGTTCAAGCTTGGTTTGTTTAGCTAACGAGCTTCACTAAACAAACTCGAACGAACTTTTATCGAGTCGAGCTCCGAATAACTCACGAATCATTTGGCTCATTTACAGCCCTAACCGTGATTACAGCCATTAATCTCTCATATAATTGTTTATTGTGAGCAAATACAAATTTGAATCATAAATAAACCATTTAATGTACAACCGCTCTTGCTTAGAATCAACTTGCTGTTCCAACCGGATGGGTCTAATCTTACAATTGTTGTTTAATATATGGACGTCAATTTCATACCTAATGCTGAATAATATATTTCAAGTCAATTTTTTAATACGTCAATCACTATTGAAGTCGCCTTTGGAAGTCATTAAATAAGTAAAATTTGATTTCTTATGTAATACGAAAAAATTGTAATTGGTGGGAGTTGATTGATCGTCACTTTTGAGCTAATTAAAAGCATTGGGCACAGTAGGTATGTATTAATAGAATGAAAATTAATGCATCCATCCTAATATCATATCTGGTATAATTTTATAATTATGTCATCATATTTGTTGGATTAGTATTTCCATGCATGAGATTAACATGATTATATTGTTTACAATCTAGTCCATTACTAGTGAAGTCAATTGTACCAACCCACCCACTCGGTATTAGACTAATCCTATCACATTATCGTATTATTCAGTTCGGGTCAATTTTATCGGATTATCGTGCTATTTGGTTCAGAATAATCTTTTGAGTTGTTGTGTTACTCGGGTCGATCAGATTATTTTTTCTTATTTTTTTAGATTATAAGTTTTTAATCATAACCTTTTTTTATCTATTAAAACCAAGTTATTGGTTTCGAGGAATTTACATCCTTAACCTTTACTAAGCAAGACAAATTCTGACTGCATTCAAATCCCCAAAACATAAATTTCATCACTTCTAGGTCAAACTGCATCATAGTTTATTACTTTTATTTGAATACCCGAATGCTTCTGTTACATATGACAAATGGTTGATGCAAATGCATCATCAACCTAACTTGGAGGGAAAGGATAAAGATGAGATATAGGAAAAGATAAAGATGAGATATGGTCACACGAAATGTTAACAAAAAGTGGCTTTTCTTCTAGGATGGAATGTTAAAGCAATATATTACTAAGATAGCATCCAAGTCTATTAAATGCTCCTTTTGGACTAAGCTTTTTGGAAAGGCACATTTATTGACAAAGGACAACCATAAGTATAATCATTAATATCGATTTTCTTTTTTCCATTAATTTTTTTCAATTTTCTTCAAATTGTATCAAATCTTAACATCAATTATTTGATATCCATTTATTTATTTGAAAGTCATATTTCATTAAAAATTAGCAAATATGTTGGGGGACAAAAATAGAATTCTCATCCATCTGCAAAAGTAGCAACAGGTTTCTCATTTTGTTATAGAATAGAACCTATGACTAAGCCCACAAAGGGACAATACCTGCAAAATAAAAAATAAGATTCTATGCACCCATTTCAATAGTAATGGAATGAGTACTATCATTCCACTCAACTATAAGAATGGATGAAATCCCTTACACTATTTACAATGTACATAAAATAAAAAGTAAAAACAAATAATACAGCCTTTCGTAAGAATCAGCGAGTCATCTACCCATCTCAGAAAGGGATGAGTAGAACCACTATCATCCTAATTTAGTGAGCTTTTTTAAGACGTTATATTTTGTTTGCATCAATCAAATTAAAGTTCAAAGACACATCTCTGCATTCAAACGGCGCATGGCAGCAGTGGGATCTAAGACAGTTTCTCAGCTTCTCTTATCTCCGGTTGTTGCTTGACCAGCTCCGGTCCACTCGTTCCCTAGTTTACGTGCCAGTTGGAGCAACCCATCCAGTATAGTATTTTTTAAACCTGTAGAACTGACATGTCTTTTAATATGCGCATTTACTCATAGATGGCTAAAGCAAACAGTACTTGTTGGAAATAATCGAGTTCCAACTCAATCGTCCGATGCATATATATGAAACTGCAGAAGTTATTCAGATGTAAGAGACATACCTTATATTCTGACCTATGCATGCGCTCATTACAAACTTCATGTTGTTGGACGTGTCATCGTCGATGACCCCCGTCCCACCGGAATTACATTGTGGAGGCCCTCGGGCAATTCTATATCTTCAGTGGAAGCTGCAAAAGAAATTGGGTAGTGAGGGTTTATACTAGCTATGGAATTATGCAATAGCTATAAAAGCAGTAGTTAATGCATCCAACTTCACCTGTGACGGGTTCACCAGCCTGAGACCCAGCAATTCCGATGCAAGAGAACAAGCAATTCTCATCTATCTTCAACTGCTCATATGCAACGTATACATCTTCAACAGTAGCAGCTTCGTACAAAGGTATCAGTTCTTTGATGCAAGATATATCCTGACAATAAGAACACAACGACACACCCAACACAAACATTACTTTGTTAAGATTCCTGGTCATGCATACCAATTATTTATTAAGATTTTCTTTTATTTTCTAAAACTATAAGTAAGAAAAGAATTCCAGCTCCACCTTTCTTGGGACAGATGTTGCTTGCAAGTGTGCCATCAATCCTAGCCAATACACATTTGACTTGATTTCGGCTTCATGACGCATAAGCAGTGTTCGTCTTGCCTGTGTAAGCAGAGAGAGTTTTTTAACAGAATCATGTCTGAAAAGGACCAAAAGAACCGCTAAAACTCCATTCACTTATCGCCAGAGTTTATTTTCAAATTCATTGGCAGATATACTCTCATAGGAAAAAGAAGATGAAAAGGAAGTTCAAGCAAACAATCATCAGAAATTCAGAATAACTATTTAACTACAGAACTTACCCTGTCCAACTCCCTTAAGGCGATCTGGTTATTGTGAAGACCTCTGAGGACATTCTTGCAAGCATCAACAGCTTTATGTACCTGCATGTTTATTGTTAGACAGAAATAATACGACAATCACAGTAGACACAAAAAATCATCATAGGATACACGCACCTTTTCAGGGGTTGATGTTACTGAAATTACATACCACCCGAGTTTCAACCGATCAAACAGATTTAGTTCAAATGATACATCATATGTTAATCCAAGAGAATCCCTGACTGTTGTAAAGAGCCTAAACATAAACAAAAAAGAATCAGATAAAGATGATAAATGTAATACTGTGCTTATTAAGTTGAAGCTCAAATTTCATATAAAAAAAGGAAAACACCACTTTTTCTGAGAAAAGGGTGCATAGTTGCAAAATTGTATGTATATAATAATCAACTGCTGCAGTCTATCCACTGATATAGACTACCTGGAATTTATGATCTCTTGCAACAAGCCCATTGTGATGGCAAAAAATAGTGGGTGAGCACGTAATTTCCCTTGGACCTTGTCAGCTTTTTCCAACTTACCACGTTGTTCTTCAGATTTTAGATGTTCACCTGGCAAACAATAACTGGATTCTTGAGATATCATGGTAAATCTATGGAAAACAATATCCGTAATTTTAGACACTAGAAACTTACCAAATGCAGAGACATTGATAACCGACTCAAGAAGATTCTTTCCCTCAAAAGTAAATCCCCAGCGATTTGGAGCAGGGCCGGCAATATATGCACATGCTCGCTCATCTGTGTCCTTCAAGAACACCTGTGAAGCAGCCATTGAACATGAAATAGAAAGGCGAGGATAAGGATAAGATAAATTGTGATTAACAGAAGAAAATAACACCCATAACAAGCTATTAGGATCACATGGTTACTGATTCACCATGCAAAACTTAAGAACTGATAGCGATAGTCAACTTTCACCGGAGAAAATACATTAGACATCAGTATAGATCATTTCTTACTTGTTGATGCTGCAGATCAGCAGCGTATGGTCGAAATATGATTGGGCTGTACTTTTGTGGTCTCTCAGAACCCCTTCTTTCTCTCACTGTACCTAAATACTCCAAGATACAAGATTCAATATCCTCTTCTGTGAAATCCCCAACAATACTCACCTGCCAAACAGAAAAGAGGGGGAGAAACAACCAGATAACAAAACAAAAGAAACTCCTCATCAGTGAGATGCGAAAACACTCCATATGTTAAGATAACTATTATAAGAAAGTCACACCGATCATCTTAAAAGAAATGGCTAGAAACAGATAGATGCTAACCTCCATGTTGTCACTAACAAATTGACTCATCACTGCATCTTTAACTTGTTCAAGTGTCAAGTGTTGTAACGAGTTTGGAGTGGGCTCAACAAATCGTTCATCTCCACCCAGCATGGCAAGCATGAGCTTGTGAGCAGTAGAACGTTCTAAACTTTTTGGGATAGAACGGTAATAAGACAGGTATAACTGCTTTGCTCTGTCAAATGCATCATCCAACCAAACACTTTCCTGCAAAAACAAAGCATGCAAAGAGACTCAGAATGTTTCTTAAGTGCCTCAAGACTACAAATTAACTGCTCCAACTGGAGCAAGATAACAGGACTAAAAGCAGATAGTAGCAGAAATGATATTGAGAAAAATATAGTATCTTTTCAGTACAAATAATGTTAGCACCTTAATCTTTCCAACTAATAAAGTGAATAAATCAAGTTCATGTTCCCTGAGATACTTTATAGATCTGTATCCTCTCAAGAATGTTTACAAATTACTGCATGGTCAGCCAACTTCAATTATAATATACACATGATTGAAGGCTTCACGTTACCTCAAGCACCATATGAAGCAACTGGAAAGCAGCACGCATTCCATTATCTCTTAAAGTAAAGCGGAACTCCATGCTTATAAATTCCTCAGTTGACTCAAGGGAGCAATTGATCAGATGATTCACACAAAAAAGTTCTACCTGCACATACTTAACATAATTATAACTATTCCAAAGAACAATGAAGAGTGAAAAATGTTCAGTGTTTGACAGGAGGGTTCGTGTGAATTGAAGATCTTTCACCACGAGAGAGGTAAAAAAGCAAATGGCAGAACAAAGTTACATGACAAAAGAGAGGATTAGATAGAGGACATACAGCAATATTATTTTTGTGTTTATCATCTTTCATGTTCAGAATATCAATGATATGACACATTAACAAGCAAATCATCCAAAGACAAAAGTAAGAAAAATAATGTTTCTTGTGTTTAATATCAGAAGCAGTTGCACTGGAACTGATTTCAAGTTATGATCAATTGATCCGTTCATCATTATCAAATGTAGAAATATTGTATTAGATGAAGGAATCAACAGTCTTGGAGAAAACCTCAAATTGAAGAAAAAGAGAAAATCAAATTTTCGCTACCTCACCTGTTCACGGGAGAAGTTTCCCACACGGCCTCCTTCACTCAGAGTACGAACACCCACAATAACTGCTCCCTTAGCTTCAGCAGTTTCAGCTGCTCGTCCACCACCAACAATGAGGCGCATGACACCACAATTGGCTTCGCTTTTGGAAATCTATTAATATAATAAAAGAAGTTAAATGAAAGATTGACAAAATCTCATTAAGTATAAAACAAACAACTAAGGAGCATGTAGGTAGCTTGAAACTGTAGCAAACGACTAAGTGACTAGCATCATCATGTGTTCCTACAGTCCAACAAATTGCCAAATTTCAATATCATAAACGCTGATTATGACAACAATAATATACATACTTGACATGTACATACGAAGGCAAAAACAGACTTCATAGAGAAACACAAAAGGCTTCCTGTGGATTGATTTTATAGTGGACTTAAAATTTGATGGATTATTTTTTAGTGGATTCAATGTTTTAATGATAAAAACTAGGTTTGATGAACAGGAGTAGCAATTGCACATTATCTTTATTTTGAAGAAACAAGTAAATTTTATAGATTAGAATGGAAACAGTTAGACGGGATGAGGAATCCAAAGTGCAAGAACCATACAATCTGAAGTACACAAAGTTTAAGTAAATTGCAGCTTTGATTTCAGTTGATTCCTAAAACCTGCTTCTTGGAAATTAAGCTTAATTTTCTAGAAAACTTATAGGCTTTTACTTGGGCAGTATTGTTCTTCAATTCTAGCTGTCCCAATTCTAGTTTTTCAAATTCGATCCATGGGCAGCTGTTAAAAGCATTGGTGAAAGGGGGTAACAGAGGGTCTCAATGACCCTATTTAAAAGTTCCGGGGTCTGATTGGACCCTACGATACTTTAACGGCCCAACTGGGACCCGCCAAACAGTTTATGGTCAACTTTGGCCCTTTTTGCTATATATACACGTAGGGAGTGGATCGAATGAGAACTACATCTTTTTTAAGAACCTAAGAACTATGCATAGAAACGTATAAAGTTGATGCACATAACGTAACAATAACAATTTGTGCATGTGTTCGCTGTGCAACAATTTTCTACATTCTGTGCATGAACTTTATAAGTTTTGTGCATAATTCTTAAGTTCTTAGAAAAGATGTAATTCTCACCGGATCCAACCCCTATATACATATACACATTCACTTTTATGTAAGTAAAAGAAATAGTTTCAGGTGCAATAAAATGAGAAAACAAGAATATCAACTGATTGTTTATGTAAGTAGATGCTTAATCTCGAACAACCTGAAAAGTGAATGGCAGACATCAATTATAATCCGAATAAAAGAATCACAAGGACTCCAAAACACTTGAAATATTCAATCAACCATGAAAATCATAATGAGTTACCTTGTAATTCACAGGAATTCCATTCGAAAGACGCCTTTGAACTATTCCTGTATCTTGATCATAAACCTTCTTCATTTCCTTTTCTTGGTCAACAGGAACGAAGGACGGGTGCCGCTGCAAAAGCAATTCCTGCAGATTTTCTGAGGATACCAACTCCTTTGGTATCTCAAGCTGCAGTTATAAACATACAGAAGTTAGACAAAAAACCCTTTGATAATACTTACTTGAAACACAATTTCTAATTAGGGACAGTTGCACTAGGTCATGCTGTTGTTCCCTGATAACCGTGACACTAAAACAAAACAAAAAATTCAGGTAATACCTCGGGCTCAGCCTCTATGGGTTCCTTTAAACCAGCTTCAACAGCAGCCAATATCTCTTCTGGTTCTATCTTGAATTCAGTTTCACCAATTCCATCAACGTGCACTTTCTTTGGAACACATGCAACAATCGCTGCAGGGGATGGTGCAGATGGTTTACCAAAATCAGATATGAACTCCAACACCTCAGCACCAACAGAGTTGACCTAAGATGCATTGAAAGGTTTCAGGTAAACATCAGTCTACATATAACATGGCATGAATATTCACAATTTTGTCATGCAATTTTTCTGCAGATAAGTTCTTATAGAAATTGAGAAACTAATAGATCAGAAAATGTATAGAATTGTCCCTGATATGAAATAATTATGCTTCCGCAACAAGGCAAGAATTACCTCCTCAAGGGTAACTGTGCTAGCAACAGCAACCAAACTCTCATGTCCTTGTCTCTGATCCATCACAGTATGACCAAGTGCATCACTTTCCATAATGAAGTCTAAATTATCCACTGATGACACATTATCAATCATAGAAGCCAACTGTTCACTGTCTTTTAATAAGGCATCTAAGTACCGGGCTAATTCACCATTTGTCACACCAAATTCTTTAAGCCTTCTAACCTGAAAACATTCAAAAATAAACAAACATATCTCAGAAATAGAACTGGGAAAACTTTACCAAATTGATTGTTAGAAGATAATAAATAACAAGCAAACTGAAGGAAACAAATGATATCCGGTTCTTCTCATAAAATTTATCATAATTAAGCAGGGAAGTTGGATATATGTGCATATAAACATATTCATATGTGTATACATGTACACACATTCATGTAGGTACAGACAGATATGTATTACTTGCACACAGGGAGCATAAAGTATGAAACAAACCTCCTGCACAGCAACTTTAATTGCATTTTGCCAATTCCGAGGTTCTGCAGTCACAGTAAGTGTTGTAACAGTACAGCCTTCTCTTCCAGAGTCACTGTGGTCCAATTCGACTGAGGTAAATGGGGGATTGGAACTCTGGAAAATTCTTGAAATTAGCCCAATTAAGATGCAAATTAAAAGATCAAACTGTTCATAAAATAGCATATAATAGAACTTGTAACCACAACATGTAGTTGCCATCGTATATGATATATGTAAGTAACTAATATGAATAATGTACTGTCCGAACCTTGCAAGACAAAAAGGCATAAAATTAAGCACTTCGTATTCAAAGTTCCACAAGCAAGACTAAAAACCATGAAATCAGTAAGGTCCCATCAACCATCATTTCTTCAAAAAAGTTTTACTAGTACCTGTCTATAAGCAGCCAAACTCGATCAACAAATTAGGAAATGCATAGCTAATTAGTACTATTTAACTGATAATGTTTTACCTGAATCTTTATTCAGTTCCATCATGAAATCATAGGCTTTGCTTAGACTTTGAGGAAATTCAAAAGGATTAATGTTATGTCTCATTTTACTTGCCTTCTTAACAATCTTGACATAAAGAATTCCTCATCAAATTTAAAAGCAGGCAATGGGTTTTAAGCTTGAGCACAGGTACCATAATGGTACATCATGATATACTCCAGGCAGATATACCCACTGATTGACTTCTTATACAGAAGCATACTAGAGAGGAGAAGTCAAAGCACCTGGTATCTTGTATTAATACGGAAATGCAGAGCGGAAAGAAATATTCTCTTCATCAGCACATTCCGCAAATCACCAAATGTATGGACCTTGTTGACTGGGATCTGATGAGAAACAACAATGTCTATCAAGAAAATATAACACTAAAAAGAAAAAATTATTATTAAAGCCTCCAAAGGAATATGATTCCACCAATTCAAAAACAGTTGACTAGAAACAAAAGAACGGGCAATTGCATACGTACTAGGCAACTTCATGTCTGAGAACCTCCAGATGCAATAGGAGGAAATATAAATTTGCGTTGCAACTAGTGCCTTTCAACTAAAATATTATGGATAAGATATGAAAGATCTGACAAGATTGAGTAATTCAATGTCGAAACTGAATGAAATCAACTCGTAAAAGCCACATATCTTCATGACTCTAAACTGAAAGGTTTATAAGCCAAAACGTAATTTAAAATTAAATAATTAGGCTAAAATATTGCTTCACGTGGTACTTCTATGTTTAGAGTTGTTTCATTAGGAGTCTATTGGACATGGATACTACGTGTCTGAATCCATAAGAATACAATGATGGTGGTACACCATAATAACCCATTCACACCAACTTACATTGCTGCAAATAAACTAGAAAGGCAACAGAATATTTGTATCTGTGGATGACACATAACCGACACAGATAAAAGCAGTAGCTGGCATCAAAGTTTTTTGGTTCGATAATTTAATACCAGCTTAATTATCTGGCTTTCTAAGTGGACATATGCTATACATATCATGAGCTTTAAAACTTTATTTACATCTGTTGCGCCCTTGAAAACCTTGTTTAACCAGGAGTGTTCAAATATAGAGGCAATATTGAGGAGAGGATGGTTTTGATAGGAAACTGCACCACTATCCAACTGCACCCTAGTAAAGACAAAAGCAGCATAAAAAGTAACAATAACCTTGCAGAACATATTGATTGAGAAATTCTGAAGCAATTCATGCTGAAATATCTGGGGAGGCTTAGCTTCTGTGTAGCTCCCAGGAATGGACCAATTATGTTGAACTGGAGGGCGAACAGCATGCCTCTCCCTTCTCAGATTTTTTGATTGCTCCAGGGAAACAGATGACCTTTCCTGAGACAAACCACCAGACAGTCCAACTGTCAGCTTAGGAACAAGGAAACTGGCCATCGCACCAAAAGCACTTGGTGCAGGTGGGGCAGATGCCTCATTTTCTATGCCAACCTTGCCAAAAACTGCCTGCAAAAGTTTAGGAAATTATTAGCTACTTCAACCATAAGTATAGAAGTGAAAGTGAAACAACTCAGACAATAAAGAGTATACAAGCCCTATGTCAATATCATCTTCATGTCATTAGTAAAGCAGCAGTTACATACTTCAATGTGGTCAACTGTCTTGGGAATGTCATTAATGTCCCCAACAATATACAATGTAGCATTTGCTGGGAAATACCAACGCTCATGGAACTTCCTTATTTTATCAGCATCCCATTTCTTAATCTGTTCCTCCAATCCGATAGGAAACCTTTTGCTCAGTTTGTTCTCAGAATGCAAGTATTGCAACAACTGTACAAAGAAAAGAAATGAATAACTGGGTAAAGGCAGGTACAGAATTGGGGAGACAATTTTGGTAAAAAACTAAAAACGACGACACAGAAAACAACAAAAAGTCATCAAAGCAGGTCACTTTGCTCTAAATACCTGGCAATCAACACGGTACTCTATGGTGTTCATCATTTGTAGTTCTGACAAAATTGCTCGTCTTTCTTTCTCAACTCGAGAAGAAAGAAACTTGGGGTGAAAAGCAATCTACAACCATTCAAGAATGTTTTGATTTCAAACAGCATATGATGAGAAAAACACAGAGAAGAACAAAAAGGCTAAATAAAGTTGAGAGTGCAGAACCATTGACCTAAATAGGATGAATTGAAAGTGCAATAGTTTCAAAGCATAGGATCAAATGGAATTGATATACCTCTTTAAGAGCATCCAGGACAACTGGCAGCAAATCACCTTCAGAGTCCTAGATATCAAGATTTCCATTAGAATAAGTAGAGACTAGCAATGCTGAAAGAAAACCAAAAGGAAAAGGAAAAATGGTAAACGCTAATTTTAGACACGTCTATGTATCTCATATAAACTAATGGCACTCCTACTATAGATTATTCCTATTATTTTCTTCAATAAGTCAACCATCTTCACATGTTCCCGGAGTCACTTCTTTCTTTTTTTTCCCCTTCTTTTCTTTATTATCCAGAAAGGAGCCATATAAGTTGGCTGTGTTTCCTCAATTTCTCTTGAATTTCATGGATGTCCCCTACTTCATTTACTTTGATTATCTTTTCCACAGATATCAAAAAATGAGCTAAAGCTTAACCAAAGAAGGCATACAACGAAACAGTTAATAGACCCAACAAACATAATTATCATAGAATCTTGTGAGCAAAGGATGAAAACACCAGAAACCTTTGTACTAGTTGGTGAATGGATATGAAACACGGTGTGATGGAAGTCTGTGTAAGCATTAGATCTTGCCCCAGTTCCAAGAAGTTTCTCACGCTTCTTACTTCCGAGGAATGCAACATGTTCAATCATATGAGCAATTCCTTGCTCATCATCTTCCTCATCGATTGATCCAACATGGACTTCCATGTGAGCTTCAAACCTATAATTCATAGGTAAAACAATATTAAAGAGCAATTCATAGGTAAAACAACATTAAAGAGCAGAAGGGTGAAACAAAAGCACTAGTCGCTTTAGATAATCGTACTGATGGCCATACGGTAATTATCAACCTTTGTCTACAAAAACCAGTATCATTAGAAGTGCTAGATTCAACAAGCATTCCGAACTCCTTTTAATCACTATATGCGCTGTTGTTAATGTAACAATATACTCTGGAATCACCTTTGCATTTATCATGTCCATAAGAGTTATTGCGAAAGAAGAGTACCTATTAGGTGGGACTTTATTTGGCAGAATAAGATAGCGGAGCCCATTTTTCAGTTGTCCTCTGTGCAATTTTGGGTGAGAAGGAATCTCAAACCTTAAGAAATTCTCAAATTCTATTCTCTCTGCTTCAGTTTCTACTATATCCAAACCAGATTTCTCTGTAACACCATCAGGCCAGGTGGTACTTGCGGCATGTGGCTCTTCAGGGCCCACAGAGGCACGTGGAACTTGAACTTTTCTTACCTGAATGTCAAATTGATAGGAGAAACGAGAGATATCAATTCAGACAATCAAAGGAAAAACAGTAGAACTTCATAAAAGTAGTGCATGTTTTTCAAGGGAAATGCCAAAAGGGATGAAAATAAAATCTTGAACTACTGAATAAGGTAATGCAACCATTATGTTAATAGCATGATACATCCTCCCATTAAATTTTTCTCTATTCTCCTTGCTGGATATTCTTCCCTCAAACAACAGCAAAAGATAGATAACAGCTTCCATAAAAGCAGCACTCGAGAATGTAATATTTGATTTACACTGAACTCAGAATGCAGAATGATCCTCAAATGGTTGAAAATGATTGAAAACATAGCAGAAAAACAAGAGTGACAGAATTATGATCAAATACAGAATATTATCTTTCACTAGCAAGAAATGTCGATATCTGTCGATATGAACAATAGAAGAAAATGGTGTAAAATAATAAATGCAGTTTTCAAATAAATAACATGGTAGTGAGCGAAGCTATCATATAGTCACCATCAAACAGTTCTTTGGAAAATGAAAACTATTTCTACTGATGCCTTACTTCAGCATTATCTGGTAGGTTCTTTGCCAGATGAAATGTTGACTTGTCAACAAAGAATCCAGAGGTGAATCTCTTCACTCCAATTTGCTTTCTATTGTAAGAATGGAAGCAAGATACTCGTCTTGAATTAGCTAGCAAATGTGAATGAGGTGTTAACTCTTTGAACTCGGAAGAAAGCCTTCTACTTGTCTGCAACAGGGGACAACAGCAAGAGAAGATATTATAGTTGGTAAGGTGAGCATAGTGGAGACACTAGATCTAGATAGTAACTTTACACAGGTGACTGAAAACATAAATTTCATTTAAATAAAATGAAATGATATAAAGTGTGTGCAAACCAGATAACAGACAATCTTAGAAGTTTCAGATAGAAAATAGAGAACTTTACATGCTCGAAATTATCATTAAAGCACCACCCTTTATTGATGCCTCAAATTGGCTTTGAAACACAAGGATAGATGTCATTTGACTCATCTCAGAGAGAGATGCTTTACATTATTGGCAGTAATTACATGAATATCTAACTAATCAAAGAATATCTATCTGATGCAAAGACTTCCATGGTGCTGAGGGGGGTCGGATTTATGCATTGTTATCCTACAATCGTTGCTAAATCTTGAAGAAATGACTTAAATATTTAAATGTACGGTCTGGAGCATCAAGTCTCATCCTTTAAAGCAATGACTTTTAAACTACAATTATATATCATTGAGCAGTTCAAAATCCTTCCACAGCCCAATATAAGTGACAGAAATAAATGGTACAACAAGTTATGTGGCATTCCACAGGTCTATGAGGCACATTTTAAGTTTAACATGGTATGATAACAAGAGAGTGGGGCAATGTAAGCACTTAAGTTTCTATCATTTCATTAAGTACAGAATCAGATTGAATAACAAATAACACTCCAAAATGCACTCTAACGAAAAATGAATTATGAACCCACTCTAAACTTAAAATTTCAAGATTCAATTTCAAATCTTTATTTACCCAAAGGCCATACTGCCCACAGAAACAATATAGGAGAAACTATTTCACGGCTGCTATTGCACCACAAAGCGGCTAAAGCAATTAAGTAATGTTACAAAGATAACATCTACCATAAACTAAGCATAATTTCAGTTACACAATCAACCGAAGCTCACTAATTAGCTATCCAAGAGATTCAACTTCTCACTCCACGCTATAAACCCACATATACAATAGGAAAAACGCATTAGACATGATTATCAACCAACTAAACCAGAATTCAAAAAAAAAACTTTCCCCAACATACATTACTTCTAACGGAACACAAGCGGCTGCAACAACCATTCGGCGGCGGCCGCAAACTAATGGCCTTCTTTAATCGTGTCCGATTAAATTTGTCTGTAAACGGAGCAGAATTAGAGCTTTCTTTAGTATGGTTGCAGCTACTGCTGGCATGGATCGAGGCTAAAATCGGTTTTGTGTTGAATAAGATAGATGAGCTCTGCATAATTGGGAAATTGGGGAGAAATAAAGATTTGTGATTGGATGGGATTGGAGATAATTAGAGAGAATCGGAGAAGAAGAAATTGTTGGGAAAATGAAAATTGCTTGTACGCAAATGAGCTGATATGAACAGTTGAGTTGCGTGGGGTGGTTGTGGCTTGGGGCGGAGTCGGCGGTGTAATGTAAGTGGTGGCTGTTTGGCCAGCTTGGCTCAGATTTTTTCTTTTCCAATTTTATTTTGAAATATCAAGTTTAATCAATTATTATATGTCAAAATTACGAAAATTAAGCAAATATAAGCCGGACAAAATTTATAGTGTTTGATAGCTGAGTATGATCCTCAGAAATTTAATATAGAAATATATGTGTAAAAAAAATTATTTTATTAAGGTACGTCAAATTTTTGATGTACCTACTCAGTTTTCAAATACCGAAAATTTATCTCAAATTAAATTGGCATCATTTTCCATATTTCAGGATATAATTAGTCTCAATTAATAGTATAATTTTTTTAAATGATAATATTTTGATACTTCACTGTTTAGCTTTTTTGGAAAAATGCTTACCTAAATCATAGGACATTTAAGCGATTTATGGAATATTGTAAAATTCATAAGTTTGTTTCCTTGTTTGAAGGTGGTGATTTTTAATAAAATATAGCCAACATAGAGTTTTTGGTGATCATTTATATGCTACAAAAATTATAGGATGGAGTATAGCCTTGTAAGGTGTTTTAAATGAGTTTCTAACTTAACAATTACTTAGCTTCAAGTCTAGATGATAGGATAAGGATATTGTGATCGAAAAGTTTTTGAGTCAAATTATTCATATTTTGCATGTATGAGTAGTTAAAAAAGAACTTCGCAACAACTTAATTGTTGGTCATTTTTGTTTATGAAAAAAGTATTGACATATAAGAAATTTGTGGTCTCATTCCATACAAACCTTTTTTAGTAGTCACATGTCATAATTACTATGATAACAAACATATAAAAGTATCGATATATAATGAAATTTAAAATTTATAATCTTTTAATCATATGTCAAGTAACTCCACCACTTGACCATCCTTTGGCATTTAGGAAAAGTTAATAACTTGTTAAAATTCTTTACAAGTCGAAAGTGAATTATTTCAAGATTAATATACAATTCATTATCAAATTCTATACAAGTACTTTCAAATAAAGTTATACAACATACACAACATTAAAGGGATCGAATTGAAAAGTTTTATATTGAATTCGATCCATTTCTGTCTCTAGATATGCTAGAAATATGAATTATATTTCTAGAAACTTGTGCAAATAATAATACAACTATCGAATGCCTTTTAGGAAAAAATAAATACAATTATCGAAGAGAAAAACCAGTAATAAAACTGGTAGTGATCAAATCAATCAATGGATGATGCGAAAACGAACCGGCCCATCGTGGGTGGGTTATTTTAGGATGATGTTTTGGGCCCTAAATATATGGGCTTAAAATTTAATGGGCCATATTGACCTAAACTAAGTGATTTTACACCAAATAAAGAGAGTCAGTAGAGTTTATAAGTTTGATGAACTTTTTATATTTTTGAAAGGAAATAACCTTATATAAATCATAAACCATCAAAAGAGAGTAAAACCTTTTTCTTTAATATCTACAAAACTATCATAAATGTACACAAGATAGGTCTAGAAATGTTAATGAGATTCGTCTCGGCAGCTCAAGAGTGTGTTGCAGGCGGCCGGGTCCGAATGGACACATCGGTCCGGCATAAATGTGAGCCATATTCGTGTACGAACGCAAACAGTGGCCCATTGGATTCACCCGATGGGTCGCTCAAATGGTTCGCATATCAAAACAAATGGGAACTATTCAACACAAACTCTGTTTTTGTCATTCTATAACATTCCTCGTTTTTTCATCAAAAATCATTGAGTCATTTGAGATGTAAAACAGGACCCAAATAGCATGATTGAATCAGATCTCGACAACGAAAAATTCTTTTGAATGCACAAAATTATTTCTTGGAAAACTGCTAGAATTCAACACCTTTATAAGTTTAATAACTTACAAAATATTATAGGTATTAAAAAGAGCTTTGAAATTAATCAAAATAAAATTTTAGGCACTATCCTTTCAAAAACAAAACAAAAATATTTTGGGTGCTATGAGCTATTTTGAATAAATTGGAGACCTAAACTTTTTCTTAAAATAAAATATCATTGGTTTTACTAATTCTAAACATGAAATTACCATTGTATTGTTGATGAACTTTGAATATAATTTATGATTCATTTATCTATTTGGAAGTAGTTAGTAAAAGGTAAATATAATTGTAAACCCCAAATTATTTTGGATTTTTGGTACTACCAATTATATCTTGAATTATAAAAAATACTACTTTAAATTATGAATTATCGGTTTTGTATCAATTGTGCTCTTGTCTATTTTTGCAACTCCGAAAAGTTGATGTGGCTCATCCGATTGTCATGATGTATTTAACATTTTTTAACTTATATGACACAAACAACGTCGTCGGATTGTTAAATGCACAATGGCAATAGGCGAGTCACGTCAACTTTCCGGAGCCAAAAAATGGGCACGGTGAACAATTTATACAAAAACGATTCGATAGTTAAGGATATAAAAATAATTGATAGTTCATGATATAATTGGAAGTATTTGGGATTTAACGTGATATTTAACCTTGGTAAAATATTCTAAAAAGTAAAATTCTATTATCCAATAATGCAATTACTAGTTGTAATTAACACACTATTTACAATGAAAAGAATTGAAGTGAAATAACCCTATTTTTTCTTTAAATATAAGATCACATTCTACAAATGAACTTATGTAATTTCACGTTTAGTACAAAAATGTCCTTACTATCATTTTAAAAACACCAAAATCTTGTCTTTTTGTAATAAAATATATTTACAGCTTATATCAAATACGGTACTGTAATTAATTATTAAGACCCACATATAATTCCCCTAAAAAATTGTTACATACAAGAGCTCATTAAAGCTCCAAATTAAATAAATAATAATGAAAAGAGTGTAAGATGAGCTTATCCAATTCCTATTAGAAATTAGAAAAATAAAAAAAAAATCGACAAATTAAGATAAGCATATATCCAATTCCGCTTATAGTATCTCAAAAGATCCATGATACTATTTTATCTAAACACTTCAATAACTTTAAAATTAAAGTAAAATTAATTATCTATACTCTCAAGAAATTCATATGGAATATATGTAGACATTTAAGATTTTATTTTAAAAAATAGCGAAGACTTCCAAGTTAAGCCTAATAATTCCAATTGGTTAGGACAGTGGACAAGGAATTTGATGCCAAAAAACAGTCCATCATTTGATGTCACAAACTCAATTATTGCACCTTTAACGTATTTTAAGGGTAGGAACAAAAAAAAAGACTTTAAACTCGATGTTTTTTAAAGAGAGAATTTTTTAAAAAGTGATGAAAAATTTCCACCCCTAATATGCTTAATTGCTTATGGTTCCGTCTGGAGAATTGGAGTAATTTGACAGTATTTTTTTTGTCAATTAATACAGTAATTTGATAGTATTACTTTGTAATCGAGTCATCAATGAATTAATCACAACGGTAAATAGATTCAGTTAGATTCGTAGACTTCGTATTCTATAAAAGAAATTAAATCCTTAAATTCATTGATTATGCTTAGTGTCACTAATACAATTATAATTGGATAGGGTTGCATACATGTCCGTCACACCATATTCTTTAGTATAATTTATTTACTTATGTGTGATTAACAAGTCATTACACAAAAACGAAATTTATCTTGTGCGTATCTCAAATCTCCTAAGAAAATAAAGGAATACATACATATAGCTTTTGCTAATTTTTCTCAAAAAAAAAAATTGGATAGGGTTGCATACATGTCCGTCACACCATATTCTTTAGTATAATTTATTTCCTTAGAGTGTTAGATTTTGAGTGCTTTTCGAAAGTTGCCATCCAATTAACAACAATAAATGGATACGAAAATAATTTTATTGAATTAGGTTGGTGAGTAGATGCCAAAAAATAAAGACAATGCAATATTATGGCGAGCAAATTTAAAATGATTCGGATGAGTTGCTGTTGAGTCATTTTATAATTTATTTTTATGATGTGACCTTTCAATTAGATTCATTTTATAATGGTACAAGTCTTTAATGAGATAATCTTAATAATTATATAGTCTTGGAGTATAATAATTTTCAAAGTTTGCTAGCTTTAGGATAAACAAATGCAGTACTCCAATATTACAAAAAGTCATTACATATTTTATTTCAGTTGTGAGACTGTAGTAGTGCGTAATTTTAAAAAAAATTCATAATTGCCGCTAAACATAACTTTCAAAGTGAACAATTATTAGTATACGTGATCCTAAAATATATATATATATATATATATATATATATATATATATATATATATGGTCGGAATACAAAATGAGATATCAAATTAAAATCGAAAGTCTAGTTTAAAGAAAGACCATATGATGAAGCATGCGTGGATAGACAGGTAGAACACTATCAAAATTTGTTGATTTTACAGAATATCGAAGAATCGACAGATTTGATAAAACCTCGTTTTTATTAATCATCAAAAGCTACGTCTAAAGACAACTAACAACGCTTAAATAATAAACCCTATCGACCAAAAGAATGGAAAAAACGAAAATGTCCAAAACTAAAATAAAATTACAAAAAAACCCCAAAAAAATTGATAAATTACAAATTTGACCATCCAGACGAAGGAATTTGCTCGAAATCCACCATCGGTCATAGCAAAGCAACGAGTATTGCCCAAAAGGCGTTTATGCTTAAAAAACACTAGGCTCTCGTAAAAATCTGATATTTACGTGAATTCTTCGGATGATCCGTGCGTCGCATATAATTTAACTCAATTTACGCCGCATCACCATATCATTTCAGACTTCAAATATATTATGGGGAAAAAGAAAGAGAAAGAGAAAAAGACAAAGGTCTTAATCGCCTGCAATTGAATTCGCAGAATTTTTATTGGTTTGTTATACCAACTATCATTGTCTCATCTCCCCAAAAAAATAAATTATTTCAACTTATTGTCCGTTTGCTTGGTTGCAATTGTGTGCATGTCTCTATGTTCTAAGGCACATGCCTGTCTATGTCGAGAAACAATAGACTATGCCGTCCCAATGAGTTTTCTGAGTGCAAAATTAAATTATATGTTTAAATTCTACTAACACTTTTATAAATCTTAATTTGTCAGATTTGATTTTTTAAATATGATTTATCTATTATTTACAGACTATTGCAGGAACAAAAGCATAACAAAAAGGTCCAAATGAAAATATAGTTTTTCACTAAATATTTTATAATATAAGATTAATTAGATTAAACCTTGCCATGTGTATAATGTCCAAATTTTTATTTAAAAGTAAGAAAGAAAGTATATGTACAATATTAGATGTATTAACCAAGAAACTTTGTATACGAATGTGAATTATTAGCTAATTAATCAAGCTACACACTGAAGTAATTCTCTAGATAATATAATTAAAATTTTAAAGAAAAGATCAAATGACATTTGTGAAAATGATTTTAGGCAGATTTTTTTTAATCAGATCGGTAATATAATATGGCAGGCGAGTTCACTCGAGACGTGCTTACTTTGATGGGTAAAGTTGGATATCCAATTTTGTCTAATATTTACTTCTCTTGATTTTAGGATGAGTAATTAAAATAGTGATATATATCACACCTAAAAACGTGATATGTAGTAATCTAAAGGTTGCGTTCTTTTCTGTTGCAATTATATATAAGAAAAAGATGAAAAAATTATCATATCTCACAAAAATTATACAACATGGGAAAGTATTATCATTTCAATATCTTATGATAATATTATCATGGATTGAAGTGAAAAAAGAGGAAAAATTAGCTACCCAGAAAATATTTTCATCCTGCCCAAAAAATTATACACCCTACAGTACATGTGAAAATAGTGGGAAAATGTGAAAATACATGCCTTCCACCATTTTCCATCAAAGAGAACACACTCTAAAATGGATATAATTTTTTTTATCAAATCTAACATTAATACAAGCTCCATATATTCTTCTAGCTAGTTATGAAATTCCTATGTTCAATGATGATAAATTAATAGTCAAATATTAATTCTGATGGTAAAAAATTAACCTAAGGCAAAGGTGGAATATTTCATAGATGTTCTATTAATTATCCAACAAAAACAAAGATGTAAATAAATCGAAGATTCGTTTTTATCTAGGAAGTTACAAGAAGCGCCTGTCTAGTAGCAATATTATCTTAAATAAAATATTCTTAACATGAACATGTATGATTGTATATAATACATGTACTCATTAATTAATTAATTATATATGAGAACCGGGTAGGAAATGAGAATGTATTTTATTGTGAGCGAGAAAACCAAAAATGATGAATTTGGTGTGAAACTAATGATAAATTTGTTGATGAAATATGTGCTAAAACGCAACAGTAATTGAATCCAAAATATAATTTTCTACACTTATTTCCATTCTCATGAAATTATAACCATTTTATCGTGATGAAAATTGAAAATTAAAATTTTGGATCCAAAATATAGAATTTTTTCAATGATTCGATGCATTAATTCCAAATTTTTGATTATGATATTAACTATCATAATAATTCATTTTGTTTATAATAATTTTAAGTGGTTCTTGGGTTACCGTGTTTAAAATGATTCTTATTTAAACTATATATATATATATATATATATATATATATATATATATATATATATATATATATTAAACAAGATGATAAGGAAATGACAAAGTTAATCTCCACGTAATGGAGACAGAGACATAAAGGAATTGGAAGAACCAATTGAACCTTGCGTTTACGTCTCTACAATTCATTTGCTCACTATTTGTAATGTGAATCAACGACTTATCACTTACCACTCAATTAATTAGCCAATATAACCCCTTTTTTGGAGAGATTAAACAAAGTGCAAATACCATGTACTGTTACAACGTTTGGCCGTTCATACAATAATGTTATAATATTTAAAATTAGACAAAATTATACATAACATTTCAACACCTCTATGATATTGTCACGAATGCAACCAGCGAAAAGATAACCAAATTGATCTATCTTTTTCCTTTTTTGAGATGAAGAATTTGAATGCGTCAAGATACCTGAATTATCATAGAGATTGATGATTTAATAGATAAAATATTTTGCTGACTATTTTTCATATTTGACATGGGATTTCCACGAGTGTTAGAACTTATAAGATATTCAAACCATATGTATTAGTTTATAATTACCTTAATATATATTCGTTAAAACTTCCTGACATAGGACACAAATTTTATATCTACCACCAATATCCCAAATAATGCAAGTTTTAAAAAATAACATGTACTCCTTTTACAAAAAAAAGTAGCTGCAATATTCAAAATCATACAAATCCAACATTAGATAATTTTGCTAGCGTCTGAAAAACCATTAGGCTAGCCTATGCTGATGTGCAATATTGGAACAATGTTTTATTATTGGAAATTATTGGCTTAGTGGAATACAAATTCATTAAAGTTATGGGCCGAATCCGAATCGATGGGTGGGCTTGGGTTGACTTGATTGATAAAATTGATCCAAAGTCAAGATCCGAATAAACTGACTTGAGAAATCAAAATAAAAAATAAAAAATTGATACCTAAACTAGTATTCGTTATTTTGTCGTTGCAACCTCAATTATATCTGCAATTGATAAATCTGGTGTGCGAGATTTATGAAAACAGTAAAGAACACGAGAGACTTTTACGTGGTTCGATCGAGAATAAGATCTACGTCCACGAATGAGTGATTCCTCAATACTTTCACTATGTCGGATTCTGATGAATGTATTGAAAAGCTCAGTATTCAAATAGTTGATAACTCTTCTACCTTCAACCTAACCTCTATTTATACATGTAGTGGATCTCTAAAGATTGTCTTGGATCCTCGCTTGTGGGATCCGATCTCCTTCTATATCTTGATCCTGAATATCTCATTCAATATCTCTCTTCGATTTGGTCTGCATCCATTAGGTCGCCCAATTCACTTGGGTGCATCATTGGGCGCAGCGGTTTTACCATCGACAATCTTTATTCTTTACTGTTTCAATTTGCAAAGTACAATGGAGTTTGCTAGCTACTCATAGTGGACGAATTTGTTTGACATATGGCGTATGGATATGGGTGAGCAAAATACTGAAAACCGAATAACGAACCAACCAAACCGAAAAATCAAATTTGGTTCGGTTAATTCGGTTAAAACCGAATTAAAATTCGGTAATTCGGTTTTCGGTCGGTTTGGAATATTTTTAACCGAATAACCGAAAACCGAATTATATATATAATATTATTTATTTATTTATTTAATATTATAATTTTAATATATCAATATCTTTAATCCTATTAATTTCTCTCTCCCTATTATATCAATATATAATATTTGTAAAATATAATATTATTTATTTATTATATAATACTATCAATTATTTTTTGTAAAATATTTTGTATATAGATAATATATAAAATGTATTTTATGTATATAATATCAATATATATATTATTTATATTCATTTGAAAAAAATATTTTTTTCCTAAAAATAAACCATTTTTTATATACATAATATATTTATTTATTCTTTTGAAAAAATATTTCTTTTTGCTAAAAATTCGGTTTAACCGAAATATATTTCGGTTATTTCGGTGCGGTTACCAAATAAAATTCTGTTCGGTTCGGTTCGGTTATTTTTTTTAAAAATTCGGTTCAGTTATTTTTTCGTCCGAAACCGACCGAATAACCGAATACTCACCCCTACGTATGGATCATGAATATATTATTTAAATGAAGTATTATTTAAAAAAAAAGACTGAATTTGCAAACTAGCTTATTATGTTGAGTGAGTTTTTTCACGGGTGTTGTGCACATATTTTGAACACAATTGTTTAAAAGACTTAGGGTGTTTGTATAAGCTCCCAAAAGCAGTTATATTTTGAGCAAAAACAACTTATAAGCTATTTTTTGAGGAGCTTATAAGCTCAGCCAAACAGCCTCTTAAAGATGGTGAAAGATGATTTGAAAAGAATTAGAAATGGTCTTAACTATGTGAAAGGATTAATTGGATGAAAGGTCAAGATAATTTCCAAAATGTATAGAAGATGTGCACTTAAGCAGCGTTTGTGGGAATTTCTTAAGGTTAGATATGTCTACTAGATGAAATTCGACGTTATACGATACTTGAAAGTGCTATCAAGTATCACCGTGCATTTACTAATTTGAGATACAAGGATACAAAGTACAAACAATCCAACCAGTAAAAACAGAAAAGATGAGAGATGATTTGTGTTGTCTTGATCCAATTTTATAACATTCCGTAACTTGATATCAGGGTCATCCTATCCTATCTCAAATTTATATTTCAAGTAAATTGCAATTACTGAATTGAAGTATAATGAATTCTTGATTTCCTAAGATTATGTGATCAAAGATATGGAGACAATGATAATATATTTGACTAAAGTATTGGGAATCATATTGTGCTACTTTGTATTTGGAATTATTCTTGACTCAAAAGGGGAAATGAGATTCTTGATATCTTGTAGTAAGAAATTTTACCTAAATGATTATGAACAAATGGTGAAAATGTGATTCTTACGTATATAATCTTTGGTGAATATAAACAACTTGGAGTGGCATCTTCACCACTAGTTTATCAAGAGAGAGTCATCCAGTGACAAGTTCATCTATAACTCTACCTCCAAATTTCTTGATGTAAGTATGATATTGTATTCATATATATGTAGGTATGTGTGGTTTAAGATTTTTATCATATGTTTCTAATATGAAATGTTGCATTTGCTTAATTTCAGGAGTATGGTTTAGAATTGATTCAAGAGTCTTCAAATGATCGAAATTTGAATTTGATGCGTATTTGGATGAAATTCTCATTTCCATATATGTCACATAATATTAGAAAAGCAATGTTAATCGATTCCCTCAACTTGCAATGATGGCTCATGATATTTAAATGGTGTTTGGCTAAGCTTTTAAACTCTTGACAACAACTTATAAGTTGTTTATGAGCTTATAAACAGTTATAAGCTCATGTAAAGTATTTAATAAAATAAGCTCTTAAACAGTTTATTAAGCTGTGAAAATAAGCTCCAACAACTTATAAGTTTCCTAAAAATAAGTAGCTCAACTCCAACTTATTTTCATAGGCTTATAAGTAATAGTGAATTTATCAAAATAACATTACTATGGTTCGTTATTTTCTACATATACACTATCGACTTTACCTATCGTCAATTTTCTCTCTCTAACTATGATTTTCTCTCTTTAAATCACGATTCTTTCTCTAGCTCATAAACACAATCATCCAAACACTTTAACAACTTATAAGCTCTTCAAACATTATGTTTTATAAGCTCTTTAAAATAAGCTTAGCCAAACACCCTCTTAGTTATTAATCCAATTACACTGCTAATTGCTTCAAAATTTATATTTGAAATTGGTGGTCGTATCTTGCATACAAATATAGAATTTATTTACTTTTAGAAATTGTCCAAGCACTCATTTGCACTCATAATTAGTTGCATATATAATTTCGAAGATGCATGTTAAAGATTAAGCAATGATATATTAATGAGTACTCATAATTAGTCATTTAGTTGCATATATAATTTTGAAGATGCATATTAAAGATTAAGTAATGATATATTAATATCATTGTTTCTCACTTGCGATTTTTGCATTAAATATAACTATTTACATTGTTTTTTACTTGGTAATAACAGATGCGTATGAGGTGGAAGAGATACGGATGGAAAATTCAAGTGCTTAATCAATTCATAATACGATTAAGAGAATCTACCGCCACATCAGATTCATCGCCTACGTGGCATTTCAGATTTGCTTCAATCTGAATTATCTATATTCTCCATTTTATGTATTTTCTATCAAATTATAAAATTATATTAATGAAAAAGCTTAAGGAAACGTCCGCCTAATTGTATTCTAAAAGCAAAATTGATTTGCCTCCATAATGTTGTCGATAAGGCTGGATTTAAGGCTGTATTAAAGTCTACACGTCTACAATATATACTTAAATATTAAGTCTGGATTTAAAATTGATTTAACGTCTAAAATATATACTTCAATTAAGGAAACAGTTAATTGTATTCTTAAATAGCAAAATTGAGGAAATGGAAGCGGCCTAATAGTCTCCTAATGTTGATTGGTGAATAGAAAAATTGATTTGGTTGGAAACTGACGCCTAATAGTCTCCTAATGTTGATTGGTGAATATTATTACTGCTAATTGTATTCTTAAATAGCAAAATTGATTTGGTTGGAAACTGATGTCTAATAGTCTCCTAATGTTGATTGGTGAATATTATTACTGTTATGCAAACATGATTACACGGTTTACACCTAGCTATTATGTTCTATAAATTAGATACTAAATATATTTCATCAATGTAAAAGCGTATTCACCATATTATTAACCTAGCTACTAAAACTTTCAAACACTATTGTTAATAGTCTCCTTAAACTTTCATTTTAAAGGGGTAACTTCAACAAGGAAACTCATTAACCTAGCTATCCATCGCTTACTGAGAGGTATCATTCGAATTCGATTTGCTTTTCGAATTCGATTTGCTTGAGTAGTCAATTTTCTTTCTTTTCTTGTCTTCTAATATTGGGGATTTAATTTTGCATTTCGTTTGGTCTTATCGTGATCTTCAATTAATTAATTGATGGTTTAGTGTTGTTAGATGTGCAATTTTGTGATCATTAAGCTATTTCGAGTGAAACTTTTGATGCTATCCGTAGTGTTTAGTGTTGTTAGAGGTGCAATTTTGGCGATCATTAAGCTATTTACGGAGTGAAACTTATGATGCTATCGTAGTGCAAATATTACTACTTGTTATGCAAACATGATTACGGTTTACACCTAACTATTATGTTCTATAAATTAGATACTAATAATCTCCTAATGTTGATTGGTGAATATTATTCTTGTTATGCAAACATGATTACACGGTTTACACCTAGCTATTATGTTCAATAAATTAGATACTAATAGTCTCCTAATGTTGATTGGTGAGTCTTGTAGAAACATTATCGGTATCAAGAGGAACCTTAGGATCCTATACATTTCGATATATACACAACTTAATTTTATTTAAAATAGTATATTTATGGTCCAATGCTTTCTTCGCTCCCCTCAATTTCTTTTTCTGCAAATCTAAATACTTTTTAAAGTTTTTTTCCCGTTCTCTAATGAGTAGCTGTATACAGGATATTTGAAAGAAAATGTCGACGACCAATGGAACCATACGTTTGAGTGCCATCAACGAAAAAACGAGGAGCGAAATTGTGATTGTGAGAATCCTACGCTTGTGGATTCAAAAGGATAAATCTGGCAATGAAGGATTGGAAATGATTGTAGTCGATCAATGGGTAATTGTTTAATATAATTTGAATACTAACAATATACTTTTTTGGGCTGTATATTTTTAAAAGTAGTGTCATTTGTTAAAAATTAATATATTTTATTTTTATGGGGTGACAAAATCCAACATTCGTCTCTATAGGGTTTAAGAGGCGGTTTATGCCTCTATTGAAAGAGGACATATAGCTGTTATTGAAAATTTTCAAGTATTGAAAATAATCCAAATCTCAAAGTGCAAAATCAACCACAGTGGAGGCTTGGCTTTGGCCTTGCCTCAAGGTGTCTGAACCGAATAGCGTGTAAAAGTTGAGTTGTATGGTTTTGATTTTGTTTACATTAGGGATATACATACACGATACCACATTAGTCTTGGGTAAGTATATGTTATGAAATAAAATATTACTATTTTCTCATGTAAATTGCTTATACCATATCATATATTGAAATTTAATTTTAATTCATGTTGCGAGATATTCTTGGTGAAGTGAAGACCAAAACTATTCACATAGATTGGGTGGAAATGAGAAATGACAAAACCTCAAGTGTGATGTAATATTGGCGATCGAGTATGATTTTCATGTATTTTTAAATTTGATTGTATAATAATTTTGGTTTTTATTTTTATTTTTCATGCTATCTTTACAACAGTGGGACAGAAGTAACTTGTATATTGTGGGAGTCGTTTGGTAATCAACTTAAATCATTTATGGAGAACAAGTCAGTGAGGTAAATTCAAATTTAAATCAAGAGGATAACCCATTATTGGATAAATATATATTTTATTAATTAGATCTTTTATTATTTAAATGAATTTAGGTAATTAGTGGATACTACTATACAAAAATAATTTGAGAACATATAGTAAAATCAATTTTAATCCGATTTGTGACAGTTATATATGTATATAAATTCTAAATAGGTCAATAATTAAACGAAACGTACTATGTGAAATTTGATGAGAATATAATTTCTCTATATCTAAGTCTTTGCTATTTATATGATTCGGTGCAAAATTTAAACTTAACCCGTCAAATTTATATTATGTGGATGCGAGAATTAATAAATATTTTATTAATTAGATATTTTATAAATTTAACGAACTCGGGTAATTAATGGATAATACTATACGAGAATGAGACGAGAAGATATAGTAAAATTAATTTTTAATTCGTTTTGTGACAACTACATGTATATAAATTCTAAACAAGTCAATACATTAAATGGAACATTTATGTGAAGTTTGCTTAGTTTTAATTTTTAGCTATCCATATTATTTATTATTAATAATTAGTATTAATGTTCAAGTCTTATTGAAACGAATAACTAATTATGATATATTTATAAAATTAATCTATTTCGGATAATTAATCAAATTTGAGACGAGTACGGGTATGTATATGCTAGACATGTTCTCTATTTTTTAATCTTTTGATATTTATATTATTTATTGTTAATATTTATTCTATAATGTTCAAGCCATTATTGAAATATATAATCAATTAATGTAACAACTTATATGTATAAATTTAAACATATTTGGGTAGTTAGCAAATATTAACTATACGGGTTGAGATGAAAACGAGTAGTAAAAATATTTTTTTAGTCAGGTTTGGGATATGTACGAGCATATAAATTCTAAAGGAATTTTAACATTAATCGACACGCATACATAAAAGTTTCTCTATTTTTTTTATCTTTCGTTATTTATACTATTTATTATTAATGATTACTTTGTAATTTTTATTTTCTCGAGATGAATAATCAATCATTATAACAAGTTATATTTATAAATTTAAACAACTTGGATAATTAATCGAATTTAAGGCGGGTATGAGTATATACATTCTAAACAAAATTATTAACATGTCTAAGAATATTTAATTTTCTATCGTAAATTACAATATAAAGTGATTTTCATTAGAATTAACGAAAATACATATCACATTCGGACATATTATCACGATATAAAGATTTTTCATTTAATATATCAAATTCAGACGTATCGCCCTAATATAAGATTATTTTATTTAATATAACTATAGATATAATATAAAATATTTCCCGTCGAAATTCGACGGGTTACACACTAGTTTTTGATAATATGGAGACTTTTGAACAGTATATTAGGTTGATGTGCACTAACTACAACACTAATTATGAATTGATTTGTTTAGCTTTGGATTTTGGTTGCAGTGAATTTTGCTATTGTAGTGTCTTATGTTGATTGGTAGATTTCAAAATTATCAATTAATCTATTATTTATTGAAGGGTCTTTTGAATAAGGTATCACGTGTATAAGGGAGAATATATCTGATTGAATTTTTTTAGTTTTCTTCATTTTTTTAATAAAAGAGTGATTGAGTCAGTAACTGATCTCATTGAAGACGAGGATTGTCAATTAGCAAGCTCAGTGTCGAAGCTCATTGTGTGTGCAGAATGTGATGGAACATAAAGGTTGATTGTTCGACATATTAAAGTAATGCAAACAACACAAAGTATAAGTTTAGATATTTGCATATGTCAGATGGTGAACCGAGTTATCATATTGAGATTAAATTCAATATGCAGTATTGTGTTTCAGATAAATTAATCTGAACAACAAAGTAGTTAATGACACAAGAATTTAAAGTGATTCGGAGAAACCCTTCCTATATCCATAAATCTGTAAATAGGTGAATTCAAATTAACCTTAGGAATTCCTTATTTTATACTTTTAAGATGAGTGACTTCAGATCTCACGTACTAGAGATTGTCCGTCCATGGGTTATTAGGTCATGACCTCTCATCTCGATTTCACCCGGTTCAACTTAGGGCTACTCACGAGTTATGGGCTACTAGCTTACTTCCTCACTCGGACATCTTTACTCACGGCTTTATTCTACTTTATCATTTTTGGACTTTGTTAGAACTATATTTCCAACTATGTGAGTGTGTCTTTATATTGAAGAACAAGTCTAAAGATAGACATACTTATCTAAGCTCCAAATATTACAATGAAGAGCAGCTTAGATATGTGGGAGATTGGAGCTAAGTAGTTTCACCATAGACGAAGTGATAAAACCACTTAGAAATAGAAGAGTGAATTTTGCCCCAAGTCTCGTCGGAGTTGGAGATGGAGTTTGAGTTATGTCTTCTTTTTAAGAGCACTCGCTCAAAGAACTCCCTTGTACCCATGTTTGGGCTTTGTTTCTCCAGTTGAGGAAGTCCCGCATTTATAAAGGATTGAACTCAAACTATTCGAAGAGACGAGTTGTTTGAAATTCAAACTTTATCTTTTAAAACATGGCCGTTGAACTTGTCATCTTGTGTTTTTTCGCTCCTTGAGTCATTTAGATGTGTTCAAACAAACTATCAGAAAATCTGACTATTCTTCATTAGCTTCGTGTTGAGTCCCTCGAACTTCTTTTGAATTCATCTTCAAGTTATCTGATTCGTGAAAAGACTGCAACTGATTTTAAATCTTCTGAGAGGGTATCCAAGTCCTTCAAGTTCTTTGATTTTTTAATATCTGTCCGACTCAAACTATTTGATGCCATGGTGATCATCAGTTCTCCTGACAATCATATTTCTGAATCCTTTCACTGAACTCGGTTTGTCCGACGATAGATCTTTCACCATTGAGCTCTTCTTCTGATGCTTGACTTGATTTAACTTTAAGCACGTTCGTAGACTCGATCTTGCTAATTCTTAGCTAGAGGCTTTTCATCTGATGAGTCAACTAATTCTTGTTTGACTTGGTTCCTGACTGAACATCTTCATCTTCGTTTTCCCTTCAGACAAATGACATATCTAAGCTAAGTTTAGCTCCCTAATAGATTAACCGACTAAGAGACAAAACATCAGTAACTATCATCGGGAAGATATATCACTTTAAGATCTAATCAAAACATTGTTCCGACTCCAAATTCTCAACATTTTTGCATATCATTTTAGAAATTGCGGCAATCTGTAGTCACTATTACATATTATCTAGACTAGATATAGATATAGCCACGAAACAATAGAAAATTGGAAATGCAATTATATTTTGTTTAAAATTAATTTGTTGCCATGAATTTTACTATTGCAATATTAATTGGCTATTTGTTTTTGTCAATGTACTATATATACATATCATTTCAAGAAATTACATATTAAAAATAGCTAGAAAAAATAATCATTTATGATGATTCGTGATCATTATTTTATATTATATATGTAGATGTAGATTGGTTTAATTGCCGTAGACCGTGTGCACCATAAGCAAGAGAATTTGTCATAATAGTCCGACTCACAAATCAACAAAAGATATACGTTTCTTCAAAATTTAAATGGTATACTGTATCATAAATAGGCATCATGCATGCATTTTTAGAGACTTTCAAACGTGTATTTCCATATATGATATATCGTGACTCAAGATTCAAATTCCATTACTTTCTTCTCCACGGGAACAAAGAAATAAAGGAAAGAAGAAGCAACCACGCACTCTCTGATTTGTCTATTCTCGAATAGTATCGCATTCTGTGATCCAGAGCAGCATCATTTTCTACAATTGAAAATATATTCTATTTTACCTATCACTTTTAATCATATCGGGATTCTTTTATTTATATCGATACACATAATTCTGTAGTTTGTTCATTCGTGTTATATATTTTGCGTGTATTGCTTGCTATTATGATATTAAATATTTTCCATGTACTTGTTAAACACAACATAAAATAGAAATTTAGAGATTTAAATTGTTCAGAAATAAATGTATATCAGGCAACATAATTTGGACATCCCTAATTTTTTCAGCAAAGTTTGTCAAATGTACCTTAAAACAATATTATTTTACTGATGAAACAACATAATTTTATTTGCTTCAAAAATCAAAGTCTATGATAAAAATAATTGTATCATATATTAATTTATTATTGGATTAGACTGCCAAGTTTCACCTTTATATCATAGTTTATATTTGTTGTACATATTTAATACGTCTAAACAAATATACGATCGTTAATTTAGACGGTAAAGACATCTTAATCAAACAGACCAAATCTTATATCCCATTATCTATTGAACAATCTTTAGAAGCACAATATTTGTTATTTGAAAGAATACTGGAATATTACTTCAAAAAAAGAGTACTAAGAGTTTTTATTATTTTATTATTCCTGATATGCAGTACTAGTAAACAATATGTTGCCCAAGTGGGGATTATTCTAATCTGTAATCATCCATTGTGGAATAAATGCAAAAACAAAGCATTAAAATAGGAAAGTGAGATAATTCAAGATTCCTCAGAATAAAAAACTATCTTGCAAACACGACGTAGCCACGGTACTAAAAAACAATTAATAAAACGTTTTTAAATGCACCCGTCGCACGACTCGCACCCAGTTCCAGACGCGCGTGGCCCGACTTTGAATTTAACCCCAACAACAAGTTGGCCTACTCAATTTTGAAACATTAAAATTGAAATCTAATAATTGTAGACCGGTCCCTTAACTATTCGAAAATGACAGATCGAGAGGAAAAAATCATTTCATAATTGGATCTACATGTGCTCAAATTAATGTTTGTTGACTTATCACTCGAAGATTTTGATTTTTTGTCAATTAAGTATAGAAAATTAAAAGTCACGTCATAATAGATTCGAATCCGAATCCTTTGATCTCGAATATTAATCACTCTACTACTAGGTCAATCCAGGTACACAAAGATTTTGATTTTTAATTATTAGTTAGAGTAACCAAATCAATTGTAACTCCTCCTATCTTTATCTTCCATCCGTATGATATAGTTGATACTTTATTTTAGTGTTTGGATTGGGTTATATATATATATATATATATATATATATATATAGAGGTTAGTTATGGTGAGAAAGGCTCGCTTAATGTACGAAAATAGGAATAGTAGTACATCTTTCATATTTATGTATGATGATCGAATTCTTATATTACATATTAGTTTAACACATATTTCATCCATTGGGTGTCTACAGTTTTGTGTTTTGTGTCTACACGGATTATTATCGCAAAGACTAGAATTCTTCTTGTCTACGCTTCTGATGAAAGATGTCTTAAACTAATATATTTAGCATCTGAATGGATGAAATATGTCTAAACTAAATATGCGATATAGTAATTACGATTGTCTTACACAAATATGAAAGATGTCTTCTATTCTATTTTAAAGACGTTAAGGGTTTTCACCATAACCAACCCTATATATATATATATATAATTGGATCCTTATAGTTTCATTTTCAGTTATGATTTGATGTGTTTGATGCTCCAAGTATGCAAGTATGAGTGAAGTAAATATTTTCATTGTACTAAATCTAATCACGTAAGTTTATGTATGAAGTTTTTGACACGATTGGATTAAAGTTAGTGGTAATGTAATAGAAGTGGAGATTTTGAATGACAATTTTTTTTCTTAGTCATCTATATTAAAAACATGAGTTACTTTTGGATTTTAAAATCTAAAATACTTTATTTTTCATTGTCCCTTTTCTTCCTTTATTTCACCCTTCCCTTTTCTTTTTCGTGATTTATAGCAAGTGACTGCGTTGGTGGACTGGTGGGAAGACATGCAGTGTCATATAATTCTATTATTTAGTTTAATAGTTTCTTTTAAAAATAAAATTTATTATAATACTATGAATCATATTTTGTTTTATTTCAAACAATTAAAATTCTAAAAATTATATACCCTGACTTTGAATTTATCAACCTTAATAATAAATTATTAGCTAATAATAATAACATTAAATGATAAAAATAATTGTATAACCTAATTGGATGGAATAAATCATAGTTAATAATTATAAAATTGAACTAAAGCGTACAAAATTAAAATTAAGAAGAATAAAAAAATGGGACATGAATTGAAGTGAGACATTAATTATATGACACTATATCTTAACTCGGGAGAGTGAGCTCATGTACGAGTTAGCAAGACTTCAAAAATTACAAATCGAATATATTTTGGTTCAAACGGTTCAATCAATTCAGTCTTCGGTTTTATTCACTTAAGTTTCAATATATAATTCTAAAATTATATTTTTTTTTTGTCGATTTGGTATTTCTCAGATAAAATAGATCGAAAGACTGAACAAATTGAATTAGAATTAAGATATAATATATTTATATATAGTTAATAAAAAATAATAATTAATATATACATATATATATTATTGTAAATAATGATCACTTTTATTTCGAATTACATGTAAGAATTAAAATAATCAAAAAGTCAAGAAAATCAAAATAGTATTCAGTTAATTTTTTAATTCGCTCAATTTTTCAGAAAATTTATCTATTTAAATCGGTAGTTTTCTGATCGTATCTGATTGAAATAACCGAATGTTCACTCTTAGAATCGTGGTTGGGGAGGAAGGATGGTTGCAATTGTATCGGAAGGGCGTTGGAAAAGGGCGCCAGCTACAAGCCTACAACTGATGTTGTTGCTACATTACTAATTTTGTGATGCGCCGCACTCCTTCCAATACGAGCGGGTAGGGGTGATTATTTGGGTATTGGGTAGTCAGGTATCCGATACCCGACTCGAAATTTCTTGGGTATTGGATACTCGATTACCCGAAAATCGCCGTAGAGGTCGGGGTCGGGGCGTGTATGGCTATTTAGGTGAGATATCATTGGGAAAACGCACACACAATCACGAATAAAGGCGAGAACACGAGAATTGTTTACCGGTTAGTCTTTCGACTACGTCTGAGGCGATACCAAGCCGAGTTATTTCACTATATTTTTCGGATCACGATATCTGAGGAAAACCGCTATTTATAGATAGCAATTAAGCCCTAACCCTAAACCCATTAGGATTAAAATGTGGGCCTAAAAACGTGGGCCAAAAATTGGCTCGGGGCTACCGCCCCAAACCCAAATCCAACTCTGCGGTGAGTTGGATCACCGGTATTGGGCTTTTGCGTCCAGTCCATTCAGGCTCCACACTCCAACAATATCCGATATCCAATTTTTAAAAATATTTATATTTATATATTTAAATATATAATTAATATATTGAAATTAATATATTGTAATATAGTTTTATTATTCTTAATTTTAATATGTGAAATTTATAAATGATAACTTAATATTAAAAATAGCATATACCCTTACATACGTGGTATGCTATCATATTCATAACTTGGCAAATGGGAGTATATAGCTAACATTATATATCTAAAATTATGTAAAAAAAAAAGAAAAGAAAATAAATGCTATCATAACATCCTGAGAATATCCAAATATATAGCTAACATAGTTATTAGTAACATTACAACATATATATAGATTTATATACAAATATAAAAATAAAATAAATAAATATAAAAAAAACAAAAAGTGCATCTAGGAAGAACTTTTTTTGAAAGGGAAAAATTCATATCACTGCCAATCCGAACATACAATGTCTAGAAGTTGAGTTGGAAACTCAGATTTTCAGACCATTACATCCTGAAAATTAACACTCTCTTAGCAAGCCACATGACCGCTAGATTCGCTTCCCTATTAACATGAGAATAATCTACCACAAAACTCTCTTTAGCTCTAAAGAAGATCTCTAACCAATCATCATTTCGATATGCAGATCCTCCATCGGAATCATTTAGCAAGTGAATTGCCAGAAGAAAATCAGAAAAAATCTCCAGAGGTTTGATATCTTCCTCAATACAAAACTTCAACCCAAGAATAATAGCATCAAGCATACCCATAAGAGCAGTTCTCGTCTGAGGTAAAGTTTTGGCAACAGCAGCCTGTAATTTTCCATTTGAATCCCGGATCACCATACTCATAGCCATCTTATTTCCTTCCTCCCAAGGACTAACATGGATATCCATTCGAAAAACACCAGTAACAGGGGCCACCCAACTTCGACCACCTGCTTTAGGTAACAGTTGTTTATTGAGCGTACATGCTCGATTGATTTTCTGAAAATTATCAAGCATATTCAAACCTCCTGCGATCACATCCTGAACATAACTTTTACCCTCTCCATGTTTTTTATCACAAAGGAACCTCCAAACAGCCCACAAGCAGACAATCCAACGTTCAAAATCACTAGATTTCATGTTTTGGCACACAATCCTACTTAAATCAACCAACGACAGATCTTTACCCTTCTTAACCAGAAACCAAAACTGAGATTTTTTCCAGCTATGTCTTATGTAGTCACAAAAAAGCAGGCAATGCGTAGTCGATCCCCAGTCCCTTTTACACCAATGACAAATTCCAATAGTTGGAACATGGTGTTTTTGGAGATTCATCTCTGTTGTCAACATATCATTTAGCGCTCTCCAGAAAAAATGTCGAATTTTTTGGGGAATATTGAGAGCCCAAATGAATTTCCACCATTTCTTATTTTCCTCGGAAAAGTATTCGCATTAACTTGATGAAACCAGACGCAACAAGATACCCAGTTTTACCGAGTACTCCCATGCTCCCATATTTCCATCTAAGAGTCTTCACAAGAATCTCCATGTAATTTAATGGTCGAATCTAAATCAACCTCATAGGCAAAAAATTATCACGCAGACATCTCCTCGTTCAATCGGTTTCATTGCATATAAACTCGGCAACCAAGTTCTCCTTCTCCTCACAATCATCTCGAACTCTTCCAGGACCAACTCTCGGTGTCCATGTATCCTTGAAAGCTCTGATAAGTTGCCCATTCCCCACCTGCCAATAAACTCCTTTCACAAGGAGATGTCTACCCCATAAAATGGATTTCCACGCGAACGAAGAATTAGGGGAAGACCCAATATCCAGGATATTGTTATCATGAAAATAACGCCCTTTAACCACCCGAGCAAGGAGAGAATTCGGCATCTTTAAGATCCTCCAAGCTTGCTTCGCAAGCAAAGCTTGGTTAAATAATTCCATCTTACGAAAACCTATACCGCCAAGGGATTTTTTTAAACACAACCTGTCCCAAGTGCACCAATGAAGTTGGCGTCTATTTTTCGAAGAACCCCACCAAAAATCAGCACATCTTTTTTCAATAGCCGAGCAAATACTTCTAGGAAGCTTGAAACAAGACATAGTATAGGTCGCCATCGCTTGGATAATGGATTTGATCAAAACTTCCTTACCCCCACTTGAAAAGAATTTAGAAGACCACCCATTGAGCTTTTCATCGATCCGGTCAACAATATACTCAAACTGCATATGTTTCTTCCTCATAATGAAAGTCGGAAGACCAAGATACATATCGTGGCCCTCAGACAATTGAAAGCCCAAAATCCGTTGAAGCACTTCAATTTTTCGTGGATCCAAGTTCGGGCTATATCAAATCGAAGACTTTGCCGAGTTAATTACCTGCCCCGAAGCCACCGAGTATATATCCAAAACTCATAAATAGCTTGGCAAACCGTTTCTTCCGCCCGAAATAGAAGAAGCTATCATCAGTAAACAGAAGATGTGTAACAAAAGGGCAGTGACGACCAATTTTAATACCGTTATAAAGACCTTGTCTTTCCCGTCTCTGAATAAGAGAAGAGAAACCTTGTGCACACACCACAAAAAGGAAAGGCGAGAGGGCGTTGCATAAACCCGTTTCGGCTTAAGAGAGCCAAACACTCGACCATTAATCACAAATGAAAAAGTAACAGAGGATATGCACTTCATGATAGCATCAATAAATCTAGAAGGGAAATTCATAACCACCAACATTTCACGGATAAAATTCCATTCCACTCTATCATAAGCCTTACTCATATCAAGCTTCGCTGCAGCGTAACCTTGAGAACCATTCTTCTTCTGTCTAAGCCAATGCAAGCACTCATAACCCAGAATAATGTTATCAGATATAATTCTTCCTGGAACAAAAGCAATTTGAGATTCATCAATCACATCATGCAGCACTTGTCTTAAACGATTAGCAAGCATTTTAGCCACGATTTTATAGGAGGTGTTACATAGGCTAATAGGTCTGAAATCCCCGACCTTTCTCGGACTTGGAACTTTAGGAATAAGGAGCATCTAGGAAGAATTATTATTATTATTTAATATTATTAATTCTAATAAACTAATACTTACAATAAATATATAGATTTATATATAAAAATTTTTAAAAATTGAGTCGGGTATTCTAGTACCGATTTACAAAATCGGTGGGGTCGGGTAGAACATTTTATGCAAAATCGGGGTCGGTGCCGATTTTTTGGATAAGTGCAGGCCCGTGCCGAATAAACGACCCTACGCGGGGTTGGGTAGGATTCAATTCAATTTTTTTCATATACACGGCCATTTTTATTAATTAGAATTGTTATTTTATGTAGAACAACTGTTAACTTTATTGAAATCATGGTTTTTGATAATTTAAAAAAAATACTAAAATTACTTTTACTTTTTAAAATCAGAACTGTCACTTTTATTCATATGAACCGTCATTTTATGTATAAGATCTATTATTTTTAATCATAAAGCAGATATTTTTATAAAAAAGTACTGTAATTTTTATTCATAAAAACGGTTACTTTTAATCATGAATTTGATATTAGGGTCGGACTCGATCCGAATTTGGTTCATACACCATGAGGTGGCGTAGATGGGAGATTTGTGATAACCTAAACACATGTCAGTTAGCGTGTTTTATTATAAAAGGCATGATTAATAATTAATAATTAATTGTTCAAATTGACACCATCCCTGGGCGGGTGCTGGCCCCTATTAATCGGGTTTAATTTTTTATTTTTTTTTTGTTATTTAACATTTATTTAAAAAGTAAGTATATTTTAGACTTGACTACTAAAGTGACCAAAAAACTTGTGTTTTATAGAGCTGGCCAAAACAAATATTTTATTATCTATAGTGGCTATTACATTTTTTCACTACCAAATTATATCTCATGGAAATGCATTGCGTTGGCAATGGTGTAATAATTGTAGCTCCCTTGATTCGAAATATATAGGCCGCTTAATGAAAGTTATTGACAATTGATACTATATGAGTTTTTGTAATTTGATTATATTAAATCCAGTGACATGAATCAAGATCAATACTAAAACAAATATATCCGAACAAACTCAACACTGAGGACTGAGGAGGTCCATTTAGCTATAGAATAAACCAAATCGTATCGGATTAGTATAAAAGCCACTCCAATGTCTTCTCAAGTGCATGTGGTTTGCATTTATTCAGACAAGAGTGGGGTTTCTGGGTCTGTAGCTAAGGTAGCGGTGCGGGTTCCCATGATACAAAAAAAAAAAAAAAAAAATTACTTATATCATATGAATTGCGGACTATTGTGAAAAAGTCATATTTTCTTCAAGTGTCATGTGCACCATTAAATGCAACAACATACTTTTTTTTAATCATAAAATCTTGAAAACATACATATATTATATGGGTGGTCTCCTCTGCGCACCGCGCGTACAGTGAGACCCCCTAATTAAATTTTTAATTAACTCTAATTAAAATTAATTAATTTAATAAATCTTGATTATAAATTAATAAATCATAATTTTGAATTAATAACCCTAATCATGAATTAATAAATCTTAATTTTGAATTAATAAAGCTTAATTGGAATTAATAAACTCTAATTATGAATTAATAAATCCTAATTATGAATTAATGAACCGAATTAATAAATCTTAATTGTGAATTAATAAATCATAATTTTAAATAATAAACCATAATTATGAATTAATAAACTATAATTGTGAATTAATAAACCTTGATTATGAATTAATAAACTTTAATTATGAATTAATAAACCATAATTATGAATTGATATAAATTCTATTTTTGATTTAATAAATTATAATTAAAAATTAATAAATTTAATTATAAATTAATAAAATCTAATTATCTCTACTCACCATAATTAATATATAACTATTTTAACAAAAAAACAAGGATGAACTCACGATAAAACGAATTTCACCCAAGTTTTTGTCATATTAAATTGACCAAACTAGATAGTTTTATACAATAGATGTCTGTGGCAAAGTTAGGGAATAGATTGGCATGTGGTTTGTTTTCTGTTATTTTGTAAACCATGCACATGGCTTGCTCTTTTTCTAGACAAGATTTGAAAGTTTAAAGTAATACACAATCTTAGTTTTCTATATGTGAGACTTGCCAAAGTTTTGGGATATTAATTTGTTGCAATAATTCACAGATCTCACTTCTTCTTTTTTCCTTTCCTTTTCTTCTTTTCTTTTCTTTTCACATGCAGGATGATTAGGTATGGCCCTATTGTTATGACCCAAGTCACCCGACGAAAACCCTTCAATATATATATTAATTTAAAATGTGTGTGAAATTGGTACAAATTAATATGTAAAAACGAAAAAAGAATATTTCAACACCCCTTCCCCAATGTAGAGTCACCTGATTAATTAACTTGACAAATTTTGCCAATTATTATTCTTTAAACTATCCTTCTATTATTTGAAAGATATATAATTAGATATGTTAATCAGACCAATTCATTCGACTTTGAGCCAATTACATGGACTATTAGCTACGGGTCAATCGGTCTATTTTTTCAGACTATAAATTTTCGGATCTCATGCATTTTTTTTCAATCTATTCAGACAACTCGTCAATTTTAGGTTGGATTAACATCCCTAATAACCACCTACTTTATTTACTACGGATCAATCAGATTGAAATCTTTTTCAGTATAAAAATTCCGACCATAATCCACATACTTTTATACTCGTCGATTCTGGATTGAATTGATATGCTTAAATACACATTCTATACGGTAAATGAAAAATCGAGCTTAACATCTTATCTTTCTAGCTAGACTAGAACGATCAAATTCTTCAAGTTTTTGATTCAAGATCACTTACAATTAGTCCACATCAAACATTATTTAGTAGTAACTATACGATTTTTTATTTAGAAAAGTAGTATTATACTAGTTAGATGGAAAAAAAACTAGATATTGGACCGTTCACAAAGATTAACGAGATCCCCCAATCATTTTGGCTGCTAACAATTGTTTTGTTCATTGCGTGAAGTAACAAGTTTGCCAAGCCAAACAATAACATTATAATCTGTACATAATAATTTGCAACACAACCGATTATGGAGAAAATATACAAACTTCGGTATGAAAATGAAAAAAAAATAGTAGTGCTCTAATCATGGTTTCAAATTAATACCCAATTTTAGTCAAAGTATTCTCAATTTGATTCCTATAGTACAAAATATTGTTTTTTTTGTTGTTGTTGTGCAAATTAGTTGACTTTATATTATTATTATTTTAAATAAGAGTGCAGATGAATATATGATATATTTGCATGTTACACGGATCCTTTTCCACAATGATTATTTCGGCTCTAACCAACAATTAGGTTTGTGAATGTGCTCGTTGTATAATGACATAAAATATTGTAAAATAACATTCAAGATCTAAGGTAGTAAACGGTGTTCTTTCGGGAAATTTCAATTTCTCTTCCTCCTCTTCTGGTTAAATTAAATAAATTTGTTGTATCGGGATTGAGGAATGTAAGATAAAATAAATGAAAATATGTAAATTTAAAATAAGTTGTTAAAGGATAATAATTAAAATCCGGATTGACAAATAGTAATGGCTTTTAAGCTAATTGACAAATAATATAAACATACATATCTATGTATATTATCAATAATGATATATTGCTTCACAAGATTCTCCTTTTCCTCAGAGATGTGGAGCTGCACTGTTTGGCTTTTATGGTTGGGAAGACTTCGCAAGAGGTCCTACGAAGAAAACCCGAAGGTAAATCCGCTACGGAGAAAATGATTGCTTTCAAACCAAAGGCAGCACCTTCTATCAAAAATGGAAAATTGGCTAAAAATATGGCCGTTGATCAAGGGAATTGGACTTGAACCACAGACCTTTAGAACGAACCTAAAGGGCGAAGTCGCGGAAGCGAGTCTAAAGGTAGTTTTATTGGGGATGGTATGTGGTAGATTATGTATTCTTTAGGTTAAAATTGAGTTCGAGTCTCATTGATATTTTTCATAATTGAATATGCATACCTGTTATTTTCAAGTAAAATTTATCTTTTTGTATGATTTTACCATCGAATAAAAGTATACTAGAGAAATAAAAATAAGCTCTAAATAAATTATGGATGCTTGGAGAACAATTTTGGCATGGACATTGTAGAATGGGAGGGGCGAAAATATGAATTTGGCAAATTGTGGGTTACAAATTTTAAATATCGCGATCTTTTACGTAGTTATAAGGGCATTCCATTTGTTTGTACAGTTACAATGTGGATCTATTTCTCAATTATTTGCATAACAATGTAATCAACCGAATTATCCACTTCAGTTGCTATTTGATTCCACTTAGGGATGTCAATGGGTGAGTTTTATCCGGATCAGAACCAATAAATAAATAATGATTCTAGTTCTGGACCCGACCCATTAGATATTGGATCCGGACCGGACCCAGACCATCAACTATGGGTCTTAAGCGTTCCGGATCTGAGCGGGTCTGGAACCATAACTGGAACCGAAATCGTTACTTTATAATTTAATATGTTATGAGTGATTTCGGATCGATATAGATAAAATTAGCTCATTGACAAGCCTATTTAAACTTAGGTTTGTCAATAAACGAGTTTTAATCGAACCAGAACCAATAAATAAGTATTGGTTCTAGTTCAGTTCTAGAACTAGAACCAGATCCAGACATGGATTGGACCATCAAACTATGGATCTAAACGGTCCGGATCTAAAGCGGGTCTGGAACCGAAACCAGAACCGCTACTCTAAAATTTAATGGGTTTTGAGCGGTTCTGGATCGGTTCGGGTAAAACTCACCCATTGACATCTCTAATTTCACTTTATCAATATTTTTAGAAATTTATGAATAAGAATAATTACTCAAAGATTGAAGGTGCGAAAGGTAAAATAGAAAGCAAAAACAATGTAATGAACCGAATTATCCACTTCAGTTGCTATGCCTATGTGATTCCACTTTATCAATATTTTTAGAAATTTATGAATTAGAATATAATTACTCAAAGATTGAAGGTGCGAAAGGTAAAATAGAAAGCAAAAATAATTCCCCTTGGCCATCGCAAAACGTGTCAGTGTAGGAGTGGACACACGCATAGGACGCATGAACTCAGTCGACACTTCTTCCAACCTTCGAGAGCGATGGCAGACGCGTCCATACGACGAGGCCTAACTCTTTGAAATCAAAACAATTAATCATTCATCCTCCACAAAAATAATAAAAAATAAAATATTAATCATTCACCCCTCCAAAAATGATAGAATAATAGTACAATCATTTTTTTATATAATAGGCAGTGATCTCACACCACCTCCCCACTCTGCCACACAATGTGGAAGTCGAGAGGCCCCCTCCAAATTCTTAGATTTTATTTGTAAAAAAATAATTTATACTCCCTTCCATCCCTCAATTTTCATTTTAGAAATTTTCGACACAAGTTTTAATAAATTGATTGAATATATTGTGAGTGAAATAAGAATCTCACATTAATATTAGTATTAAATTAGTTAATGAAGAAACATAATTGGTAAAAAAAATATAAATACGTGATATTGTTAGGGATAAATATGAGGTATAATGATGAGTCATTGATGGTAAAATATATAAATAAAATATATTGTTGAAGATAATAAGTAGAGAGTATTTTGTGTGAGTGTTTTCATAAATAGAATAGGAATAAATTTGGGAGATGTTCTAAAAAAAATTGGGGAAAAAAGAGAGTATATATTTTTTGTATAACGCAAACATAAAATGTGATAGGTAAAATGCTTATATATTTCCTAATATTATATCTGTAGCTATTATAAGATGTGTATTTTTACATATTTTGTGTACTTATGATATATATTATTACTTATTTTGAAATTATAAATAGTTAGTAATTTTATATATATATATATATATATATATATATATATATATTCTTAAATTAATATGTACATTTTAGAAGCAAATTTATCAATGTTATCAAATTCTAGTATAATATTAATATATACAACCGATATTTGAGAGTTTTAAGGTGGATTCGTTTCTATTGAAACGGTTAATAGCCTATACCTTTGCAAAATATAGGATGTGCAAAATTAAATATTTTATATGTATGGATGTTTTATTGAGATTTTTATGAAGTTATGGTCAAAATTAAAACTTAAAATATGTATGTCTCAAAGTTTGAATATAAATGGATATGTCAGGTGAAAAGTATGGGTTATTGTGATATTTTAGGAAATTATTTTATAAGTACTATATTTTAATTATTTAGTTTTTGAATTGATATTAAATGATAAGTAAATATTTTATATCATAATTATATTACTTTTCTAATAAAAAATTCAAACTTTAATTGAAAATATAATTTTTTAATGATTGTCTAATAATAGGGGATTGTACGATTTGCACCCCATAATATTACAATAAACATGCCTTTTTAGTGGTCATAATACTTATTCCTAGTTATATAATACCTCTCTAGGATTACATGTCATTTTTTTTTCTTAACTTCTATTTAGGAAATTATTTTATAAGTACATTTTAATTATTTAGTTTGTGAATTGATATTAAATGATAAGTAAATCTTTTATATCATAATGGTATTACTTTTCTAATAAGAAATTAAAACTTTAATTGAAAATATAATTTTCTTTGATTAGTGCAGTAAACTATAATGATAATCTAATAATAGGGGATTGTACGATTTGCACCCCATAATATTACAATAAAAATGCCTTTTATAGTGGTCATAATACTTATTCCTATTTATATAATACCTCTCTAGGATTACATTACATGTCATTTTTTTTTCTTAACTTCTACTATTTCATATATATTCTTAATGTGAGATTCACTTAATTACTATCACAAAATTTATTGATTACAAGTTGATGTTTGTATAATATCTTTTTTTTTACTACAATATATCTAATTTAAATTCACTACAAGATAAATGTATTTTCAATAAAATTTAAAACATATACAGATAGGTGATTGTATATAATGATATTACTTTCACTCATTTTATGGTTTACAGCACAAACTTTTAAATCTTGGCACTAAAAGTATGATCTAACAATTTGTATGATTTATAACATCAATTTATTTATAATCAAATTAAAACGGACATAATTACTTAAATATACATGAACTATCTATATGTACAATAAAAAATTACAACATCATTTAAGATTACGAACTGACAACCAACCCTTAGGGTATGTTTGGTTTGGTTTGGTTTGGTTTGGTTTGGTTTGATGGATTAGATATGAGTTGTTTTATAATATGGTATTTGATTAGATAGACTTGATCCGTAATTTCATTTTAAGACAATATCATATAATATTAATCTTGATTTATGAATCTTGACCTCCACCTATAGTAAAATTGATTTTAAATAATTTTAAATTAATTTAATCTTAAATAATCAAAACACACCCTTAATAACATACTCCATCTGTCCCGTCTAAAGTATCCTATTTCTTTTGGATACGGGTATTTAAGAGAAAGGTAAAAATAGTTAAAGTATTAAAAAATGGGTATGGCCTATATTTTTTGAAGGGATAATTATTTTCTAAAATGGAATGAGACAATAAAAAAAAAAAAGTGAAAAGGGAGTAATATCTTTTGCCTTTCCAGAATTGGATCCTCTAAATAAAATTATGGGGACCATTGTTGCTTTTTGGCCCCCATTTTCAGACCCCCAAACACCATCCACCACCCCACCCTCTTCAGTCTGCACCACCCTACCCCCTAAAGAAAGGTAGCTCCGCTTTCTATATAAACAGTGGATGAACATCCCCAACCATTTCAGTTATCCACAAAACCTTCAATTATTGCCTCCCATTTGTCGTCTCCTAACAACCAAGAGAAGCAAAAATTTAGAGCTTACTATTATTTCTCAAGCATCTCATACGCCGTTATCAAACGACATTTTTTAATTATTGAACATAGGAAATCATATTTCAGAGACGCAGATTTTAGCCATTGCCGATTTTCCTGGAGCTAATCGCAACTGTTTTTTAACCGAATCTACCCTTCTTTTACTTACTGAGTCTTTTGATTTGTTTGGAGGGAGCTTTTTTTACTCCCGGGGAAAAAAGATTCATTTTTTTCTTTAGTTTCTATACCATCCCCCCAACAAACAAGGGTTTCCGTTTCCGTTTTCATTTGTTTGTTTATCATGCAAATCAAGAAGCTGGTATCTTTGCCGTCTCGCACTGGGAGGCATTTGCAGCGCTATAATAAGGGATTTCGTCAGGTTGTTGGGTATGTATCTCATCTCCTCTTTGATTCTGAATTTCATTTTTGATTTATTTGGGAATTTCTGATTTGGGGATTTTTTCTTTGTTGCCCATTCAACTGTTAGTTGAATTTCCCCTCTAGCATTTAAATGTTCTCTAAAATTATGTTCTTCTGAAATTGTGCCTAATATTTCTTCATGTTCATGCAAATTTTTGCAGATGTATTCCATATAGAATCAGAGACACCAAAAAAACTCATTTGATCGATGATATCACACTTGATGATTTGGAGATCCTTTTGATCAGCTCTCAAAAGAGTACAAGACTTATGTTCCCTAAGGTAAAAATTCGATGAACATCTTAATTATTTTGATGTGAAAAACAAAAATCATGACATTAGAATGTATAATTGATCCATAGTCTAAACATTGTTCGATTTGCAATTGAATTCATCAGGGTGGATGGGAACTCGATGAAGATATCGAATTGGCAGCTTCACGAGAGACCTTAGAGGAAGCCGGCGTAGTTGGCCTTCTTGGGGTAAGTTCTTGGTTAATTTCTCATTTGATAGGATCAATATTTGTGTTCTCACCTCTAGATCCATCATCTAAAGCTCTTTAATTTGCCGCTTCCTGCAGGAAAAATTGGGTGAATGGATCTTCAAGAGCAAAAGCCAAGAGAAGTTTCATGAAGGATCCATGTTTCCATTGTATGTCACCGAGGAATTGGAAGTATGGCCAGAGAAAAACCTTCGCCATCGAGTTTGGGTATGCCTTCAAACCCCTTCACTCTCTATTTACCCTAAGTAGCCTATTACTTTTGAGTGATAGCTCGGACAGATAAAAAATAATGCTATTGTGAATCAAACCTATCACTTAAAAGTAAACAACCCCTAAATTAAAAAATGCAAACTTTATGAACATGATGATGTTATATGTTACTAGTTCTGATGCGGGATCATATCGTTTTCTTGCAGATGACTGTGGATGAAGCTCGGGAGGCTTGTGCGGCCGCGTGGATGAAAGAAGCTTTGGAGGAATTCGTTTGTCAGTTCACTTGTCGATCAAGAGAAGTAGAGGTCAATGAAGATCCTCTCCCATCTTGTTTATCAGGATTGTGTGGAAGGGATGACTTAAGCTTCACAAGAGCTCAAACTGCTGACAATGAGGTTGATTGTTACTTGATCAGTTGAGAAATCGCCACTCTCGATTTGTTCGAACATGGAGCTGCAACAGGAGCTGCTTGAAGATGAGGAGTTTAACCAGATGGACAAAAAGTGTACAAATAGCTCGCCCTTTATTCTTTCATTCATGGAAGATCCATTGATTCTTCAAGCTGTTGTGTTTTCGAAGTTGTTGAGAAATTAGGGGCAAAATCTGCAATCAACTTCGTTGTCTGTAAATGAGATCTGTGATGAAGAAATTCATGGTGTCATGGATATAGAGCTAGGCCACTGTATTATTAATCGATGTCCAATTAACGTATATATACTACCAAAAAATTCCTCTGTACATGCACTTGGATTATGGAAAATAAATTTTAAGTTGTGTATGTTTCTTGTATGCGTTGGGGATTATTTGTGCCTACAACATAAATGAGTCTTGGTTTCTTCTTATCTCCTTTCATCCACATGTGTGTGATTTTTTCTATGGCTAGAACCAAGTCTTTCTCTACCGGCTTTGTTTCTCTTTATTACCCTCAAAAAGAGATACATGTGAAGGATAAAGATGCTTAGTGGAATTCTTTTATTTTGGAAGGGTACGAATCCTTGTCCCATATCCCAAGATTTTGATTTTGAGTGATTTAAGTGAATGAAATTATATATATTCCTTATTCCAAAAAGATATGCTCTCACATGAGAAAGCCCATATCCCAATTCTGTTAGATATAAAAGGATAAATTATGGTAATTTAAAGATTAAAAAACTAGAAGAATTTTACCTTGTGGGTTGAGATGGAGAGATAAATTAAGATGATTAGGTTATTAAGAAGCTATGATGATTTTAACTAGTGTCCATTATGAGCCATCATAAAGAAGGTAAAACTTTCATATTACAACTGTTAATATTCAATATTTGATCCTTATTCTAAATCATGTTAGTTCTTAACCAAGGGTTTTGGTAGGGAAAATTTTACAAGTTGGATGTGTGTGAGAATTTTAATTGTTTCAAGTGTAGTTTATCAAGTTGCATTTGTCTGCGTGTCAAATAAATTAATCTATAAGTGAGCTCAGCGCTGGATAAAATACACAGGATGGAACATATTATTAAACAAAGGTGATTCATTGACAAGGACTTAGCTAGCTTCTCTAAAAAAAAAAAGCATAGGATCTCTTGATTTTTTATGAAGTATAGAAAAAATATTTCATTCACTGCTGGTGAAATAAGCTCGAAATGCTATTATTCCTCGAAAGGAAAAGCTCGAACTCCTACAGTATTTCTTAAAATGGTGAATACCATTTTGTATCCCATTCTTTCTTCCTATTCTCCGATATATTCCAACATATGGATAATCATAGCAAAATATATATGCTACCAATATATTCATTTTCTCTAATATAGAAAAACTCGTAGTGTATTATTTGAAAAATGGAAGGGGTCAAAGTTAAATCTGTACATGTGCCAGCCATGACTATGAGTGTGTTTGTAGACCATATGATATCCAATCAATTTAGACAAAGTTTTATCTAGAATGTATGTAAATGACCTGTAGTTTTGAAATTCCAACTTATGTTGCTCATCAATATGGAATAGTTATTTGTGTGTGAATGGCCATGACCATTTCTAGACCGTCTCTCTCTTTGTATCCACATAAAAAAGCAGGCGCCCACAAACTCTAGATCTGGTAAAAGTAAACTAATGCAATACCGACGTAACCAACAGCAAACCATTTGAATTTCGATAGCAAATTTTGAAATAAATGTATGCTCAAAAGTCTTAACAACTTCAAAGTTGTGATGCTAATTGTAAATTACCCGGTAATTAAGTATGTTTCCATTTGTCTCAATGGAAGTTTTGAAAGATCTAAGTTTATGTACGTTGTTTTATATCCAAATACAATGTTCTTCTTAGAAGATCTAATTAGTCAAGTATCATATGATTGAAAATAGTCGAAAATTTTAAATTATATCCGACCAAAAGGATAATATTATTTGAAACCGAACTTTTTTTATTTTAAAAATTAATACAAAAAATAAAATAAGTGATATTCAACAAATTAGCACTAACAATTCTAATTCATGAAGAAGAAAAAACCATAGATTAATAAAATGCAAAAAAATAATAATATGTAGGAAATTATATAATTGGATAAATCTCACTTTAAACCCTAAATTTTACCCATTTTATAAAAAATATCATAAACTTAATGAAATATCACTTTAAATCCTAAACTATATCCATTTTATAGAAAATATAATTAATTGTAAGAAATATCACTTAAACCCAAAATTATTAATGAGTTTGTCTCAAAAATATCTTGCGTCTATTTTCCTACTTCTGAAATTCTGATGTGGCTCATCGGATGAGAAGAAGATATTCCTCGTCCAATTTCGGGAGCTGAAAAATGGATGTTGAATATTTCCGATACAAAGTTAATAATTTAGAGTTTAAAGTGATATTTCTTAAAGTTCAATATATTTTTGACAAAATAGAAATAATTTGAGGTTTAAAATTATATTTCTTATATAATTTGGAATTCTTGATTTGTTTCGATCGACATATATCAAATTGGCCGAAAGCCGAAAAGCCAATATTTATTTTTAAAAAATCGAAAATAAAAATTAAATTTATTGAACCAAATTTACTTTTTCAGAAAAATCGTCCAATGTTCGATTTCTGAAAAAAAAATGCTCACCCGTAATTGGGACTCTGAATAAGCTTGAGAAGGCGACGCCGACGTGCCAAATCAGCCCCACAAATTAAAACCAATTGAAAAAGTCATGGTTGATTAATGTCTTGAACATGAAGAACTTTCTAGAACGATGTTAATTAGTGCATTGCATTCGATGATTCGATACCACACATTCATCCGTCGAGTGTAAACTTCTCAGCCACTCTTAATCACTTTCACTTCCACACCACACTCTTATTAACCACCATGAATCTTCTTCCAGAAACAAAGAAGAAACGTGTAGATATATATATCATGAAAGAATAATTGTTATACTAGGTGGTGTTTACTTTGCATGATTAGGTTAGATAGATAAAATTAATCCAACATAATCAAGTGTTTACTTTTAAGGATTAATATTTGAGGATATCTTAAAGCCCGGGATTATTTTAATCATTTGAATTGTTCTTCATTAATTTTAATCTAACCAATATAGATAGGATTGAAATAATCATCCAAATAAAGGGAGAATTATTTATCCCAATTTTAATCCTTCATTAATCCTTTGTAGTAAACAAAGGATTGATAGATAAAAATTATCTTATCACACATTTAATCCATCTATTAGAGATATTAGAGAATGGAGTCTGTTTTCATTCTGTTAGATTGTTATAGTTGTTATGCCTACGTGGCAAGAGTAGGCTAACTTATCTGTTGCATGCAGATGTCTTTTAGATAATTATTCTCTCTTTGTATTCTGTATAAATATCATCAAAGGAATGAGAAGAAAGCAAGATCTTTTTCATATCTAACATGGTATCGAGAGGTTATCTTTTCTCGATCCGTGCTGCTTCCGTTTAATTTCTTAATCTTCTTCCCGAAATTATTATTTTCTTCGTCGTCTGCATCCATGGATTATTCTTCTTCTTCTCATACACCGACAACTATGCATCCAATATCTCTGAAATTGGATCGTACAAACTACAATTTCTGGAAAATTCAAGTCTTAGCTACAGCCCGCGCTTATGGATTTGAGGACATTCTTCTCAAATCTTTGAATCCCCCACAGTTTCTCGATTCAACGACTGCAAATACGGATCCTATCACAAATCCTGAGTATCTCACATGGCTGAAGCATGATCAGTTCATGTTTAGCTGGATTCTCGCCTCCATCTCTCCTCCAATGATGAGCTACATTGGTCGATGTACGATGACTCGAGATCGGAGAGCGTTTGAAACATTGTTTCACTCGCATGAAAGCTCATGCGATGCATCTTCGTCATCAGCTGCAAGTGCTGCGGAAAGGAGATTCATCAATTGATGAATATATCCTCAAGTTTCGTGACATCTCAGATCAACTGTTTAATATTGGTCAAGAGATCTCTGACTCTGACTTGATCTCATACATCCTTCAAGGACTGAGTGCTGAATTTGAAAGCATTAGTGTGGTGCTATCGTCCAAGTGTGAAGAACTGTCACTTCATGAAGTTCAGTTTGCGTTGCACACTCATGAACTGCGACTTCAAACACAGGTTGCCAATCCTGTGCAGATGCAGTTCCAGCATCAAGCGAATGTAGCTACTCAACAACAACATCATCAAGCAAATGTTGCTTATCAGCGTGGCCGTGGCAGGTTTGGGCGAGGAAATCGTGGTCGCGGTGGTCGATTTTCTGGTGGTAACAAACCTGTGTGTCAACTATGTGGAAAATCAAATCATGTGGCTTATAAGTGCTATAAGCGATTCGATGTTAGCTTCACTGGTCCAGAATCTCTTCCACCCCCTCCGGCTCAACCTCAGGCTAATATGGTGAATGCTGTATCACCAATCAATTACTATGCTACTACTAATCCTGCAGATTTCAGTTCTTCTGCGTAGGTTTCACGGTCACCAATAGCTGACCTCGCACCACAATCAGGATCTTTTGATTGGTATCTTGATTCAGGCGCCTCTGCTCATGTCACTGCAGATTTTGCAAACATGCATCTCAAGGAGCCTTACTCTGGTAATGAAAATCTGACTGTAGGTAATGGATCTACTCTACCGATTACACATATTGGCTCTGCATTGCTTCCTAGTTTCCAGAATTCTAAGTCTCTGCATCTTAGTAACATCTTATTTGTACCTCACATAACCAAAAGTTTGTTGAGCATCTCTAAATTCACTCAGGACAATGATGTTTTTCTGGAATTTCATTCGGATTGTTGTTTTGTCAAGGACAAATGTATCCCCAGAATCCTACTGGAAGGCAGAATTAAAGATGGCTTGTATCTGTTGGACTTATCCAAGACATGTCCATCAATATCTGGAAGCTCTCTTAAAGGTGATACTTTTTCTACTCACAACTGTTTCAATGCTCAACGTTGTGTAGATGTTAATCTCTGGCATTCTAGACTAGGCCATCCTTGTAGCAGTGTGCTAAATAAGGCTCTTACATCTATAAACATGCCTTTCAAGTTGTCTGATATTAAGTTCTATGATGCTTGTGCCATGGGGAAGATACATTCTATGCATTTTCCTACTGTGAATGTTAATACTTCAGCACCATTTCAGTTGATACACACAGATGTTTGGGGGCCGAGTTCTACTCTATCTTCTGAGGGATTCAAATATTATGTGACTTTTGTTGATGATTATACACGGTTTACATGGATTTTTCCCTTGGCTGCAAAATCTGAAGTGACTTCTGTGTTTAAGAGATTCTTTGTTTTTATTGAACGCCAATTTGATACAAGGATCAAGGCTATTCAGTCTGATTGGGGTGGGGAGTTCAGACCTCTTAAACCTGTTTTAGAGGCTCTTGGTGTTGTGTTTAGGCATCCCTGTCCACATACACATCAACAAAATGGCAGAGTGGAGAGGAAGCACAGGCACATAACTGAACTTGGCCTCACCTTATTAGCCAAAGCCTCTATTCCACAGCGTTTCTGGTGGGACGCTTTCACCACAGCTACCTACTTGATAAACAGACTTCCTACTCCTTCACTTCAACACAGATCCCCTTACTACTCTCTCTATAAAACTCAACCTGACTATACCTTTCTCAAAACTTTTGGCTGTGCATGTTTTCCATATCTTCGACCCTATAACATTTCCAAAATTCAATTTCGATCATCCAAGTGTGTCTTCATAGGTTACAGCCCTCTGCACAAAGGGTATAGATGTCTCCATCCCTCTGGCAGAATAACTGCTCGATCTGTTGTCTTCAATGAAACGGAATTTCCTTACTGTAAATTGTTTCACATCTTGTCTGATCCTCTATCATTTTCAGCTCCTATTTCCTCTCCCATCATTCACACACCACCACTTGTTCCTCCAGTCACTTCTCCTCCATCCTCTTCCCAGACCATCAATACGAACTCCTCTTCATCTCAAAATACTCCTGCTCCAAACCTACATAATACTCCTGTTCAATCTTCCTCATCTCTCAGCTCTTCTTCGTCATCAACCTCAGCCTCCTCATCACAAACTTCTCCTCCTATACTGAACACTCACTCCATGGCTACCAGATCCAAATGTGGGATTTTTAAACCCAAAGTTTACATAGCTATATCCAATGTCTCCCATGATGAGATAAGCTATTGTTTCTTCTCATGAAATTCTCGAACCTCTCTCGATGATGAGGCTCTCTACACCATCCTCTTTGGCATGAAGCTGGGCCAAACCCAAAGTTTACATAGCTATATCCAATGTCTCCCCATCAGCTATTGTTTCTTCTCCGCAGAAATTCTCTGAACCTCTCTCTGATGATGAGGCTCTACACCATCCTCTTTGGCATGAAGCCATGGCTGCTGAAATAGAGGCTATCAGATTGAAGGATACATGGGATATTATTCCCCCCTCTCCTCACTTTAATCCCATTGATTGTAAATGGGTGTATAGAGTGAAACTGAATGCAGATGACTCTCTTGATAAGCTCAAGGCCAGACTAGTCGCAAAGGGGTTTCAACAGTTGGCTGGCTTAGATTTCCTGGAAACTTTTAGTCCAGTGGTGAAGCCTGTTTCAGTAAGGCTATTATTTTCTCTGGCTGCAAGTTATAACTGGGATATACAACATATTGATATAAATAATGCTTTCTTAAATGGATATCTTGATAGACCAGTTTACCAATTTGACCCGGGTTTGAAGATGCTACACACCCTGACTGGATTTGCAGATTAAAGAAGTCATTATATGGCTTGAAACAAGCTCCTAGAGCTTGGTATGATCGTTTCAAGAATCATCTGCTGAGTTTTGGCTTCAAATATTCTGCTTCGGATCACTCTTTCTTCCACATGAGAAAAGAAGGCAAGCTCTTACTTGTTTTGGTATATGTTGATGACATCTTAATTACGAAATGACTCTCGGTTTATTCAGTTTATCAAACTCTTTCGATGAATTTGCACTCAAAACATTGGGAAGTGTAAATTTTTCACGGAGTTGAGGTCTCGAAATCGGGATAAGAGCTTGATCATCACAAGCTAAGTATATCGAGATCTCCTATATAAGACTAAGTTGTTGGACTGACAAGCCTCAAGCATCTCCCTATGATTACGGGTGAGGCTACATAAATCGATAGTCCCCATTTCACGATCCTACCTCTACAGAGCACCATTGTGGCGCTCAAAGATATCTCACTATAACCGACCGGACATTTCCTTTATGGTGATAAATTGAGTCGGTTATCGGGATCCAATTGAATGGCGGTGGAAGGCTTGTAAGAGGCTCTTACGATATCCGAAAGGTACAATTCAATACTCTCTTAGATTCTCTTCATCTCCTTATCTCAACTTGGTTGCCTTTTACGATCTTGTTGGGCGGGATCCATAGATGATAGAAAGTCTCTTGGAGGGTATTTTGTTTCTTGGGACCTAACCTTCTCTCTGGAGTTCTAAAAGCAAAGTGTTGTCTCATGACTCTCTCGGAAGTGAGTACAGTCGTTAGTGACTCGGATATGGAACTTGTCGGATAAAATCTTTCTTTGCGCAGAGATTGGCTTCAACTTATCACAGGCACCTCTCATTTGGTGTGTGGAGTCTTTAAACAATGGCCTCCAATCCGGTATTACATGCTAGATCAAAGCACATAGAGATTGACGTGCATTTTGTTCGAGACAAGGTGTTGAAGAGGGAGATTGATGTTCGACACATTCTCTCGAAGATCGAGTTGCGGATGTCTTAATGAGCCGATTACTATAACAAGATTCCGAATTTAATCCAATGACTACCATTCGAAAAAGGATAGTGCATCTTCAGTGGGGGTTGTATTAGAGATATTAGAGAATGGAGTCTGTTTTCATTCTGTTAGATTTTTATAGTTGTTATGCCTACGTGGCAAGAGTAGGCTAACTTATCTGTTGCATGCAGATGTCTTTTAGATAATTATTCTCTCTTTGTATTCTGTATAAATATCATCAAAGGAATGAGAAGAAAGCAAGATCTTTTTCATATCTAACACCATCAAATAATCAATCCTTCAAAATGCTAATCATGAAAAGTAAACACCACCTAAGAACTTCATACAAAATTCAAATATAACTACAATAGATAACGAAAATACGTAGGTGGATATAGGTATATATCACTCTCAGGCCACCCCTGATCTGGATATCAATTTGAAATATATTAAATGAATGAAGGAGACATTTATCAGATAAACATGTTTAAACGAAGACAATTACGATTTATCTTGATACAAGTGAATAAAAATATTCATAAAGTCAAATGCATAATAAGTCCAAAATTCTCCGGCCGACGTAGACCTTTTTGTTATTCAATACTCTTTCCCCCTTTATCAAATTGAGTAAATCCTAATCAATGATAGAAGACAATTATGTATCTTTGTTTTCTTTTTCTTTAAGAAACTCGAATTTTATTAAATTCAAAGGCCTAGCCAAATAATGGCCATAACTCGAATCTTGCGTTGTAGATTCTTTGAACTAATCTTTAGATAATAATCTTGAGTTTGTTTTTATTTATATTGAGATACATTTTACGTAGCATCATAGATCTCTGGCAGCCAATACAAACATGCTCATGTCAAATTTGTTTTGGTTATTTATGTTTCGTAAATGAATTAGGCAAAAGAAACTATGTGGTGAAGAAGATTGTAAACTCTGTAGTGAAGAAGAAACACTACTCCATTTGTAAGAGATTTGATTATTTGGATGTTCTTGAACCATTTCGCATCGTTTCTGAAAATGAACAGCTCATTCTGTATGAAGAGGAGGAAAATGGTTCCTACTGGAATTGCCATATATAGAGGTTTGTGCTAGTTTTTCTTTTCGATGTCGATGAACTTGTTTTACTGCTTCTACAGTGTCATTGATGTTGCGAAAAACACAAAACACAATCACGACAGAAAATAAAGAACACAAGAATTGTTTACCCAGTTCCTCTTACGACTACGTCTGGGGGCGATGCCAAGCCATGGATTTCAATATATGTTTCAGATACATATTACATTGAAAAACGACTATTAAATAGATGATAACTTAACCCTAACCCTAAGCTCATTAGGGTTCGGCTGTGCCCAAAAAATATAAGCTCAAAAATTTGGATCGCCGGAATCGGGCTTGAGTGTACAGTCCATTCAGGCTCCACTCCAACAATTGATACTCTGTATTATATGTGTGTGTGTGTGTGTGGCTAGAGAGACGGGATACTAATCTGTGACACATTTGTTGATGGATGAGCTTTCAAAGAGTAGGTAGAAGAAGATGTTTGATCAAACGCAATATTTAATTACTCTATACAAATGCACTAAATGACTCCTATAACTAAATAATAGGCGTCAAATTTTATTTGCTGCCAATTTAATTTGGTTCGAGATGAAGTTGACAATGATTGTTTTGTAAATTAAAGCAAAGATTCAGGCTTCAGACATTAAGTTGAAAATCTAATCTCATCTTACTTAACATTATTCAAAATACAAATAAAATCTCATTAAAGTATGGCTATATTTCATGGATAGATTAATATAGATGAATGATATTTCCAACTTACATTTGAGCATATCATAGATATTTATTTAAGGCTGATCTAGTTCACATTGAGAACGAATTAGAAGAAGAGGGTCGTCCTCTTCTAGATGTAGTAGGACGAAATTTGAGTTTTTAAGCCATCTACTTTTTTTTTGAAAAGAAGTCATCAACACTCAATCATCGTTTACTCATGTGGCATGTCTGGAAAGATCAGAATACCGCAGTTTGGGAAGGAAAACAACGTACCAATGCTCTCGCTGCAAATCTTCGGAACGACTGGTTGTCGGTACAAAGCTACCCGTCTATAGCGCAGTCACTGAAGAGAGCCATCGAGATGTGCTGGATGGCACGACCAGCTGGCGCCGGGGTGGTCAAGATATGGGGTGGATGCTGCTTTTTCCACTGAGCACAAAGCTCCGGGAGCTGGAGTCGTTCTTTAGAATTTCAAGGGAGGTTTCATCGCCGCCAAGGTTACCGGCTTTTAGGGTGTTGGATTTGTATACTGAAAGTATATTTGTAACACAAATTTTTGTATTTAAATTTTATAAATACAAAATTATATACAAAATCAATTTGATTTGGATTTGATACATTTGAGATGAGTTCGATCTCTATCTATCATCTGATTCTTCTCTTCAATGTTGATTTCTTGAACGATCCTGAATGTTCTTCGAGTTGTTTGGAGGGGATGTAATTCCTTGATCTCCTTGAACTTGAAGTTTGGACTTGACGATGTTGATCTAAAGGATCTTGACCTTGTTTTCAGATCGACTGTCGGATTTGGTTTGATATGTTGAAGAACGTTTGAAGATCTTCAAGTTCGAGCGCCAATGCAGAGGGTTTTCACTATATTTTCGGATTGAACGTCTTCTTTGGAATGATTTGGAGGATGATCGACGAAGAACGTGGTGATTTGTACGAAGCCTTGAATGCTTGAAGAAGACTTTGAATATCGGAGAATGCTTCGCAGATGATTATTCGAGTGTCTTGAGCTCTTCAAATCTTCGCCTTCCTTCACTTCAATTCTCCCCTTTTTATGAGAGTCTTCAAGTCCTATTTATAGATTTAAGCTAGTGGGCTTGTGGGCATCAAACCATGGGCTTGAGCTTGGGTTTGGGCTTATGAACCTTTTAGGCCAGCAAGCCATGAGCTTGGGCTTATGGGCCATCAAACCATGGGCTTGAGCTTGAGTTTGGGTTTATGGGCCTTTTGGGTCATCAAGCCATAAGCTTTGGCTTATGTTTGGGCTTATGGGCCTTTTGGGCCATCAAGCCATGAGCTTGGGTTTATGGGCCATCAAACCATGAGTTTGAGCTTGGGCTTGGGTTTATGGGCCTTTTGGGTGATTCTTTCTCTCCGAGGTGTCGTTGCCACATGTCGTTCTCATATTTACCGATAAAATTAAATATTAACCATATATCTATTTATTTTGGAATAAATCCCATTAACAAAATACAAGTATAATTAATTATTTAATTTGTAGTTTACACGTGGCACGATCTTATTTGCTAACAATTTTAATTGTCTACAATATTGATTGAGTTTGTATACAATGTTTCATGTTAAACTATTCTAATCTCTTATCTAAATTGTTTACTTGATTGCATATGTTGTCTCATTATCTCATACAAAAGTTAGATCATACAGTTTGCAGAAGATCACATAAATCTGTATGATTGGTTAGCTAACTGACATATAAAAAGGATCACAATTAAGACAACTTGAGAACGAGTTGTTGATCATAAACTGCAGTATAGATAAGAAGTAACTTGACTTGATTGCTTGTCTATGCTGGTATGTCTTGCCTAATTGATGGATCATAGTGATATGAGTTCTTATATCTTGCCATCGTAAAGAACCTAGATTTCGATGACTTTAAGTTAATCTAAACTTCAATAAGGTTTTAGATAAATATGAGTTACTGACCATCACTTTGAATTGTTATGAGTGAGAGTTACATGAGATAACTCAATATTCTCCACATCTTGGGTGGTAAAAATGCTTGTGTGTCATGCTGGTTATTTGTATCGAGTTATCGAATTCGTTTAGGATGATCACGTCCCTTTAAGGAGCTCAAAAGGTTTATTGTATTAAACCCTATAAGTTGAGTTAGTCCAAGCATAATAATTAGGGGTGGCTAATCGGGTCGGGTCGGGTCGGGCACCTACAGAAAAATCAGTACCGACCCGGTTTAGAAGAGAAATGGCCACCGACCCGACCGAAAATTTTACTCGGTGCCGAATACCGAGTCGGATACCGAGTCGGGTATTCGGCATGCCGATACCGATTATTATGTGAAACCGATATAATATATAAATTTCACATTTCAATATCTAATGTGGCAAGGATTTATTGGTATTAAAGTTGGACTCGCCTTCAATACCCGGGTGATCGTGGGTTCGAAACCTCGAACCAAAGAACCTTGATATGTTTTTTTTTATTACTCTTTTCATTGTTATTGCGATAAATTATCATAGGAGTTAAAATTAACAATAAAAGTTAATAATAAAAGATGGTCCGTTATGATTGAAATGATTTTAATAAAATTAAAATTATCACAATGTTTTCGATTTCTAATGATTTTATCAATCGTTTTTACGAAATAAATTATTTCAAGATTTCGAAAAGATTGCTATATTTTATTTTTAGGTGATACTCAAGTCTCAATCTATGCCGTTTAATGTACATTTAAATATTATAGATGATACAAAATAAAATTAATTGTATAGTGTTTTTAAAGGCAGAAAGTCAATTCATGAGAGAATAAAGAATTTAGCATGAATCATAAAGTGAATAATAATAATAATAATAATAATAATAATAATAATAATAATAATAATAATAATAATAAAAGGTGTTAGAAATACTAGATGTAATAAAAATCGCTGAACTTTGAAATGCATCGATTTAATATGAAACTGTTTTAATTTAATTTAAATTTTAAAACATCCAAAGACATGAGATAAGAAAACAATATTAAAATTCAATTATAAGGTAAATTTGGAAATATTAACATAGTTTATTAAATTTCAATCAATAATAAAATTCGGATGTACTCAACAATAGGTTGAATTATATGTTTAGGCCCATTCCATTTATTTAAAAAAACAGCTCCTGCATACTTGTGAGGCCCTTATTTTATTAGGATGAATCCATTCCACCGGTTATGTTCTAGACGCATAAATTGGGCCTACGAATTTATTCTCGGGTATTCGGGTATATCCGATTACCCGACGGGTATACCCGATACCCGAGAATATAAGCTGAGAAAACCCGAACCCGACCCCGAGACCCGATTTTTAGGTAATGGGGTACCCGGTGCCGATAATTTTGGTCGGTATCGGCACCACTACCCGACACCCTAATAGTCACCCCTAATAATAATAATGTTGAGTGGTACTACACTACTACTTAATAATTTATTAAGAAATTGATTATTTTAAGCAGTCGGATTGCTATAAATAATTAATAGATGTGCAATATTTTCAATATGAGGATTTGTAAATGAACATTTATTCTCTAGTAGAATAAATAAATGTTTATGTATTAATTTATATTTTGGGTTAAATATAAGATAATTAATTCATTCTAAGTCAATTTTATTCCTTGTATATGATCCATGACCGCCCATCAATACCATGAAATTTTTGTCCCCCTATACAGTTTCACTGGGATTGAATTTTGATTATTGTACTCCCTCTGTCCCGGTATTATTGACTTCTTTCTATTTACACGTAGATTACAGGGAGTTGTGTTTTGTATGTAAAGTAATGTGTGAAATGAAATTCGAGATATTTTTTAGTGTAAAATTATTTCCTCTTTTAGAACAGACCAATAATAACGGGACAATCCAAAAAGGAAAATGAGCCAACAATAATGGAACGGATGAAGTATTATTTATTTCATATATTTCATAATCTATATAGATATTATCTGATATCAAAAGAAATCAAGAGAAAATTATTCTTGAAATGAATTACCTTCGTGATAGAAGATAATTATTGTATTTGTTAGGTGTGCCAGAATTCTATCATATCAGGATTCTATGAAGAACACTATAAATGTATGGTAGGAGAAAATCATTAATATCCCAACATATATTGTGATTTTAGAAAACCACACATAAGGGACAAAAATTTGGTGTTCTCCATAGATTGTTCTCACTCAATATTAGAGATCATGCATTCGAAACACAGTCCAAAAGATCATAACTGTAGTCTGTTATTGATCAGCTCTACCAGAAGTTCGTAAGTAAACATGAGAAAACTTTTATTTGTTACAATTGATTATATAGAAATATGCTAAGAATATAATCAATATATGATAAATTAAATATCTAAGATAAATTCTTAGGAGTAAGGGAAAATTATATTTATCTACATAGGGAACAAGAGGGTCGATGAGGGAGAAGCTATGGGACTTCACGGAGCCCTCTCCTGGATAAAGGAAATGAATATGGGCAAGTTATTAGTGGAAACAATCAACAAGATAGTGCACGACGCCCTTAATTCCCGAGAAGAGGATTTGTGAGAGTTGTTGGGTTCCATCATCAAGAGTTGTCGAGCAGTTTTAGAGTCGTTGGTCAAGTTTGTTTGGAGAGAGAGGCAGGGGCGGACTTAGGGGGATGCAGTGGGGGCATTGGGCCCTCCTGGAATTTTAGAAAATACTAAGATTATATTAGTAATTTCATGTATATATGTTTATTTATATATAATATGTTATTTATCTCACAAAAGAGCATGGTGGAGTAGTGGTAAAAGTATTTTTATTATATTTCAAGGTCTTGGGTTCAATTCCTAGTTAATGATTTTTTGTTATAATTTGAAATTTTTGGATTAATTAGCTATGCGACATATGTTGTAGATTTTTTTTTGTCCTTAACTAGTTTTTCACAATTAAGATTGGTCATTTTATTTTAATTTTAATTTTTTGTTATAATGTGTAGTAGAATTTATATAGTTCTATCTTTTCTTGTATAGATCTATTTTATTTTTTCAGAATTTTTTAAATTTGTCTTCCATATCTCTATACTTATTAATACAAAACAAATTTAAAAATAAATCTATAAATTAAGTTGAAACATCAGCTTCTCAAAACAAAACTCTTCTCTTTAATTTTTTATATAATGATATATTGTTATTGTGATTATTATCTAGAAGTTTTTTTTAATTAATTTACTAAATATGTATAATAGAAAAAATATGAAAGCAATTATGAAATAGAACACTTGGTTTCATTATAGGTAATAATAAAGATGGTTTAATAAGTTCGTAAAAAATCAACTATGTAACAAGATAGATTAAATATATTGTCAAAAATTAATAAATAATTTTGTGGTTGAGAAAGCACGGAAGTTGAAATTGATTTTTGGAACATTTTTTATATAGTTTTTTTCTATATAGCCTAAGGCCCCCAATTTTCTTAATCCGGTCTTGGCATCAGGAATCTCGATTTTCTTAATATGGTCCGACGTCAGGAATTAAAGGAGACGGATGCGGCGATTTTGATCATGGCGCCAGAAATTAAAGGAGATGAAGTGGCGATTTTGAGGAAGTATAAAAGAGTGTGTTTGTAGATATCTAGTAGAAAAATGTGAGAAAGAATAAAGAGATTGGACCCCCTAAACAAAATATTTGGATCCGTCACTAGAGAGAGGAATCAATTAGCTCACAAGTTTGCTAGATTAGCTAAAGATTACAATAATACTATGTTTGGGATAAACCCCCAATGTTGGTGGTGGATCTCCCTAGTTTACTTGATCTTGATTCAATAATAACCTTTCTTTCAAAATAAAAATAAAATAAAATTCAATAATGTTATATTCTAGAGTTCAATTCAATTAATTTTTCTTCCAAAGTTAATTTCTATAGTACATTAACATAAGTTCAAGACATACCATTTTGCCTTAACTTGAAACCCTTTACTCCCAATTGCATACTCCAACAAAGCCATGCAGTTATCCCAAAACCCCAATTTGCGATCCATCAATTCAAATTCCATAAACCCTAACTTCATCTTCTGCAATTCGACTTATTTGTCTCCTCGCAAGTTCGAGAATTTGGGATTTTCCGCCACAGTTTTCCCATCCTTCAAGCTCAGAGTTACCCATTCGACTAATTTCATTGGCACCAGACGTCGCCGTTTTTCCCCGTTTGCTGCGGCGGCCACCGCCGCCAAAAGAGCCTCCAGTCCAGACTACTATTCTGTTCTCAATGTCAGTAGAAATGCCACTCTGCAAGAAATTAAAGCCTCTTATCGGTCGCTTGCTAGGAAGGTACCTGTTTACTTCATTTTGTGTATGCCAATGCAATTGTTCAATGTTGCTGCGTGGTGTTGTCGAAATGTCTGAGGTTCGGAAATGGAGGAACTGAGGTGTATGAAAGGCTAAAGTTAAAATTTTGAAGACCTTCTTAAGAGTATTCTATCCATGTTTGATGACTTCATATGTATTATTTTCTTAATAAACGGGCCGTTGTAATCTCCTGCCATTGTGTAGTGATTGGTTGTGTTGTGCTCAGGTTTTACAGTAATTCTGTATGTATGTGTATATGAATGTATATCTCCTACTGGTCAGCCTATCTTTGGCTATAGTTCTTGCTTGAGTCCCAGATATTTTGCTTACTAGCTACTAAGTAGTTAAATTATCGGTCTCCAGTAATTTATTGTGTACGAGTGCAGTATCATCCGGATATGAACAAGGGTCCTGGTGCTGAAGAAAAGTTTAAAGAAATAGCTGCTGCTTATGAGGTAAAGTTATATTGCAACTGTACTATCTATGGTCAAATCCTTGATTTTTGAAACATTTTCATGTCTATGCAAGAAAATGAGAGTCACGTGTTGGTTAACTTTCCGTCTTTGGTTTCGTGTATATATGCATGATCATTTCTTCATGGTATGTTCAGATAGAGTAATAAAGTTTGTTTTAATGAATCCTTGTACTGCTTTTTATTTTTTTGCAACTCTTGTAGTCTATATTTCTTCTCAAAATGTCATTTTTTAACAGATATGCCCAAAGAGCACATTGAAAAAGGACCTATTGAAACCAAAATTAGAAGTACAGGGACTGATTGACAAATTTTAAATGTATAAGATTGTATTGTACTAATAACATAGCTATTGTAGTTTACACTCTAAATAACATTTCAACAAAAACCTTAGTAATTTATATAAAACAATAATGACTTGAAATTTCAATTTTTATCACATTTATCTAGAAATAAAAATATTTATGAGATTGAAAGAATCTAAAATAATTAAGTGAATAAATTTGCTTGGGGAAAATAAAGCAAATTATTAATAATTATATAAAATAGAATAGAGATATTTGAAATTTTGAATTGGATTGAATATAAAAGAAATTAGAGATATATGAGTGCATATATGATACTTATTGATTTAATTAACTCATAATATTTTATTTTATTTTCGGTTTAAGAAACTATATTCATGTTATTATATTTTTTTAGGTCCTGCAGATATATTCACTTCTAATTTTATAGAAATGTCACTGAAAATACAATTTCAAGTTATTAATAATTCTTTTATTTGATGTTAACTACAAATACTACAGTTTCTAGGGAGACAAAACTATACTTTAATTTCAATAGAACCTTGTACATTTTAACTTTTGTTTTTATATGTCCTTGTACTTCTAGTTTGACGTACATCCTTTTTTAACTGCAATGTCAACGATTTATACAAGTACATTGATGATGTCCTGAGATGAGATATCAAGTAGAGGGACTTATGGAAACAAAAAATTGTACATGGACCTTTTGAATTAAAGTTTAATAACTTCAAGCTAGAGATGTGTTTGCTTCAGCTTTTGTTCATTCTTCTTTTCTTCTATATATCTGTTTGAGCCTGGACACTATGGTTCTCATTCCAGTATAAGTTTGTTGCCAATTGATGTCCTCCTTACTTGGATTGAATGATTGGGTGTACTGTCATTCGAATTTTCTTCTTTTGATTCCTTAGTAACAAAACTGCTTTTATAGGTTCTGTCGGACACAGAGAAAAGGTCTGTATATGATCGTTTTGGTGAGGAAGGCCTTCGTGGAGAATTTGATGCAACAAGTGCTGGTTCACAAGGGGTAAGATCATGTATTTCTGGCTTTCTTTGCAACATTTTTAATTTTTGGATTATAATTAGTAGTTTTTCATCCTATCCTATGTATTCCTTACTTTCATGCATTTATTTGCTGCTACCTATTAAGTGATTTGATTTGGGGTCCAACTATTTGCTGTAAATTACATGTTGTAGGTGGACCCTTTTGAAGTTTTTTCTGAATACTTTGGTGAATCTAGCAACTTTTTTGGTGGAAGCGGTGAGCAATCAGGCTTCAACTTTAACTTTAGAGAGAATAGCAGACAGAATCTTGACATCCGGTAATAATCTAGTGGAATTTTCTGGATTACCTTTAATTTACCTTATACATGGGCTTTATCATAAGCTATCCAATATCTTCCTTTAAGTTTCTTGGTTAATAGATGAATAAACTTTCAAATAAATCAATTTACGGTCAATCTTCCCCACAAAATTGTCCTTCATGTCACAGGGACCTTGATATTCCACAATCCATTAGTGTGTCAAATTCCTTTAGTAGTGTAGAGTGTGATTGTCTGGTCCAGATGAGGAACTTGATACATCTCTTTCACTACCTGAATAGTTACTATTTGTGTATAATCTCCTCTTCTGAAAAGCAGATTGTCGGACATGAGTAATATTTTTTTAGATTATAAAATTTGGTTAAAGCATTGTTATGAATCAGAAAGTCTTAATCTATCTGTCTTTTATATGCAGATGTGATTTGTATTTGAGCTTTGAAGAATCCATGTTTGGAGGAAAACGTGATGTTGAAGTACCATATTTTAAAACATGTGATGATTGTGGTGGAACGGGTGCAAAGTCCAGCAGTTGCCTAAAAACATGTACTGAATGTGGAGGTCGAGGACGAATAATGAAAACAGAGACGACACCATTTGGAGTTATATCTCAGGTAGCTCATGTAACAATCTGTAGTGTGTAAATGCATTTCTACTAAGTTAATTTTGTGGGAGTTACTGTAATTGGACAAATCATGATTTTTGTAAGCCTCCTCTTTGTATCACTATAAAACCAGTACACAAACACATAAGTGCTGCCTCACATTACATAAAAAATATAATGCATCTGCAAACAGTTCAATTTCTGCAAAAGGTTGTAGAATTGAGAATTAATATATACTTTTACATGAAACGAAAAAGTTAGTAACAAGGTAAGCAGAATAAGCAGCACTATGGCTGTAGAATCAAGAAGTAGAGTTGTTTGGTTACTTTGGTAAAGCGAAATAGTTATGCAATGAAGCAGAAAATAGATGGGTTACTAGAAATAAATTCCATAAATTTAATAGCAGAGGCACTGCAATATAAACATTTCAGGTTTTAAAATTACAATGCAGGCCATACAACAGTATCCTATTTATTATATCAATGATGAAATTTTTTGCTTGCTTTTCTTGCATTTTTTGACAGATAGAAAAGATACTGATTTAGCTTCATATGTACTCCTAAGATCACCTTTAGCATTCATGTTTAAAAATAACCTTCAAATCTTTCTTTATAAACTCTATGTTGCTGCATGTCATCAGCAAGGGTGAGATTTAGCATATTCCTTTGTCTTTGATATGCCTGCACGCATATGCATGCAAAGCATGGACATTATTATATTGTCGAAGTTTTGGTTAATAATTTAATATTAGACTAAATAAACAGCTCTTTTTTTTAATGGTATTATTACCACTTAAATGGAAATATACAAGGACTTTATTATACAGTGGTTGAGTTATTAATTTTACAGTCAATTGCATATTTTCGTAGTACATAAGGTGTCTAGGCTAATAGTGAAGCCTACTGGAGCTGCTTAATCTTGGTATTCTGCTAACAGCTTATGATGATTTGATACGTTTAGCTCCTAGAGTTCAGAGATGAGAGGTTTTTCTTGCCTTCTGGCATGTCGTTTAAGAACTTTTCTGAAACTATTGTTTTAGAGCATGCAGTGCTCCAGAAAAATATTTATTTCATCCGAATACCTAAAGCTTAGTACATCTGACTGTTTTGTGAGATATACATTATTAAATACTCTCGCTTTGTTGGATTGATTTATCTGATGCTCTGCACTACATTATCTGTTGCTGTGGAGGTTTTTTGGCTAAGCTCATATAATAATATCTTATAAACTCCTGATCTTATAAAAAGTGTTTGGATAAACCAAGCTTATTGGGTTTCTAAAGCATTTTGTTTCTACTTTCTATAGGTGTTTGCTCGAATAAGATCTCATTTTTAAAATACGTTAGGATCTATATTTTTCTAAAAACAGCTTGTAAGACCCGCACATTTTATTTTGAGAGTTACAATTATATTTTCCAAAAGAATTAACTGAGTACTCATTATAAGCTTCTCACCAGACATCCTTGAATATCAAATCATTTGATCCCTCAAATGGGAAGATGTATCACTTTATGAATGTCTTGTGGGCCTAGAATCTGTGAGGTTTAATTTCAATTGCTTGCTTTAACATTATGTGTAGATAATTCTGTGAACTCTAGGTGTCATCCTGCTCAAAATGCCATGGAGATGGGAAGATAATTACTGATAGGTGTCGCAGATGCAATGGCCGTGGCAGAGTTCAATCACAGCGGAGCATTGAGGTGGTTATTCCACCTGGTGTTGAGGAGGGAGCTAGAATGCAGATCCGAGGAGAGGGAAATTCTGATAGAATGAGGTGCTTTTTGGAAGTCTTTGTTTTATTTTGTTGATGAAGTTATTGGGTCTTTTATGGACTGCTGGGCTGCTATTTGTTGGTTCCTGCCCAAGTCATAATGTCAGGTATAATGGCGTATGTGGTGCTTGACTGGTAAATTCCGGTAGTTAGCTGCTTTCGTGTTCCTTCATGCACCAACAGGTCTGATTGCATTGTTCTGGACGTAATTTGTGACAATGGATCTAGATCATGTTGATATGAAGCTATGTGCTTGATATCATGAACATAAAATCTTAAGCTCAAAAGGCAACTGCATTTTGGAAATGAATAACACACATGGTAGTAGAACCTCATTAAATGTTACTCCCTGAACATTGTATCGAAAAAGGTGAAGGTATTTTTTACCTAAACACCCCTAAAAATGTTTTTACCTAAACAACAAAGACTGTAATATGTACTCTTGTTACTTGTGCTGGTATAGTTTAACCTTATTTGGCTAAGAGGCACCACTCCTTCAACTTCTTGTTTAATGGAGATTTGGTCAATATATTATTTTCAAACAGCCCTCTGAAGCCTAATTGAATATCATGTCTGTATCCTAAAAAAAAACATCTTGTGGCAGTACATGTTATGCATAATTTGGTATTGGTCTTTGGAACTTGTAATTTTTTTTTAAAATGTTTTCTTGCCTGGTAATAATGCACAGGGGTATAGCGGGGGACTTGTATCTTGTCCTCCATATTAAGGGGAGACAAGGAATTCAGAGAGATGGAATGAATCTATACTCAAGAGTAGATGTTGACTATACAGAAGCAATCCTAGGGGTTCTTAAGAAGGTACAGCCTTTTAGAATTCTCCATTGTTGTGCAATTGATAAATTCCATTTTTTTGGCTGCAAACAGAAAAATAAGATTAAGCTAAATAAGGTGACTCTAAATTAGTCCGACCTCTTAGTGATTCACTATCATCTTGAGATTTTTTTGTAATCACTTTATACGGAAGCTTCTACATGCTTCTGTATACCTGGTTCCCCTCTCTTGTAAATGAGTTGAGGAATAAAAATGAATTTAAGATATTCAACTGGCAGCTTGTTAATTAGATTTTCTTTGATCTTTATGTATAAAGCAATGATCAGGTGTATGCTAGAGTCGTGATAAACTGCATTGTGCTTGAACTAAATCTTCTCATGCAAACTGCAGGTTGATACTGTTGAAGGTATGAAGGATCTTCAGATTCCCCCAGGAACACAGCCAGGACAAAAATTAAGGCTGCCGTACATGGGCGTGCCAAATATACGAAAACCTTCTGCACGGGGTGATCATTATTTCACTGTGGATGTTCAGATCCCAAAACATATAAGGTTTGTATCCAAATAAATCCGAATAGATCTCTTTATATTAGTTAAATTTATGTGGCTTCCATGTGTAGAGATTGCGGTACATTGTATTTGGTTAAGCACTGTAAAGATGTAGAAGTTATTCCCTTGAATTCCTTCCTGCGTCCTGCACATCTCCCTTACTTCAGGATAAGGAACTGTGTCTGTGTCTTGGAGAAGGTTGATTCTCTTAGAAATTTATGCCTAACCAAGCTACTTTTTATCTGTTATGTAAAGCTAACGTTCATGGGTATTGTAGAAGAGACAGGCAAGTCTTTTGATTGACCACTGTAGAATGTCAATTTATTAAGTGAATTTGGCATAACAGAACTGTCTTCCAAATTGTTGATTTAGGTTGTGAAATTTCATTTTATCATTAAGCAGTTTTTCCGTCGTCTACTACCACAACTCTCCAGAGAAAGAATAAACATTGGAAAGTAAACCCCTACACCTTGTCCTCTATCGAAGAGTTTATCATTCAATTAAACTTTTATTTTCATGTAGACAGCATGTAATGTATCTCGTATCTAATTAATTTTTTTCAATGACTTTGCTGGTGTGTTCATTTTTGGGAATCCTCCGTGAGAGTGAACTCTTCCATTATGTTGCTATATCTCACCAGCATAAACATGCAAACCGTCGGAAGAATTTTTTTATCTGACGTGCTGCCAAAACATTTTTAGTGATGCTGAACGAGAACTGGTTGAAAGGTTGGCATCTCTTAGGAAAACTGAAGGCGTTCTTCGAGACAATAGAGAAGGTCTCTTGACTAGTACCTTTTCAAATTATATTTTGTCCAATTAATGGCTTATAACTGTTTCATTATCCTGGAACTTGTGTTGAAGACGTGAAAGACCAAACGTCAAATGACGGAAGCAAAAGTGAAATGCATTGGTGGAAATCAATAAAGGATATGTTATGGTATGTTGCATCCAGTTTGTGCTACTGTTTTTTTCATTTTAATTGTGTGAATATATTATATGTACATTTATATTTCTTACATGAGCATTTGAAATCTATAACTTGAGAAAGTGGTCCTTATTGTCCAGATATTCGATGACCTGTGAATTTAAAGTTGTTTGATATAATCACAATATTATCAGAAAGTTGCAGACAGTAGTGTATGGCACTGCAAAGACACATCCATGGTGGACCTGTTGGTCAGACACTGTTCTTGCAAAAGCAAATAATAGAAAATATTCTGTCATCTATACGGGTATTAAATTAATTCCTTGGTTAATCCCTTGAAGAAAGTACTTTGTACCTGTCTTAAATATTATTGGTAGATGTGCTGGAGATGGTGGTAGTTTAGAAAAGATTTTAGGCATGTAACAATTTGTACATCGTAGGGTCTGCAAGAAAAAATATTAGCTGATAAGCTCAATGATATTTAAAGTGGGGTTATCGTATCACCAACACAGTTTTTGGACATTAACTTGTTATGAAAGTGTAAGATAGTGGGCACCTGTGCATTGTATTCCAAGAAACGGTGTTTGAATTGGTCAACGCATATCAACGCAGCTTTTCTGAAGCATCATAGCAGGATGATAAGTTGACAATGTCTTTCAAACTAGGAACCTTAGATACCTCCTGAAGGATATGAGTAGTAGGTATTTTCCCCTTCTATTCTATCTCTACTTTTCTCTACTTTCCTCATTATATTGCTGAAACTCCTCTTTTTTTTTGCATTTGTGGGATCTGCCATTGTGGCATACCTAGTTTGGACAATAGATCTTCCTTGTCGAGTTTTAACGTGGGTAAAATCTGCCCTTAGCTCAACTAGCAGTCAGCTTTAAGTCTTTCACTTCTTTGTTGAGTTTAAGGCTTCATGGCTTATTGAAACTATAATTATTGAATGTGCATAGCTTCATTTAATTCATTTAATTAATTAATTAATTAATTATTATTATTTGTTATTTTCTTTCAACCCTGGCCTTTATCTTTTAGACTAGATTTGTGCTCTTTAATATGTTTCCGCTTCATAGGAGAAAGCAACCTGGAGAAAGATTTGCATCAATCTGCATTGATACATCAGCACCAGTGATGTACACGAAGAACCTACCAAAGTTGCCTTCTATAACTGCTACTTCTGTCATTTTGTTATCGGCTGTTTTCACTTTCTTAATGAGCAAATCTTGGTGGTCTAAATTCTGGCAACGAAGGAAACAAATGGAGCATGGAATTCACAAACAAGGTAAAAGGGTAAACTAATGGAACATCTACAATGGTAGTTAAAACTTGTGATTCCATTTACCTGCTGTTGGTGGAATGACATTTAGAATTATACTTAGCTGTTTATGCAAGGACATTCCCTGCCTACTCTATAGTATCGTGAGAAACCATTGTGGCCCCTCGACTCTCCAACCGGTTCAGTCGAGGCGAGCTCAGGCATTTAAGGCTCGTTTGAGGATCACGATTGAGTTCTTGGTGGATCTACACGTTTGTGTTGATACCAATATATTCTTTCAAGTGCTATTGTGGCTACTGTATATCTACCAGATTTTGATTATTGCCTATGTGCCAACCGAGCTTAAATTTGGTTCAAAATGCTTTCACGCTTGTAGACACTCCATATCCCTATGTATACTTTTTCTTTTTTGTCACGAAAAAGGGCCTTTCTCTATTTTTGTAGCTCAAGTGATTAAAAATGATGTGGTGAGATAGTCCAACTAGAAAACCTAGTAGAACCGTGGGAGTTGGTGTGATTTATTGCAAGATTTCCTGCAAATGAAATGAATTTGGAGTGAAATATTGGCAAATAGTCATGTTTGGTTATTAATGGATTTTATTAGCATCCACCCGTACCTTGTTGCTGTCAATGTTAGGTGTGGCTTTCTCTTAAATGGAGGAAAGGAGGAAGGTTTTTTTTTTTTTTTAACTTACAAGCTACCATCTATGTAAATCCTTTGGAATTTTGTAGTTAGGAGGAATTAGAGATGAAAATGAAGCGGATCTGGAGGGTTCAACGTGTTTAATAATTTGGTATATGGGTTCTAAATGTTTCAACTCGTGAAATTGCAAGGGGCAGTCTCAAGTTCCTCCTGAAACACACCACTGTTTCAATCCGTCACTTGAAAGATCTTCACTTGTTTGTCAATTTTTACAGTCTTGGAATTGCAAATAAGGAGTTTTGACCAATTTGATTCATCGGATGTTTGTGTTAAAACCTAAAATGTTGGGATTGGTGGGGTGGCAAATAGCGAGAGTTGTGAGAAATTTGGTTGATACTCAACCTAGAAGAAACTTGTCAAGAGTACTGGTAAAAAGTGGAAGAAACTTAAGGGACAGAGAAAAGAGTGTTGGTTGAAGTAATATGAAATAGGACGTATCATAATGAGAATGGAGTGAGCTAACTTTTTGTGACTTGCTCAAAGACTTCTGTGTGCTGACATTAATGTCGACTTTTCTAGGTGCCAAGTCACGAGTATGGCAATGTGGGATGTCAATAAATTATTTCTCAAATTATATATATATATATATATATATATATATATATATATATATATATATATAAAACTGGATGTTTTATCGTGAGAATTAAAAAATGATTAATTCAATGTGAAAGTTGATGAATTTGCTGGAAAAGTTACTGAATTAAAGAAAAATTGAATTTTCGCTCATCATGAGATTCGAACCTTGAATGAAAATTTTGAATTTTTGGATTCAATAACTTTTCCAACGGATGCATTAACTTTAATTGTAAATTTATTTTGTTCATAACGAATTTTCGTGATTCTTAGATGTCATGTTAAAGATATTTCTTATTTGAATCCCTGTCTTTCTATCTCTCTCTCTCTGTGTGTGTGTGTGTGAGAGAGAGAGAGGAGGTTCAAATGAGAAAAAAATATGACAATTTCACGTGAGGACGTCCTTACCTTACATGAGAGAGCATGAAAATCATACTTTAATTACGATTCCTCATGGAAACCACATCCTAATTGAGATTTAGGGTATTGTCTCCATACATCCTTACATGAAGAATACCACCTCAAAAAATATATATTAAAGCTACGATAGACTTAGCATTATGGAAATACGGAACAAGAGAGACTTGGGGATTGTTTGTACCTAGGATGTAATTTGTGAACAAGAAAGGAAGTTCAAGAATACCACCTTAAAGTGGTTTGATTTATTTGAAGCTAAGTGAGTCAAAGTCATGTTAATAAATTCATTAAATTTCTTTGAGTGATTAAATGTTACAGTAATATCTGGCATTCTTGAACTTCCTTTCTATCGTCAAATCAATTTAATTTATTTATGAAGTGCTGAAGTCAGTATGATAATCATCAAATTAACTAAATCCAAATAATTTTTCCCGATATACATAAACCAGTAATCAAAGGTAAGTTTCATGAAGTTATAATTAGCGTTTGTCTCAAAAGTATACATATCCAATCTTACAAAAGTAAAGAAAGGCTAAAAGTACAAATATTAAATATGCATTTTCCCGAATCCTTTCAACCGAGAATTATTCAAAATTAAAGGAAGAGTAAATGTCACATCGTCTCACATGTTATCGTTCGTCGTACAATTCTTAAATTTATATTCAAATACAACCAATCACCAATAAAATTACAAAGATATCATTATATATAGGTTTTGGATCCGCACATGCAAATTATCTAACTGATTTTGACTCATTTTCAATGATTTAACACAAAAATTGTGATCAAATAAAAGGATAATTGTAACTAGTAAACTTAGAGTTATTTAACTTTTATAAGTAGATAATACTTATATTTACGTAGATTAAAGATTTCGACAGTGAATAAAGCCACAAAGCTGCCAATCCAACAAAAGCCTTTTAAAACATATTGTCACATTGCTTACTATGATTGTTTGACTGTTCACCCTTTCATATCCAAATCTTCGTTCCAAATCATCCCGTTCTTAACCAATTGAGCTAAATTTATAGACTCAAACTATTACTTATTATTATGAAGTTTGCTCAAATATTCCCACCTATATATATCTAACTCTTATTACTCTTGCTTTAAATGATCGCCCTCTAGTTTGGTGGGTTATTTGCATGATTCACCTCTATGATAATTTTACAGTTTTACTTATTTTACATGCAATATATGGACAGATGATCAGTTAGGATTTTAGCATCGTATTTTATTAATAAGCATCATATTAGATAATCATGTTGGTCTTGTGCACGTATTATATTCCAAGGAAATAAATTATAATTTTGATTCAATGAATAATCTGAAAGATATAAAATTACTCATATATAATGTCGGAACATTCTTAAATTTTGATAGTTAAAAGTCACAGCAACCAATATTTAGTTTTTTTTTGTGCGTAGTGATAAACCCTCTCGTTATTGTATTGGGTCAATTTTACTTTATTTTTTTTAATTCATAAGGAACCCGCAACGGTTATCTTCGGTTCGTATTAAGTAATCTCACGTTTATGTATAATAACGTGGAAGTATATAGTGATGTGTAAACCACATTTAGAAAATCAGGTGTGGTGGACTCAAAATCCATAGAATCGTTAATGGAATAATGGGTCAATATTTTTTTTTTTTTGTATCATGGGGAACCCACCGCCACCTTAGGTGCGCACCTGGATAAACCCCACGGTGCAATACACCGCAAACCACACAGACAAGTAAACCACACTTGGAAACATTTGATGACTCAAACCCATAGAGGCGTTTGGTGGGGTTCAACCAGGTGACCAAAATGAGAATCCACCTTAATCGTTAATGGAATAATGGGTCAATATTGTGTATATTATTGATGGTTGAGAAAAGAATAGCAATAGCTCGCAACCCACAAAGTAAAGATAAAAGTGTCTCCATAAATCATGTACTATGGTAAACCTAAGGAATACTAATTAATTAATGGAATTTGAGCTCATGATTTATTTAGTCATAAGTTCATCCTTCCCGCCAACTAAGTACCTCAAAAAGCATAAGAACATTGTCCCATCCGAATATAAACAAATCAAGGAATGGGTGAATAAAGACCGAGGCTTATTTGACAAAAAATAAGAAATAAAATAAAATAAACAAGGGATAGCAATAAAAGAAATTCATTTTTATAAGAACTTTAACCATTTGATCAGACGAAATAGTTATACTTCAATTGGGAGGGATCTACTTAATAATTATTACATCATTCTATCGAGAGTTGTACCAACTATTATACCCCTAAAGAGATTTCCTATCCCACTTTTTCATTTTTTGTTACAAGATTTTACAACAAATTTCTACTTAGAAGTTAAAACAAAACCGTCTTGTTCACTGGTTCTGAATTTCTAGCATTGTGCTTACTTGATTTTACTATTCTCAACTCGATTTGTTGACATAATTTGCTTTGATTATGTGCTAGCTGTATTGAGATTTCTATCTTTACGTATATGTTAAAAGGGGTGGGTTATTATAAAAACCTTAGTTATTCTAAAAACGTGAAAAAAAATACATTCTTCTTGAAAATTATTGCACTAAACAAAAATGTTTGACTTTTCGCTGTTCATGGGATTCGAACCCGGATGATGCACAATGCACTCTTCCAGTAAAGTGATACATCATCATTGATCTTTACGATCTAATATAGTTAAAAATAATTCTTACGTTCTCACTTTAAATAAAGTTTTTATTTGAACATATTATATGTTCAAATATATGAAAATTCTACACCTTGTTGTGTTCTAACGCGCCGCGCAAAGAAAAATCTCTACATATAGTTTCTTTAATGCAAATTCAAAGAATGAATTACCTCTCACAATCCTCAACGATCTCATGGATAATTTTTCAGCAATATTTGGTATGAAGTAATAGTTCTTTATCTTAGAAAAATGACTGAAAAAAAAATCAAGTGAATCATAAGAATCTAGAGGAATAAAAAAATAGAAATGCTCGTGATTGAATCAAAGCTCGTATAGATTCTTAACTCAAACGATAGCGACATGTCTAAATATTATGATTACGACACATCGGAAATAGATCTAACTTTATCTAACAAATTAAGGATAAGTGGAAATATAATAATCATGTTTCTGTTTCTCATGAGATAAAATGGGCCCCTTCCTTTAATAATTATTACATGGTTACAAGGGTTTGAATTATTATTACCAGCTGGATTATTTAGCATCCTATGATCACCAGCTTGGTTTTGGCACCTAATTGAGTAATTTTAATTATATATTCACACATATATATATATATAGGGTTCGAACCCGTAGACTAAGGCGTTGAAGCCAAAGCGGTATAAAGTTAAATAAAATATGTTGTGCAACAATTTTAGAAATCAATCTGCATTATCTTCAATGTCTTATATCATGGTTCTCAAGTTCTCAAAAGATGAGTTCTCACCTGATTCAACCTATATGTATATATTTATATAACACGCGATAATTCCCGATACCGGATAGTATATATCTTCACACCGAGTTCTCAAAAAGATGAGTTTCATTGGATTCATATTTATTTTCTTTATTATATATATTATAATATTCGATAAGGTACAAAATACCATATATTTTGAATACGTGACCGCACTACAAATGACACCGACATCTCCTTTTCTTTTCTCTTTTAATTTTCATGATGGACAAAATGAGAAGAAATCAAACCAACCTTCTTCTCCTCCTTGGCGCCATCGGACGACATCGGAGACGACGACGACCACGACATCGGACGGCGCCGACGGCAGCACCGGCGAACAAAAACAACAAGATACACAAACAACAACAAACAACATATTTTGAAAGAAAGAAAAAGAAAAAGAAAATATGAGAACGAAATTGATGGGATTTGAGAAAAAATAGAAGATGAATTTGATAGATGATTGGAGAATCGAGAAAGATGGTGGCTATGACGGTGATTCACGGTGAATTTATCGATAATCAGGGAAAGAGACGACGGAATTGACAGAGAATGATGGATGCAAGATTTGTTATCGAAAACAATAAAAATGCATTGAACAAAACATGAAACTATATTGAACAAAATATAAAACTACTTTGAACAAAACATAAAACTGCACGTTGCTGCGAAACACAAACATGCATTTAACAAAGCACGTTCATGCATTGATCAAAACATGTCCATGCATTTAATAAAACATGTTCATGCATTTAACAAAACGTAAAAATGCATTGTTGGCCAACGGGCGTGGACGGACGACGACATGATGTACGAGCCGAGCACAAGCGCGTTTCAACCGCGTGCATAATTGTGTTCAACTGTATATATTTTTGTTCATTTGAATGCATTATTGGCATAAACTTCCATAGCCACCAACTTTTGCAATGCCATTATTGCTTCACATAACAAATAAAATTACTAATCTACCCTTATTGTATCGAAATACGAAATTTTTATTCATGTTTTGAATACATTATTCATATTATCTCAACTATTTATCCCTCATATATATATATATATATATATATATATATTTTATGCATATATCTTCCATAGTCACCAACTTCGCAATCGTATAAAATTGTGCGAAAACATAAAATTGTTATCCAACTATTTTAGAAAGTTTTAGTTATCATCTAAAAATCTTCAACATCTTACGCGTGGTTCGCAGTAGTCGCCAAAAAGATGTGGTTCTATTTATATATATATATATATATATATATATATATATATATATATTACTTTGCTTTTTTAAAAGAACGGAAGCAATTTTTTTGAGAGAGAAGAATGGAAGCTAACTTAAAATTTAGATGTTTGGGGAAATTATGCTTAAGATTCGATTTGATTACTTGAATTTAATTAACGTCATAATAATTAATCTGTTATTGAATGCGATGATAAATATTTTTCAGGATATGCTAGTTCAACGCAATAAATACGATTTACTTTGCTTCCATAATTGAGTTGTTCGACAACCTATTAAATTAGATTTCCAAATTTAGTTCACATCTTCTATTTTTGTATACCATTTTTTCGAGGAATCCTATTATTGACTTCCTCTATTTTTTAGAAGTATTTCCGACCGTTAAATTACACATATTAATAAAATAGAAAAATTTATCTTTATAATCTTATTACTTATTGTGATAAAGTATATATACAATTAATTATTAAATTTCGAAAAAGTTAATAAAGATAAAATAAGAATATATCATAATCTTATATTCAAATCGTGAATTAGACTACTTACTTAGAAACAAGAAAAAAAATGAAAAGACGAGACTCATAAGAAAGGAGTACATATTTTTAATGCACGTGATTTCTTTTCTTTTTCTCTACGTCACATACTCATTTTTGGGAATGAGAAAATTTAATACTATGATTTATAAATTACGATACACGCTAATTTAATTAGTCGATTTATATCCCAACTTGTTAATTAGTCTACTTCAATACTACAAACCTCCTGCTGTCAATGATCGTGATTGATTATCAAATTAAAATAACTTTTCATTGTAATCTGTGTCAGCTTCATTAAATTAAATGCAATTGGACTTATATAAGTTTGATTTAAATTTATTAACTCTTAATCAAGATCTATCATGATATTTCAGAGATTATAGACAAAATAAATCTCTTAAGAAATAAAATTTCAAGAATCTCAGTGCTAACTATAAATAACAATGATGATCTTTCATATTTATGTGATTGCATAACTTTAATATTAACTATATATTGCAATGAATTGAATCAAGTAGTTTGAAATAATTTAGATCTTATAGTATTTTGATAATCAAAATCATCAATAACTTTTCAAGGTAAAGTCTTTTAATACCTATTTTCAATGCATAAAATTGACAACTCATTTAATATTTCTTGAGACAAAGTAGAACACAAATATAATTTTATCAATTTTAGTTTTGAAAATTTCTTACGGAATATTCTATATACAATAACAAATTTAATTAATAATATTCTATATACAATATAAATATTAGAAAAATATTTGAAGATTTAGCAAACTCAATTATTTCACAAATTGATTTTATTTATGATGGTATGAAAATGTTGGAAAAGAGATAATTTTTATATGATTTTTTTACATAAATTTAAATTTAATAAACTATAGATAATAGGTTTATTTTTTAAATTTAGGGCCCCTCAAATTTGGAGACCCTAGGCCTTTGCCTCTCTAGCTAAGGCATAAGAGTCGATTATGCTCTTAACCAACCGAGCTAAGTTCGTTAGACTAGATAAGTTGAATTTTGTAAACTAGTAGTAATATTAATCCATTTGTGGTTCCAAGCTGCTTAGAACATCTCCAACAGTCACTCTGCAATAGGGTGTTTTGTTCTATAACAATGTATTTCACTCTATTCTATATTAGAAAAAATGAATAGTGTTACTTTTTATGTAAAATGACACTATTCATCCCTCTAACTTTTTTACTCAATAATATAAAATATAAAAATAGAATATTTCTTTATAGTTAAATATAAAATTATTGAAGATGAATATATAATTACTCTACATTTTATTCTACAATAGTTTGAAGTTCAATTTGCTGTAAAATGAACAATTGAAAATGCTCTTCATAAATGAAAAAAATAAATGAAAACACTTTATTTGGCTGTTGCCTATATTTCGTCTGGCATTACCTACACTTTTTCCTTTTTGCATGTATTTTTTAATATATGCATATCAAGCTTTATCCATTTGTTTATTGGAGAGGATGATTTTGCAGGCAAAAGTAATACACAATCGTTATGTGATGTGAGTGTTGGGTATAAACCGTATAATATTCATGTGCGCTGTGTTACTTGTTGTGATAGAAAAGGGAAGAAAGAAGAAAAAGAATTTAAAATTTAAATTTGGTGCTGATTATTGCATTTGGTTGAATTTTTGGGTGTTTTGTTAGAGTATGGAGTCTGAATGGATTGTACACTCAAGTTCGATCTTGGTGATCCAATTTTTTCTACTTAAGTTTTTGGGCCCAGACGGAACTTTAATGAGCTTAGGGTTAGGGTTGATAATTATTTATTTAATAGTTTTTTCTCTTTATAATCTATATCCGAAAAATATAGTGAAATCCTTGGTTTTGGCATCGCCCCAGACGTTAGGGGTGAGATTCGGTTAACCGAAACCGAAATTTCGGTTAACCGAAACTGAAATCAACAAAAATAGCTAACTGAAACCAATACCAATCGGTTAACCGATTGAGTTAACGGTTAACCGATTTTTTTTTTTTTTTTTTAAATACAAATACAAAAATAACCGAAAATAACCGAAATTATTTCAAATATTACGAAATATAATATTAAATTAAATAGTTTTACTTAGTAATTAATTAATTATATATATTAATTAATTTAGGTTAATCGGTATAACCATCGGTTAATCGTATATACCCGATAACCGATACCCAAACGAAACCGAAAAAATCGGTTATCAGTTAACAGATAACCGACTTTTTCGGTTTCGGTTCTCGGTTAATCGAAAACCGATACCTTTATAAGCACCCCTACAAGATGTAGTCGCAAGATGAATTGGATAAATAATTCTTATATTCTTTATTTTCTGGCGTGATTATAGTGTGTGTGTTTTTGCAACATGTCTTTATTTGCCGTTTTTCAGCAATTGAATATTTTGGGTGTTCAAAAAGAAAAAGTCGTGTGAAATTCAATTTTGTGTTTCCATATATTTTTCTAATTAGTGTTGAACTACTCGTATTCGATTTGACACATAAATTTCAAATGTTGGAATTTTGTTTATGTTCTGCATTTTAGGTGTGCATATATTAAATGCTAAATCATTATTATTTGACTTTTGATTTATTTTTTGGGAATTCCCGAGTTAGAAATGTACATAACCCATTTAAAATCATAAAAAAAGTGTTAAAATGCTAATCAAAATCTAAGGAATTTCGAGTTTTGATCCAAATCTTCAATCTGAACTATAACCACCTACGGAGCAAGTTTCGTTATCCAATATTGACAATCGTTAGGTCAACGATTCGAACAGTTGCACTATTTTGGGAAAAAAATCGAATCATCCACAAATATTTGATTTTTCGTGTATGAGATAAATATATATTAAATAATATAAATATTCAAATAAATTGCTAATGTGATAAACAATGTAAATTAGAAAAATATGACATTGTTCAAAATAAATAAAATGGTTTATCCATATTTGTTCAACGCCATATATACTAAATCAAAGTATGTTATATGAAAATAAATAAAAACACATGAATGTTCTAACAATACTGTATTAAAAGAGCAATAACAGGTCTTCATGAACACTACTCTTCTACATTATGAACACTGTACATGAATGTTAATTTGACGACCAAAATTGATGGGTCCATCAAGGTACGTTTTGATGTATGGAAGATGAGAATACATCAGTTAGACAAATTTAAATTTTTTTTTCACGAAATTGATTGACTATTGGTGGCAGTAGTTAATCGAGTAATTGATAGTGAGTCTTGTACTAAGTGATATCAGTTAGCAAACATACTTATTACTGAGACAACTAGATCGTTGAGCTAATAACTGATGTGAATGCGAAATGTGGTGGTATGTATTTGTTTACTGAAAACTTATATTGGCTTAAAACACTTAGTCAAATATGGCTTAGTAAGGTTTTAGTTATATCTCGTCAGTATCAAACTAATATCGATATAGTGTTTTAAAACGATGTTGTTTGTTGCTTGTGTGATGGTGATGTCAATTCAATCATATGCAATGTACAAGAGATACTGAATGTAAAAACTGAAAGTAAATAATACTTTGAGTTTTATGTGGTTCGAAGAGATAGCTCCTACGTTCACGGATCGATTTCTAAGTCAATCCACTAAATTGTGATTTGATCTTGTTTACGTGTACAAGATATAAACCCTAGATACAAAGTTAAACTTACTATATCCCGTCAAACTGGGCGTTCTTCCTACACTTACGAGTGCTAGGAAACCCTTGTCTACTTACGGGTGCAGTCGACATAAACATCTTGCTTACATGTGCAAGATAATCAAGTTTTCAAAACTAACACTTCGTTGTCTACTTACCCAAATTCTACACAAACTATGGGTTTTTGTAGATTGGTTTTCAACTAAAATCCGATTTTTCACATACGACAAACTCAGTATGTCTAAGCTTAAGATATACAAAGAGTAGTATCCTAAACTTAAGAAAGTGTATACTGAAACCTTGAGCTGATAAGTATATCTGAGCTTGAAAGTTTACTGATAGCACTGTAGACTTTCTTCTTCGAAATTGTTGTGTGATAGTTTTGAGTTTTGAACTTTTGAATGTTTGGGACAATAAGAATGTGTAGCGTTTCAATAACCTTCAAATATTAGATTCTGCACGTATTTATATAGAAGACGTGAATATTGTCATTGGATGGAGCACCAATCACGTCCTTCTAATTTGAAATCTTCTTGTTTGATCCTCGTATGTCGTTGTCAGAGTCTACATCATCGTACACTATAGCTTTGCAACTCGAAAAGATCTTATGACATGTTAGGATCTTATGCAGATATGTTACGACACGTGGCAAGTCAAACACTCAAGGCTTAAATATTTTTATGTTTTTCAGTTGAGTTGACTTCGTCAGACGTTTTTAGTCAAGACTGCTTGACTTTTATCGCCAGTTGGACTTGATCTTTTGTCAATTTGAAAACCTAAGTCAGCTTGATACTTTGTGCTCTGCTTAGAATTAGCCAATTTTGACTTTTCATCAGTCAACTTTGACTTAGCTTCGCAAGCTTTGCTACTTGTCACCAACTTTGACTTTCAATCGTCGATTTTGACTTTTGCTAGCCAGCTTTTACTTCTGGTACTCAGTTTTAACTTCCCAGCAAGGACAATCAGTTGTTGGTATGACACTTAATCACATCCTGACTCATTTTCTTCCAGCAAAAACGAGTCTTCAATCTTCAATCTTCTTATGTCAATCTTCGGTCTCCGACTTTACTCTATTAGCTCTGTTTATCAGCATCACTATAACTCAGTCTTCAAACATCAGTTTGTCTGACTTCAGTCTTCAGTACGAAATCCATCAGTTGAGTTTCTATCAATTGCGTTGATTGATACTTTCATAAGAATGAATGACTTCAGTATTCCTTGAACTCATTTAGTCTTGGACATATCGAGGCTGATAATTCTTCTGTTGAAACATGTAACAAAAACTCATAACCCATAACAAGTGAACAACATTAATTACATTAAGGACAATCATCAAAGATTTTGTGATCTAATCAAAGCACACTGTTAATATATAATTATTCCCAACAATTTAGGAATTTTCCAACAAAAACTTTAAAATTAGTATTGATAATAGTCTTATTATCATTTTCTATATATATATATATATATATATATATATATAAGAAAAATAATAATATTAGAAATATTCTTCTACACGAAACAATATATATTAAGACACTATGCAATAATTTTAGTGATTATTATCTTATTTTTCTACGACCAGTTTAACCTGTTTTATCAGTTCTTACCGATTTTAATCGGTCAATTGATATTTGAAACTAATATATAATCGGATCGTTAAAACTATTTCATAATTACACTGGTCGAATAGATTGATCTGATATGATTTTCAAAACATTATATTTATCAGTGTAAAAGTACAGAAAGAAAAAAGCAAAAGGTTAATGAATGAAACAAAAATTATATGCCAGTTTAAAGTGATTTATTGGGCCTACCCAAAAATAAATATAGCTAACAAAAATTAATTCATCACAAAAAGGATAAACAATTGGTGTGTAAAAATCCCATCACCCGGCGGCCCCCCACCCACTTTATATTCAATCTTCGTTGCCTTTTCTTGTACAGGTGGTGGCCCACTATTATTTATTTCACAATATAATTCTAAAGAGTTAAAATTATGATTTTTTTGTCCAAAACTTTATCACAAAAATTCCTCTATAACCGTTCCTATAATGTAGATGGACAAAAATATCATTTATTCTTAATAAAAGTATCGTTTACATTGAAAAAATTATCATTTATTTTTACATTGTAATTCAAAAGTATCATTTATATTGAAGAAAAATATAATTTGTATTGAAAAAATATATTATGCGACGTCCACATGAGACCACATCAAATTTTATATATTCATGTATATATAGATAGTATTTGATTTGACTAATAAGACTTGAATGATTAAATTATATAATTCAATTATATATTTGATTTGAAGGATACAACTCATAATGGATAATTTGATTCGTGTTTCAATTGAATTATAATTTATCACTTCAAATTTGAATTGATTATTTAATCATCATTCATTTCATAAATATCCCCACTAACATTATTTTTGGTTCTCTTAGCCATCAAATTTTTGTGTTTTTATTATACCACAATAATGATTTTGGTATTATGATACATTTTAGTCACAATCCTTCAATTTATCCTTTACCAAAATCAATCAATCTAAGTACATAATTAAATTATCCAAATATTCCAGTTCTACTCTATCATATTGATCTTATTTATTCATCCGCCAAACTAAATGCCCACATATTGTGATACGGGTTGTTTATAATAAAAATATTTTTTTTCGTAAAAACCTACGAATCAATGCATTTTATATATAAAGTTAATGAGTTCTTACAATATTGATTCATTAAATGTTAATATGTTGTGTGCGTGAGTTATGGTGGTAAAGATAATATTATTCATTAAATGTTATCGTAATGCAACAACTTTATATATATTGTGCATTGACTTATATAAAAAATATAAAATATCAATTTGTAAGTTATTATGAAAAAATAGATTTTTATTTGAATCATAACATAATCATACTTCTTCTTCTTTTATGTATTTTTAAGAGAAAACAAATAAATTGATAGTCAAGTTCAATTGGTTGAGCAGAAGTGTTGAAGTCAACTTAAAATTATTCAGATTTCATAATTCTAAATTATGACAATTGATAAATATTTTGATATTGATTAGTGACCACAAATTTGATTAGTCTGAATTTCAATTATCTCGTGAGATGTTACTATGTGAAGATTGCCTCATTATAGTTTTGTTAGTCAACAACTCAACTTTATTACAAGTATCTTTTGTTTTAAATAAACTATATTTGGTATGTTGATATTGTGGGTTCAAGTCATTTAATCCATTCACTGTAACTATGTATAAGTTGTGCTTGATAAAAAGATATGGTTGATTAAATTTATGCTTGATCATAATATTTATTGTATGTAATTAGGATCAAAGTTTAGGTACAAAAATTATTTTAGGAATATGATTAAATAATTAAATGTAAAGGAAAAGAAATTATATTAGTATCTTTCTGAAATTGAGAGGAGATAGATAATTGAAAACACACATAGAGAGATGGTTTCACGTTGAAACTATCTCAATTCTATAAATTAAAAATCAGTTTGGTTTATAAATCTTCATTATATGAATGACCATGGTTGGTTTTCATTTGGAATAATAATTCCTTGACATCTACGATAATGTTTCTTTTAATGACAATTGTTACAAAATGCATCTTTATGATAATACATTTATTTATAACAATCGTAAATCATATACAAAAATCAACGGTTTAGATTATGTAAATTTTTAACTATATTTCAACTCTTATCATAATTAAAAGTATATCAAAGCATAAAATATATATTTCAAAGGCTGGAACCATAAGCCTACAGTTTCAAACTCAGCCATTAACCATCGGCTCATGAGTCGAAACCGGTGCACCATTATTTATTCATGGACCGATTTCGGTTCCAACACTTTGAGTCGTTGAATTAACAACCATTTCGAAGTGGAGGGGCGTTCATGAACACCTTGAGTGTGGGAGGACCAAGAGGAAGATCCAAATTATATTAAAAAATTTAATTTTCTTAAATCCAGATTTTTGTATATAGAAAATAAAACATCGTTAGTGTCCATATGGATACGTGTCATTTTCGATTATAAATTGAATATTGGACTCATGATAAAATTATAAAAAAATTAATCTATTGAGCCTAAAAGTTTTATTTTCAATTTATTGAACTAAAATTAGCACAAACCTTATTAATAGACTACAAAATCGTATATTATCTCTTAATTTGAGTGCGAAAAAAAGAGTAGGACCATTTTGGACATCCTTGAGTCGTCCACTTTAAAGGCAATAAAATATGTGGTGTTCCCAATAAAAATAAACTGACAAATTCCACATTTTCACAATTCCACTAAATCCAAGGATCATTTTTGTAATACCAATAAGTTCCCGACCAAAAAAAGAAAAAGGCTACAGATAATAAAACAATAAATTATCCAAATGGTCAGTCAAGGTAGATTCATGGTACGAGAGGTCATGTGTTCAATCCCATCAAACACCTTTATGGGTTTGGTCGTCACACCGATTTTCAAGTATGATTCTGTCTGTGTGGTTTCTGCGCTATTGCACACGATCGTGAGGTTTATCCAAGTCACGTCTTAAAAAGTAGCATGCGGGTTCTATGATATTAAAAAAAAAAAAAATTTATCCAACTAAAACTGAACTGTTTTTCTTATTATTTATTACTTTTTCCAGGCTACTTTGTACCTGTAAGTTGACCATTTCTGTACATATATATACACTGCCCACCTCTTCACTCACTTTTACTCCAACGCCTTGTGAAGTAGCACAATACATACATTTATACATACAACTATTGAAAGTATTTTCTATTATTAGAATACTCGAATTGGTTAGAGAGTTGTAGCTATAAATTACGGCAATTTGCAATCATAAATTCTTTTGCGACTTTAAAAGCATACATACTGGACTTCTTTTCTCCCTTCTAGAAGGAAATGTTTAATTGAGCTACTGTTATATAATATTAATTCATGACCGATCTTTGAATAAAAAATTCATATATATCCGTCTACACAGTGTGAACATATATAAATATCATTTATATTAAAGAAAAATATCATTTATTTTTTATAGAAAATATAATATACATTGAAGAAAAATATCATTTACACTGAAGAAAAATATCAAAGTTCGTATGTACGCATGAATGTATAGGAATATTTATAATTTTTTGTAGGTAGATAATGTACGAGTAATATTTACATAACACATATTTGTATCGAAATATACTTGCTTGAAAGTTAGAACTCAAAATGCTTAAATGTATTTAGATATATAATAAAATTATCAAAAAAAATCATGTAAATCCGTCTGTACGATGAGGACGGATAAAAGTATAATTTATTTTTAAAAATAATATCATTTACATTGAAGAAAAATATCATTTTTATCATATAATTAGAAAGTATCATTTGCATCAAAGAAAAATATAATTTGTATTGAAGAAAAATATCAATATCTGCACATACGGATCGATATCCGAACATGAGACCATCTCTAAAATTATTTATATCAAACTATGAGTAATTATCTCAATATTTTGTAGCAAAAAAATATGTTATCAAATTTAAAAAACCACAGTTTCAAAATACAAAATTAAGCATCTCTTGATAATATACTTTGAAAGTAATTCAAGCATGGAAATCTACCTTCCTTTGATACATATACTAACATAATCACGTATATTCTAGAAGAAATTAAGGATCTACTCAAAATTTAATTCAAAACAAACGAATCTTACATATTTAGAGGTGAGCTACACTATTGAATCATCTTTTTAAGAACAATAGTATTGAATTAGTAAAGCTAGTTTAGTGGATGAAAATTTATGTGTGAATTGTGTGTCGCTCTATATTAGATATATATTTCTTCAGTTGTATTAAAGTAACCATGAATTTGGCAGTTCTATTAAACCATGAATTTAGGAGCATGTGATTATTGTAAATTGATTGTACAGATATTTGGTATCTACTAACCATAAATCCACTCATATATATATATATATTCTTTTCTGCCTCTATCTGTCTGTGACTCACACACACACACACACAAATATACCAGAGCAGAGCACACGCAGAGAAATAGACATACATATAACATATTCACACACACATTGATAGTGTCACTCACGCCAATTCCAACCTCTCGAGTGATTCCTCCACCCCATAAATTAACCCTTCCTCTCTCTCTCTTTCACGCACCCACACACTCTACAATGGCGACTACACTCGCCTCCCTCCACCTCCCACCAATGCTGCCGCTTCTCCTCCTCGTCCTCCTCTCCACCGGCGCCGCCTCAGATCTCTCCACCGACCGCGCCGCCCTCCTCTCCCTCCGCTCCGCCGTGGGCGGCCGCACCCTCTTCTGGAACACCTCCCTCACTACCCCATGCAACTGGGCCGGCGTCCTCTGCGAAGACAACCGTGTCACCGTCCTCCGCCTCCCCGCCGCCTCCCTCTTCGGCGCCCTCCCCGCCGCCGCCCTCTCCAGCCTCACCGCCCTCCGCACCCTCAGCCTCCGCCTCAACCATCTCTCCGGCCCCTTACCCCCCGACCTCTCCGCCCTCTCCCAGCTCCGAAACCTCTACCTCCAGGGCAACCACTTCTCCGGCCCCCCGCCCCAGTCCATTTTCTCTCTCCATGCCATAGTCAGACTCAATCTCGCCTCCAACAACTTCTCCGGCGAAATTCCGCCTGCGTTCAACAATTTGACCCGCCTCCGCACCCTTTTCTTGGAGAATAATCAATTCAGTGGAAATCTTCCAAACATGGAGCTACCAAATCTCGACCAATTCAACGTCTCTTTCAATAATTTAAATGGCTCTATTCCAAAAGGGCTTGTGGCGAAATCAAAGGATTCATTTCTAGGGACTTCGCTATGTGGGAAGCCTCTCGATAGCGTGTGTGCCGACAATGCCGGCGAAACTCCTGCTATCGCCGCCGGAGGCGCCGCGCAGAGCAGTGGTGGGAAGAAGAAGAAGCTCTCCGGCGGCGCCATTGCCGGAATTGCGATTGGATCTGTCTTAGGGCTGCTTCTTTTGCTGCTGTTACTGTTTGTTCTGTGTAGGAAGCGGAGCGGGAAGAAGTCACGGTCAGTCGACGTGGCGGCGTTCAAGAATCAAGAAAACGTAACCGCGCAGAAGCCCGCCGGGGCGGAGGTGGAGAATGGTGCTGTCGGCAGCGACGGGTTCTCGGTGGCGGCGGCCGCGGCGGCTGCCTTGAATGTGAAGAGCAACGAGAATAATGCGGCTGCGGCGAATGCGAAGAAGCTGGTTTTCTTCGGCAGCGCGGCGAGGGTCTTTGATCTGGAGGAGCTGCTGAGGGCGTCGGCGGAGGTGCTGGGGAAGGGAACGTTTGGGACGGCGTACAAGGCGGTGCTCGAGGTCGGCACGGTGGTTGCCGTGAAGAGGCTCAAAGATGTCACCATATCGGAGAAGGAATTCAAGGAGAAGATTGAGAGTGTTGGAGCAATGGATCATGAGAATTTGGTGCCTCTTAGGGCTTACTACTATAGCAGGGAGGAGAAACTTCTTGTTTATGACTACATGCCTATGGGAAGCCTCTCTGCACTCTTACATGGTGAGACCTCTGCAATTCTTTTTCAAATCTCGAAGTTTTGCAAATCTTGTGTTATTATCTATTATTGTGTTCATATATGTTTGTTGATGCATTGCGATTGTGATTATCATCAGTTTGCTCATCTGCATTGTGGTGTGGAGTTTGTGGGATTCAAGAAAAATGAGGATGCATGATTGTGTGATGGCTCTTGAATTTCATTGCTGTCTTAGTTTGTGTCTGAATTATTTGATTGAGATGGTAATTATTAGATGTATTCAGCAAAATTGAAGTGTTCACTTGTGTGCATCCGGATGCACGGTACATCCTTTCTAATTAAATCCAATTAGGGTTCATCAATTCCCAATTAGGGATTATTAATCCCTAATTAGGGTTTACTTAAGGCGGATGCATGGTGCACAGGAGTGTCCCTCCTAAATTATTCGATTGAGTTGGTAATGTTTGTTTTAGTGTGGCTTTGTCTAATGTCGATATAATCAGCAAAATGTAAGTGTCAACTTGCTTTAATGGAGTTGTTGAGATGATTACCATTGCTGCTGCTGCTGCCTTTCAATCTAAACATTGTGACCTAACTACTCTTTAAACACTGTCGTTCAATCTTAAATTGTTTGACGATTAGATTAATTTGTTGTTTTTCTTCAACAATGCTTGTAGCATATGCAAAGTTTGTTTAATTAATGGCTGAACTGTTTGATTGGTGTGAAAATTTGTGGTGCTTATTGATCAGGAAACAAGGGAGGCGGCCGGACACCGTTGAACTGGGAGATGAGGTCTGGCATCGCCCTCGGAGCTGCACGAGGTATCGAGTACCTCCACCTGCAAGGCCCCAACGTCTCCCACGGCAACATCAAATCCTCGAACATCCTCCTCACAAAGTCACATGACGCCCGTGTCTCAGACTTTGGCCTCAACCATCTCGTCGGGCCCCCGTCCTCCCCCACACGCGTAGCCGGCTACCGTGCTCCAGAGGTGACCGACCCTCGCAGAGTCTCCCAACGGGCCGACGTCTACAGCTTCGGTGTCCTCCTGCTGGAGCTTCTCACTGGGAAGGCACCCACACGCCCTCCTGAATGAGGACGGGGTGGACCTGCCCCGATGGGTGCAGTCCGTGGTCCGGGAGGAGTGGACTTCCGAGGTGTTCGACCTCGAGCTTCTACGCCACCACAACCTGGAGGAGGAGATGGTGCAGCTCCTCCAGCTCGGGATCGACTGCACGGCTCAGTACCCCGACAACCGCCCCTCTATCTCGCAGGTCGTGGCCCGCATTGATGAGCTCCGGGCCTCGGGCTTGAGAGGCTTTCAAGAACAGCCCGATCAAGTGAGCGAAACAGATTGATTGATTCTAGTTGAGATTTGAAGGGGAAACGAGAGAAATAGCATCAACAATTTTTAATGAATCCGGATTCCGCTTGAACTAGTTGTACTCTGCTTGTTAACTTTGAGCTCTCAGTTCTTGTTTGTCAGCATCAACAGCTCATATTTTTTTAGTACAATCTCTTTCTGCATGTGGGGGGTGGAATATGCTTGCTGTAATTATTACTTAGCTTTAACTTTTCTTTTTTTTTTTTTGCTTTTTCTTGTTTGCATATTTTTCTTTTGAGTGAGTTTTTCTTCTTTTATGTTGATTGAGAAGATGTGGGTTGTACCCTAGGGTACAAGGTGTAACAGCTGCCTGCTCTTGGTGAATTTATTTCTATATCCACCAAGGCTATGGTTGGATCAATTAATACATTTGTTTTTAGTTGTTAACTTTTTCTTCTATCAAGTTTGAGGAGTTCGTTGGACAAGGTGGCGCTGCATTTATGGTTCTATTATTTATTTTTAGGCTTTGTATACGCGGTGATGATGTTCGGTTTCAATTAAGGATCAAATTACCGAAAAATAACTCAAGCTTTCAAATTTTTAATTGGGTTAATTGCCTTAAAAATCAAGATAAAATTGCAAATTTGACATGATATGCAATTAAAATATTATTCTGATGATTTGTGTGTTTTTTCAATACTAGCAGAAGTAACGTGCATTGCACGTTTAATCAATATCGTTTTTATTTGGTATAAATAACTTTGCATATTTGAGATGTATGAAATCGATAATTTTACTATTAATGAATAAACTGGAATTTAAACAAATCATTGTTCATAATGTATGGAAAAATTCTATTTGAAAATTTGAATTGGAATTAATCCTTTATATTTTCTTTGATCTTGATTGTTTAAGGACTTTCTTCTTATTCTTTTGACTTCTTGAGATAATCTTGAGCAATGATTGATCGCTATCACTTGGAATTCCAATGTAGTATTAAATTATTTTTCATCGTGACTCTTCTTTTTTTCTTGTCTTGCACTTCCATATGTTGCAATTCTATAATTGACTTTTCTCTTAAATTGACTTTGACTCTTCAACTAATCCACATTTATGTTGTCCATGTGTTGTATCTTTTGGATTGCATGCACTATAATATTTAGATTTCCCCTACAATAAGTTTTTTACATACTTGAGCATGGCTAAAAGTTTATTTTAGTGTATGCTTTGTGTGCTTTGACCTCTATAGTATGTGAAACAGTTTCACCTTATAAAAATTAACTTGTTCAAATTACATAATGTTAAAATTTATATCAAAGATTTTAAATTTTAGAAAAAATATATTGTTCAAATTACATAATGCTCTGACCTCTATAATACATGGAACAGTTTCACCCTAGAAAAATTAACTTGTTCAAATTACATAATATTCAAATTTATATCAAAGATTTTATATTAGCAAGTCTAAAAATTAGAGATTATAATTTACTTCACTCATTGACAACAAATTCCCATTTACAGAGCATCCGACATATATTTTTGTAACTTCATCAAACATTGTAACACGAAAGTTGTAGTCGTCTTCTCTATAACATTTATTATTATTATTATTATTATTATTATTATTATTATTTGGAATTGTATAAAGCAAGGATTATTATTTGTTTCGTTAGAATGTATTGATAATTTTCGTTACCTTAGCTATGTCTCAAAATCTTCTTCATTGTAATTTTCTCTTAAAGTAATATCATCATTATTGGGGCATGATATATTGCACTTTTTACAGGATTCATGCCATATTGATAATTTATTTATACTTTATCAACAATTCTTGTAAAACAATAGGATACATCATAGGAAAAGGTTAATAATTACTATTATAATTAGAAAATTATGATTATTATGATTGTAAACATAAGTGTTCATATTCGTAGAGTACATTCATAAAATAAAAAGGGAACAACTCACAGGAAATTGGTATATAATAAGGAACTTGCATTAGTTGGTATAGCTTCGTTAACTAATTTCAAATTATTTAATAATTTGTTTTACATATATATTTTAAGAAAAATAACAATATTAACGATGAAATATAATATATATACATTTACTCGATTAGTTAAATATTTAAGTTAAATAATATATGGACAATTCAATGTGATGTGTTAATTTATGATATGAAATCTCTGAGATGGTGAAAACATATTTCCTTTGTCGATTTGATTAATTTTTCAAATAACAAAACTTTTAATCATAAATTTAAAAACTTTTTATGATGGCCAATATAATGCAATATCATAATATAATCATAATTAAGGAATAATCCTGCAAAGCTAAACTTAATTCAAAATTATAAAAAATTTATTGCTTCCATTTTTCTATGTAGCTTATGGTTCACTGATGATTGTGAGATCTATTATTGAATCTAATAATTATCATTAGTAATATATTAGACTATAATTTTGCACATAATGAATAGAATATCTTATTTTATCAGTACTCATATAAAAATAAGAAAAATTAACAGCAGATGAGACGGTTTGACCGTCCCATATATTTATCTTAATCTTTATTTTGCTTGAAACAAATGCACCTCAGCAAAAATTGAACTTTAAGAAAGTAATCATACACTTTTTTCTTAAGTTTGAACCACTTTGATTAGATTTTGAGCAAATTTGATTATGTATGTCATAGAAACAATTAGTTAAGTGATTTTTTTAAAGAAAATAATAAAGATAGTGCCTCAAATAAATGTTGATTTTCTTTGAAATCTTTAAAAGTCAGTTTTTTACACTTAATGATGTGCATATTATTATACATACAAGAATATATGCAGAACTTAATATAAAAAATTTAAAAAGAATATTTTATGGTATAAATCATTAACTTGAAAAATAATGTACTTATTAAACTCTTATTTTTTTTCAATTTTCTATTCCACATATTCGAACTCCACAATTTATATTGTATTTTGTGCTTAACCCCATTGAAGGTTTCTTTTCCATAACTACACACCTTGTAAATAGTGTAACAAATATTTAATAACATCAAGATTTTCTATTTTTTGATTCAATAAGTTACGCGTATAAATAATAAGCATGAAAATTAAATAGACTAACCTTGTAAATATCTTGGTGCAAAGAAATCGGTCAATAAGTCGTGCAATGGTAAGGCTTATCATCTGATTAAATAAACAATATAAACAATATGAATAATATTTATTTCGTCAAAAAATAAAATAAAAGATTTACGCATATGATATGGTTAAGGGAAAATAACTTCTCATATTAGCATCCATCCTCAAGATTTCAATATGAATAATGGAATTTTTAGAAGAAGATTTTAGTAGTGAATATACGAAACAACTATATATTAAAACGATTGAAATGATTATATTCGATTAACATGCAAAATATGAACTTTACGAAATACATATGACCTAATGTTTTGTCATTTGAATTTACGAAATACATACCATAATCATACATATTGGGATTGTAAAAAAACTCGAGCGATTCTCGAGTTTTTAGAAAGGGTGTTAATAAGATGTAGTATCTCAATATTCAATAATCATAGTTCACTTTACAATCCTATATTAGTTTCTTGCACATGAGAGAGCTGAAATACATCGCTGCAGATTCACATAAATTATATTAAAAAAAAAGAGCTATCATATATTCACCTTCTAATACCTTTTATTATAGATTTAATAATATCCAAAATTGGAGCTAACACTACAGAAAGTACCTAACAATTATGTTATTTTATTTATTCTTAATGATACACACACTCACATACACCCACCCCCACCCCACCCCACACACACATATATATATATATATTAATTTATGTTGGTAAATATACAATGGATTTGTAAGATTGTAGTATATATTGGTTGTATCTTACAGCACCTGCATCGCCATTGCTTTCTTTACAGAAAAGGAAAAACAATGCCATACAAAGAAATAAGAGGATTTTAGGATACTCTAAAGAATATAATAATGGAAACATGCACAAATTCTTGCTAAACTACCCATCTTTAATTGAATCAAAAAAATAAAATATGGAGAAAGTAATCACTACCATTAGTGCAAACTATCTCAAGCATTTCTCATCCTGAAACATTGATCACCAAACCATTAGTAAATAATATGATTCATCAAATACAATAATAAACCAGCAATCAGAATAAAAAATAACACAAATACTATATATCTAATTTAAGGTCAAAATGTAATTAGTATATTATATTTATAAGATAATATTATTATAATAACTAATCATAGATATTGAACCTCATCGTCATTCCTATTGCTCCTTATTGAATAACTAATCATCTAGATATTATACAATCTATCCATCATGTTCCTATTGTTGTATACACTAATATTTAAATTTAATGTGATTCACCATAACTTATTTTCTTTCCCAAATTATTTATGTCACGTTATTAAAATCTTTAGCTCCAGTAACTATATTTCCTACTATTTAATTTATTGATAGAAGAAGGATTATTATTTTTATGATATAAATTATAATATTAATTCTTATTATTATTATAATAACTAATCATAGATATTTTGCTAAACGTGTATATTTAATAATTATCAAATTTAGTTTAGTTCATCAGATTGTATTTTATTTTTATCATATTTATAATTATTTAGTTTTATATTTTAATGTAAAATCAAAAAAACTATACCTCTTAGTGTTGTATAGATTTAATAGTTATCAATTAATGTCTGTTATTATCATTATTGTTATTAAATCCTACTCCAATCACAATTCTAAATAAGTTTGCGCTCTTCAAAATTCCTCATATTGAAACAACAATAGCAAAAAAGGGCAAAAAATGATCTTTGCAAGGAAATAATATATTATACATTATAATAATAACTTAATTATTGGATTCTTTACTTGATTTATTTGAATTAGACAATGTTATTGTGATCATGAAAATTTCTAGATTATTTATCAAACATTGGAAAATAATTTGCTACTATTTATTTTCTTCAAAATTATTCTACAAATCATCTTCACATATAACTTTGCTTTATGAACCAAATGAGCCCTAGGAAACTTGACTTGTTATCAAATATGTTACGGAAATAAAAAGGCGTAAAGGCGTCAAATCTAATAATTATCAACTAAAATTTATATTATAAAATTTAGAAAATTGAAATTAACAATAAAAAGGGGGAAAAAAGTTTCCGGAAAGTCAAAAAGAAAAAGAAATTTAAAAAGTTGCATTAATTGTTGTTGGAGGCACAAGGTAGCATTGTGTTTTATCTCTATTGCAAACAATCATCCTCTATGTGTATCAAATAGAATGTTGATATATATTCTTGTAGTATTTTAATACATATCTATTGAGATAATCTATTATTCAAACTATATAATATATTATTTTTGCCCTTAAAATAATATATTTAATAAGGATATAATAGGTAATCTATATTTTGTAACATTGACACTTTTTCTATTAGTATAGATTTTCTAATTTCTTCGATCACTTGAATTTGATGTGTTGGTTTTGATTATTCATGTAGGCATTCGTGAATTCGGATATACACAAGTTCTCATTTTGGAGGAATTGGTTTATAAATGTTGAGAACTACTCCCTTAGTTCTATAAATCTTAACTCAAATTTTTTGGATACATAGATTAAGAAGTGTTGTATTTTATGTATAAGTAGTGGAATTCACAGAATTTGAGATACTTTTGTATGTAAAAATGATTATTTTTAGAATTAACCAACAATAATAATATGACTAAAAAAGAAAAACAAGCCAAAAAAATTGAGAGAAGTACGTAAGTTTAAGAAAATAATTATTTAGATTAAAATTTCAATTGTAGGTTCTTTTTCTAGATATTCGGTCTAAATCATCAATGTCAAAATGGTTAACTCAATATCCTGTCTGGCTTTCAATTTGCATTTTGTTTTACATGCAAATATTGGGAAATGCTAATATGTATTTTCTGAGAAGCCATGTTATTCTACTAGACACTTAAAACAGGTTTGATATATTCAACTAAAAGAAGGGGGTTTGATATATGTGCGATGGATGTATCAATTTTCATAATAAATGTAATAAATTTTGTGGTTTTCACATATTTATTTCAAAATGGTTCCCATTTGAATATCTCTTGTTCGTGAAGATCTACGGTGATTTTAACATAATTCAATTTTAACTTATAAAATAAGAATAATTTTCAACTCTTTGTTCGTGAAGATCTATAGTGATTTCATTACTTTGCTGGATGAATTCAAACACGTATATTCGAATCTTATGAGGTGCAAAATTTTATTTTTTTGAATTCAGATAATGTCATGGTAAATTCAAACGATTTCATTAATTAGTAGATTATAATTTCATATATGTATATATGTACTAAAATTATAAAATATGGGAGCAGTACTACATGACTACTTTGTTCTCTCATCATATGTCATTTGGATCTTACCTTTTGTCCGCTTTGACTGTTCTCAATATTTTCTTCGTTTGCGAGAATTATTTTCAAATCTAAACGTAAATAGGCTGCAAATTCACATAGGTAAATCTTGAAATAGAAAATTCCAATTCAGAATAAAGTGTAACATTGTGTGATATATATACAAATCCTATATACATTTGTTGCAAGTGAAAAAGAAAGGTAATATTGGTGGTGAGGGTCCACAAATTGCAAGCCAATCAGATTGTTTGGCTTTGAGGCCGCTGGAGTTTAAATTTTTCATAAATTTTGGAGGACTTTCACTTTAAGGCCTTTTGTCATCTTGATTTTTTTGGATAAAGTGTAACATTGTGTGATATATATACAAATCCTATATACATTTGTTGCAAGTGAAAAGAAAAGGTAATATTGGTGGTGAGGGTCCACAAATTGCAAGCCAATCAGATTGTTTGGCTTTGAGGCCGCTGGAGTTTAAATTTTTCATAAATTTTGGAGGGCTTTCACTTTAAGGCCTTTTGTCATCTTGTTTTTTTTTGGGATCAATTAATACAAAACATCACAATGGATTAACCACTTTTCTACCGGATATTAACCACTCTACCACTAGTCAATACACACACACAACATTAATACGATATTTATCTGAATTTTGCTATTTTCGGGTAAGTTTTAAAACAATTTTATTATAACATTACCTTATAGATTTTTGCATTTACAACATTTCCAGTTTTTGTGGCCAATATTGCTGAAGACAAAGAGACGTAGTTTTATAGCTGAAAAAATTCAAGATGTTCTATGTAAAATAGAATAAACTAAAATAAAATGATGTCGTTATAATTAAAACGTTGTTATGAATAGTGTGAAGATTACAAATTCAGTCAACTTTGTTATTTGCAGCAATCAACCTTTACTTTTGAGAATTAGCTTAGATTTAAAAAAATAATATATGTTAATTCATTGTTTATTTTAATGGATTGAAACATTGGGATGTCCCAAATTTCTTGATATTTTCTATCATTTGAACTAATTTAACTTGATTCATACATTGAAAAGATAAGATTAGAGAAATACTAGGATTTTAGTGACAGATGACAAGTGGTATTTACTTTCAGTGCAAACTATTTTGGATTATTAAGTCCTAAGCTGTTTATTTAAAATTAAGAAATTGTATGTTGTTTTTATGCTCATTGCTTAGTGATAATCTTAGAATGATTGATCCGTTATGGCTTCTACTGAGGATAGCTAACAATTGCAACTTGAGCTAAGATCTAGACAAGATAATGTACACAGAAGTCCAGATTAGGTAAATTCGACCGAGTTATCCGGTCTTGGCGATGAAGGTCATTAGTGGAACATAATTTCCCCCAATGAGCTCGGCATGAAAAATATATATTTGACATATACAAGGACCACTTAACTTTTAAAACCTACCATACGATATGAAGTTTAGCATGCACTTTTCTTTTAAAGTTTATGAACTATTGTTCTTCTAAAAAGGGGCATATGATCCCACTGAGTATGCTAGTACTCAACCCAAAATCTTTTTAAATGATTTCAGGTTGAGGAGGCATGGTGGAGCGAGACGATTGCGGCACCTAGACATTGACTGATCAAGAGATCCCACTCGCGGAATACCCAGTTTATGATCCTAATAGTGAGCTTTCCGTTGTACTCAGTTAGTTGATTCTGGGCGGCCTTTAAAATACTTTTCCAAACATATAGATACTTGACCTTCACATTAAAAACTTTGCACTATCAGTCACTATTTTAATAATGTGAAATTGCTTCTCTTAATTTAGGTTTATGCTATCTCCTTTTCCCTTTCTCTTCTACTCCTTATTTCCATTCCATCGTAACATCCCATGTATCTCTACCTGACTAGTAGTCGGTGGGATGTTGGACCATCTAAAAAACTCAATATATTTCTTTTAGTATACGTATGACATATTGGACGAAAGTAAAACCTATCGTACAAGAATATGAAAAGGTAAAAATAAGTACACGAAGCCATGACCATGAGTATTTTGACAAATAGTACTCCCTCCGTCTCATTTAAAGTAGGGGTGCTTATACGGGTATCGATTTTCGGTTAACCGATAACCGAAACCGAAAAAGTCGATTATCGGTTAACCGATAACCGATTTTTTCGATTTCGGTTCGGGTATCGGTTAACCATTTCAAGTGTATTTCGGTTATCGGGTATAACCGATTAACCGACGATTATACCCGATTAACCGAAATTAATTAATATATATATAATTAATTAATTATTAAGTAAAAATTATATAATTTAATATAATATTTTCGGCAATATTTGAAATAATCTCAGTTATTTTCGGTTAATTTCGATTATTTTCGGTTAATTTTTGTATTCTGTATTTTTTTTTAAAATTTTTAATATTAATTTTGGTTAACCGCTAACCGAACCGACTAACCGAATCGGTTAATCGGTTAACCGATTAACCGATCGGTATCGGTTTCGGTTAGCTAATTTTGTCGATTTCGGTTAACCGAACCGAATCTCACCCCTAATTTAAAGTATCTCATTTCTTTTGGATACGAGTATTTAGAAAAAATGCATAAAGTAGTTAAAGTATTAAAAAGTGAGTAGGGCCCACATTTTTTGAAGTGATAATTATTTCCTAAAATAGAATGAGAAATTTGTAATGGGACAACCCAAACAAAAAAGTGTGACATTTTAAATGGGACAGAGAGAATATATATTAGCAAGGCGGTCTTGGTGTAGGCGGCCTCATTATTAATAAATTCGAATTAGAAAATTAATTAATAATTAATTGTGTGGATAAGTTCTTGCATATATGAGGTCTGCAGAAATCATCCCATATTTGCAACAAGATCAAAAACGTATTGCGTTTTGAAGCTGGATTGGAACAAATTCTCTGGTGCAATCTCGTTTTTCAAATATGATTAGAGTTGGCCTATTTAAGTGAATATGGATGGAAAGAAACAAACATTTTATCATTTAATGAAATTATTGATGGGTGAGGCCAAAAGATGAGATTTTTCATGTGACAACATAACTAGAAACTGAATTATGTGAATGAGTGGTCCAGATAAGTTACGCTCACTGTCTTTTCACAATTATTTTGGCAAACTATTTTCACCTTTCATTTCAAAATATCATTGAGCCACGTCAAACAAGAGATGGGAGAAAAATTAAATTTCAGGATGTATATAGCTTTTGTCTTTCTTAATTTTGGTTTTTTTACTGCTAATAGTTTGAGTTTGATGTGTTAGATTATAAATTGTACATGTGTTTTCACTCAAAAACGAAATTTGGTTACATTTAAAAGAAATGGCAATCAATACTTTCAAGTGTGTTTAGTTACCTATTCCCAGACCCATTAGGCCATACAAAAAAAACTAATTCTTAATTTGGCATCATCTTTTTTCATTTTTTTTTTCATTTTGTGTTCGTGTGTGAAGAATTTGAACATGTAGAATGCTATCGTCATGTACCAGAAGGCTAAGTGTCAATAATTTGATAATATATGTTTTTTGACACTCGCTTGCCACTGCGAAATTACATATGTTGCACCTACTTCACAATTACACGACAGATGCATGTCATTAAGTCGTGTATCATTTCAATCTGCACGACACACAATTACATGACAAGTGCTTGCCATTAAGTCGTATATTAGTTCAATCTACACGACACGCATATCACATTTTTGTCGTGTAGTCATGTAATCGTGCATGTCTATTTTTGGTTGACAAGGTTCAAAGGGTGGCGAAGATCTACCGTCCTTGTCTGAGATGATTTTGTCATTTATTGTATAATTTTGGCAAAATCGAAAAAATGCATTCACATTTCTACTTTTTCTTAAAAGACTTAGCAAATATTGACGAAAATGAACAAATTTTCCAGTGATTCGTCCTTGTAAGTCCAAGACAAATTAATGCCACCAAAACTTCTATCATCCTCAAATTTCAATCTCGTATTGCATTTTAACCAATCCAATTCCGTAATTTACAACCAAGCTACATCATGCTTATTTTTTGATATCATATCTCCAATCAAGACATTTTGTTTCAGAGGCAAAAAGACCTATTTCCATTTCAAGAGCAAAGCTAAAAGAACAAATTTTGGTGCAAAGCCTAAATACCGTGCGCGCCCAAAATTCTATTTCATCATCGATACATTTACATTGTACATACAGTATATTTTGTCTGCAATATTATATCATAAACAGATCAATTGGCCGAGATAATCCAAAATATATTTACAAGGATCGGAAACTGTGAATCCGATCCCCCAAGAAATTAAGTATGCAGGTACAAGGGGGAGAGAGAGGAGTTCATGGTTACGTACTGGAATTTGTAGGCGGATCATCTTTCCAACCTTTGGTGAGCAAGTCGTAATTGATGGATGCGAGCTGGGATAGATTCTGCAGTCACCAAAAAAAAGAAACCAAATTAGAATCAAATATAGAAGAAGCTGCATTTGAGTTTATAATCAAATATAGAAGAAGCTGGCAATTTGAGTTTATATTTTGCATTGCAGCAAGAAACAGCTTTCTTGCAGCCGAGCATTCACAAAACCACTCGAAGCAGTTTATATGTAAACACAGTCATTTCATGCAACTGGGGCTTGGGAGGAAATCTCTTGACGATTAAAAAAAAAAAAAGTTTTGCTTTAAACTCATTGAGGTAAGTATTTTTGAAGAAAAAGCATATTTGGAATTTTTTGATGGCTAGATACCAAATGCAATCTTAATAACTGGAGAAGAAAACGTATTTGTTGGAATACCTTAAATGAGAAATTGCTGAAGGAGTAATTGATATCATTGCTTGAGTCAAATTCAGTGAGTCCCCCGCATTCATCCCCCTGCTATTGCCACCAAATTGAGTTAAGATGATAGAAAGGTCGCACATGAGAACTGTCGATTCAAATTAATATATGCACGCACCACTTCTTCGTGCCTATTGCTTAGGCAACTGCTGTTACCACTTAAGCTACCATTTTCACTGGAATCCTCAAAATCACTACCGGCATAAACATGCTCGTCTGTAGTATTCCACGAGTAGCGACTAGTAAAGTAACTAGTATCCATTGCACCCTCTGACGCAGGAACGAAAGCAGCCTGGGAGAGCACAAGAAGATTAGGCATCACTGCTTTTGCCACAACGACCAACACAATCGTCATTTACAATTACAATCAAAACCTTTTGCCTAGCAAGCGTATCCCAGTTAATATCTCTGAAAAATGGATGCTCCTTCACCTGCGCATTGCAATTTTTTATTATCAGATAGATGGCAGAAAGAAATAAATTAAATGGGACCATTACATGACATAATAATACCTCCGAAGCTCCTACAGCTCCGAGTCTTTGATTAGGATCTTCAGTTAGTAACCTGCCGCAGGATGCCAAAAACAAATAAAATAAACAGATTGAAGGATCTGTGAATGTAACCTACACATTGACCAATCTGACATATATGTGGTCATACTAGAATCTTCAAAATAAAATAAAATAAAACAAAAGAAGAGAAACTTAAAAGGAAGAAATTGTAAGAGCTCAAATGCCTTGGGCAAGGTATAAATAGTGTCCTTGCATCAGAAATAGATAATAATTTTTCTTACCGATCAATCAAATCAAATGCCTCATAACTCATTTCATCAGGCACCCCTGGCCAAGGGATCTTCCGATTCAGAATGTTGTCGAATATTTTCTACAAAGAAAGTTGAAAACACAAGAAACATAATTTGAGGACCCTATTAGAGGAGTTGCAAAGCAAAATAAAATTGGCTTATTTGAGGACCCTATTGAGGACACTATGTAACTGGGTAATCAGTAGGCTTCATCCATGGGATGTTATTGAACTAGAGTCAAGGATCCTTGATTGAGCATTCTTACAAGTTTTAGACTATTTCACCCAGTTACATATAATACCTTTTCTTAAAGGGGAGGCAGGGAGTGATTTTTACTTTATCAGAGTTAACACATTCAGCCGTTTTTGCTCCACCTAAAATCTTATTCCACTTCAGAGGTGATTTTACTACCCATAAAAAATGTAAGGATCCGAATTTATTCAAATCCTAGATACCAAAGAATGTTATTGAACTTGAGTCATGGATCCTCGATTGAGCATTCTTACAAGTTTTAGACTATTTTACCCTGTTATATATATCTTATAGGGGATGCAGGGAGTGATTTCTATTTTATCAGAGTTAACAAATACAGCCATTTTTGCTCCATCTAAAATCTTAATTCCACTTCAGAGGTGATTTCACTACCCATAAAAAAACGTAAGAATCTGAATTTATTCAAATCCTAGATTCCAAAGAATGTATTTCGTTGATTATGCTAGAAGTTGAAAGTCAAAAGTGCAGGAAGACATGTACTTCCCAACAAACAAACAAAAAATGGGAGCTCCACCAAGTGATATCCCTGAATTTCATGCAGAAGCATCCACGCATTTATCTTGTTCTAGGTTTCCACTATCCAAATACACCAGGCCAAAGTCACGTATGCACAAACAACCCATAGTCCATGTAATAAGGAAAAAATAGAAAAACCACCCGTAGTCCGGCTAAACTCCCAAAATAAAAAGCTTTACCATTCTGCATTACTGGAAAAAATTCCACATCCAATGTTGATGATTAAAAAGATATATAAGCTTATGATGATCTAGAATTTCCTATATAAACTTCTCAGCATAAACCATAACAAAAGAATGTCTATAATAAAAGTACAATATAAAGCTATATTTAAGATGGATTCGCTATAGAAGAGTGATTTAGGGAACCAGCTACACATGTAAGTAGTCAAATTAAAGGACAACAAAAGATAGGATAGGAAAAAGTTCTGAACAGTATAATAACCTGAGGGTGCTCAGCATTGAAAGGAGGGATGCCGACAATCAACTCGAATAAGATAACACCCACAGACCACCAATCAGCAGTAAAGCCTGAGGAAAGGTGCACATAAACAATATAGTTATGCATTCTAAATTGACAAGAAAGTTACAGACCAAATACACATGAGAAAATTTCACTTAGAAAAATAAAAACTTAAACCCCAAAAGGAAAAAAGATGCTAGAAGCCTAGAACTCATCGGTTCTTAAACAAGGAGAGAAATGATGACTAGACCAGACAACAGAATCGTGCACCTCAATTCCTGATCCCTAGTGGAAAACTCTTACTTCACAGATAAACAAATAAATTAAATTAATTCTAACGTACAACATATTGGCCAGCTTGTTCCAACAGAAAGTAAGTAATGCCGCACTCACTCTTCTCTTTCTCTCTGCAATCTTTTTAACCAGAAGTAGCACTAAAAGGTAATGATGCCACTTTAGCAGAACTAGAATGGTTACGGTTTTTTGGTTCATTTTTGTTGGTTGGGCTTAATCCTGCTTAATTTTGGAAGATTGATGGAAGTATGGCTTGTTATAACAAATGATATTACCTTTATAACAAAATAGGCCAACTAATAGTTTATCTAATTAAAATTTTCAGGCACTTCTATCTAACTTGATAAAACCAAAAAATAAATGGAAGAAGTTGCACCAACCATGCCCAGTTCCAAGAAGAATCTCAGGTGCTAAGTAATCTGGAGTACCCACAGCAGACCGTTTCTTACGCCGTTCTTGCTGATGCTCTGAGGCAGATAATGGTGGTTCGTCTTCTTCCATTAATGATGTTCCACTGACGGCCGGACCCGACAAATCATCAGTGCTGTTGATAAGACCGACTTTTGATAGCCCAAAGTCTGTTAACTGTTCAAATTTATAGCAAGAGTTTTTGCACCTCAGAATGCAAGTTTATGCGGTTCCTTCACATATAATGACATGATACAAGTTCCATGTGCTTCATTTGTCATGTGAAAATTTCCTGTGAGAACTTCTATGTTTCAACGTTTTTGAAAGCATAAATGAAATTTAATTTAAACTTGATCTATGATAGTATAGTGCTCATGAGCTGTTAGCAATTAAAGCTTATTTTCTCAAAACAACAATCCAAGCAACCTAAATTTGAAAACCAATCAATTTCCAAATTTCTGACAGATTCTCTGTTCACCCATAATGCTCAAATACACTACATTTGTGTCCGTGCAACGTGAGTGAAATACTAGTTACACAATAAAATAAAATAAAAAAGGCCCATTAATGGAATCATAAATCCACAGGTAACCAAATAAAAGCAAAATACACAATGAGAAGTAAATAAGTAAATCTATGAGGAATTAACATAAAAAGCATTTTTTAAACATTCCAAGAAACCAAGAAAAAGAACCTTTATATGGCCATCATGTGCTATTAACAAATTATCAGGCTTCAGATCACGGTGAACCACGCGTAGAGAATGCAGATACTCCAAAGCAAGCACCTATGCATTATTGCAGGCGATGCAGGACTATTAGTACCAAAATATGAGGAAATAGATAAGTCGAAAAGGCCACAAAAAGAAACTTACAACTTCAGCAATATATATGCGAGCAACATCTTCATCTAAGCAGCCTAGATTTCTCAACATGGAATAAAGATCTCCGCCATTCAAGTACTCCATTACAAGATACAAATTATCACGACAAGTGAACGAATAGAAGAAGCGGACCTAGTATATCATCAGATATATGATAATATTAAAATGAGATAGATGATCATAACAAATAATTAGAGCCAAAAGCACGACTACATAAAAGGCTCACCACAAAACGATTGCGAACAGATATCAATATATCACGTTCTGCTAAAATACTCTCCACTGCATTCTTGCGAATCATATCTGCTTTCTTAAGAACCTGCAGAATAGATGAATTTGGAATGTCAACTGTCAAGCTATTCTTTAAGCAATATGTGTCTTTCCGACATTTTTCATTTGCTTTATCAAGAGATTGGAGATGCTCTTGTATTATATACGCTATATTTAGAAGTTCTACACATACCTTTATTGCGAACAGATCCCCTGTTGTTCTCTTTTTTGCCAAGAACACCCGACCAAATGCACCACGACTGATTGGTTTTATGATCTCAAAGTCATCTATTGAGGTACGGTCTTTGGAAGAATGTACAGGGCTACTTCGTAGACTACGTAAAACATCATCTTCCAAAGGAGCATCTTCATCAATCACAGTGCTCGTTATATCAACTTTGTCATCATCAACTAGTTCACATAGTTGTAGATACTTCTCCCTGGGTGATTGAATAAATTATCAGAATGATTACTCCATAACTAATCTACAACAATTTTCAAACAAGATCTCTAACTCGCCTGATCAATTTCTCAATACGAGCTCCAAAGGTCTCTACCGTTAGGGAGTCAAATTTCCTACGTTCCGTGACAACCTTCAAGTCTTCAAGACAAGAAAGGAGGTACTGCAGAGAGCGATCATCATCCAGAGGGGTATTTGCTACACATTTAGCGATATCAGCAAGTTCATTCATCTGCATTGGCCAAAAGTCGATAATATATTGTTGATAAATTTGACTTGCAAAAGTGTCAACAATCATTTAAAAAAGAACTGAAAACTAAATTTATAATTATGTTACTAAATCATAGTGAATAACACCTGTATACTATACTTATTATCGTATTAAAGCTGATTTTCCATACAGTATATTTTATCAGACAAGCAGGCTCTATACTACTTAAAGATTGGTTCCATAAAATTTAAGGGTCACAATCAAAACCTTGCACCCAAGTTTCAAATGAGAGAGAGAGAGAGAGGAAGAACAAGAAAAAGAAAAGAATAAACTATTCATTGACTTGTAATTTTGAATTTCAGTTAACAAGACCCTCAATCCTTCGGGCAGGGCAACCTGGTTTGGACTTAAACGAGAAAAGGCATGTAGTCCATTTGAATGGAAAAGCATGCACCCCTTTATAATGCATATTGATGCATTCTCCAACGACATGTAACACACAAACTAGATGCAGTAGACAATCAATTTACCAGAATAACAAGAAATCTATGGGATACAAAATTTAAATTGGATTTAATCGTTAACTTACCGTTTGAAAGTAGATGTAAAGATAATTATGTTATAAGAAAAATGAAACATGAAGAAGAATGTAGAAGAAGGATGATTGACATGGCAAACTCAATAAGAAATTAAGATACATCAGTTTCATATGAATCTAAGAGGTGAACTATAATTGTTCATGCTAAAAAGGCATCTTAGAGAGAAGATGACAGCAATTAACAATTGCCAGCCAACGATACCTGAGGAAGATCACCATGTTCGGAGAAAGCACCTTTTCCGGATAATAGTAAGTCAATTGGGCTTGTGCGTGGTGTCATCAGGGGTGACCTAGGAGTCATGCTGCCTGCTGATGATGTTGTCATTCCTTGATCAGACTTTGGACCAAATCGAGTTTTACATGACATGGAAGCCTTCATATCATCCGTGGTACTGTTATCTGCTTCAGCAAAACAGTCTAGCATGTCTTCAGAGCCCCTGCGGGACCAGTCACTATATTTTGGAGAAAGAAGCTCAGACTCTTCAGTCACACTCGAGTTAGATACTTTAGCACCATCAGGGCTTCCAACACCATGTTGCATGTCCTTCGTAGAAAAAGATTCCATCAGTTTCTCAAGAGTTTCAGCAATTCTAATGAGGCGCTCATTGACTCTTAGACCCTTTTGATCACATCGATCGGCAATGGCACATATTCTAGAGTGATCTTCAACATGCAAAGTGGGAACCTCCTCCTCACAAATGCGACATATTATTGAACTTTCGTCAGATACACTTGGCTGATCTCCCCAATACCCCCAGGAAGGTTTGTGCTGGTGCTTAGGCACTGCAGATGAGGCATGTGTTTCTTTAGAAGGAGGGAGCTCAGGCACCTTGTCAGTAGCTAGCTCAGCATCATTGATTCCTCTACTGTTATCTAATGTTTTTGAAACTTGCATTATACTGTCACTGCACTCCTCCTTTACAGAGGCAGCTTCTTTTGGGCTTTTTCCAGAAGGAGAAGGAAATTTCTTCCAAGATGCCATCCTGTTTCTACTAGCTGCAGAATCCAGGTTCTTTGTGGCTTCAGCAAGTGAAGGCTGTAAATCCCTGATACAGCATGGTCTTTCTTCCATTCTGATTGCTCTTGACTGTAAAACTTCCTTGTGGACGGAGCCTTCAGAGCTTTAATATCTAACAGCAACTTTCCATCTTTCTCTGGAGCTGGAGGAACTTGTTTATCTGCTGGCTGAAGTGATTGACGAAGATGGAATACATGCTCATCCTCAGCCAACCCACTTTCTTTGTGAAATTGCAACAATCTAGTGCATCTGGTGAGAATAAAGAGCATTCGGGTATGAAGTTGCTTTAACATGCCCATGGGAAGTTCTTGACGCCTGTCATCCAATTCTTGCACTATGCCTTCACATTGTAGCCAAAATTCCCCAGAAGAGCTCATAGCACAACTCCGAGCCAGAACCAGCAAGTCCTCTATAATCTCCTGCCAATCTGGATGAGTTTCGGCATTCTTTTCTAGAATTCCTACCAGATCTGCCGCAAAAATATGCAGATCGGCATCCACTTCTTCCTTTGCTTTGTCAAATTTAGTTCTAATCATAGCCAAAACCTCCTGTTTTATTATAAAGTATCTATGAATATCCAGCAGTAAAATGATCAAGATGTCTTTTGTAGTGTAATTATTGCTTGTAAAGTGTACTTACCTCCAAGTTATTTAACCTTCGAGGTTTCCAAAATGGGTAAGGACGTACACCTTTCGAATTCAATTCATGAGAAAAACTCTTGATATCTCCAGGAAACCTCTTCCTAGGAGCACTTGTAACACGAAGTATGGCTTGAAAACGTGGAGATTCAGACTCTTTTGGATTGTCACAATCATATGTCTACATAAGTATTTAAAATTCAGCTACTTTGCAGATGCAAATCTAAATTCAACTGGAAAAATGTAGAATTGGATGCTTTGTACCAACAAAGAAAATACACCTTTTTACCTTCATCTCAGGAGTACAGGCATCTGAATTCCTATGAGCTCCAGAATCATCCCATGATGAGCCAAATTGCCCTGAATAAGCCCAAGTGACAATGATAAACACAGATTTACAACATGAGGTTTTCAGCAAGAAGATGCTTTAAACAATGTTCTTTTTTTTTAATAATAATTCCTTCAGCACAGCTCACATAAAGTAACATATCCCAGAATGCCACAGATTCCCAATCGTTTTTTATAAGAAATTAAGAATCACTATTGATACTATGCATGCAACAGGCTTGAGTGTGTCCACATGAGCATGACAAAACCAATAGAATAGGCGAAGATTGAAAAGAAAATGACTCAATGAGAAAAGGCAGCAAACTTTCTTGATTGCCTAGGCTCCTAGCAAGGTGCAAAGTTTATAAATGAGTAAGAAAATTTAATAAAGAAGATAGCTGGATAGTAGAAGCAAAATTTTAGAAGGTAAAATATGTGCTGTAAAAATCAAAAACTTTGGTCAGTTTGACAATGTCAACACGAATTCTAAATTGTACGAATCACAGTACTAACTTTCATTTTTTTGGCAATTGAATCATCCATCAAGTTTCCTATAAAATGGATCAGACACGTAAGGAAAACTTAGCTGAAATGACGTAGCCAGAACAATGTCGTATTTCCAAACAAGATTTCTTTCAATGAAAATATAATAGTTTTTAATTGCAAAAAATGAAGGCCGGTGTTGTGATTGCTAGAATTTTAAAGTCGCGTAGAATTGCAAAAACGAGTAAAACTCATAATGTTTAAGGCAATCAACCTATTTCAATTCATTGAAACAACTTTTTATTCTAAGTTGAGATCATAGAAACAGTCTTGGGTCATTTTATCGAAGTTGTTTTACAACTCCTTTTACTCCATGAAACTGAATGATAAGAAATTTCTCAAGTTCCTTTTCTAGGTTTCCTTCTAGGAGTAGATATGTGTTAGATAATTGGTAGAAAGTAAGGCAAACTCTGAGCACCTACATAGCCCGTAGGCATACAGATGACAACTGATATAAGGCTTCAGATCCATTTGTGAAGTTATTTGCTAAAATCTCATAGGCACAGGAGCAAGAGAGAGAACATTTTGCACAATAATTGTCGGATTTCCAGCCACTGCATATTTATATCCAAGATTACTAGGCTGTAGTGTGAAAAACTGAGAAACTACTGCAGATCATTTAGCTATCTTCATTTTGAAATAGAATAAGGTTCTTGTACAAGCATTGATTAGGAATAGACATAAATACCTTCTTCATATTACTATTTTGATTTTTTTTCAACAATTCTCTCTTACATGTTTTGCCTTGAATACAAGCACCTTATAATATGTCAATCATGTAAAATTGTTTCTTAACCAATAATTGTTAAGTCATTATTAAGTCTATCGGAAAGAGAAGGATTCAGTACATTCATTGTTAAAAAAGAACCTCTCCTAGAAAAAGTAAAACTTCTACAAACTCTACACTCCTTAGTATGACTTGCCAAGTTGCTTAGAGATTACTTTCTAAAACCATGATCCAAGATTTACCTTATCGATTCATTCTACTAGGCCCTGAAGATGCAGATTACACAATTATTAGCACATGAGAGTTGGTGACCTCTTGGGCATCCTCTCATTTTATAAACATTATACTCTCTGAAATGAGGGAGTGATCTGCTAATCACATGATTCCATCATTTGATCTGCTACTGTATCTAAATAATATACTCTGTCTGATAAATTTCTCTAAAGTAAGGATGAGATTTTGACATATTTTGTTTCTATGTTTGTCTTGACTGGAATGAAATTTGCTTTTCAGAAACTAATGGTCAGTCTTGAGAACAAGAAAAATTTGAGTGGATGAGATGGTTTTGCAACCCAGTCGGACATTTAAAACAAAAGCAAATCCGAGTTCCTGTTTGCTTATGTTTCTAGAACAAGTGAGGTAAATAATCCAGTCCAAACCAGTCAACTAGTCAATAATTTTGACTTGACAGATCTTTTTTCTATCTAGAATTATAAAGGGAAGGAGAAAGATTCTTTTTTTGTCATGATTGAGTTCAGTACCAAATACTGGATATCTACTCGAAACTACTATCAAGTATCAACAACATGCAGAATGAATTATGGACTCTTGTTTGTTTTTTATTATATATTTAGATATGCATTTACTTAAATTAGCTCTTCCTTTCATCATGTGTTATAAATGTAGTCACATTTGATTCCAGATACGAATGCAAAGCGTCATACAAGAGACCCGCTCTGTCTGTTCACATATCACCCATGGAATTAAAAACATTGGCAGTGCTTTTCCATTCTCCTATTTTCGTATGGTCTAACATTTCTTCTAAAGTTGCTGCAGATAAAATGCTAATGGAAGAATAGTTATCAATTTTGTTTCATACGGCAAACTAGAGCAATGTCCTTTGCACATTCCTCGTACATTAACCATAAAGTAGCCAGATCAATGATTGTCTACCTAATCAAAGGCATGCATATACTTGTGTGTGTAAGCATATTATTTGCCAAACACTATCTTTAATTAGCAAGCATATGATGCAAGCTTTCTAAACCACCAACTACACATGATAGGTGCCCAATTAATCAGATTTAGCATAATCAGATGCATTTTTCTAATTGATTTTACCACACGTGACTTAGAAGTTAGATCAAATCGTGCATTTTTCTAATGACACTAATAAAGCAAAGAAATCACGAGAAAAAACCCTTCCTAATTCTAGGTTCAACCAATCAATTATAAACCTAATACCTGTAAATCAACATGCTGCCTCAATACGATCAACGGAACACAGTCTACAAAACTAGAGCTCACATCAACAAATGAAAGCATACCAGTAGCTCCTGACGATGATTCCGCATTTTGGAGGCGCGACCGCTCCTGCACCTGGAGCACATGAGGGCTCTGGTCCCTCGAAGCCCCACTCTCTGTCGACATCGTATCCGAATTACTCCCATTATCTGCATTCTCAAGAAACGATTTCTCCTTCTTCTTCCTGCCACCCAAAACCCTATCATTGCCACCAATGCCGCCGCCCACCAACGGCCGCGATAAGTTACTAGCACCCAGAGAAACACCCTTCTCCCTACTCCCAAAGTTAAAAAAACTCTCCTGCGGCAGCGGCCCTGATCGCGTCTTTATCTTGTTCAGCCCCAACGACGACGCCACAATCGGCGATACCGACAGCGAGGTCGGCCCAGAGGGCGGCGCCGCCGCCACCACCTCAGATTTCTTCAACTGCGAGGGAGACGACGAGGAGCTCGATGCGTCCTTGCTCGAATTGGGCGACTCTTTGGCCTTCAACGAGTCCTTCTTCTTCAGAAGGATTTTAGCTGCGCTCTTCGGCGTGCTGGCGGCGGAGGCCGCTGGAGAGCTGTCCTTGGAGAGGGAGGGCGATAGAGATTTGGTCTTCTTCTTATCGGATCGGATCGGCGAATTGGAGTTGGAGCCGAAAGATCGCGGGCTGTTGGATGATCCATCTGGGCTTGAAGTGTCGGATTTTTTTGAAGAGAAAAATCTGCCCTTGAACACCATTTTGCGTGATTCCAGGTGGGTGTGAGTTTTAGGGGCGAATAATCGGAGAATAGAGCGGGGAAGAGAGAGAATGAAGAGCAGAAAGCATGGAGGCGAGATGATGGATAGGGACAGTGATGAAGATGAACCCCTTTTCGCTGTCTATTTAGTGAGAGAGTGTGGTTTTGAACGGTTAGAGAGAGAGAGAGATTTGAAGAAGGGTAACTGGGAATCGTGTGAAGGAACCAGGAAATGACTCTTGAATTGAATGCGTAGACTGCGGTTTTCAATGTAAAAAGATGATTTAATATGTTATAAACATTTACAATTGATAGCTAATGTCTCATTTTTCTTTCAACAAATATCACGTACGATGGACTAACACATGTTGATTAGACTTTGTAGTTTGCAAAAACCTTACTAAATTCAAAGGTGGAATTTTCAAACTACATGCAAGATCAAACATGGTGGTGTGTATGATTGTGTTCCTATGACTGTTTTATTCAAGATCATCAAACTATATGTTGAGATTGTCCATATTCGAGTTCATTGAATTTTAACAAGATCATTCAACTGCATCAATAACTATTTTTTTTTATATTACGATTAAGGAATTGAAGAATTTGTAAGTAAGATGAATGTAGAAGAAGAAAAGGTAACACAGAGATTAGTATCTATGTTTTCTAAGAGCCACAAACTTTTTCTTTTAACTAACGTTCTCTTTTTTTTTTTTGTATCTCAATAAAGCAATATATTACTACCAAAAAGCAAAAATAAATTAATTACAAGGCTGAGATTGCTCATGTTGGCTCGTTCGATATATCAGGGATGATGTGCCAGTTCGAATGAAGGAGATTTATGCAACTCTTCAGCTCAACTTGTACTAAGCTTGAGCTGTGTACAAGTGTTTTGCATATGTGAATTTTGTGATGATCATATACATAAACAGTCAACTTTAAGAGCAGAAAAATCTGATTATCTATTACTTTTAATATGAATAATATAAATCTATATAAAGTTATGTTGATATTTAGTAAACCGAAAGAGATCTAACATTTTGCCCAAGTATGGATTGCTTTACGTATTGTCTAGATAATAAAATAAAAAGGATAATATTGATAAACTAATGGATAATTTTTCATTGAAGCTCAAGTGAAAATGGGCTTAGCTTTTGAGCAGGCTCAAGAGATTTGGATTGGATTTCCCAAGAGTTGAAGATATCATTGGTCCATAAAAAGAAAAAGCACATTAAACTTAATAGATTCGAATTTCTTTATAATGTTAGGCTCCACAGCAAGTCCCTAGTTAACACGTATAATGAGGTTTAAAAATATGTTATTTAAATATGTATTCTGTTTTAAAACAGACCGGGAAAGATTCTAGAATAAATGGAAGCAAAAGCTTAATTACGTTGCAAAGATCATCTCTAGCCTATAAAGTTTTTTATTTTGCTATTTTGCCCCTTTTAACTTTGTTCTTTATCTACTTTTTCACTTCAACTAACTTGCGCTGATCTAAGTAAAGGAATACCAAATAAGCTACTGGAGTTCTTTTAGTAACTTGGTATCAGTATTCCATTTCTTATTGTGGAATATTAGCATTTAATCTTATAGCTGCCCAATTTATTTGCCAGTACCAAGTGCCAACATAGTTAAGCTTTCAACTAAATATCATAAATGCAGATGCACAACTAGCAATCATAACAAGCAAAACCCCAATAATTCCTATTTTCAGAATTTGGAAATTAATTAATTAATCAAATAAGTTATTAGATGGGAGAATTTCACGGGTTCGTGGGTAGGGTTCGCGGGTACAATTCGCGGGTACACGGGTTTCGTGGAGTGCAGGTAGTGCTTAAACCATTTCGCATTGCATGAACTAAACAATCTTAGTTTTAAACCACGAACATACTCACTTGGTGTAAATGCCTACCAAACCCACGAATAATCGGACGGATACCATGCGGGTTTCGGGTATCCGCGGGTCGATTGCCATCCCTACTTCGAATATATATGTATGCTTATATTTTGTGACTTTGATAGCATTTTCCATTTTGTCATATATATATTTAAAAAAGATTTGTTTCTTTACTATACACTTGCTATATATATAATTTTTAGCTTAAAAAAAATTATCACTATTTTTTTATACTTCTCTTCAACTTTGAAACATGGTATGTAAGTTCCGAGTTAAATCCCCTCTCTTTATAGGCCCAAAATAATAATGAATGAACTCGATAATAGTAGACTCTCAATTGGTGGATGTATACAAAAGGAAAACGTCTCAAGTTAAACCCCTCGCTTTCCCTCGCCGATTCATTAATGAAAATAAATAAAAAATCAAGTGGGAATTGATATAAGACTCCAAAAAAATATTGTAAAAGACAATAATTTTGACTTGTATTATATTCTTTATTTCATCTAATCTGTTTGCTAATCTATACCTCATCATATTCATGATTATGATGTCTTCTATGCATACACTAATAAGATAAGTAAAGTGCAAAAGAAGATTTTGAACCGGATGATCCAATATCAAGGATCTGAGAGTAAATGGGCTGACCCAATCCAATTTTATTTCCAGATCCAATTACAAATGACCCGTGATCTGGATTCCGGATGTATCCTATACCAGAAACAATCCAAAACTTTCATAACAAAGATAAAAGATAATGAATATATATATATATATATATATATATATAACAAAACTCAATCAAAACGATAATATAATTTGGAAAAATGAAGTGGTTATGGTTTCACGAGCACGTGAATTGGATTAAATATTTCTACAGTACAACTTTCACATATTAAGAATATATGCTATAAAGCAGTAAAAATTAGTCGGGCCTGCTACTAAAATAAAAAAAAGTTAAAAAAAAATTCCTGTCTGACAGGCTGGCCCAAACTAGAGAAATTATGTTGGCCCAAAATTTCTTTTAGCCTAGTCAGAATATTTATGCATAGTTGGGCTGGAAAAATGGTGCCCTAAAAAACTATTTTGAGCCGGCCCTGGCCCATCCCGATCCAATTTTACCCCTTGGTCCGGTCCCTTTCACAACTCTATTAAAGAATTTATATTTTAAATTTAAATATCATTTTCCATGTCTTGTTTCTTTTTTGAAAATGGGAGTACACATATATTATACTCACTCTGTCTATCAAGAGTATATCACTTGGTGAACGGTACGAGTTTTAATAAATTTGGTAGATATTTTTTAAGTTGATAAAGGGTCCCACATAAATGCTTTTTGAGTGGAGAAAGTATAGTTTTTTGGTAAATAATTAGTTGATGTGATAAAAGTTGATTGTTGGGTAGTATGATTTTTTGGTAAATAATGAGTGGTTGTGAGGTTTGAATAATAAGAGTTGAGTATGAGGTAGTATCCCAAAAAGAAAAGTAAAACACTATTTATGGACGTCGAATAAGACAATTATGACACACTCTTGGTGGACTGAGGGAGTAGAGATGTCAATTGATGGGTTTTACCCGAACCGAACCAATAAACAAGTAATGGTTCTGAATCTGGAATCGACCCATTCGATATTAGATCCGGATCGGACCAGGACCATCAATTATGGGTCTTAAACGATCCGGATCTGTACGGGTCTGGAACCAGGACCCGGACCAGAACCAGAACTAAAAACGAAACCATTGTTTTATAATTTAATAAGCTATGAGTGATTTCGAACCGATATGGATAAAACTAACTTATTGATAAACATATTTAAACTTAGGCTTGTCAATAGACGAGTTTTACTCAGACCAGAACCAATAAATAAATATTGGTTCTGGTTCTAGAACCAGAACCAGATCCAAACCGGACTGGACCATCAAACTATGGATCTAAACGGTCCGGGTCTAAAGCGGGTCGGGAACCAAAACCGTTGTTTTAAACTTTAATGGGTTTTGAACGATTCCGAATCGATTCGGGTAAAACCCACACATTGACATCCCCATGAGGGAGTATGTATGAATAAGGAAACTAACGAGTTTGTTAAAAGGAGAGATGCATAAAAAGCAATAGAAAATCAAGTTTGAAAGGGGATGAGACAGATAAGAAGAGAGATAGCTAGGTGTGTTGAGGTGTAGGTTAAACTTTGTCACTTGCATCTAAAGCTTACCTTTATTCCATTCCTTCCAACAACACAAGCTGCATGTTTTTACTTTCTCTTTCTCTCTAAACATTTAGTGCATCCAATAGCTTTTGCTTTGCTTTATTTCTTGGAACAAAGAAAAAAATGGTGAATATTAACAAGCGAATAAAGTTATCTCAATAAGCCAGACAAAATATATTGTTTGAACTTTGAATTAATTGATTTGAGAAGTAATATGCAATCAGTGTCAACCAGCTAGCTAGGTTTAAATTCTGTTCATGAGCACTCAAGTTGGAGTTGAATTCAAGTTAAGTTTCGAATTTAATGATATTCAATAATCAATATTACCTCGAACATATATACCCATATATATAGTGACATATATCTACCAATATATGTGAATATTATATAAGCTTACAATTATTTTCCAAGAAACACATGCATACCCATCATTACAACTTACAAGGACTTCAATAACATAAGTATCTTTCAAGTTGGACCCTCCCTAAGCAATAAATACACACACACACTCACATGAGATTATTAATTTATTCGATATATATACCATATTCTGCGCTCATTTTGTTTTATCAGAGTGCACATATTACATGTTCAATGATAATATCATATTTGTAGATATATCGTTACGAAAGATCGAAACACGATGCCAAGTAGAGCTTTCGAAGCCTATGTATCTTAGAAAATATAATACTTCATCTGTCCCATTATTGTTGGCACGTTTTTCTTTTTGGGTGTCCCATTGAGTTGGTCCGTTTTAAAAAAAAGAAATATTTTTTATACTAAAAAGTGCCTCGAATTTCTTATCACCTACTACTTTACACACAAAACATAACTCTCCTTAATATACGTGCAAAAAAAGAAAGGAGCCATTATTATTGGGACGAGGGAGTATCTATTAGGACAGGGAGGATGGGTTGTCTTACTTTTCTCTCTTTTTCTTTTGGTCTCAATGTGTTAAACTTTTTACAAGGAGACCTTTTATTATTCATGTGCCCACCTCTCATTTCATATGAAAGACAAAACACTCGAGATAAACACAAAGATAAATTCCCCAAAACCACTAAGATACACACATTTTTGCTTGGATTTATCTTGATGCTTATTAGACATTCACAATAAACGAAATAAATCTAGAGAAAAGAAAATAAGGACGTAAAATGCCATTCCTTGATGAGAATCTATATATACATCCAGATTTCATGTACTCAGATTGTTCTTGCATATCAAAAATTCAAACTCATGTATTACAATACAAAAGAGAGGCACGTGAATTTCTCGTCAACAATCATACTCTAATATTCTACTTTATTTCAATAGTCTAACTCACGCTAATAGCCCCGAGTCACTGATGAAGTATAATAATATGAATCTGGTGAAAACATTATCCAATGCAGACTTGTTGATGCCACAACTGATGATCAGTGTGGCTTCAACAAATCTGCATCAGACAAGCAAAGGAAAGTGAGAAAGTATGAAGGACCAGACGCTCTGAAGATCTGAAGTCAGTCACAATCTTATCGTAGATTAGAAGATTTGAAGAATAAAAGCATCATAAGTTTGATGGAACTAGTACGGGATCAGACGTAGATTCAATTGAAGACCAAATCCCGAAGCTGATGAAGAAGAGTCAGATTGATGAGAGCATCCATTTGACTTATTACGCGACAAAGCATAAGATGACAAAGTCACGGTTGTATTTTCTCAGATGAAATTTGGATTTCAAACGGCTACTTTTTCAACAGCTAGTTTTAATTCAAAAATATCTATAAATACGGGACTTCCTCAACTGAAGAAGGGTTGATTAGAGAGATCCTTGGAGAGAGAATAAGGACTTACTCCAACCTTCAACTCCGGCTAGAACCTGGACAGTTTTCGAGCTATCATAGCTAAATAGAGTCACCACTCTACAGTGTTTTAACCTATGTTCAATCTCCCAAACCCTCTATGTCGCACTCACTGCAAAATATATAATCGAGTTTAGTCCAGTGAGTTTATCCTTATCATAGTTCTTCAATGTAAAGGCTCACTCGGATAGTTGGAAAAATATAATCCGAACCAAGTCCAACATGTGTTGTAAGGGTAGAAGTAAAGATGAAGCCGCAAGTAAACAACAATATGTAGTTGTCTGAAAGCAAATGAGGTGACAAGTAATCCAAAATTAAAGTGCGAGTTGTGCGAGGTCCTGGTCTGGTAACCCAGGGATAAATGATCTATAAGAAAATTGAGATCTAAAGTCACTTCACTTGAAAGTATAAAACAAGAAATTCATAAGAGAAATGAATTCACATGTTCAACAAATTCGTGGATGTAGGAGGTATTTCTCTGAACCACATTAGAACCTTATGACATTTACTATTTGGCTTGTTGTTATGTTTGCATTTTATATATCTCCCAAGCAACGCTGCATCAATTGACTCAAACTCAATTTGATAGAATTGCATCAATATGACGTCTATTTGCATTTGACTTATGTTCTGCCTTGTCTAAATGTTTCTAAGTATATGAACAAGTAAAGCCTTCAATTCCACCATTTTTCACACTCACAATCGAGTCAGGATGTAGTCTTGTTGATCGTTTTTTCTAGTCATCAGAGGGATTGCAATCTGACTTAGTTAACTCTTGATAGGCGCTGCTGAAAACTTGCAATTTTGCGAAAAGGTTTTCAGTTAGGTGTATTCTCAGACCCGACATCCTCATTCAGAGCCGCACATTAGATTCATATCTTCAAGTTCTCATGGTATAATAAATTACAGTTGTTGCATCTTTTTGGAAATGAAAAATAGTCCAGGATTTAATGTTATGGTATTTTTCTAAATATATTTTCACATGTCTATGATTTTTTTATCATCACGTCTGTATATATATTAGACATTGAGCATTTATTTTATTTTTAAATTTATTAAATTATATATTACTTTTTTATATATATTTTATGATAAATGATGAACTTAAGCAATACCATTGTTCTCGAGATGAAGGAAAAGTAGTTTCATTGATTCCGCGATGTAATAAATAAGGGCAATTTGTTTCAATATCGTTGCATATCAATTTTACCATCAAATTAGTCTGGTATCATATATATCATCTCTAGAAGGAACATGTTCATAAAGCTTTTATTTTGTTAATGTATTATTATATATATTTTGTAATAAAATTATTAATGTTGTATAAAATCAGGTATCATAAAAAATATAGTGTCATATTTAGATATTTTCCCTAATTTAGTGTGTATATATATATATATATATAGGATTGGTTCAAATAAAACACATTCAAAAATAAGAAATGAGAACAAATTTGAACCATTGATTTTTGAAGATGTGGTTGTGATTAAATCAAATTAGGGTATAATGGTAATTACATAATATTACGAAAATAACCGTCCCTTAATTATAGGAATGTGATAACTTAATCTTGAACCATTGATTAATGGCAAATGGATGATCAAGATGAATTCTTATTTCTTATTTTAAGGGGTTTGTATTATAACTCATCCCTATATATATATATATATATATATATATATATATATATATATATCTTATACTTCATTCATCCATCAAATATATTTATTTAATTCGTTTTGGTCATCACGGAAAAGTTCATTTTCTTTTGGAATATCAATTCCATTATTTTTACCCAAAATTTATCCACTTATTAACAAAAAATCCACTAATGGCCCATCTTTTTAGTCCCATTATTCATTAGTATATTTCTTTATTATCTATATGACCCACCTTTTAATTTCACTACACATTTATCTATTCATTTATTATTTTACTCACTTTACACTCATTATAATTATTAAAATCTGTACCACCAAAAATTAAAGAACGAATGTTGTGGACGAGGATAGTATATAATTATAACTATGGAAAAATTCTAGGGATTATATATATGTGTGTGTGTGAATACAAATATAGACCATCTCAATTATATGAATTTATTAGAAATAAATCCTGGTCTATAGATCTTGACTAAATGGATTATCAGGATTACTTTTCATGTGGAATAATTCTTATTTATATGTACAAGTACAATAATACTTTATTTTATGATGATCAATGCTTCTTTATATATACGAAAGTGTTTTATAATGACAATCTTTATATATTATGATAATGCTTCTTTTTATGATGACAGTAGATCATACAAAGAGCAACACAATACAACTTAATTTTTAATTTATTAGAATAATTAATAATTTTATTTGAACCGACTTATAGATATATAACTTCAGACTAATAAATACAGAAAGAGTATGTTTAACTAGCCATAGGTATTTATATATGTTGAATATACATTCCATTAATTGAATAATAGAATATGTACTATATGATTAAACAATCATCTTAAAAATACATGGAGATGAAACAACTAACAAAAAGTAAAAAGGAACAGAATAGTAACATGGTGTCACACACACACTTAGAAAAGGAATAGAGATAATAAGCAAAGAAAAAAGTGGTTATTGAAATGACATATGCTTTGGTAAGAAGGATCTAAAGAGGGATTGGGCATTCTTTCTAGATGCAAAATCAATTTTCCAACAAACTCTAATCATCAATATAATGAACTAAGAGAGGGTGCGATTATTTTGGAATCTGTCGGGGCTTATTTCTTGTCAAATTTATGTAATTCGCCATATATTGAAATGAATTTTTTATATTATTTTAATTAATCTTACAATATCAAAGTTTTTGGGTGAAAATTAGGAATGGCAGGTCGGGTTTATAAGCGGGTACCCGTTATGATTAAAAAAAGAGTAGGAAAAGACATTTAATGAGATTTCAAATAAATTCATACATATGTCGCAGTATATACTGTAAATGAAAATATGTGGCTAGCCATAATCCATTTTATTAAATGAAAATATTATTTATTCAATATGTAATCTATTAAAAAATGATTTTACATTAAAACCATCTTATGAAATTACAATGTTACCCCTATTGAATAAAAAATTGGTTTTACAATATCAATGAAAAAGAATACAGAATAGACTACACATTTCCATGTATTGAATGAAAAGTAATACAGAACAGACTACATATTTTCGATTCATAGCAACATATTTCAGTTCATAGCAACAACAAACATATCACAAAGAATACAAAAAAGACTACATATTTCCAGTTCACGGCAACAGCAAACATATCACAAAGAATACAGAAACAAACTACATATTTACAGTTCGTGTAGTCAGTATGTTTGAGAACTTAGCATACAAGAATGACAAAATCAAATACTACACCTTCATTTCGAGTAGAGCCTGGAAAATTAATACGAAATGGCCTGACTTTCATCTCGACAATTTTACAAATATGTGGCGTGCACCAGTCACCAAGCTGTCAACAACTAATTTTTTCTTTTTGGCATTTCAGGAAACAGTTAGCAGATTTTTTTGTACAATTTTATCAAAAGTTTATTTCGTCTAACAATAAAAAACAAAACGTATTAATAATTCACTAATAAGAAATTATTAATAATATCTTTCATAGGCTTCCAATGCTTCATCTTCGGTTTTGAATGATTTGTATACACTTCCTTTACAACCAATCACATATGGTGCACATCTTCCCATTCGGAAAATATTACAATTCGTAGCCCTTTAAACACTACATAAAACTTCTTCTCCTTGCTTTTTTTGGATTTTATTTCCATTATTTTTTGGGTGGCTCAACTCGACTGTATCGGCAATGAAAACGGTTTGGGTGGACCTTGTTGAGATAGAGGAGGTAGAGCGGCTGCTGCTGCTGCGAGATAGAGGAGGTGGAGCGGAGGCTGCTGCTAAGATAGAGGAGGTGGAGCGGCGGCTGCTGCTGATGAAGAATGAGAGAGATGAGTGCTGTTCTTCGTTTGAAGAATGAGAGAGATGAGTGTTGTTCTTCGTTTGAAGAATGAGAGAGATGAATGCAATTGTTCTTGGTTTCATGATTTTAGAGATAAAACAACGAATACTACTTAAGTTGGTGAAGGTTGTGTCTATTCACTTTTATTGATAGTACAAATATCTAATTAATGTAGAGAGAGATTAGTTTCAAAATTTAAATTTAAAATTAATAAATTTAATGCTTTTGAGAATTTGTTGGAAAAGGGTATTTATGTAAAAATGATTAATATATTAAATTAATATTTTTATTTTATTAATTAATTATATTGATAATTACTAAAATATCCATGTGTGGTCGGTAGTAATGTGGTGCGTAAACTTTATCAGATATCTTGTAAAGAGATTTAAAAAGTTGAGACGAGATTAAAGATGTCGGGTGCCAAGTCGGGAGAAAGTTGGGTAGTTAATGCTTATTGGGAAAATTGATTAAACTTTGATATTCGAGGATAGATTTTATCCTACACTCCATGTATTAGTTATATATTCCACACTATGATGTTGATAATGATACGTGATACTATATAAATTTCTATAGATGAGTATTAAGTTTAATTAGAATATTCTTATTGATACATGAGATCCAAAATAATAGATCATCGTCGATAGAGATTTATAAACTGTCATATATCAACATTATGATACAAATATACAATGCATGAGAGTATAGTATCAAATCCATCGATATTTGAGCATGAAAACAATGATTTCGTTGTAACGTTTTTAAATTTTGGTATCACCTTTTTTTTTTGTTTTATAAACATAAATTAGAAGATTAAATAAATATGATAGAAATGTGATGAGGAAACAGACCATGTGGAGGTGGGGTGTCACGCTTTTAAATCCCAAAAGAGAAGTTTCCCAGTGACATTTAAAAAGTCAAAAGCATCAAATCTAAAACATCAGAAAAGCTCCTTTCCAAAAGAACCTAACCGTTGCCTTGAAAGAAAAAAGAGCACACACCTTCTCTTACAATATATATATATATATATATATATATATAGTGGATAGTTCATGTGAAAATAAAAATAAGTGTAGGAAATAAGAATAGATATATAAGTCAAGCATATCTTTCATATTTGTGTATCACAATCAAATTACTATGTTACGTATTAGTTTAGCATATATTTCATCTCTTCGTAAGACATATGCTAAATATATTAGTTTATCACATCTTTCATTCAACGTAGCACAAGAAGGGTTCTAGTGTTGCACAGTAATCCGCGTAGCACACAAAATACAAAACTGTAGCACAATCAAAATTAAATCTCAACTATTGATCCAGCGAATCAAATGCCCAGATTCATTCATATTTCCTACCAAATTATCATTTCCTACCTGATCCATCTCCTATATATATATATATATAAGTAAGAATTGTTTTAATGTGAGAACTAATAATCACAAAATTTTACTATGAACATAATGAATTTGATATGAAAGTTGATGCATCCATTGGAAAAGTTATTTATCCAAAAATTCGATATTTTTCCACCAGGATTCGAATCCCATGAGAGACAAAAAATCCATTTTTTGGATTTGTTTGAATTCATTAACTTTTATAACGGATTCATCAACTTTCACAACGAATTCATCATTTTTTGGTTATCACATTCTCACGATAAAAATAGTTCTCACTTTAACTTTCCTCTCTCTATATATATATATGGATAAGTAAAATATATTAAAGAAATGGAGAAGTACAACATACTAGAGTATGTCCTAGGGAAAATTGTTCGCTTAAATTAAAGAAATGGAGAAATACAACATATAGGGCATGCCTTAGGGAAAACTACTCACTAGGGGTGAGCATTCGGGCGATTCGGTTCAAAACCGAACCGAACGCGAAAAATCGATTTTTTTTAAAAATTCAAACCGAACCGAACCGTTTTATATATCCAAATCGAACCAAACCCGAACCGAAATATTCGGTTGGTTCGGTTTTAACCGAATTTAAATTATAATTAATATAAATATTATAATATTTATAATATAGTATATATATATAAAATATTAACCAATAATATAAATAAAAAATATATATATATATAATATAAAATGTAAAAAAAATCGGACGGTTCGGTTTGAAAATCGATTTTTTCCCCAAACTGAAACCGAACCAAATTAATTTCGGTTTCAAAATTTGGAAACCGAACCAAACCGTTTTACTATACAAACCGAATCAAACCGTTAATTTTGGTTCGATTCGATTCGGTTCGGGTTTTGCTCTCCCCTACTGCTCGCAAGGCTGGAGTGAACCGTCGTGCAAAACTTACAATATATATTGCATATATACCGAGGCCGTTCAAATAAAAATATTTTTAATATATTAATTATGATACAAAATATTATTGTAATATATAAAAATATAATTAATTATAAAAATAAATTATTATGTAGATTAAGAAATTTTTTGTATGCATAAAAGAGCATTATTCCATTTAAAAATCAATCATGGCCATCAATCAATCAAGATCTATACTTTTTAGATAATAGAATAAGAATAATTTACACCAAAACACATCCATATATAATTATATATGTATGCACACAAATTCATTATCACTTAAACTTTTGGACCGATTGAACTTTATTTTTAGAATCATGAATCTCATTGGAAATTTTCACATAAATTTTAGGGTTAATTACTAAAAGATTAACCACATCTTTGTAGCAATTTTAAAAAACATGTTAATGATGACATTATTTCTTTATTTATAGCAAAATATATATATGTCCAAACTTTTCCTACAATTGAAAAAATATCGTGACACAACCATTTTCTATGTCGGCAGGATATCCGACTGAAACAAATTAACCATTGGATCTAGAAAGAAAAGTTCAAGCCACGGCATTTTTAAATAGGGGTGAGTATTCGGTTATTCGGTCGGTTTCAGAAAAAAATAATCGAACAGAATTAATCGAATATTTCAAAAAAATAACCGAACCGAAATAACCGAAATATATTTCGGTTATTTCGGTTAAACCGAATTTTTTTCAAATGAATATATAAATAATATATATATATTGATATTATATACATAAAATACATTTATATATATTATATATATATACAAAATATTTTGCAAAAAAATTAATTGATAGTATTATATAATAAATAAATAATATTATATTTTATAAATATTATATATTGATATAATAGGGAGAGAGAGAAATGAATAGGATTAAAGATATTGATATATTAAAATCATAATATTAAATAAATAAATTATAATATTATATATATAATTCGGTTTTCGGTTATTCGGTTAAAAATATTCCAAACTGACCGAAAACCGAAGTACCGAATTTTAATTCAGTTTTAACCGAATTAACCGAAATAACTGAATTAACCAAACCAAATTTGATCAAACGAGCGATGTCACAAAACATTTTTTATAAAACCAATTATAATAAATATGAAAACTGGAATGGAAATTTAATTAAGATAAACAAAAAGATGGAAAGAACACATAATTAAAATAAGCCATGGTTCATATATTACTAATTTGGGTTGAGCTCTTGACCTGGGCTCCGTTTCATGAGACAATCTCACATAAATATTTATCTTCTTAGTTTTTTTAATATATGTTTTCTGCCGGTTTCCGTCATAGTAAATTTGCAGCCTATTTGTTTTTTATGAAAGAAGACAAAACATAAGAATGACATGTTTAGTGGATCTTAGGACAAGTGAGCTATCAATTAAGTTCTCACATAACATGTTTAGACCTCCTATTTTTTTCCTCTCAAAACGATAAAATTTAATAGTAACTTATTTATAAAAAGTAAAAAATTGTATATGTATTGAAAATCTGTTTATCTTTTTTGCAAACTCTAAGTTGATTTAAGAGTAACTTTAATATCTTACAAACTTTTAGAGCAGTTTTTGGAGCTCGCAAGACTTTTGAAATGATCGAATTTTTTTTTGTTCATAATTTTTCTTCTCCTACTTACTAACCCGGTTGGTATTTTGAAGGCGAATTTTTTTCAACAAGAGGTTGGCCCGTCAAATCACGTATGATTTCTCTTTCATCAGTTATAAATAAATAAATATATATATATATATATATATATATATATATGGAGTGGTTATTGTAAAAACTATCTCTAACCTATAAACTATGAACTCTTGGCTATGCGAATTCGACGTAAGTATTTGAATTCAAAAAATAAAAATTTGCCTCTCATAGGATTCGAATCCAAGATTTGAATCCATCAAGTAAGTGATGAATTCACCGTAGATATTCACAAATCAAGAGCTAAAAATAGTTCTATTTTATACTTTAAGATTGGTTTGTATTTGATCTCATTCCTATATATATATATATATATATATATATATATATATATATATATATAGGGTTGGGTTGGGTTCACCCTCTTCCCGAGATAGTATGTAATACTCAATCTAAGACCACACATTTTGAACACGTGGACGCACCAAAATTTGACACGTGGCAACCTATTTTTCGCTCAGGGCAAATGGGAACGCATCCAATGGGCCACGGGTGCCCGTCCGGCGCTAGATAGGGAGTCGCGGCGTTGGGGTCTCCATGGCGCTAAGTTTGGGGAGAAGCACACCAAAACATAGATAATGCATACAAAATAACATAACAATTCATTTAAATGAACATAAAACTCTATTAAGCCAACCGTATTGAGTGCTTTTAAGCAACAATAAGCTGGTGATGGCTCGACGTTGGGGAGGGCTGCTGGCCTTGACGTTGGGGTAGGGGCTGGGTTTGGGAAGAACTACAACAAAACACAAAAATGCATAGGAAATAACATAACATCGCATTCACTGAACATAAAATGCATCGCGCCTAACCGGTCTTTGGTGAGAGCAAGCGAGCGGCGGAGTGTGTTTTCATTGAACACACGAAGCGAACAGCGTTAGGCGCCATGCTGGAAGCGCGCCGTTGGCGTGCTTGTTGGCGCAGCGCTAGGCGCGAGCTTCCAATCACATGCATTATTCTCTTCAACTGCATGCATTTTTGTTCATTTGAATGCATTATCTAGTTCAACTAAATGCATTGTTTGTTTTTCTCAATCACTTAACAAATCAAATTACTAATCTACCTTTAATGAAGCGAAAATTAGCGAAATTAAGCTTAAAAAATCCGAAAAAATCTGAACCATAGGATCTATTAGATGAGTGGATGAGATTGAGTACTACATACTATTTGGGGCTTGAATACTATTTGATCCCTCCTCTCTATATATATATATATGGATCATGCAACTAAAGAAAAACTACATATATGTGGATTGTAATGAGCACGTGGGTAATCTGTACAACTGTGGATAAATTGGAATCTTGCCACAGTGATTGGAGTGTAATTTGTACTATATATTAATTGACTCTATATTAATTTAAAAAGAAAATGTAAACGCTAGCTAGTTGCAGTAATGATATGATGTAAAAGAAATGAAAAGGAAAAAAAGATTCGATTTGCTGTTATTCACACAGAATATATGTCTAGGATTAGACTAACATGTTATCAATATCATCACTAGCTCGACGCCTGCGCTTAATTAATACGATAAGCATTAATCCTACACTATTAATTATCTCTTAATCATGAAAAGTTGTCTTTGAAGACACCGATACATTTGATATAAAGCTCGATTTGATTCTCTTTTTTTGGATTTCTTTTATTCTTTGAATTGGGAGACATGCAATAGGTATGAAATGGCGATCATGCATCCTTCTCTATAAACGTGAGGAATTCATTACGATAGTATTTCGGGTTCCCACTCAATCTCCTTTTATGTTTTGTGTATCATTTCCTTGTTATTTTTAAATTATTTAAAGGTTATATTAGTAATTTTACTTTATGTTAAAAAAGGTTATTTCCTTGATTTTAGGGATTCGTTATAATCTATCTTGTAACTTTTTATTTTAGATAGATTATATTTTTTTTTGCATGGGTATAATTCATTCGTAGCATTTGTCGTACAACAATAAATTATGTTATGTTATGTGATGTGTAATGTGTGACATATATAAAAAGCAATATTCAAAAATCCATAATCAACAATTAATAAAATTCAAGAAAATAATACCCCTTCATCCCGCTAATGTTGGCTCGTATAATACTTTGTGTTGTCCACTATTGTTGGCTCATACAATAAAAGGAAAGAATTTTATAATAAAAAGTGTCTCAAATTGTGTGACACGAACTAATTTACACACAAACATAATTCTCTTTAATTCAAGTGTCCAAAAGTAATGAGCTCATATTAGCGGGACGGATATAGTAATATTTAGGAAATGATTTAATTTAGTTAGAAATAAATAATATTTTAAGATTAATAAATATATATTAATTAGGTTGCTTCGGCTCGATTCGGCCGGAGAAATACCAAACTATCGAAGACAAAAGTTTCATTTCCAGAAAAACTGAATTAACCGAACTAATCGAGCTGGATTTAATTTTTCAATTTGTTTCAATACAATTTTCGAAAAAAATAATCTCGCCCTATTGATTTAGGATCATCTCAATATACAACTTTTTAAAGCGTGCCAGGCCTTTTTTTTTCTCTCTGTGCTATTTGAAAAACAATCTAACTTACAACTCGACAGTTAATATAGGAAAACACAATAGCTAAATCTTCCAATAAGATTTGGGGGTATCGACAAGGCCCCATTTTTAATTATTTTCGCATCAGAAACTTTGGACTATAACTTATGCTTGATTCACTTGCACACTCAAATAATTTAAAAATAAATTCGGGTAACAATAATAAATCTTTCGTCACTCTGAAAACTACACGATTAGTCAAACTTTTTTTTTTTAGAGTTGGAGAAAGAGGAACGGTGGAAATTAAATCCTAAATCTCTATATTGAAACAGAAGGTCAAACTTATTCTAGTATATAATGGAAAAATAATTAAATGATAGCAATAAATTATTATGTTATAATACTAAATGTCATTTTCGCACCCTTATCCCGAAAGAGGAAGCTCTCTCATTGTAAGCCCCTACACCTCAGTTCCATAAAAATATGAGAGAGTAAATCACGATAACTCAATGGTTAAATAGCTAGGAAGATATTTGTATAATACCTATAAGAAACCATCTTAAAATGAATAAAACTCTCACACTACAAACTGTTAGGACTTCATCCTTAATCCTCATCCTTGATCTGGATTATTTTCGCACTCTTTCTATATGGAATGTGAAATGCAAGAGGAAACACAAAAGAAGGCAAAGCCAGACTGTTCAGTATTAAATCTATCGTGGTAAATAGTCCCCCTCTTACAGTATGTTTGCTAGAGTAGGATGTACAACAATTGATTTCTAAAAGCTTAGTCAAAACTTTCCTAATATTTATCGGTACCTATAAATTTGTATTTGTCACACTAGAATACTATTACACTTACTATTTATATTTTATTGCATTGACGTATGCTGGCTCTATATTAACCACTTACGTTCCCAAATAAAAAAAGGTTTTAGTATATATGTCAATGGAATTATTATAATAAATATATATATATATAGGGTTGGATCAGGTGAGCTCATCTTTTTGAGACTTGAGAACCACGATAAGGCGTTGAAGATAATTAAAGCAGAATAAAGTTGTGCATGCGAAAACTTTCTAAAATTGTTGCAAAGAAAATAATTTTAGAAAGTTTCGATTATCTAACTTTTATAACATCTTAGGCATCATCTTCAATGTCTTATGCATGGTTCGTAGTCGCAAAGCATGCTGATTCATTCGATCCACTACCTATATATATATATATATATATATATATATATATATATATATATATATTCATTGTCAATGAATGTTAATTTGTTTGTTAACGTCTACTAGGTCAGGTCACAGTAATGCGGTGTGGTCGCTAGCATATAATTCGAATTAAATAAGCTTATATATATATATATATGACCATATCGAACTTTTTACTATTGAAGAGCTAAAACGAGTCATTGAGAAGAATATTGTTCTTGAACTGTATATAAGCTATTGTCCCTTGTTGGAAATTTGGGGTCGGGTGTGCTTTGATTATATTTCAAAACCAATTAAAAGATATATATTGTCATATTTATTTGATGATTGTTACTGACATATTATCGGTTAGTTAACTCATCTTCTAGGAAGCTGAACTTAGCGAAACGGGTCTTAGTTTGAGGAGGAACAAACACTACAAGAAATGCGCTCGAATAACGACGGAAATACGACGGATAAATTTTCATCGTAGATCACCGACGGAACAACGACGGTCTTAAGACGGGACCTCGCTTTCTATTTATGTAAAACATTTCGTCGTCATTCCGTCGTCGATCAACGACGGGATTAAGTCTGTCGTTGATCAACGACGGAATTAGTAAATGACGGACATTCAACGAAGAAATTACGAATTCAACGACGGAACACTCCGTCGTTGAGTTTGTCCGTCGTAATTCCGTCCTTGATCAACGACGGAATTATATCCGTCGTTGATCAACGACGGAATTCCGTCGTTGATTTTTTAACTATACACGGGATTTCATCTCTGATTTTTTATTCAGAAACGAAGTCGAACCCTTGCCTCCGCGCCGCACGCCGCCTTCCCTCGCCGTCGTCTTCCCTCAGCGCCGCCAGCTCTCGTTGGACTCGTCCCCATCTCCTGCACGCCATTGTCTTCTCCGTCTTCTCCCTCGTCGAACTCGTCCCGTCTCGCCTCACACCCGTCCGGCCCCTCCCCTACCTCGCCCCAGCATCGCCTCACCTCCGTCCCCGGACGCCGCCGGCCTCTGCCAATTCCCGACACAGGTATTTTGTTTTTTTGGCCGATTTTCTTGCTTACCATTCTGCTTTTTTTTGCCGATTTCCTTTGGGTTACCATTCTGCTTTTTATGTATGCTTGAGAGTTCCCTAATTTCTTGCTTACCATTCTGCCCATTGGGTTAGTAGCTTACCATTCTCATTTGTAATTAAGTATTTGCAGATGATTAAGCATATTAGTTTTTGTGCTTAACCATTTTATCATATGTGCTTCTGTGTTGGAGAAGTTTAATACATATAGCTAATTGGTAAAAATGGTCTTGGTGAACAGGTTGCTAGATGCGATCTTGCGGTTCCAAAGCGAGCAATCAAGCGATGATGCTCCCTCTTGGAGCATCCCGTGGTTCCGAGCCTAAGGGTTTTGTCGCATTAGCCTCCCACTGTGGATATGCACACAAAGCACTTTGTGATTAACCTTATTTGCTAAAATATCACTTTGTAGCGATGGAATTTAATTTAGTAGTAGCAGTGCTACATTAGGTATTATGGATCAATGGGGAATATTTAGCTTGCATTTGGACTGATGAATGTACGGATGGATTTGCAACTCACATTAGCATAGCTGTTGTGGTTATTTCAATTTATATAAAATTGGTATCATTATTTTCATCTTGAACTATTTTGAATCTTGCATTGATTTTTTGTTATTATTTTTATTGAATATTGAAAATTAAATATGTAATCTATAAAAAACTAAAATACCGACGGATAGTCCGTCGTTGGTCAACGACGGACTGTCCGTCGCTGTTCCGTCGTTGATCGACGACGGTCGTGCGTAGGGATGTCAATCGGGCCAACCCGCTCGGGTTCGGGCTAACCCACTCGGGTTGTCGGGCTATTCGGTTCGGGCTATTCGGGTTGACATTTTTTTCGGGTTAGAAAAATTCAACCCTAACCCTAAACTCTCGGGTTCGGGCTAACCCATCGGTAAAGCTATATATATATATATATATATATATATATATATATATATATATATATATATATATATATATCAAATATTTTATATTAAGCGTTGGAGTAAAACAAATAATTGAAAAATAAATATAATACATTCCACAAGTTCTTTTTTAATCTTATTATACTAACTTTGAATAGCAAACAATAAAAATTAAAATAGTGCTCATAATTAAATTCTTTTTTTCTAATATGCTTTAATGTCCGCATTCCATGTAACTAAATGATCTCTAATAATATAATACAATTATAGCGAATTAAAACTAATATCTAGAAAAATTTTAATAAGTTAATTCAATATAATACTATTTAAAATATATTACAATATCAAAATTAGAAAATAATGCTCACAACTAAATTATTTTTTAATATATCCGAATATTCATATTCCATAATAGCTAATTCACTATTTTTGTAACTTTTAACAACACTATGAATATCTTCTATAATTTCTTGTATAATTGTAGGGATGTTAATCGGGCCAACCCGCCGAGTTCGGGCTAACCCACTCGGGTTGTCGGGCTATTCGGTTCGGCTATTCGGGTTGGCGTTTTTTCGGGTTATAAAAATCCAACCCTAACCCTCTAATTTTATCGGGCTATTCGGGCCAGCCCGTGGGCTTCGACCCATATTGACATCCCTAGTCGTGCGTATACAACGACGACGTCTATATCCGTCGGTGATTCAACGACGGACTACGAGTCCATCGTTGATCGGAATAGCGACTATGTTTGTACCGACGACCTGTTTCCGTCGTTGTTTAATATCACCGACGGACTTATTCGGTATAACGACGGAAAATTCCGTCGTTAATCGAGCAAATTCTTATAGTGAAAGTAGCAGACGTTCGATCAAGAACCTATTCAGATGGACTTAGTTTACTCATCAGAAGATAAGACTCAAGCTCTGAAGCAGCAAGATCGAATCGATAAAGTCAGAAGCAGCATACAATGCGCTTAAAGCTAAACAAAGTCAAAGCATTAGAAGAAGAGCTCAAGCTGAAAGCTTTGTCGTCAAACAAATTGAGTTCAGTGAAAGGATTCAAGAAACCTGATTGTCAGGGGAATTGAAGATTACTGGGGCGTCAGATAGTCTAAGTCAGACATGCATCAAAAGATCAGAGAACCTAAATGACTCAGATACTCTAATAAAATATTTGAAGTCAGTCGTGACCTTTTCACATATCAGATTATCTGAAGATGAAGTCAGAAGAAGTTCGAGGGACTTAGCATGGGATCAGACGTGGATTCAACTGAAGTCCGAAGACGGACACTAATGAAAAAGAGTCAGATCTACTGATAGCTTGTTGAACGAATTTATCTCACTCACTAAGCGATAAAGCACAAGACGACAAGTCCAACGATCGTTTGTCAAGATAGAGTTTAAAATTCAAACGGCTTTCTTCCAATGACTAATTTGATTTCAATCCTCTATAAATATGAGACTTACTCAATTGGGAAAGTATGTGCCAAATATGGATATACATGGGAGTTCAACGAGTTGGTGCTCTTAGAAAGAAGACACAACTCAATTACGACTCCAACTCCGGCGAGATTTAGATAAAATTCGTTCTTCCAAATCTATAGATGGTTTCACCACTTCATCTACGGTGAAACTACTTAGATCCAGTCTCCCATATCTCTAAGCAGAGCTTGAATGTAAAATTCTTTAGTAGAGCTTAGAGCGAGTGCAGTCTATCCTTATCATTGTTCTTACATGTAAAGGCCCACTCAAGTTAGTTAAAACTATAGTTTTAACCTAGTTCAAGAGTGGAAAAGTTAGAGTGAAGTCATGAGTAAGCGAAAGGTGTAGCTAATTGATAGCAGAAGTGGCGAGTAGCCCTAAGCTGAATTGGGTGAAAGCAAAAGGTGAGAGATCCTGACCTACTAATCGAAGGACAAATGATATTCTAGTACATGGGATTCGAAGTCACATCCATTGGAAGTATAAAATAAAGAATTCCTAAGGCTAATTGGAATTCACCTTATTATTGGTTCATAGATATAAAATAAGTTTCTCTGAATCACGTTAAATCCTTGTGAAACTTAAATACCACTATTTATAAATTTATATACTTCCGAGTTGGTTCAAGTTTTAAATGAGCTCAATTAAATGTATCCATTTTGAAAATTTACTACAACCTATAGACCCAATTCATTATAATATATTATTACGTAAAAAGCACCCGTAAGTTTTAACAAAGGCGCAAATTAACAAAGACGCAAATTTGCTGCAATGTTTTAACAAATTAAAGGCATGCGATTAATGAGAGTTGGTGACCGTTGGTAAAGTTATACAACTTTACCAACAATTCATTCTCCTCACTTTCACCCTCTCAATTTCAAAATTTTGAAAGAAAAAGAAGAGATTGAGTGAATTTCATTCCATTCCGGAATTAATTATCGAGCTTCACCATCGGAGGTAATTTTTCAATTGCTTGATGTTTCGGTCGACTAAGCTTACCGGAGAGTTTTCTTTGAATTTTCTAATAATTATGTATTAACTCAATTTTCTAATAATTAGGGTTTTGCTTATTCGAATCGAAGAAAGGGTGAGAATATTTGGTTGCTTATTCGAATCGGTGAGAATATTTGGTATGTTTTATGTTTTCGGCATATTATTTGGAATAAATATAGTTATGCGATTTTTGCGATTTTGTTTTGATATGTTAAGATGATTTTGATGATTTTGATTTTTGTAAGATTATAATAATGTTTAGGAAATATAGGAAATATTTTGTTGGTTATTCGTTGTTTCGATCGAATTCACCTCTTTCCGATCGGTGAAGGCCTCTCGGTCGTGGGGAGAAGCCTTCACCGATCGGAAAATAAATGAATCGATCGAAACAACTGAATGTTCAATATATTTTGTTGTCTCCGATCGGAAAGTAGGTGAATTCAAAATTGAATTAATTTGTTGTACCAATTGAACTTTCCGATCGGTGAAGGCTTCTCCGGTCGTGGGAGGAAGCCTTCACCGATCGGAAAGTTCAATTGGTCGATCGAGACAACAAATTAATTCAATTCTTGAATTAATTTGTTGTCTCGATCGACCAATTGAACTTTCCGATCGGTGAAGGCTTCCTCCGATTCGAGCGGAGAAGCCTTCACCGTCGGAAAGTTCAATTGGTCGATCGAGACAACAAATTAATTAGTTATTAATATTTAGTTATTAATTGAATTATTTAATTTTCTAATTATTAGTTATTAATTGAAATTATTAATTGAATTTTGTATAATTGAAGTTATTAATTATTAGTTATTAATTGAAGTTATTAATTGAAATTATTAATTGAATTTTGTATAATTAGTTGTTAATTATTAGTTATTAATTGAAATAATTATTAGTTATTAATTGAAATTATTAATTGAATTTTGTAATGATCGGTATTATTTTGAAGGCAATATATCGCATTTACGGTATGTTTTCGTGTGAACCCTTAGTATGTTTACCTTAAATATATTTTGTAATTGAGATTGGATAAATGTTGGTAGATGTGATTGAATAATATGATTGTGATTGTATATGATTGCATATGAGTAGTTGAATTATGTTATTGAGATTGGATAAATGTTGGAAAATGTTATTGAATAATATGATTGTATATAATTGAATATGAATTATGTTATTGAGTATGTTAATATTGTTTATGGCTTGTATGTTTTCGAGATATCTGTTTTGGAATATGATTGAATAAATAGCGTTTATGGTATATGATTGAATAATATTTCATTTATGGTTTAGAATGGTTAAATTGTATTATTAAGTTATGGCCAGTTTTTGATAGGTGATTTGTAGTTCTAATTATTTTTTATATTTGTATGATAGGATGTTTATTGATGTGAATTATATACAAATGAAATAATTATTGTAGTAGTTTGTTGGTTTGTTATACGTTGTGTAATATGTGACATTGATATAATTGTAGGTCGATCTGTTTTCTTGAGGCTACCACGATAAATGTGGTGGCGGATGTAAAGACTTATTATAGGATGATTATTTTAAATATATTAAGAATGTCTTGCTAGATAAAGCGTGAAGAGTTGGTAGATATGTTTAGGGGTTGCTTTGGTCATCGATTGATTGGACTCCGGGCCTAAGTCTAGTTTTTCTTTGCACCATTTAGTCTCCCGTCGGATAGAGCCTACGCGTCCGGAGATGTATTTTTCATCAATGGAAGATATATATGTTTTCGATTAAAGATTATGCTCTAGTCAGGCGCGCAATTTGGGTCATCATCATTTGATCCCACACTAGACTACGACTTGAGCGACGTTGAGGTCTATAGTCTTTTTGCGGGGCACACAGTTACATTCGTAATCTAGTAGATAGATTTTGTAGTAATGATTTTAGTGATGATGTAGATCTTCGTCACTATTTACGTGTATTGCGTTATTACCCTCTATGGGTTCGTATTTGGATACGATACGGGAAGATAATAGCTGATTGGGTTTGGGCATTGGTTGACGATGCGGGCGTTTTGCGATTTCCGTGGGGGCCTACGGTTACGGATCTTGAGATATTATCTGACCGATGTCGACCTAATGCTCAATACCACTTTTACGGACGATCTGGGCCTATATGCTTGGTCACTCGAGATCATACCGGGCTTGGGAAGTATAGTGGGACGTACATCAATCCCACACGTGTCAAGAGTGTTGAGGTGGAAGTTGAGTAGGATTTCACCGCGACTTCTGATCACTTTTGAGCAAGAGGTATTGAATTTTATTATAATTTTAAATCATGTATGAGGTATTGTATTTATTAGAATATTAAATAACATCTTTCAATTTATTGTAGGTCGGTTATCATCTCACATCCATCGAGCGGACTCATTCGAGGTTAGCACCGTTCTTGGGTGTCATCTCTCACACCCTCTCCACTCGGTGTGACTTTTGTTATCCGTCAAATCCTTTGAGGAGGGGCAGCAGTTCCCTTCAAATCGTGGTGTGTCTCATCCACCTCCGGTGGATGAGCCTCGGCGTGAGCGTCGAGTTCAGGAGGCTCCACGGTTTGTTGAGGATCACGATCTTCGGGGTCTCCATCGAGCGAGCCTCGAGCCTTCGCGCCGATACCCGGCCGGAGGACATCGTCGGTTGGGTTCGTTGAGGTTCCGTTGTTGATGAGCTGCGGCGGCCATATGTGGATAGCCGTCCATCCGTTGAGAGGCGGGATACGGGAAGGCAGACCGAGGCGGCTTCATCGGCGGTGGTGGTCGGCACCAGGCGTCTTAGTTCGCCGATCGTCGTTGGATTCGAGAATCTATCCGGGAATCTGTCCGGGAGGAGGGCGAGCGATCGACGCATCGAGAGGTCTATCGAAGACAAATTTATTCCAAAGATAAAAAGTGGTTTGAAAACCTCTTAGAAGAGTCGATGTGGTTGCATAGGGATGATCGGCTCCACATGCACCTCATGTCCCACTTCATCCAAGCGGCGGCGGCGGCGAGGTGAAGATCGAGACCACATCACGCCCGATCAGATGTCCCCGAGGCGGTGGACATATTGAGCGGTGGCGACCTTGCATCGACCAGTGATACCCTCCCCATTACTCTCGCGGATCCATGGTACGATCACGGAACTACATCTCATCATTCCATGATGGGGTGGACCTATTTAGTGATCGGCGCCTCGGGGACGTCGTGAGGCGGACTTTCGAGCCCGTCGGCAGCAGTTGGAGGAACAGTAACTATTAAGTCTCATATTTGGCGGTTTATAATATTTCATTATATTTGTTATGTTTTCATTTCTCTAAATTAAATGTTTGTAGTTCGGGATCCGGAGAGGTGAGCAGACACGGAGACCTTTGGTGTAATGAGGTCACCATCGTGAATAGCCCGATGCCACGTCCATTATCCGATGATACATTAGTAAATTACCGGCGTTTCTTGAACACAAATAAAGCGATGGTGGTTGTTCGAGTCTTGATCGACAAGTCAGTTGCATTTTTCGTGAATATCGAAAATCGAGGCGTTTTGATGTTCGGTGCGTTTTATACAATATGCTTCGTTTTTAAGTACATCTACTTATATTGATATGTATCCTAAAATAATTTTGCGGTCGTCGATCTATTCATGGTGTATTTGAGGATGAGACTCGATGCGGGATCGACTTATTGGATGGGGTGGATTATCAAAACACAATCATCCTTGATCTTGCTTTTTCGTAAGTCTTTAATACAATCAATATATAGTATATATGTGTAGTATCTCTAATTAATTAATTTTCAATGTTGAATAGACGTTTTTGCAAAATTCATGGTCCGAGGTACACGCAATCCTTGCGTCCTACATTCAAGACCCGCGTGAGGCACCATTGATCATGACCCCTGAGAGCATTGCTTCTACATGGCAGCCACCAGCGCATTGGATAGCAGTTGTCCTCGGCATGGCGGGTTATACATCATGGTTACGTGCCACGCAGGTAACCTTATTTAATACAATAAATATTAATTTATCTAAATGGTTACGTGTCCTTGTTTATTTTATCTAAATATTTACTTTTATAGATCATTATCCCTTGCGTCATCGGCGTTTCGTGATAATGCAGCGTGGATATGCACTCTGGTCATTCGTCTTTGTTTGACTCGCGTATTTGGAGGATGGACCAGGATCAAGTGGATGCGAGGATGATGGACTTCGTGTGCCTGACTAGATTATTGCGGCCGTTTCTTCTCTTCACTAGATGGTTCGAGGCTAACTCCCACCAGATACCACCATGGAATAATGATGCGGTTATTACACGAGCTGCCTCTTGGTATTTGACCGGAAGGCGATTTGATGATGGTCCATTTGCGTGCATGGTGTGGAGCGTCTTATTTACGGTTCACCGAGCATCGAATGGGGTATGTCTAATGTTGTAGCATATAGACATAAAGTAGGTGGGAATATATATGAGATATGTGATCCATATAAAAGCCGAGAGAGGAAGAGGAAGAGGAAGAGGAAGAGGTTGAAATTAGCATGTACTTGTATATTGGTATGTATTTGTATATTGATATGTATTGGTATATTGGATGCAAATGGATGTTCATATTATTTATCGAATATTTGATTATCGATAGTTATTAATCATCGTGACAACAACTTAGTATTTAACTCGAAGCTAAGATCGTTGAATGAATTTGTGTCTTGTTTTGAAGAATCATAGCTCAATGAAATAAGTATTACATAACTTTGTAAAAATGAAACAGGCGTTATTCGAACAAACAAACAAACTACTGTGAAGATCAAAGTTTTCACCGCTATTCAAACAAACAAACAAACTTCATCGCTCAAGCTTCTTCTTTTCTTTTTTTGATAAAAGATTAATGTTTTAGTTAGTGAGATATATATGTGTTCTGACGGATTGTTGATAAAATAATAATAATGTTAATAATATCTTTACATGAATGTTTTCTTTCATTACAATGTCACTCGTCTACGGATAAGTAAGGACACTTCCGACGCGTATGAGATTCATTACCACACAAGCTACATGTCCGTAGTGCACGACTTCTACTACTCGATCCCACTTACATTGGATGACGATATCGACCCACTTTGGGCGCCCACTGACGGACTCTATTAGGAGGCATAAGCGTAATTCCGGCAACATATCGGAGGAGCGGTCCAGTAGGCTGTGGTGAGCAGGATTGATCCGATCTGAGTATGCTTGGCTAGCTTTGCGAGAATGGTAGTACTCCCACATAGTTAGATATATGGTGACCTTTATGACTAAAAATTTATATAATCAATTATATGTAAGTGAAATCAATTTGATCAAAAAATTAACATAATTAAACTTAAATTAGTACCATATATTGCAATGACATGAGAACACGGTATCATATCCATGTCCCACTCCAAACACGCACACGATTGCGTATTGAGATTGACTCGAATGTTTTGCTTCGTGCTTGACTTTGAAAGTGGAGTCGATGAGGGCACTACATCGTATCTGCGTGATAGTTCCATTGATACCATCATCTTACGCGTTGCTTGAGGATCAATTCAGCCGCGTACCTCTTTCTTTGCTTCATGTCTCTCATGAACCATTTTTACGTAATGTGACGGATTGCCTCAATCATTGAGCAAATTGGCAATCGTCTCAGCCCACAATATTCGAGAATTGAATGATTCGGCAATGTTCGATGTCATAAAAGCTATAGCGCTAACGGGCGCGTGATCTAGCCCATACGCACTCCAACCTCCACCAACTTGGTGTATGCGCCACTACCATCGACCTTCACGAGAGACTTTAACATAGCCATCGCTTTTCAAAGTGTGCATCTTAGTACGCATAAGCGGCTTTACGAAATAACTGCGGATGGTTGCCCAAGCGGGTGATTTTTCAGCGAGATGGTAGTAGCATAATCCGTGTGTTGCATCGGGTATACACACTTGACGCGTTCATTATCTTGACATGGGCATCGAAACAATCAACATCTGGATTTGATCCATAAGCGACTTGTAGTCGAGGCGAAACCAAGTCCATGAGACATCATTCTCGATCGGACCAATTCCATAAGCTAATGGAAAAACTTGCTCGTTGCCGTCCTTTGTCACGGCAGCGAATAATATCTGCTTTATTGCGGCCCTTCAAGTGCGTGCCGTCGACTACAATCACGGGTCGGAGGCACAATGTGTACGCCTGATCTGCATGAACCGAGGCGACAAAGAGGTGGCGGAACCGACCATCGATCCAATATCCAAGTCGGTCATCGAACGGGATTGCTCATCCGTAACATATGCGAGATAACTCGGTAGTAGTGAAATGATTCTTCATGTCCACCGTATATCATCTCGATCGCCCTATTACGGGCTCGCATTGCTACTTGTATGTAACGTGTACACGTACTCTCTCGCAAATCGGCCATAATGGACCTCGGCTTTAGCACTTCACCGTCTTGGCGTATTTTTCGTGATATGTATGCTGCAATTACGGGCATTAACCTTCCTTACTCCGATATTCACTAGGTTACGTGCGCAAGTATGTATAGCATCAAACTTGCGGACAAACCAAAATCCACCTTGCTGCGATGCACGTAGTAGAAAAGGACGCGATTATGATATCGACATTTGAATGTAATCCTCGAATTATCGGATCGAGGAATAACAAATTCTACTCGACGTTCCAAATGCCATAGCCCCACGGATATCTTGATTCACCCTTGCATCGAAGATGGAACCTTCGCTCGGCTCGTGAGGTCTGGAACCGAGTCGGAGGACGAGCAAAGAGATTAACTGAAGCATCATGAGGAATAACAGGGACTAGCCAGTTGCTCATCTCCTCAACTTCTTCTGGCTCTAGGCCTCCTACGTGCTCTTGCGTGTTACTCTGCATAATCGTAGATAGAAGCTTCCCGAATCCACCCTCTCGGCGGATCCATCGTCAAACTCTACAAATGAGCCATAGCTACTTCAAGCGAACTCGCGATCTTCTTCCTCTTCATCCGACTCATTTCATCTTCTTCTTCTTCAGCGTAGTCGTCGTCATATTTGTCCTCAACAAGTGTATCAGCCCCTGGTTGTGGTTGCAGCATATGTTGGGAAACAGAATTCCTGGATGGATCCATGTGTTGCGGCATATATTGAGATGTATCAGCATCAAACCAATCAGATGATGTAAATTGTTGTGTCAACGACGCATCGAGCGATATGTTTTGGGAAGTGTAGTCATATGTTGGCGAGGATGGTATCTCAAGCGAAGGTCTATATAGTTCTTGCTCCGATTGGGATGTGTCGGCATCGTGAGTCACATAGACCTCTGCTTGGGCATCATGAGCCAATCGAAAAGTTGATCATCATTACTCAAAAGTAATTTGATAATTCTACCACTCAGAGATCTCGATAGATAATGCGGTTGGTAGGTTGTACTCAGCGAATTTCCCAACATAATTTGATTAATCATCTCTATGAACTCCCGAAAATTACATTGTCCATTCGAACAAGGCATTTGGTGATACCGCCAATGTAACATAAAGAAGGATCCCACGCCTCCATATCGAACAATAATGCTCTTCCATCCCGACATCTATAACAAATACAAGATTACATTAATGAAATATCTGGTCTTAATATGATTTTTCTAATGTACAAAACAAATATACATTCTAATCAAATATACAAATAAGAAAAAATAGCAATCTAATTAAATAAATAAAGTATCTAATAAGCGAATTATGTCGGCACTTATCTAAGCGAATTATCCAATAATTATATCCAATTATCTAAGCGAATTATGCAATAATTATAAATAGCGAAACAATCGAATTATCTAAACAAATAAGCAAAACAAATGTAAACAAAATTAACAATAATTAATGTAAACAAAATTAACAATAATTAATCTAAACAAATTTAACAATAATAAATCTAAATAAAACTAACAATAAGAAATCTAATATCATAAACAACAATAATTGAAGATTATCCTAATTGATTTCATTTAAAATTAATTTCGGGGATTATCCTAATTGATTTCATTTAAAATTAAAACAACAAATAATTGAAGATTATCCTAATTGATTTCATTTAAAATTAATTTAGGGATTATCCTAATTGATTTCATTTAAAATTAAAATTAAGGAATTGGTCGTGGGAGAAGGGATTTTAACTTAATTTAATTAAAGTATGAATTAATTAGTTATTTACATTATAATTAATTACTATATTCATCCTAATTGAAAACTTAAGATAAGTACACTAAAATTATCCTAATTGAAAAGACTTATATGATAAGTTCATTTAATATTAATTTCTAAAACTAAAATCTATCTCGGTCGAACACATTGATGTCTCCGGTCGATATTTCCTTGTTTTCAATCGTAGGAGACATCAATTAATAACTAATTAATAATTAGTATTAAATTCAATTGAAAATTCGAAGATTTATCGACCGGATACATCAATTAATAACTAATTAATAATTAGTATTAAATTCAATTGACAATTCGAAGATTCGGTCGTAGGAATCATGATTAAATAAGTTGTTTTATTATAATTCTTCTTTCCTCGATCGGAATCAATCAAAAAATAATTTAAGCGTAAAATCCATCTCTCGGTCGATGATTCCATGATTCCGGTCGTAGGAATCATGGTATCATCGACAGGAGATGGATTTTTACATTTAAATATTTTTTTTGTAAAAACCATGATTAAATGATTTAACTATTATATATCTGAATTATGCAATTAATTTAATTATGCTATTATACCTCGATAGGAATCAATCAAAAAATAATTTAAGCGTAAAATCCATCTCTCGGTCGATGATTCCATGATTCGGTCGACCGGAATCATGGTATCATCGACAGGAGATGGATTTTACATTTAAATTATTTTTTTTTAAAAACCATGATTAAATGATTTAACTATTATATATCTGAATTATGCAATTAATTTAATTATGCTATTATAAAACATCTAATTTCACCTAAACGAATTATATCCAATTATATATCGAATTATGCAATAATTATCTAAGCGAATTCTATCCAATTATGTATACTGAATTATGCAATAAATTCAAAACACTAAGCGAATTATCCAATTAATTTAATTATCCAATTAATTTAATTATGTAGATGAATTATATAAATTATGCAATAAATTCAAAACACTAAACGAATTATCCAATTAATTTAATTATCTAAGCGCAATAATTTATCCATACCAATAAACAATAATAAATCTAAACTAAATTAACAATAATAAATCTAAACACAAATTAATATCATAAACAACAATAAATTCAAAACATGTGTAGAAAATAAATAAAAATTTGAATAACTTACTTGTTGAGACATAGGCGCTTGTTACGGATTGAAGAAATAAATTTGAAAATTTTGAATATAAAATCGAAATGAGCGAGCGAAAATTAGAGAGCAAGAAGCAAGAGCAATTGGTTGGATTTGTATTTATTACGATCGATTGTATAAATAGGAGAGAATTGGTTCAATTATTGGTGGTCAAATCTTTGTTCAAACAATTTTTACGCAATTTTCAAACATTTATTTGTCTTCTTCAATTTTTACGCAATTTTATGTAGCTTTTACTTTTCGTAGTACTATTTTATACAGTATTAATTAATCTTGTAAATATTAAGGATAATTTCATTATTAAATATTTCAAAATTAATAAGTTGTGAGTTGTGTAAGTGGATGAAAAAGAAATTAATATTTTATTAAAAGATTGGGTTAAATTAGATTGAATATAAATATTAATTTAAATATCATACATTCAATTTAAATTAATTAGTATTAAATTAATTTGATATATCTTGTTTCCGATTAGAAAAATGGCTGATTCGGTCGACCCTTTTATGTTTCGATCGATAGGATACATGAATAAATAATTTGTATTAATTTCATCATAAAATTGAAGTTTCGGTCGATAATTCTCTCTCCGTCGACCATTTTATGTTTCCTATCGACGGAGATAGGAATTAATTAAAATTGTTATTTTCATTTTAAAATTCAAATTCGGTCGATGAAATCCAAAATTCGGTCGATGATTCCTTGATTCGGTCGTAGGAAACAAGGAATTGTCGAATCGAATTTTGGATTTTTTGTTAATTAATTTTTGATTCATTTATGTTTTTTATTTAAAAAACATGATTCGATTATTTAATTATTTTTTCTCACACTTTTAACATGATTAAGTGATATATAAAAACATGATTCGAATATATAAAGTAATTTAACATAATAATATCGAATACCTTGAAAATAATTTCGCAATCATTTATTGATTCACGTGTTTGTTATGTTTGGTCTCAATAGATATATATTAAAAATGTTATGTCAATTTGAAATATGGATATATTTCACTTTTACATCGAAGTAGCCGATTGAGATTTCAATCAAAGACTCTGAATGTCGATAGATATATATTAGAAAATGGCATAAATGGAAAGATTTGGGTATCTGATGATGGTGAATCGAAAATTTGAAATATGGATATAGGTTGTGGCACTGAAAAACACTTTTACATTTAAAGTGTGTAAACTTGTATATAAAAATATATACACACACTTGTACATCTATTGTCCTATACACCTAATCAATTATACAATTTTATCCTTAAACCATAAAAAAACACACGGATTCACACGCACATCCCTTTAATTCGAATTATAATGCAGTCTTTGTCATGTTCCCTCTCTCTCACCCAAAAAACATGCTCTCTCTCTCTCTCTCTACTGCCAACCGTTCTCCCAGCGACCAACCCTTCCCTCCCCCTTGTTACTCGTCGACAAACCTCCATTCCTCTCCCTTTTCCTGGCGGCCAACCTCCCACTCTCTTCCTTTTCTTGGCGGCCAACTCTCACTTCCTTCTTCTTTCCCGGCAGCCAACCATCCCTCCCACCCCTCTGCTGGCGGCCAATCCCTCCTCTCCATTTTCCCGACGGCAAACCTCCTCCCCTTCCCATATGTTTCTTGGCGGCTAACCATCTCTCCCTCCCCTCTGCTGGTGGCCAACCCCTTCCCTCTCCCTTTTCCCGACAGCCAACCCTCCTCCCTTTCGCCTCTGTTTCCCGACGACCAACGCTCCTTCCCTTGTTTTCGGACGACCAACCAATTCTGTTTTAATTTTCCACGGCCAACCCATTCAATTGCAATGTATTCTCTATCAAAAAGAGTTAATCAGACTGTTGTCGTCTAACATTTTCATAGATTCTGTCTTTTTTAGTGTGATGATGGATATTTTTATAATTTTAATTAGAAATTGGTAAAAATAGTAGTATGTTAGTATATGGGTTAAGTTAAGTAGGTATGTTAATATTTGGGGCAATTCTCTCCATTAACTCTTTTTTAGTGTATGATACTTTTTTTCAACGTAAATATTTCTTAAGAATAAATCGTATTTTTATTCGTTTATAATGTAAGGACAAATATATGAAAAAAGCTTTTGTGTCTTCAAATAGTCCAAACACAAAATCTAACAACATTTACCAAAGTTGAGACTTGACCATAAAATATGTGTGTATATTTTCATCAAACATTTAACCTACATTCAATTTGCAGGTGTGCCTTACTAATTTGTCATCAAAATAGTCCTCGTAGGAACATATAGTAACCTTTTTTCCCCCCAAATATTTTGATTATCATAGTAGTTGAGAAGAGTTTCATCATTTTGGTGTTTTTAATATTTTGTATCTATTGATGTTAAGTGTCTATAGTCACTCGATTAACTCTAACTTGCATATGATATATACTTATTCTTTGTTGCTTGTTGAATGTTTTTAATTGACGTTACTAGTGAATAAACAAAAAAAACACTAGACATTTCAACATAGTGCTCATCTTCAATAATACCATCATACAAAATGTAAAGTTCAATAGTAAATCTTATCACCTTTTTCTCATAAATACTCACCAAAAGATATTAAATCAAACACAATCTTGAACATTGCCTCAGAAACAAAATATTTCTTCCAGATGTATAGCTATTAATGCGAATCTGATGAATATTAAGACATTTCATCTTTTTTCCCAATAGAATCGACAGGTAAGAAAAAGTAAGAATGCCCTCAAAAATTCACATTATTGTTCCTGCACAAAAAGCTTCCATAAAGATTATGATAGCTAACCATAAAGCTGTGGAAAATAAATGATAAGTAACAATTAAAAAATGTACATCATAACACAGATATAACCTCAGTCCAACATATAATAAAAAACAACATATCCAAAATCTATACATTAATTAACGCTAACTGTAAATACCAATCAAAACTCTAACACCACAGCAAATTCTTCATTTAATTAATTCGCGTATTATTATTATATTAATTATTATTATTTTTGTCTGCCTTCTTCACTTCCCACCCTCTGAGCGCAGATGAAATGAAATTCAATCCGATTGAATTCGAATTCGAAATCTCTCGCGAAGAAGGCGACTCTGCAAATAAAGCCTGCTGGAATTTTGATTTGCAGGAATGGCACGTGATCTCGAGCATGGCAGCGTTGATTTTTTTGGTGGCGTTGTCCTTGAGCGCCTGCGCCTTCTCGAGCTCCGCCTGCGCCGCCTGCCGGATCCGCTTCGCGTTGGCGAACTCCTGCTCCGCTGCCTCCATCTGCCGCTTTGCCACCTGCCGCGCCTCCTCCGCGTACGCCTTCTCCGCCATCGCCATCCTCATCTGCTCCTGCGCCTGCTCCTTCACCGCCCTCGCCGGCGCCTCGCCAGCCGTGCTGCTTCCCCGCGGCGAGCACCGGCTGATCACGCCGTTGATCTCCGCTAATTCGGCTTTGTCCCCGTTGATCTCCGAGGAGCCGATGGAGAGCTGCAGCTGAGTCGAGTAGTCCTCGTCGAGCTTCGTGGAGGCAGCGGAGGGGGGGCCGCCGCTGGCTTTGGTGAGGAGCTGGAGCTCGAGATTCGGGGGGCGAGGGCGGCATGCTTCCCCCATACTTGTTAAGAAGATTGATTCGCTGGGTTTGGGCATGGCGAGCCCCGCAGCGGCGGCGGCCTGCCACGGTGCGACGCTGAGATTGGTGTCGCTGGAGGGGCTAGGGCTCGATGCCGTCCTCGACAGGCACGCTGACGGCTGCTGGAGCGGGTGGGCGTCGGACCGGAGCCGCCCCACGCTGCAAGCATCTTGATGCTCTATGAAACTTTCCACCCTACAAATACATATATATATATATAGATATGAAAACACACACACAGAGGTACACACTTTCTTGATGTATGTAATTTCTACTACATAAGAAATGAACACAGAAGCAGTAAAGTTTTCAAGAGTGTAATGATTAAAGTTGTAGTAAAAAAGTCGAGCAAAAGGACATTTTTTGAACAGAAAAAATGGGGTTTGAAGTTTGAAACTCCATTCATGAGGACTGGTGCTACAAACAAGAATACAATCATTTCGTACCGTCTTGACCATCAAAACAACATGTAGCTGCATTGAACCACAATTTGAACTTCAATTAATGGATCACTATTAAAAATGTGGCCTTCACATTACTCTACTGTAATACACACAAAATTAGCTTATTCCATGCATAATTGTTAGAAATAATTTATTCGATGAGTTTGAATTGGGATGAATAAAGATGCAAAAATATTATAAATTAGATTAGATAGACTGACATGAGTCAAAACCTAGTCTATCTACCAAGATCTTGCCCACATATTTCTTGGACTGCTTGAGAAAATGATTTGACACACACTCTTCTGTTACTCAAGAACACACAAACACACACACGCACATAGAGACTTAAATCCCACAGCTGCAATTGCAAGACATTCTGCACTGAATACAAGAAAACTCTGTGAAAAGACAAGATTCCCTGATCCCCCACATGCCAAGAATATATCACATACTATCTCTCTCCTTTCTCTCTCTCTCTCTACAACATGAGTATTAGTAGTGCGTGATTACAGTAATTGGATGAAGATAATTAATCTGGTAGAGACTAGAGAAAGAAGGACAGGAAGTGGGAAGGTAGAGGGTGATTATGATGAATTACCTGGAGAAGACGCGGCCGCAGTCGCAGGAGTGGCCGCGGGTGCCGCAGGTCTTGAGATGGGCCTTGTAGTCGGACTGAACGGCGTAGCCCTTGGAGCACTTGTTGCAGACCCACTGCTTCTGGTTGGAGTGCTTGCGGCGGAAGTGCTTCTTGATCCCAACGAGGTCGCCAAGGGCGTGGCACGGGTCGTGGTGGAGGCAGCTCGGCTCCGGGCACACGAACACCCGCTTCCGCGCCACCGGTGTCTCCCGCTTCAGCAGCTTCCACGGCACCTTGTGTCGCCGCCTGTGCATCTGCAGGTTCTGGTCCCGCTGGAACCCCTGGTTGCAGATCTCGCACACGTAGCGATCCGATTCCAGCAGCGTCTTGGGCGAAAGCGACACCACCTCCGCATCCGGATCTGGGGTTCCGGCGGGGCGGCGCTTGCGCTTGCTGCCCTCGCAGTAGGAGGAGAAGGGGGGCTCCGGCGGGGCTGAGGTATCAATATTGGTGAGCATTATTAACCTTAATCGCCTTAATTAATGGAGAAGAGATGAGCTTCTGGGGCTACGGAATATACAACAGGTACATCCGTGTGAGGGAGATGGCGAAAATAAATAAAATCAAAGGAAAAGCCTCTTTCTTTCGGTAATATAATCAGCTTTTCTTTCAGCTTTTGAGCTCTCATCACTTTTGCATATTATAAATAAAATAGAATGGGGAAAAGCACACAACTTTCTCTCTCTCAACAAACATCTTCCTCAGGTATTGTTATGAAGCCTGCCTAAATAAACATCTTGAAAAAAGAGGGTGGGGGTGGGGTTGGGGGGCCAATGACAATATATGGTTGAAAGTTGAAATGAAGAAAAACATCCCCATAAAGAAACAAAAACACAGTCATAATTGTGATTTTCATGGGTAGAGATAAATTGCATGAACATATATACGTAAATATTAGGAGCCTTATTTTTGTCTGCTTTCATACGCCCGCATTTCTCTGTCTAATCATCTCACTGTAGCCGACTCCACTCTTTTGGCTTCTCTCTCTTTGCTACACTCAACTCCACCCTATCTACTGCCCCATTCATCTATTTGATTTAACATCAAATTATAAAATTTTGGGATTTATACGGGGAACATGTTCAAAATACGAAAAAGAGGAAAATACAAGTTTTTAGTGAACGGACAGACCATGGAGTATACGATTGCATCACGTTAGGCTTTCGAGGTGGAAGAGGAAAGTGTAGGTTGCAAGAAAACATTGATGGAGTTAATTAAGATTTCCTATTGTTATTAATTGTTGATTTACGAGATATATATCTAAGTGTTGAATTGATTACTTACTTTTTGCATGGTACAAAATCCGACATCGGAGCCTTGGTAGCGAGGGCCCAAATTAAAGGTGTATAAACATTATTCGGGTAGGCGATTTCGCGAACGTATCATGAGTGTAAACGGCTCGAGTCAAATGGAGCCTAGCTCAAATTTTGTTTACCAAACATTTTTTATACTAAGACCTTATTCGCATTTAATCCAACCCAAACGAATCCTCTAAATTTGGGTTTAGAATTAAAACGTTACGTATAGGTTATTTTATTCATAAAAATAATAATATATTTACCAATATTTATTACTTTCTTTTAACAAATAAATTTAGTTAGAGATTAATACACAATAATTCTTAACTATAGTATAAAATACGTAAATGTACCAAGTTGTTTAATAATTTTATATTTTAAGTCAATTCATTTAACGAGTTTGCTGACGATCAGTTAATTTCAAGCTCAATGGGTTTAAACTTTAAGCTTTACTCATATAATTAACAAATTTTATTCAATCGAAATCTGAGTAGCTCATGAATAGATTTACTCGTTTTACATCCTTACTTGTCAAGTGTAAAATGATGGCTTCTAACACTTTTGGCAAATGTTACAAAACTTTTACACTTGTATAAATTGAGATCCAGTGTACCACGTTTGATGTCTCACTTGTGCTCCATTTTCAATTTTTTGATTTTCTTTCATCTTTTTTTCTTCAATTTTTATATGTTTAGATTTAATTTTGTAATTATTAACTAGGATTCATTACATCTAATTAGGATTTATAATTATTTGTATCATTGAATTTTACTTTTATTACTTAGTAATCATTATTAGGATTCATGCGTCCAAGGTTGGGTATATACTTATTGTTTTGAAATAAAAGTAAAGTATGATTCATAACATTATAATAAATTTTATTTATATAAAGAACATTATTTTGATAAGTAGAAATAATAGTGTGATACAATGAGACATAAAATATTGTGGAACATTAGATCTCATCCGATAAAGTTGGATACTAAACTTATATTTGCAAAATTGGATGCTACAATTTTTGTATCATTGTTGGTTTTAGTTCCGTTTTACCCCATACGGTAATCGGAATACCATATAAACTGTTAGTGGCAATAATGCAGAAAATAATATTGGTGAGGACTTGGCTCCACGATTTTCTAATATTGAATTCGGCAATATGGCGACAATCCCCAGGTATTTTCGTTATTCGCGAATCTATAGGGAGAAAACATTAATTTTCGGTTGGCGGGGGAATATATCAATATTTCCCCTAAATGAACGACACCGTAATTTATAATAATAATAATAATAATAATAATAATAATAATAAAAGTCCAATTATATTGTTCGGAAACCTAGGGTTTTTGAAGAATGGACAAAAAGTTCACCGCGACGCAAATTTCTTTAAAATTTCTGTATTAATTGATAAAAAAAAAAAAAAAGAATGGATAAAAACCGTTGAAGCTCCGCCGCCTAATGCAACACTGAAATCTTTATCTAAGATTATCTACTTCCACCAATTCCCCAAATTCATTCACTAATTATAGAAGTGGTGCTACTTTAAAATTAAAAGATATTAGAAAAGTTTTGGTACTTCACATATATAAATAAAAGTGACATAGCACATTTTGTTATGAGTAAGAAATAATTCTCCTAACCTACGTGGTATTCTGATATCCACATACAATAAATTGAATAGAAATTGAGAGTAAGAACCGTTTAATTATGCAAAATGTAAATTTAATATAAATTTTAAGATGAGTTAAAGTTTAATGTTTATTTTAACACAGTGACATATTTCAGCAATCTTTTAAACAACCTTCCGCCCGTTTATCAAAAAAAAAGATTAAAGAAAAGGTATTATTTCGACTAGTTTTTAAAAATATTTTTTTATTATTATTATTAAAAATCAAGCTCCATCGAGTTTAATAGCCGCTTCACATTCATTAAAGAAAGCTTTCGAGTAGAAGGGCTAAACTTATAAGTTCTTCAAAACAACTTCAAAGCTTATAAGTTCATGTAAAGTGTTTGACAAAATAAGCTTCTACACAATTTATAAATTATGAAAATAAGGTCCAACACTTTATAAGCTCCCTTAAAAATTAGTAGCTCAAACCCAACTTATTTTTTCATAAACTTATAAGTAACAATGAATTTACCAAAATAACCTTACTATGGTTCGTTATTTTCTACTTATACACTATCGATTTCACCTCTCGTAAATTTTCTCTCTCTAACTCACGATTCTTTCTCTAGCTTAGAAGCTCAATTATCCAAACACTTTGACAACTTATAAGCTCTTCTAATATTATATCTTATAAGCTCTTGGAGCTTATAAGCTTACAAACCACCCTCTTATTAAGAGCAACTCCACCCAAGTAACCAAATTTGGCATTCTTGCACTAGTCATCGTCACTACAATAACCAAATAGGGGGTCCGTGTATTTTTTTTTTTATATTTTATACTATTTAAATAATTAGTAAATAATACTTTTGATTATTTATTTTAATTGTAATTTTATGTGTTCTTAGTTTTTTTGTTGATAACATAAAATATGGTTTGTGATTTAGACAAATCAAGGATAAAGAGGCTCGCTTTGCAGTTAGAATTAAATTTATATTGGTTGAACATTGGCCGAATTATTTACTCATTTCAAACATTAATACCAAATTTTAAAAAAGCCCTCTAATTTAAATATTGTTTTTTTGTAATATTTTGCAATAATTATAATAACTTTTATGTTTAGTAAATTGAATTGTGAAATTTATATATATATATATATATATATTAATTATATATGTATGCTATAAATATGAAGGAAAATGGACATGTTCTGTATTTTCTCAAAAATACCATGTGAATATGTGATTAAAATTCTAGCATCGGATTTCTAATTTGGAACGTCGGTGCCAGACATACAACATCTTTGAACCATTTTTGAAAGATTAGTTTCTTTTTCTTTTCTTCTTTTTTGCATAATTTCAAGGTCATGATTTTTTATTTTTTATTTTGCACGCCAAAATTCGTGTCTTATTATTTCGTGTAATTGTCCTTTAATGTGAATATTGATAACTAAAATTACAAATGAAATTAACACTATAGATATTATTTTCATGTAATATTGGTGCAAACCATTGGAATTGAAAATACTTTATAAGCTAAAATTGCAAAGTTTATGGTGTTAAAATTGCATCTTAAAGGCATTAATTATCCTTATTAAAAATACAGTAATATTAATTTTCCTATAATATTTCTGTAAAGTAGCTTAGTCTTTCAAATTAAATAAGGTGATCATTCAACAAATTATCATTATTATTATTATTATTATTATTATTATTATTATTAAAAGATGAAAAATGATTGTTGAGGTAGTTTCTTTCAATATAATCCGAGAATAGCTGCCGGACTTTTCTTCTGAAATTTTACAATACAGTTAGTAATAATGCCCAAGAACTCATCATACATCTTCATAGGATTCATTTGGGGCATAAAATAGAAAATTTGAAAAAGAAAAAAAAGATTGTAGAAAGATTCCTTCTGAACTGACAGATTAGAGTGACGTAGGGCTATTCTCCAATTCCTGTAGGGCTATTCTCCAATTAATTCCATCCGTATACATGCTGATAGGATACTACCAACTACTGCGCCCAAAGATCGCGCCCAATACAAGAACCTCGACATCGCTCGGCCGGACAAGTTCGGCCCATAAAGACTCCTAAAGTCGGTGGGAACGCAGAAAACTCACCATATCTAAAGAATCCTAATTCAAGAAGGATAAAATCTCAATCCTAGTTAGAAGACTTTGATTCAAGATCTAAGTCAATACATTGTGTATAAATAGATGCTAGATTAGGCGAAATGATTCATTCACACTCTTTGTAATCGCTTTACACATTCAATACACGAATATCTCTCCCCGTGGACGTAGATCTTATTCATAGATCGAACCACGTAAATCCTTGGTGTTCTTGCGCATTTATTTCCCTTACGAAATTAAGATCGATCACTGGCGCCGTCTGTGGGAAACGAAATTTTGTGTTTTCGATCAACCACCGTTTGTGGAAATAATCATGACTGTACACCGAAGTTATGCATCGGGACCGTCACGGCAACAACAACGCCGACGGCGAAGGAACGCCGAGCTCACTCGAAAGAGCCCAATCGAGAAGAAACCCTCAAGGACATATCCAAAGTCTCGACGAGCACGGACACCCCGCCCGCAGGGCGAGTTACCATAGCGAAGAAATCGCAGAATAATCCGGGGAACATCCGCTCGCAAGTAAACCTCGACGACGCCGCAGGGCGGTTTCTCGAGAAAAATAAGGAGAGCTTTCTCGGTACCTCAAGCATGTGGTCGGCCACGTCACGAAGAACGGCAAGCCTCATCTAGATACGAGGCATCACAACGAGAGGTCGGGCCCAAACCGACCGCGCAGCGAACGAGCAACGCGGGAGGGACGTCGTGATCGCCGCGAAGCCGGCCTCGATCGCCGAATGAATCCATCCAACGAACTCCGCCCGATCTCCGCGGACGAGCAGCGCAGAAAAGGCATCGGGGCGCCGTGAAGTCGGTCCGAGTCACCTAAACGAGTTCGATCGTCGAACTCCGTCCCAATCACCGAGGACGGCTTGATGGATACGGAAGATAGTCACCCGTTCTCAAATAGGATACTCAACACTTCTCTCCGGATAAATACGGGTACCAATCATCGCCCCTATGATGGGTCGAGGATCCACGTAACTTCCTCTCGCAGCTCCAATACAACATGATCAACCAACGCCTCACGGTTCATATGTGTAAACTCTTCCCGAGTTACTCGTCGACAACGCCCGCAGTGGTTCGACGATCTACCCACGGAAGCATCGGCTCCTATCGCGACTGATGGCGCCTTCCATCGAAGGTTCTTCCAAAAGCGGAGTCAAAACATCGCTTCGCACACCTCCTCACCATAAGGCAAAGCCGTAACGAGCCCATCGGTGACTTCATGACGAGGTTTAACAAGGAGTGTTTGAAGGTCGAAGACGTGAACGACTGTTAGTCATCTCGGCCTTCCAAAACGGCATCTTGCGGGGCCTTATACCGAGAGATCGCTGGCACGAACCCGCATCTGATGTAGCCGCATGGCGCATAGCCAACCGGTTCGCCAAAGCGGACGAGGCCGACAAGAGAAAGCGCCAAGCGCAAGCCAGACCCCGGAAAAGGAAGAAGAGACGGCGAAGGAAGATCGGAACCAAGGCGGCGAGCGCCTGAAAGATTACATCGCCCGATAAGGTCGAGCTCGGTCCAGCGTGGCGCCTGAGCGACCTCAATACACCCCGTTGACAAAGCCGAGGCGTAAATCACGCACTCCATATGAACTGTTCGAGAAGCCTCGACCGATGGCGGGAGGAAGAGGTGCCGACCTATGGATAAATCGCTCATTTCATGAGGATTACAGGCACGACATCAAGAGTGCAAAGAGCTCATGGGTGAAATAGAGATGCTAGTTCGTGACGGATCCTCAAGAAATACGAGGACAGAGTCGCCAAGCCGACCGAGTCAAAAGAAGAAAAGGAGGAAGAGGGAAAATTGCGCCCTACAAGAAACGAAGCGCAACACCGACGAGGAAGGAGACGACGAACCCCAATATGACGGGTGATCTCCACTATTACTGTGGCTCCCGTGAGTCACGAAGTCCTCCACAAGGCCGATGCCGAAGTCCTAAAACCGCGAACCTACCAACAAGAGGTTCGAGAAAGGACGAGGCGATCACCTTCTCCGAGGGGCGACCCGCACTCGCGACAGCATACCCCACCGGGATCGTTGGTAATCCGTAGTAGTCGCAAATAAGTTGGTAAAACGATTTACATTGACAATGGCGCGTCGGTGAGCATCCTTTTAAGGAATGCTTTGACAAGCTAGGAGTAGAAGAAGCACACCTCATACAGCACCGCCGCCAACTCAAGCTTCGTCCGAAGAAACGCACCGGAGGAATAATCGAGCTACCCGTCACGGGGAAAGCACCAACGACCTCGACCAAGGTGGTGCGGTTCTTCAGTAGTGAAGGCCCACTCGCCGTATAACATCATACTAGGACGAGATTGGCTGAACTGTAGGCGGTATGCTCAACGTACCACCCGACGATAAAGATACCCACCACGAGGGAACGGCCGTGATCCGAGGTGATCGAGCAAGCCAAGGAATGTATGCAAGTTGCCTTACGAGGTGTCGGGACCTCGGTCCAAAGACCCTGTGCATAGCAATTAAGGAAACCCGAGGAGTTGAGTCGGAAGACATCGCCACCCCCGACAATCGTGGAAGAGGTCGCATTGTACAAAGACGAGCCATTGAAGGTCGTCGGGTTGGTTTCACACGGCACCAAGTGAAGGATCGATCATCCAACTCCTAAGGGAATTCCGGACGTGTTTGCTTGGTCTCCCTCGACATGACCGAGTCTCGCCGAGTATCATCACTCACCGACTCAACATCGACCGAACATAAAGCCGGTTCGGATGTATAAAGAATCTTCGCACCGAACGGAACCAAGTCATTCATGACGAGGTGAATCACCGTTAAAAGCACGCATCTTGTTCGAGATCAAATATTCGACCTGGATAGCCAACCCGGTGATGGTGAAGAAAGGAGGAGGGGGATGGCGAATGTGTATTGACTACACAGACCTCAATAAACATTGCCCAAAGGATTGCTATCCACTCCCCAACATTGACAAGAAGGTCGACGCGCTGGTTGGATACGAAGTCTTCAGTTTCTTGGACTTATATAAAGGATATCACCAAGTCCTAATGGACGACGAAGACGCGGCCAAGACAGCCTTCATTACCGACTTTGGAGTCTTTGCGTATAAAAAGATGTCATTCGGCCTTAAAAATGCAGGGGCTACCTATCAAAGGATGGTGGATAAAATATTTCAGCCCTACATAGGTCAGAATGTGGAGGTATACGTAGACGACATCGTCGTCAAGAGCAAGGAAGAAGCCGCATGTGTTGCCGACCTCCGGATCGTCCTCGGCCTTCTTCGGAAAATCAACCTAAAGCTGAATCCCCAGAAATGCACGTTTGCAGTCCGGTCTGGAAAGTTCTTAGGGTGTTGGGTTTCACAAGAAGGGCTAAAAGCAAACCCGTCCAAGGTCCAAACCATTTTAGAAATGAAGATGCCAAAGACCCTCCATGACGTACACAAGCTAACAGGCTGCATAGCCGCACTGAGCCGCTTTCTTTCAAAAGCCGCGGATAAGCAGCTACCCTTCTTCAAGATACTCAAAAAAGCCCCGAAATTCTCATGGGATGATGTACATAAGTCCGCCTTTGAAGATCTCAAGAGCTACCTCGCCAAACTCCCCACTCTATCCGTCCCGAAAGAGGGAGAGGTCCTTTTTCTCTACCTTGCCGCCTCGGACGAGTCTATAAGTGCAGTCTTGGTACGGGAAGAAGGACGTCAACTCCCGGTATATTTTATCAGCCGAGCACTAAAAGGCCCGGAAACGAGGTATCAGCCCCTGGAGAAGCTTGCCTTAGCGTTGGTAAATGCCGCGAGGAGACTACGTCCATACTTCCATGCACATCGCATACAAGTCCTCACCGACTACCCACTTGCAAGTATTGACGAAACCCAAGCCTCGGGAGAATCGCGAAATGGGCAATCGAATCAGGCGAGCACGATATATCCTTCGCCTCGCCAGCCATCGAGGTCAAGCTCTAGCGGATTTCCTGCCGAGGCAAATTTCGTTGAGAAACCGAAGCCCACCGAGTCCAGACGACAATGCCAATGCACTCAATGGATGAAACACCAAAAAGGCCGGCAACTCTACGCTGACGGGCTTCGGCAAAACGGTAGCGGAGCAGAATCTTACTCCCAGGCCCGGACGGCCAAGAGATCACTCACTCACCGGTTCACATTCAAAATACGAACAACGAAGTGGAGTATGAAGCACCGATCGCAGGACTTCGCCGCTCAAAGTCTCGAGATACGAGCCATGCAAGTTCACACGACTCTCAAGTCGTCGTGAGCCAAATATTGGGAAAATACGAGGCAAAAGCGGCGAATGAAGAAGTATCTTGAAAAGCAAAAGCCCGCAATGGACTTTCTCACACTTCCGGATAGTTCGCATCCCAAGGGAGCAAAATAGCCGGTGACATCTTAAGTAAATTGGCCTCGCCATCAACGAGCCCGCCCAGAGGAAGTCCGGCGAAGCATAGACGATGCCGATAACGGGCCGAGGTCAACGTAGTCTCGGATGAAGAACCCAATTGGATGACTCCCATTCGAGAGTACGGAGAGGCGGGCTGCCCCATGACAAGTCGGAAGCTAGGAGGATCTGAACAAACTCGCGATATACAATTGAGCGGTGAGTCTATGCAGAAAGTCATATCTCCACCTCTCTTAAGGTGCTTGGGTCCGAACCGAGCTAATTACGTTCTACGAGAAATACACGAAGGATCGTGCGAAAGCCACATCGGACCCCGAGCCTTGTCAAAGAAAGTCATGCGATGGGGATACTATTGGCAACAATGTTCCAAGACCAATGGACCTCGTAAAAAGTGTCCAAGTGTCGAATCCATGGGAACGTGCCAAGGCTACCACAGCACCGACCTCGCCTCCACATGAGCCCTTGGCCGTTTATGCAATGGGGATCGACATTGTGGGCCCCTTTGTAAAGCACCGTGACGCCCAATTTTAATTGTTGCGATCGACTACTTCGAAGTGGGTGGAAGGCGAGCCCTGGCGAAAATCACAAGCAAGAACGCCTCAACTTCGTGCGGAAGAACATAGTGTGTCGCTTCGGCATCCCTCATATCCTCCTTTCGGATAACGGAACACAATTCACGGATAAGACATTCAAAGATTGGTGTCGAGAGCTTCGGATCCAACAAAAGTTCACCTCGGTGGCCCATCCTCAAGCAAATGGTCGACGAAGTTACCAACAGGACCATCGTAAAGGGTCTAAAACTCGTCTCGACCGAGCTAAAGGCCCGGGTGGAAAATTTACCACAGTCTTATGGTCGTACCGAACAACACCTCGGACCTCGAACGGAGAAACACCCTACAGTTTGGTGTATGGAACCGAAGCAGTGATCCCTGCAGAGATCGGAGTACCAAGTCCCCGTACCAGTGACTTCTCTACCGAAGCAAATGGGGAAAATCTACGAGTGATCTAGACCTACTGAAGAAAAAGAGACCTCGCCACATCTAGGAAGCTCGGACAAGCAACAAGTAGCTCGGTATTACAACCGTGTTAAAACCCGACAATTCCAAGTGGGCGACCTCGTACTCGAAATAATGAAGTCAAGAAGCCGCAGCTCGGCAAGTGGAAGCCACATGGGAAGGACCTTCACCGGTCGACGAAGTCCTCGGCAAAGGGCCTATAAGCTCGCTCAATTGTCCAGGTGAGCAATTACCCAACGCATGGCACATCATTCATCCAAGAGAGATTATGCATAAGTGTCGAGGTCGGGTCTTGTTCGGTCGTATCTTTAAAGTCTGTTTAGAGTCCGAGTCTTATTTGGTGGTCGCGTCATCTTTATCAATAAAATATTATTTTTACGAGTTCTACTTGTCACTAATGCATAATTAATCTTCACTTTATCCTCTACGGAGGAAGAATTCCCTCGACGGAGGTTAGATTACATTCGTTTCATACGAATGTAAATTTAAACGCCGCATGCCTACATACGAGATCGATTACCTTCGCTTATTTGAGCAGTTCTTCTATGTAGATGAAGGACCACCCTCCGACGACCTCGGCAAAAAACAGAACCATTCCTACATACGAGATCGATTACCTTCGCTTATTTCAAGCGCTTCTATGTAGATGAAGGGACCACCCTCCCGACGACCTCGGCAAAAGCAGAACCATTCCTACATACGAGATCGATTACCTTCATCTATTTCAAGCCGTTCTCTCTATGTAGATGAAGGGACCACCCTCCCGACGACCTCGGCAAAAACATGAACCATTCCTACATACGAGATCGATTACCTTCGCTCATTTCAAGCCGCTCTCTATGTAGATGAAGGGACCACCCCTCCCGACGACCTCGGCAAAAAGCAGGAACCATTCCTACATACGAGATCGATTACCTTCGTTTATTTCAAGCGGCTTCTATGTAGATGAAGGGACCACCCTCCCGATGACCTCGGCAAAAAGCAGGAACCATTCCTACATACGAGATCGATTACCTTCGCCTATTTCAAGCCGTTCTCTCTATGTAGATGAAGGGACCACCCTCCCGACGACCTCGGCAAAAACAAGAACCCCTACCTTCAGACGGAACGATTTCCTTCGTCTATTTGAGCGGAATTCTCACGAGGACGAACTACCTTCGATATTACTCTTGTTCAATACAAAGTCAATAAGAAATCATTCTTATTAAATAAAAGATGACAGTTACATTTTACGAGGACGGAGCGGATCGGGAAAAGTTGAGCCAATCCCTAGAAAAATCGGGATTCAGCAGCTCATCTATACTAATCCTACCTCTACCTCGTCCTCGGTCTACATTACGGGCCCGGCCAGCGCGACCTCGGTCACTTGAAGATGCCGCTCTGCGAACTCGACCTCGGACACTCGAGGACGCCTGGTTTCGACCCCTTGAGGATCCACGTCGTTCAAGGGCAATAGCACGCCTCTCTTGAGCGCGCCACTCCGGATCGTCATAATTCGGTTCATTTATTCTAGACTGAGAAGCTCCGGCAGAAGAAGAGGCCTCTGCATCCCGTCGAGCTGTGGTTGTCGAGCGATGACAGTTTTGTATATGCTCCCGAGCCTTTAAATTCAACGTCTTGCCCGTGAATTGCCGTGAGGTCCGACCATATTCGGCCGGTACATCGCACAACGGCAAAGCAGCCTCGACAACCTCGCTTCAACTTCCGGATCGCTATCCCACCATTTCGGTGGATAACCTCTCGACTCGGCATGCTCCTCGCCTATCACCTGCCTTCTCCTTGGCGACCTCGAACGCCTCCTCCAATTCCAAAAGGCGAGCCTGGAGCTCGTCACAGCTCTCCTGAGCGGCTCTATGCTTGACATCAGACTCCGCCTGTACGTGACCAAGCTGCCCCTTTATATGGAGGAGTTCGACCTCTTTCAACTCAAGAGCCCGCGACAGGTCTTCAATTCGATTCAACCAAGGAGAAGCATCAAGCATCTCAGGCGACAACTGAATAAAAAGATAAGTGTTTTCATATAAACTTGTGGTTCTATTAACATGCCCTTAGGCAGAAAAAGTGTACATTTACATTCAAAAAAAAATAATAATAATAGGGGGGATCAACTGACCCCTCCAGAAGCTTCAGTCATGTCCACTTCAGCCGCCTCCGAAGCCTGGATAGCCTCAGCCTCATCCACCCTGTCTTCGGCTAGTTCGGGTTCGGCCTCCTCAGAACTTCCGGAGCCTCGACGCCCTTCGAAGCCTCAGCTGCCTTCCCCGACCCCTTTGCATGATCAGCCATAAAAGCGTCGGTCAGGGGATCCCGATCCACGGACAAAGGCGAATGCACTCGCATGACGAAGAACCGAGGAAGAGACAAGGCTCGCAACACGGAAGCTCCTTCAGCCGCGGACAAGCACATCAAAATAGCCCGCCTAAGGACATCATCCTCGATCTCCTCGCACCCATACTTGGCTTTATCCAGTTTGGGTAGTCCTCGGCGACCTCTTCAATTGCATCCGAGACAACAAGGCTTATTAAGGACCTCGGCGCGCGGATACCATCCCGAGAAGCCCGCCGACATGAAGCGACCTCTCCGCAGGCGAAGCGTTTTCCCTGCGAGCTCGCCATGTCCGCCTCGACGGCGAACTTGTTCCATCTCAACCTTCATCAAGGCAACCTCGGCCTCCCGCCCAGCCGCCCGCCGCCTCGGCCGCCTCCGCCGACCGCCCTGCCGCCGCCGCCTCAACGGGTCGTCGATCCGCCGTCTTCGTTTGACGAAGTCCGGATCTTAGCCTCGACCTCGGAAAGTTCTTGAACGAGGAGGACCTTCTCTCCTCCATCTCCCGAGCATACCGGGCCACCCCATCAAACTGCGTAACGGCGCCTTTCAAGTAATCCGATATAAGATCGGATACTTTAGACACCTCAGCCGCCACGTCCTCGACCCCCTATACAATATATACATCAGGTCAGAAGAACACAATTTTTATACTACTACACAAAGTATAAGGACAAGTACAAAACCCGGGAAAGAGACAGCACCGACTTGGAACCAATGATTCAGACTCACTCGGCGGCAACCGAGGACTCGGGATTACATGCTTCACCTCTTCAAGCGCTTGAGTGGCTGCGGTGAAGGGATCTCAAGGCTCCACACTCATTTGGGCATGTCCTCGACATCCTTCAAGGTCGAGAGGCGGCTCGGCCACGAGAGATCGGCTCGGCGCAGAGATCGGCTCCTTCCTTTCTTCTTTCTCTTAGAAGGTTCACTACCAGAAATACATAGGTCAAGATCAACACATATAATCATGGAATAAAGAGAAAAGAAGAAGGGCCTCACCCTTCACCGACTCCACCCTGTAGGCAGGATCATAAAGTGGCTAAGCCCCGCACGCAAGGTCGGCCTTGGAGAAGACCTCGTCAACAAGGCCAATTTTGTTCAACGCCTCCAGTCACCGTAGCCCGTGATCAACGATCACATCGGCGATCTTATCGGATCGCCGCATCTAACTCATCGAGCCCTCGAACCAAGCGTAAGAAAAACTTCTTCTGCCAGTTCGAGATCTTAGATTTTGTCTTCACTTTAAAATTTCTACGAGGTGACAGATAATACCACCCCGAAGTGACCTTCAATTGCAAAAATCGGAGAACCAGCCCCAAGGTCAAAGGAAAATTATGCCTATAGGCATAGACCCCTAAGCCCGTCAAATGCCGGAATGAATTCGGCGTGAGTTGAGCAAGAGATATGCCAAACATTTCTTGGAACTCGACGTATACGTGAGGAAAGGGAAGACGCAGACCAGCCTTGAGGCTGTCTTCATACACGGCAATAAACCCCTCCGGAGGGGCACAAGCCTTATCCTCCGGACGGGGGGCAACAGGATCAACATCAGAAGAAATAAAATATTGATGACAAATATTCCTTATATCAGAAATGTTCAAAGTCGAAGAAAAAGAAGACACTTTGCCAATCCCACATAGGGGGGAATCGTAACGTACATACAGAAGGAGGAACCTTAACGCGGGTGAAAACATGCATATTCACTAACGAATCGACGGGGAACAGACACAATTTGACCTTTCGGGAGACTCGCTATAAGAAGAAGTAGCCATTACTTACTTTTGCTTATCAATGAAGAAGCAAGAAGCTTCGGGACGCCAATGGCGATGAATAACCGTCTTTCGCAGAAAGCAAGGAGTTTTGAATATTGAAATAATGTGGAAGACAAAGTGATAGGAGATATTGCGTATCAAGGAAGACATTCCCCCAATATGCACTTTATCGGGAATCCAACCGCTGCCACATTTAATGCGCATTAAGTGCGTATCCGCGTCCGGTGCTTTCAAGAATGGCTGAAAATCCGTCTTGGCCGACTTAACGCCTCGTCGGGTGAAGCCAGTCAGGAGACCTCGGCTTAACGCCTCGCCAAGTGAAGTCTGCCGAAGACTTCGCCTAACGCCGGCCGAAGCGGTCAGAGACCTCGCTTAACGCGCTCGTCGGGTGAAGCGGTCCAGAGACCTCGCTTAACGCCTACAAGACCTCGGCTAAACGCCCGACGGTGAAGGCGGTTAGAAGACCTCGGCATAACGCCTCGCCGCGAAGCCGTGACACCTCGCCGAGATACAAACAACAAACATGACCTCGGCAGACGCTCATGAAAGCACAAAGATACGATATACTGACGCCAAGAGCATTGACACACAAAGATCGTCCAAACCCCGCTTCATCACAAACAACCCCAATCCAAAGATGACCTCGTTTACTGCGTCTTTTTGGGGGTTGTGATAGGATACTGCCCAACTACTGTGCCCAAGCATCGGGCCCAATACAAGTAACCCCGACATCAAGCTCGGCTGGACAAGTTCGCCCATAAAGACTCCTAAAGTCGGTGGGAACGCAGAAAGCTCACCATATCTAAAGAATCATAATTCGAGAGGGATAGGATCTCGAATCCTAGTTAGAGAAGACTTTGATTCAAGATCTAGGTCAATACATTGTGTATAAATAGAGGCTAGATTAGGCGAAATGATTCATTCACACTCTTTGTAATCGCTTTACACATTCAATACACGAATACTCTCTCTCCCCGTGGACGTAGATCTTATTCATAGATCGAACCACGTAAATCCTTAGTGTTCTCACAGATTTATTTCCCTTACGAAATTAAGATCGATCACATGCTATTGCTAACCCAATCTTATTGCTATTTGAGTCTGTGCATATAATAATCTTGACAATGAAAAATCAAACACAAATATAAAATATATAAAATGATTTCACTATTAGACTCGACAAATTATGGCTTGAGTCGATTGTATTTTAAAATAGATTAGATTCCTTAGATGAAGATAGTATCTTTATTGTATGCTTTTTTCATAAATAAATTATATATGTATTTTAATGACATCTTCTTGATTATGATTCTGATTGAAGACACGTATGGAACAATATAATTGTACAAGGAATAATTCAATTGCAAAAAGGGAAATATATAAAACAAATCCAACATATGTCTAACAAAAGAATATAATTTTTCGTAATATGCTACTATTCAAGGCTATTTTGGCCATCCATAAAAGTTAAACATTTAAGCATGATCCATATAAACTTAGCCAAGAGGATATAACTTTGGGGGATCAAACAAATTGCTATAAGACATTACAAAAAATTATTGGTATCAAGCTAGATACGTGTTGCTCAAAATAATAATCGGTAAATTCCTGCTATTTAAATCGTAATTTTTTGTAGGAATAATTTATAGTGTAGGAACGATGAACCAATACGACAATTGATCTTGACTAAATGGACAATCATAATTGATTTTCATGTTGAATAATGTTGCATTTTCATGATAATACATTTTATATATAATGAAAAATGATAATACTTCTTTTTAGGATAATTGTAGATTCTGCAAAAGTCAATAGTTCAACTTCATTCCTATGCTATTTCCTACATGAGGTAAATTTTTTATTTGTCCTCCAATTTTTCAGTATATGTCTAACTAGCTAAGTCCTTATAAATATTGTTCCGTATGTGAACTCAGGAAAAATATATGTGCAATAAAATTTTCTAGGTTAGTAGGAGAAAAACTTTAATCGAGTTAATTATGTTAAATATAAAGGTTTATAAAAATCTCGGACTAAATAAACAAAAATAATCTTGAAAACCAGCACATCAATGTAACAGTGGTAGGCAAAAATAACATTGTCTCATGCAAATGACATTTGGTGATGGGTTGTCACAAATGGGCCCTATTTTCCCAAATCATTTTTGTCCCATTAAATTATTAGTCCTCTAGAATATTATTGCAAAAACAATGACACATATTCAGCTAGTTTTTCCTTCTTTACTTTTTTCTTCATTTATTTTTTATCCTATGATTTAAAAGTTTCGTTTTATAACTAGCAAATAAAATTGCAATTATTGATATCAAGATTAGAATTTATCTAGAATTTCCCACTGCCTGATATTTGATTTGGCCGTTGGCATAATAATCAGTTGCTTAAATATTACACTTGATAGATCATTTTATGGATCAATAAATTTAGGTTGAAAAGATATTTTGATAAGATCTCAAAACTAATTGAAAAGATATATAAGATTATATATCTCCGATGATGACCATATGTATTGTTTTAGTTAGTTTTAGACAAGTCTTAAATCTGAAGGGGATTAAGTTGAAGACTTTCCGTAAGAAAGCAACTCAGATGGACCAAGTTGACTCACAAGATGATCAGTCTCAAGCTCTGAAGAAATCAAAACAAGTCCACGGAGTTAAAAGCAATAGACAAGAAACTTAAAGCGAACCAAGTCAAAAGGCATCAGAACAACGTAAATTGAAAGATCTAAAGTCTAAATGAAAGTTAGAAGGACTAAGTTCAGTCAATGGATTTAGAAAGCCTGAATCGTTAGGAATCTGTGGTATCGGTAGATTTAAGTCAGAAGAGCATCAGAAAATCAGAGAATCTGAAGGACTTAGATACTCAATCAAAAAATCTAAAGTCAGTCGCAACCTTGTAGCAGATCAGAAGACTTGAAGATGAAGAAGTCTGGGAAAGTCAGCACATGATCGAACTTGGACTCAGCTGAAGACCGTAGATGGAAGATGATGAAGAATAGTCAGATTTGCTGAAAACATCTATTTAACTCACTAGGTCGTGTTTGGTTGTGTTTAGATTCAGATCTTGACTCATCTTATAAATTTGACATATAAAACATTTTAACAGTGAGAGCACCAATTAATTATTTATTTATTATTAATTTAATTCTAATTCTAATTAAAATTAATTAATTTAATAAATCTTAATTATAAATGATTAAATACTAATTTTGAATTAATAAACTCTAGTCATGAATTAATAAATTTTAACTTTGAATTAATAAAATTTAATTGGAATTAATAAACCCTAATCGTGAATTAATAAATCTTAATTTTGAATTAATAAATCCTAATTGGAATTAATAATAATTGTGAATTAATAAACTCTAATTTTGAACTAATAAACCATAATGAATTAATAAATCCCAATTTGAATAATAAGCCCTAATTTTAAATTAATAAACCCTAATTATGAATCGATAGATCCTAATTTTGAATAATAAACCCTAATTTTGAATTAATTAATAAACTTTAATTATGAATTAATAAACCTTAATTCCGAATTAATAAACCATAGTTATGAATTAATAAATTTTAATTTTAAATTAATAATGAAAAATTAATAAATTTAATTATAAATTAATAAAATCTAATTATCCTTACTCACTATAGTTAATATATAATTATTTTAACAAAAAACAAGGGTGAGCTCCGCCTCAATACATAATTATTTTAACAAAAAATAAGGGTGAGTTCACGATGAGGCGGAGCTCATCCAAGTTTTTATCTTAAATTAATTACACCTCAGTGACACATATATACACATATAATACTTTATTGTTGATATCCCAATTAATACAAGCTTCATAAAATTCGAGCGGCCGATATCCACCAAATTCTTCATGCACCAGCATAATAATACATAAATAATTGTGATGATCGAGAAACTTAATCAGACTCGTCGCTTTCATAATTATGGACAAATATATCAATTTAGTTAGACACACCCCAAAATCCTAACTACAAGAATATGAGCCAAATCTATATAGTTAAGTTTGGAAATCAGATTGACTTTTTCGAGAAAGTAAAATGAGCGATAATTTTAACTATTTCAATGACAATTTTATTTACTTTTTGGACCCCAAAAAATTATTTATTAATTGGGACCTAAAAGAAAAAAAATAGTTTAGGGTCTAAATAAATATTGAAATTACTAAAAAAATCAATTTATGGTCTAAATAGATATTGAAATTACTAATAAAGACTCAAATCACATATTTTGATTATTTTCTTGTTTTTAAAAAATTTAAATAAATATCCTACTAAATTGCGATGGATCACTCAAGCGGAAATTTTACTGGGAAATTATTAAAAGACAATCTAAAAGAAAAAGAAGTTGAAAATATAAAAAATTAGTTCCTACACTAAGAATATTTTTCTTAGGGATTAAGGGATCAAATAAAGTTTTATGTAGTAACTAATGAAGGAGATAATGCATGTTTACTTTACATGATTAGGTTGGATAAATAAAATTAATCTAATTTAATTCAGCATTTACTTTTAAGGATTAATATTTGAGGATATTTCAAAGTTCAAGATTATTTAAACCCTTTGAATTGTTTTCTATTGATTTTAATCCAACCAATATATGTGAGATTGAAATAATTATCAAACTAAAGGGAAAGTTATTTATCCCCAATTAATCCTCCATTAATCCATTGTAGTATATAAAGGATTGAGAGATAAAAATTATATTTTCATACATTTTGAAATATACAATAATTTATTTATTTTTACTTCCATTCACTGTAATCCTGAACATGGTGCTATTATAATTAAGTATTTCAGTTCACTTACAAAATTCTTTAGAAATTGCCCAATAAATGATTCAAAATATTTATAAAATGATAAATATTACTATAGAAATAAAATATAATACTATAAAATACACTTCTTTCTACATATGAATGCATGTAAACTTTTCTAGTTATAGAAAAAAATAGGACCAGGTTATAAATGGTTTGTTTGATTTCTATTAAGACTCCCTTGTTTTTTAAAATAGTCATGCATTTTATCAACTATAACAATTATATGATCATATAATATTGCACCCACTCGTTGGATCTCCCTTAGCCTTGCTGATGTTCTTGACAATAATTAACATTTAAATCAAACAATGTAAATAATAAATCTAATTGTAATTATTACTCCCAACTGCTTGCTTCTTTTCAATTCTTACACGTGGAGGATTTTTACAAATAATCTAATCTTTCTGAGGATTCTACTTTTTATTGTGAATAAAATTAAAATATGGTCATTCGTGTACGTAGGAGAAAAATCATATAAGAATGCAAATATTGATAAGAAATTAAGAATATGAAAGATGCATTAAATGTATAAAGTTGTTACACTCTTAACATATAAGATTATTGCACTGAAAATATAAAGTTGTTATACTGGATGTATAAAGTTGTTGCACAACACTAAACATATAAAGTGTTGCATTGAACCTAAAGTTGTTGCATTGAATCTAGTGCAATAATTTTATAGATTCAGTACAATAACTTTATACGTTCAGTGTAATTTTCTTATTTCTTACCGATATTTGCATTTATATGTTATCCACATCCTATATATATACTTTGTACGCGCGCGCAAAAGCTAAGGGCAGGAATATACGTATTCTTTCTGCGTGCATAAAGCCATAAACCATCAAATTGTGTGATCATAAATCATTGTATTCGATGAGTAATTATATATATTGGTTTATCTTATGAAATATTTATTTGCTTGGCTTTACTAGAAATATTATGCGCAACTATTAAATATATGAACAAAATTAAACTATGATCTCTCTCTCTCTCTCTCTCTCGAACGAGATCTCCAATTCTAAATTAATGATGTATTTCATCTTATATCTCAATTGTAGAATTATCGTGAGATGCGTGTATCTTAATTGTTTATTAAGCTGGTCAATTTTAGTGGACAATTATATATATAAAATATTAATCCCAAACAATTTTAGAATAAAATATCGTTTCGGTTATTTAAGTCTTTAATCATATTAGATAAGTGATTCCCACTATGGATTAACTTAAAACAAGATTTAAGATTTATAAGTGCTTCGAATAAATATTGATGCAGCCCCCATTTTGTTTCATATTATCCAGCAGTCATATATTATAAATTTTATTTCGCTTACAACCAAAATGGAACTTGATTTGTTTTAAAAATATATATTTTATTTATATTAGATCATATAAAATGTGATGAGTAAGTGGATAGAAGAAAATAGATTCTAAAGAAAAGTTAGCTCTTTCGACACCTAAAATGTGGCCTCTGTTTGGTGGCTGCCGGTATCAAAAAGCAGTAGGGCCCCCCCTCCCTCGCACAATGATATCACCACCTCACCATTCTCTAAATCTTATCTACATTATTTATTCATTATTATATAGATATTCACCACATTAATCAATTAATTGCTAACTCACATGCATGATTTCTCAACCCCTTCCAAAAATATGAAATCTTTATCTAGCATAAAAAATTCTGCCATTGGATATCAAATTAGGTTCATTCGTACTTTTTTTTCTGAATTAGATGTTAAAAAATTAAATTATAAGGAGAGAAACATATTTTATAGGTGATCCTAATCAGATTTGATACCGGTCAAAATTAAACAAATTTACAAAGGCAATGATATTTGAAAAATAAATTAATGTTGAGGTCAAAAATAAATGAAAAGGTTAAAGCTGAGGTCATAAACTATTATTAGTTGCAAGTGAGTTGAGATTAGTTTTTTGGCAATGTAGTACTTAATGTTAATAGTCTAAGTTATATAATATAATATGATCTATACTATATGGATTGTTTATTGAATAAAATAGTGATATTTGTAAAGTAGTTGATTGGATGTGTGGAAATAGATAGAAAAATGAAAGAATAGAAGTTGGGAGGAATGATTATTGATTAGTAAAGACATGGTTGTGATGGGTGCATGTGTGTGAGAATCCAACTCCCATCATGTCCCCATTCTTTCAACACAATAAATTAGTACTATTTGGACTTTGCTTTTACCCTCTTTATTTTCTTTATTTGTCATTATTCTCTCTCTCTCACACACACACACGATTACAACATTGACAAGTATCCACAGGTATTTTACTAACACCAACCAATTATTACAATAAAATTTAGAACTGTAAATGTAACAAAAGATAAGAAAGTAAGGAAGAAAATCTGTTCGTATGTGATTAAGGGGGTGTTTGGCTAAGCTTATTTTATAGTGCTTATAAGATGTTTCAAGAGTTTATAAGAGGTAATGTCTCAAGTGCTTATAAGTTGTTAAAGTGTTTGGATAATTGATCTTATAAGCTAGAGAAAGAATCTTGAATTAGAGATATAAAATTGACGAGACGTGAAGTTGATAGTATATGTGTAGGAAATAACTAACTATAATAAGGTTATTTAGTAAATTTATGATTGCTTATAAGTTTATGAAAAATAAGTTAGGGTTGACCAACTTATTTTTAGGGGCTTTATGTTTATTGGACTTATTTTCACAAATTATGTTCGCTTAAGAGCTTATTTTACCAAACACTTTCTGACAATTTATATGTTCTCCTAAACAGTTTATAATTTGCTTTAAAAAATTATAAGCTCAACGAACATCCTCTATATTTGCGCTGAGATACATAGTTTATAAATCATTCACCATCTTTGCAGAAAACGAGTAATTGATATCATATTTAATAGGTCCATTGGAATAATCTAAGAGGCGTAATAGCTAAAAGTGCCAAATCTTTGCAAGATTTTTGGAGCTTTAACCAGTGCTTTTAAAATTGTCAATTTAGCTATATTTTTGTCAATAGTAACATCAGTATAGAGTAAATTAGAATGTGACTAAATCAAATAAAATAGGTAAACAATATTTGAAAAATGAGGTGAAACGGGTTCAGTCACCTATAAAAGAGCTGATGGTATTTGTATCTGTAGCTTTTAGCATTAAGAATATTTTTAGTATTAAGAATATACTCTCCACCACTGGGTAATTCCTAATATTTATATACATGTATTAGTATATTATGGATCATCTTAAATAAATATATATTTTAAAAATAAATACAAATAATTGTGTGGTGGCGCAAGGAAAACGCATAAAGTGACTCCGATATGGTGCGGCAACAGTATGTGGTGGGTAAATGAAAATTGAAAGAGTTTTTTTTTTTTGGAATTTTGGTATTTTTTTGAGGAATTTTCAGATTTATTTTTATCTTTTAATTCAAAATTATTTAACAGTACTTTCATTACACTGACTCGTATTTTATATATTTTAAAAATAGTTGCTACTATTTTTTTTTATTTAGCAAAATGACTATTTTATTCTCTACCAAATTCTTTTTCGAGAATTTTCAGCATGAATTTTAATAAAAACTGTTGAGTGTATTATAAGTGAAGTAAGAGTCTCATATTAGTGTAGTGCTAGTCATGAGTGGTAAACGTGTAAATAAATGATGTTGTTGAGGGCAATAAATAGGAATAATGGGGATCAATGATTATTGATGGTAAAATATATTAATAATGGATGTTGTTGAGGATGATAAGTATGAAGTATTTTATGAGATAATTTCCGTAAATAAAATATGACTGAGTTTTGGGACGTACTAAAAAAAGCTAGGAAGAAAAGAATGAAAGACGGATGGAATATGCGTTTTGTACACTGTATTCTTCTCAGCATATTCAAGAGTTTTTTATACTATATTCTACTCATCATATACAATTCATTATATATAACAACCATTTTTGAAAATTATGTTGACCATAAATGAAGTTCAATTGAAAATGCCAAACATAGTAAATTTAATAGAGAACTATAGATCAAATAGTGGACCCAAAGTGAACAGCAACAAAATAATAAAAGATATCACTATTTTGATTGGAAGTTCATGAATAGTTAATTAATCTCATGGGCATTGTCACTCAACTGAACATTTGTACTGAAAAGAGAAGCCCAAGTTAGGACCACAGACAAAACTGACCCGCTAATTAAAGCCCAATATTATTTAATGTCTAAAATTGGTAATTCACATACACTAACAGTTGGACTTTTCACTTTTCCTCCAAAACCCTAAATGCCAATTAGAAAAGAAATTCCAGATTGGGAGGAATAAGATATATCCGTGTTTCCTACCTTAGAAAGAAATACTCCCATATCACAAGACATGTTTCTTTTTTATGAAATAATTATATCTTCAAAAGTTGTGGGATCTATCTACTGTTTTATCACTTTATCCAATTCTCTTAAATAATCGTGCCAAAAAAATTAGGTTGTCTTGGGTGAAACGGATGGAGTAATTGATTTCACCAATAATTGATACGGATGCACTTATCCCATGAAAAAAATCTGAAGTTAAGCATGTTTATGTTGAAGCAGATCGAGGTCATGAGATTTTTATCTACTTATAAATTACTTTATATGAAAAGTTAACAAATTGCAAGGTCTTAAGTTCTTGTAATTAGGCTTTAATAAAAGATACCATAGAAAAGTATTATATTTTTTATCTTTTTTTAGTTGGAAAAAGCATTGTATTAAGGTACTTACGTAAATGAAAAGGTCAGAAAGGATTTTAAATTATATTTTTACACTATTTTTCGACGTTATTTAATTTTCCGTCAACATTTAACTTGGAAGTAGGTGATAGAGCGAGAGGACTTGTGGGGCGGTGATGGCGTTTATGCCCATTAATATATACATAATACATATATATATTTGAGATTATGCCCATTGAATTGGCAGCGCTTATATAGTTATATTGTTAAAAAGTAAAAAGTAATTGAGAAAAAAAAAATGTAATTGAGAAGTATTATAAAGGAGAAGATCAAATTTGTGTTTCTGTTTTATCATTATGATTAAAAATTAATATGGACCATTCACCATTGAGCTTTACATGATTTGTGATTGTTATATATATACGATATAATTTTTCTATAAATTTCAAACTATTCCAACTTTTATAAAATTTAATATTGCCCCGGTGCCATGCAGGGGAAACTTTATACCTTATAGTATCAAATAAATTTAAAAATCAATTATACAAAAATAAATAATTTCGAATTTTATGAGCTTAACAAAAGTTATACATGCTTTCCTTATCCGAACCTAATTGATCGATTTTCATAGTTTGAATAAAATTTGGTACAATATATATAAGTGTAGATATAACTTGTTGAATTAAAAGAATGTCAGATTAGATAGGGCTGTAAACATTCCTAATCTTTTCAAATACATGTCATTCTGGCTAAAGGACATTATCTAATTATATATTATGTAGTAAAAAAAATTATTAAACTATGCAAATTATTATATATTTTTAACTAACACTGCCAGCTATTATATGGAACAACATTTATATCGATGTTCATAGTTCAATTATGAAGCTACTAATCTACTACAATAAAATTAGAAAAAGATTCTATTTTATTTATTTATTTATCTACCTCTTGCTAAAAAGCTTTTTATGTTCATTAACTCTCCCTCCAATTTTACTTTACTTCAATACATTTGTATTAATTTTTTACATCTATGATTTTTTTGTGGGGGATTATTGGAAAATATAAAAGAAGTAGGTTTGATTATAATATTAGTCATCACTACACTTATTAATTAATTACAAGAATTTGATTAAAAATTTATTATTTATAAGATAAAATATAAACTACTATCTCATTCTTTTCTTCATTTCATAGACATAGCAATTATAATGATTACATTCATAGACATGTCAAACACCCTCAATGTCTTTCTTTTTTTCTTATTAAGATGGGGATGGGGATTATGATTCGTACCCTAGTTTCTCATTCTCATAGAGAGGAGAAACACCGTTAAATTATAATGCTCATGGTCTAAATAATGTCTATTCAGATAATAGTTCTCTGCATAAGTAAAAACAACAAGATTGATCCCAATTATTTATTTTTATAGAGATTTACAAATTAAATTTCAATTTTTGAATCTTGTTTAAAATTAAATTCAATTGTTTCAATAATGTCTCATCCTTTCGATTTGTAGCAAATTTATCTCTTCTAATTTTTTTACATTGAAATTTAGACATCCATTTGACATCGAAATTTGAAATTGATTGAGGACTTTTAAACTCATTGTCTAAGTTATCATCATGTGTTGTCAATTTTGTTGTTCGAGTGTCCAGAATTAATTTCAAACCATATGGAAGCTCTAGCTCTGCGCGCTAACTCCCAACTTAATTATTCAGTTGTTAGACATCAGATGACAAAATTAACAATACAAAAATACAACCGGACATTAATGGACTTCAAAAGTCCTTAATCAATTTTGAGTTCGGCAATTGATGAATGTCTAAACTCAATTTCAAATCCGTGCACAAAAAATTAGAAAGATCGAACTTATTACAAATTGAAAAATTGGAGCATTATTGAAACACTTCAAATTAATTTGGTATAATTTGTAACGAAGACCAAATGTTGAGATTTTTTTTTGCAAGTATGTCTTTGTTTTACTTATACTAAATCCATGATGTGCAAATAAAGATACATAAGATTGAGTATAAGTATAATATAAACATGATACTTAACTAAAAAACAAATGACTATATAATCAGTATATACACCCAAATTTAAATAATATAATATATAGAGGTAAGAACAAGAAACAAGAACAAGAAAATACAAGAAACAAAAATACATGTTTTACAATATGGAAATGTTCATAAAGAATCATTTTCAAATTTATTAAATTATGCCGAAAATGTGGACATATCTGGACCACATAGAAGCTGGACCTTCCTGAAACCTAAGTTGAGCTGGAGTCTCAAACTCACCCAGACTACGAAACAAGGAAAATTGACCCATCAATGATGGAATAAAATTACTTTTTCAACTTGGCCTCCCATTCAATTTTGTTGCCCAAAACCAAAGACTTGTCACATCCTAGCCTTAGGTTGATATATTATAAAATATCCGGACCTATATTATGACGTCGCCCTTTCCCAAACTATTCCTTTCTATTTTATCGAGATAAATGCTGTGTATTTCCTTATAAACTTATTTCTGATCAACCGATAAGATAAAGAAAAAAAAATGCGGCCTTCGTGAAAAATATATGTAAATTGGTGTGAGTTCAAGGAATCAGCGCTCTCTCAACATAAACATATATGAAATTGATAATATATATATATATATATATATATATATATTGGTTATTGTAAAAATATTCTTACCATATAAATTACGAATTCTTTAAATCGTTTGAATTCTCTGTGTAAGTGTCTGAATTAAGAAAAATAAAAATTCATATCTCATAGGATTCGAACTCAGGCTTCGAATCTATCAAGTAATGTGATGAATTTACCGTAGATCTTCACGAATCAATGGTTGAAAATAGTTATTATTTTATACTTTAAGATTAGTTTATATTTGATCTCATTCGTCTCTCTCTATAGCATATATAATTGATGTTTGTATAATTTACAATTTTTATAAAATATTATTATATAAATAAAGAAGTGCTAGATTTTAGCGGTTGGATCAACGTAAAACAAAGCCAGTGCAAATATATAGATTAATGTTGTAAATGTTAGTAACATTCAATTCTAACATGCGGTAAATAATACATGTACCAAGTATAATTTCTTTAGAAGTTATAACTGATTGTTTTACGGAAAAATCACAATGTCGAACCACACAATTACATGCACCAAAAGATATATTGGGGTGTGTGTGTTGGCCTAGTGGTAGAGTGGTTAATGTCCGAGGCCAAAAGTCTCGGGTTCGAGTCCACCGTAACGCAGGCCTTTAAAATTTCTGTATTAAATTTACAAAAAAAGAAGATATGTTGGTGTTCAATTCTTACAGATGCACTAATACCTAAGATTCGAACACCTTTAAAAAAATTACTCAGTGCGCATCTAAGGTAGCGGCTGCGGGTTCCATGATACCAAAAAGAAAAAGAAAAAAAAAACATCTTTAAAAGATTAATTCTTACAAAAAATTAATCCTAAAAAAAAACAGAAATTGATATTCAGTATCACATAATTAGTGTGTCATTTTGACTTCCTATTTTCAATTTTTATGCTATTTTTTCATATATTTTTTTCTTTAATTTCAATTTATAAGTTTTAGGTTTAATTTTGTAATTATTGTACTTCCTTATGCGGCAATCATAAATTATGAAAAAAATCAATGGTTTAGATTGATTCATAACTCGTGTGATAAATCTATCTACGTCGGTATGAAAGATTTATCGAAAGAAAGAAAGAACACGGGAGTTTTAACGTGGTTCGATCAAAAGAAAGATCTACGTCACGGAGGAGATAGTCCTCAAGATGTTCACTATAATCGTATTACAATGAGTATCTCGAAGAGCTCAGTATTGAGAATTTCTAACCCTTTACCTTCAATCTAACTCCTATTTATACATAAACGTAAACCTTATCATGAATCCCTTGATTGGCGGGACCATGATCTCCACCATAGCTTCCCATGATTTCCACCGTTATTACCCATGATTTCTACCGTTACCTCATTATCGTGTCCTTGACTCGCCTTTAATTAGGGTTTGGGATCATTATTCGCGTAACCGAGTAGTAGAATAACATTAGGTTAGGCCCACTCGTTTGGGCTCGCTATTGGGCTCCGAGAGGTTGGGCCATATCCTATCATAGCCCCCGAAAAGTCAACACTACAAGAATCTGACCGATCAATGACGGATTAGCGGCGGCGAAATGCGGGTCGTGTATCAGCGACGGATTAGAGACGGATTAAAAAGGAATTTTTTTTACGACGGATCAGCGACGGATCAGAGACGTAACATGGCGGGGATTTCTCGCGCGAAATATTAACAACGGCATTTCCGTCGCTATTCCGTCGTTAAATTTAACGACGGACACAATCCGTCGTTAAATTTAATTTTTTTTGTTATTTTTTTAAATTGGATAAAAAATCCGTCGCTAATCCGTCGTAAAATAAGCGGATTTTTCTTAGTTTTTTTTTAATTTATTTTAACGACGGACAAAATCCGTCGTTAATTTTAATTTTGAATTTTTTTATTCCCAAAAATTTTAGCGACGGAATATCCGTCGTAATGTAGTCGCTAATTTAACGACGGATTGTAGTCCGTCGTTAAATTAAAATGATTTTGATTTTTTATATTCTCAGACGTAAATTAACGACGGATATTTATCCGTCGTTAAACTTATTCCGTCGTTAAATGCATTATTCCGCCGTTAATCCGTCGTTACGATGTTTTAAATATAACGACGGATAATTCCGTCGCTAATCCGCCGCTAAAAGTTTAATTACAACGGGCTTTCTTCCCAATTTCATATCCGAAATTGCATCCTCCCCAACCCCAAATCCCATGACCCCCGCCGCCCGCCGTGCGACCACTGCCGCTCGCTGCCTCGCCGCTGCCGCCCACTCCTGTACTCCCTCACCAGCTGCCCCAGCCCACCCCCCGCCTGCTGCCGCCACACCCACCTCCTCCCTTTCGCCGCCCCCCGCCCTTTGCCCCACTGCCCGCCCCCACCGCCACACCACACCCCATCCCCACACCCACCCCCACCCCATTATTGCCCCCACCCCCACACCATGCCCCCACCCATTACACCTCACTTAACCTTCACACACTTGTCATTGCATGCTTGTGCATGCATGCATTGCCCAGCCTTGCATTGCCTGTCTCCCGTACCGTCGTCCGTCTGAGGTTGGTTTGTTTGTTTTTTTATTTTTATTTTGTTATATATTTGTTATATATATTGAATTGATAGTTAAAATTATTATATGATGTATTGAATCGATGGTGAAAATATTATATATGATATTGAATTGATAGTGAAAATATTATATATGATCGTTGAATGTTAGTCTTGTGATTTGGGCTTGTGAAATTATGCATATGGTGATGAATTGGTGAAATTTGGATGAGTTTGGTTGAATTGGGAATCAAATGGCGATTAATTTTATAAAACTTACTCAGAAATTTTGTTAGAATTGTTATATGAATAAAATGTTTTATAAGTGTTTATCATCATATAAAAATATTGACCAATTTGTCTGTATAGTTGCCACCTAGCTAGTAGTCAATATTTTAGGATTAAATAAATTTATATTATAGGCGACAAACGACGCGTTCATTTAATACTAGCTCATTTTTAATATTTTCAATAATAAAAACTTGAATTTAGGGACATTTTATCATTTTGTGATAGTTTAAAATTTAATTGTAATTGTGAATAATTCGATATATTTTATTAAAAGGTCGATAATTTGGGATATTAAACTGCAATTTTCCTTATAATTATAAACATGAAATAAATAAATTTTCTTACTCATATACGATGAAAGGATTTTGGGTCTTGAAATTTTATGAATTAATAACCCAAACTCATCTCCATTTTTTAAATAAAACAAACCCATCTCCTTATTCTTCCCTTAAACGTCGCAATCCATCATAATAAATTTCATATTTCATAATTATTTAATAATTAAGTGTGATCATATTTTCTAAATGAGTGTGGTCCATATATGTCCTTGTATGAGGATGTCATCACAAGAAACTACTTCATAGATGAATTAACATATTCCTAAGTTATGAGTGTATAATTAGTTTATATTGTACAACTTATGTTGAACATATTTAATTAATTATTTATAATTAGGAGCTTGAAGAATGAATGACAATCGTGAGTGGATGTATAAGAGGTTTAGTTCGGTTGGTGGATTAAATATCAATTTCGAGATGGACTTGAAAGTTTTATTGAATTCGCTAGTGCTCGCTTTTTATTCGCGGATGGAGAGAAAATCAGTGTCCGTGTAAGAAGTGTAAGAATATACCTTATCGAAGAAAGATATCGTGCGATTTCACTTATCAAAATTTGGATTTATTCCAAATTATCACACATGGATAGCATTTTTTAGTATGCACACAAAACGTTATGATGAAGACGACGATAATTGTCACTAGTATGCACAAGAAACGTTTTATTTTCTAGTATGCACACAAAACGTTATGATATGTATTATTTGTGAATTTTAATACAAGATATTTTTACATTTGTTTGCGAGATGTCATCACGTAGGAGGCACTCGGGATCATACACGCCGTCGCTTTCACCCGCCAGCCTAGAAGAAGGCATGGAGCCTCTCTCTGATCCGCCCCGCCGAGCAAGGTGAGTGCCATCTAGAGAGGATGAAGAAGATAGCCATTGTGAATGGGTATGACGTTATCTCTTGTATGTCTCAGTTTAAAATAAATTTAAGAATCCGATGTCTTTATTTCCTATAAATTGAAGTATTTTGTGTCCGAGCAATGATATAGCCCGCGTGATTACGGAGTCATTCCGTAGATTCATGAATCACAACGGCTTCAATTGGAAATTGGTACCCCAAGAGTTCAAGCAGATTTATTTCGATCAATTCAAGGTTCGTGTTGTTTATACGAAGTAATTTATGATTTGACCTTAATTTGCATATTGTAATCATATATTTTTTGCAGAAACATTTTTATTGGGATGATACGATGGATGATGCCCTGGTCTATTCCTACTGGTGCGCAAAGGCCGAACGCTATAAAGATCTTGTTCACAAGATCAAGCGTGAAGGACTCGCTTAACCCACCTCCATTTATCCCCGAGCGAGATTGGGATAATTGGAAGGCATATTGAGCTCGGACGGACGCCCGAGAGAGGCGGCAAGGCCCGCGACAGCAGGATGTCCGAGCCGATGCCGAGGGTCTTGGGATAGTCAAGCATCGGGGTGGCTCACGCCCGCACTCGAGTATCGAGAGAGATTGTAAGTACTGAAGTTTTAGATATAGTAAATTTATTTAAGAATCGTGATACTTATTAATTATTTAATTTGTTTGACTTATTTATAAGCGAAGAGCGTGGAGTGGCCGAGAAGATGTCCGATGGGATGTATTCCGAAGTATCATGCCACCGACGACGGAGCTATCTGAGACGGAAAGCTCGAGTATCGCGGTAAGTATATTCGTTAGCGCAACAACGAGCATTTAATTAAATAATAATTGTATGAAATTATATTACAGGCGGGTTGAGGAACAGGTGACCAGTTGAGCCAATCTGGGGAGTGATGAGACGCCAGATAGGACTCAAATTCTCAAAATGTCCTGGGAGCTCCTCAAAGAAAAGAATAGGATGTTTGGAGCTGGTTCTCTATCACGGCATACATGCAGAGCGGCGTCGTCTCATTCGGTGGAGAGTGCCCACCTGCGATCCCACCGCTTATCAACAACAGATATTGGATCCGGCGTCCGATTAGCGGTGAGCGGAAGCAGCAATACCGCATACGAGGCCGTAATCTGCCGAGTTGAGAGCGAGATAGCGTAAGAACAGATTCAGCTCAAAGGCCGCGGGAGAGCCCTAGAGCGCTTCATGGCCAGCTCCGCTTCCCCCCTCGTGATATGAGCTCCGTTTCCTCACCTCGTCATATTCGGGTTGTATTATGAATTTGTTAACTTATCGCATGATTTAGAATTGTTTTTATGGGATTGTTTGGATATTACCGTATTTTGGATTGAAATGTTTTGTTTGGATTGAAATCTACCCGTTTGGATTGAATTGGTTTATTTCGATAGTTTGTATTATATGGATTGAATTGGTTTGTTTTCATAGTTTGTATTGTATGGATGGAATTGGTTGGAGGTTGGAATTGGTTTGTTTGGTTGGATTGAATAGATTGAATTGGATGAAATTGGTTGTTTGTATATTTGTTTGGGTTGGTTGTTTGAAAACAGTGTTGGGTATCAAAATTGAAATTGAAGTTGTGCGAGAATCAGAAACATAGCGGCGGATTAGCGACGGATTAAAGACGGATTAGCGGCGGTTTAGAGACGGATTAACAACGTAAAATAAGCGAACCAACAAGAAATTGCGACGGACTTGCGGCGGAATAGAGCGCGCCTACGACGGTTCTGACGGAATATTTTTACGCAATAGAAAAAAAACTATAAATTTAGCGACGGACTTTATACCGTCGCTAATTATGACGGAAGTTTTAGCTACGGAATAGTTGTGTGTTAATCCGTCGCTAATCACGACGGATTAGCATCGCATTAACGACGGTATTTATATCGACGACCGTTCTTGGTCGCAGATTAGCGATCGACTTTTCCGTCATTGTTCGTCGCTATTTTTAGCGACGGACATAATTCCGTCGCTAAACGCGTTTTAGCAACCGTGTTTCCAATGACCCTTATTCTGTCGCTAATCCGTCGCTAATCCATTTTAGCGACGGATCGACAGGTTTCTTGACGGAATTTTCCGTCATTGTTCGGTATTTTTGTAGTGCGCGAATAGCCTTGCCGGTGAAGCGGAGAATGTGCTTTGCCGGCGGGATGTTGCTCGCTAAAGGTTTCGTTGAAGGTTCTTGTCTTCTTTGTATGGCTCTTGCTTTTCTTTTCTTTTTTTTTTTTTTTTTTGAAGACGCCGAGGTCCGATCTGAAATACTGGCTGGTCCGAGGTGGACATGGGCGAACCCGATGTCCGAGCTCAAAATTATTACGTGATCGATCGGCGGACGCCGAGGTCCGATGTCGGGAGGACGCCGAGGTCGGACTGAAATACCTGGCGGTATGAGGACATGGGCGTAGTCAGATGTCCGAGCTCGATGTAATCATTATGTGATCGATGGGTCTGCATTTTTCATAGAGTACGTCATACGCGCCAGCGGTAGTTGGGCACTTCAAAAGCGTGCTTGGCGTCGGTCACACATCCAATCGTAGATAGCACGTGTGATAAACGAAGCGGCAGTTTTAGGCGCCATTTATCCTATAAATAGGTCCAAAAGAGGCAACTGTTCACTTTCTCATTCGACGTTTTAATCCAGAGAGCATAACCTTAGAAATTCCCAATTCCTCTTTCAAACTTTGTGAAGAAATCGGAAATCTCGCTCGGAAAAAGTAAGCACGTATTCTTCACCTTCTCATTCCTCTTCTCGCTCGATAACTCGGTTCGGCTCGAGTTACGCCGTCCGATTCCGATGTAAGAGATTATATATGCCATAACCGCCTAGGTAAATCTATAGGACTTAGTTCTGGGTTTCACCGGTGTCTTCGGTATGGGATGACATCGATTGGTGCGGCGAGATCAACTTTGACGACAGAGGAGCTCTTGGTGGTTGCGGAGAAATACCACATCCCGTAGTATGCATGGTGGTGCTCGCCGAAACCCAATGATAGGCGATGGCCCTCCGGAGGGTTTATTACCATTTTGTAGATAGTTTAATATTTGGGCTTAGATTTCCTTTGCCCTATTTTCCTTAGTTTTCAAGAGTACTTTCGGATCCCCATATGCCAACCGACCTCCAATTCTATTAGGTCGGTTGGTTGGGCTAGGTCGGCTGTTATGGTATAGGCGAGGAGTTTTTTCGAAGTCTTGATCGTTTTTAGCATCAAGTCTATAGGAGGAGTGTATTATCTTTCACATCGTCAAGTTTAAAATAGCTTCCCATCGAAGGTATTCCATCGGCAAAATAGATACTTCTTCTCTGGGTGAGGGGTATCCGAGGTATGAGTGGGGCCTCTGAGCAATAAGGACGTGAAAATTAATCCCGGGCCCTATGGAGAAGGCTGTTGAACGATATGGGTGAGATCCTATCGATCGCTTATACCGAGGATGACTTGAACAATCGGTCCGAGTGTTTATAGGTCGAAGCTCCGATGTGGTCCGATTTAGGAGAGGCAACCTTCTTATCTTTATTTCCCGTCGATTTGTCGTGCTAACGAAATTCTCATTTTGTATTGCGGTGAAGATTGACCTCACCGGAGAAGTCAATGTATCGAGCTCGCCGCTACCGCACCATCGATCGAAGGGAGCCGCGAGGAAGAAGGCGAGGCGGCGAGTCCACCCAAGACCCATGGTGGTGGGCGCCTGAGGACTTAATGATCGGTCCTCGTGCAACCTCGGGACCGACGCGGAGATCGAGGTCCATGGCCGACCTCTGCCGGAGGTGCCGGCTTCCAGCACTCATTCATCCTTCCCAAAGGTATAAGTCGCTACTTTTCTCCTTATAAGTTTGTTGTTACGTGTTGCTAATTGTTCCATATTCAGGATGCGGCCTCGATGGTAGGTGAGATGCACCGCATGGCCGGGCTTGTTCTTGGCGCCCGCAATACGAGGCCATGGAGAGAAGGCCGCTGCCGGACAAGCCGAGGGCAACCGCTGAATCATGTTGGATCTTTGCCAGGCGGACGCCGAACTTGCAAAGGCGAACGCCGAAGTGGCAAAGAAGGCCGCTGAGAGCGCCCTTAAGAAGAAGGACCGGGCCTTGCGAGTGGCCCGTGCCGAAGTGGAGAGCGCTCAAGAGGAGGCTGCCGAGGCGGAGAGGAAGCTGGCCGCGCAGACAAGCGCCTTGCTGGCGGGGCAAGGACCTATGCTGAGGGCCTTCGCCAGCAGGCTTATCGAGTCGGAGAGTTTTTCCTCCTTCATCTCCGACCTGGCAGCTGTGATGAGGCCGCAGGTGATATGTGCCCACCTAGAGAAGTTGGCGGCCGAGAGACCTGATTTTGACAAGGCCCAGCACGGTTGGGTTGAGGTCGAACCTCGGGAGGTATGCATGAATTATGCTCGCATAATCGCTGGGGCGACCTCTTTCCCATGGTGGATGCTGGCATCTTCGCCTCACTCCCGATGGCGGGTCAGTAACTCGGTGCAAGGAAGATGAAGGCGTGGAGCTCAAGCATTCCTTGGCGAGTTGAGGGTCAAAGCAAAGGCGGCGTGTCCGAGCTCGGACATTCCTTCCGGAGATCGGCAACCCGTAGAGGAGCAGCAGCAGGAAGCGCAGCAGGATGTCGGAGAGTCCGGCAATGAGCCTGAGGTCAGTGGACCTAATGTAATAGGCTGATTTGCCGGGGTCGATAGGACCCTGTGTTGTACAAACTTCCATTTGAATAATAGACATATCTTGTTAAAATACCTTGTGTGTTGTCTTATTTCTAGATTCATCATCTCAATACTTGGACTCGATCATGAGTTACTAACAAAGTCGAAAGAAGTCCGAGGTGCTTTAGCCGAGAAGGATGAAGAAGTGACCTTTGGAGGAGTCGGTCCGCCGGTGACTCAAGTTCGCCAAGCATGGATGTCACTCGGCATCGTCACCGACCGAAACAAAAGTTACATGAGGTCGATTGCGAAGTGGTCCGCCTCCTTCGAGAATGAGGCTTTAAAGTTAAGGATTACACAACTCGAAGTCCGGTGATTTATCTGCAGATGTGATCCAAGGGATCGATGCAATGCGAGGCGGCTCGGTGACAACGAGAATCGGCTCGGATCTCGGAAGAGCATGCGCAGTATGAGAAGGTAATCCACGGTTGGTGGAACCACTATATCTGGCCGACGATCGAGTTCGAGCTTATTGGCGGAGGCATGGTATTGAGGGATGAGGAGGGTCCAAATAGCAAGAAGTTTAAAGGCGCCGACTACGTCACGAAATACATGCGGATGTATGAGATCGTTCAGAACGACGCATGCCCAGCCCATCAGCTGGCGTCATACGGACGCCGTGATCCCATAATTGAAGAGCACGAAGAGGAGGCGGCTACGCTAATCACGCCAAGTGCTCCGACTAATGGGTCCACCCGATAGAGGAGCTTTTAGAGGACGGCGCTCGGCATTCGGAGGAGGCGGCGGCGGTCGGCGTGGAAGCGGCGAGAGTTCGGGGCGAGGCATTGTCTTGGTCCGACGTCGGCTCACGGGTCGAGGTGTGGCCGAGTGCGGATCGCATTCCCGGGCGGAATCGCCGCGTCGGGTCGACCGCCCGGAGCGGGCCGGTGGTGCCGCCCTCATAGATTGGGTGGAAGGCACCGAGTTCATTCCGGTATTCATCGCCGACACAGGGATTTCGTTCAAAACTATCTCGACCGGTGAATCTCGGCGAGCCCTAAGTCCGAATGAGTGTATATAGTGCGGGGACTTTGTATGTAGGTATAAATGTATTTAGACTCGTTGAAGTGTCGTTTTTCCTCTTGAGAGGTATAAACATAGCTTAGGACTTCGTTTGGTCGTAAATGTATTTATCTTGTATCTGAGCATAATTTGGTGAGATCGATCTGGATGTCTTTTACATATAGACTTTTCAATTTAATGAGTAATCTGCATGTGTGCATGTAGACTTTCAAATTAATGAGTTCATTCGTATCGTTGACCGAGACGCTCAATTTCATGAGTAATCTACGAGTGCGGTAGCGCTTAGTGAGTACCCTACTTAGTGGGTTATTCATCTCGTGAGGCGTCCCCGTGAAGGTTTAAATGCGGTATATCCAGTAGATGTTCGCATATCGATAAAATGGAATACTCATATATAAAATAAACATTTTATTCAACAAGTGTATAACATCACACTTCGGCAAAACAAGTAAGGAGACTAACATAAGGCTGATCTGTAATCGAAGCTATGTAAAGTACCTCATTAAATGAGAAATATGCCAGGTTCGAGGGATATGCGCACCGGATAGGTGAGATAGTTTGTAGGCCCCCTTGCCGAGGTCTTTGTGAACGCGGTATGGGCCTTCCCATGTCGGATCCAACTTGTTAAGACGTTCGGCTCTGCTGGTTTCATTATTTCAGAGGACGAGGTCGCCTACTTGCGGTCTGAGGCCTTGACCCTTTTGTTGTAATACCGTGCGACACGGCCTCAGACTTAGCCGTTTATGAAGGCGAGTTCGCGTTTTCTTGAGAGCATCAAGGTTGGTCCGCAGGTCGTCCTCGTTCCCATCTGGGTCAAAGTGAAGAATGCGTGGGCTCGGTGCGTCGATTTCAGCCGGTATGACGGCCTTAGTTCCATAGACCAAGCTGAAAGGTGTTTCTCCGTGCGAAGTCCGAGGTGTGGCTCAGAGGACCGAGGACTTGGGAAGGTTTTCACCCAATCGCCTTTAGCTCGGTCTAGCCTCTTCTTTAATCCTTGTATAATCGTGCGGTTCGTCACTTTCGGTGCGACCATTGGCTTGCGGTGTGCAACCGAGGTGAAGCGTTGGTCGATCCGGAGCTCTTTGCACCACCCGAAATTTTTATCGACGAACCGGGTACCATTATCCGAGACCGAATGTGTGGTATGCAAGCGGCGGACTATATTCTTCCACACGAAGGTCTCGAATCCTTTTGCTCGTGAGGTTCGACGGTGGCTCGGCTTGACCCGTTTGTGAAATAGTCATGGCAACGACTAAATATCGAAGCTGACCTGGTGCTCGGTCGAACGGACCAACGATGTCGATCCCCCATTGCATGAAAGGCCATGGGCTCTGCAGCTGCTCAGATCGGTCTGGGGTAGCTTCGGCCGTGGAGTGAAGGCGCTGCGGACACTTTTGACGAGTTCGGTGAATCTTGAATAAGGGTGGGCAATAATATCCCGACCTCAACGTCTTCTTTGAAAGAGCCCGGGAGCCGATGTGGCTTCCGCAAGATCCTCTGTGAATCTCATTAAGCACGTAGTCGGCTTCTTCTGGCCCAAGGCACCTCAGGAGGGGTTGAAGGTAAGACTTCCGGTAGAGAGCCTCATACATAAGATATACAGGATTTCACCATCATCTTTTGGCCTCTAGCCATCCCCGAGTAGTGTGCCAACTTCCGGTATGCTTTTAGGGCGTCATCCGGTTTGGTTCGACTCGAGATAACGATGATGGGCGCCTCAATGCTTACGGAATGAACTTCCTCTCTTGGCGGCTTTGTCGATGGCGAAGCTAATTTACTAAGGATGTCACCATTTGTTTTCCTCGTGGGATTTGATTAATCTTGAAGTATCTCGAATGAGGCCAAGATCTCTTTTGCCTTCTCAAGTCTTCGCTTCATTCGATCCTCTTTAGCCTCGTATGTGCTAAGACACGGTTTACCACGACACAGGAATCTCCAAATATCGGAATTTGTCCACTTTCAATTCTGTGCTAGGCGGAGTCACGAGATCGGTGCCGTATTCCACCGTTGTTGGTGGTCGGGAAGGTAAACCGGGGCGTATGTCACACTTGCTTATCGGGCCGAGGAGGAGGATGCCCGCTCCGCTACCCATCTTGCATGAAGCTCAGCCCACATACATACGCCAACATCCAACGGGTGATACGGAGACAGTTCCTCTGCCGTGAGGCGGGAGTGACCTCGCCGGTAGAGGCGACCTCGGTGAATTGACCTCCACCAGAAATCTGCAAGGGCTTGCCTTTTATGGCCGGCACTGGGGAGTATGAGATGTCGTGCTCACGAGCTCCGGTGCCCACTTAGCTATACGCCCAGATGACTCCGGTTTTGATAAGACTTGTCTTAGAGGTAAGTCCGTTAGTACCTGGACGGAATGAGCTTGGAAGTAAGGTCGGAGGCGTCGCTTGGCGTTCACCAAGGCCAGAGCTACCTTCTCGAGGTTGGTGTACCTCGTCTCCGGTCCTTTAAGAGCCCGGCTAATGAAGTAGATGGGGAGTTGCCGTCCCATCTCATCTCGCACCAGTACAACACTAATTGCCTCATCCGAGGTGGCCAGATATAACGATAGAGTTTCACCTTGCTTTGGGGCGGACAGTGTCGGCAGGTCGGCGAGATATTCCTTCGGTGTCTTGGCGGCGACTGGTGTTCTTCTGCCGGTGAAATCTGGAGCTCTCCTCGGGATCTTGAAGAAGGAAGGCTTCTCGGCGGCTCGAGATAGGAATCGGTGAGGCGGCCGGGCATCCGGTGAGTTGTGTATTTCACGGATGGTTTTGGGATGCGCATGTCGAGCACCGTTTTCACCTTGGTAGGATTGGCTTTCGGGCCTTCTTGAGAAACCAAGCATCCCGAAATTTTCCGTCTTCACCACGAATGTGCACTGGGATTGAGCTTGAGGTTGGCCGACTGAGGGTGAAGAATAGTTTCGAGATCAACGGCGCAGATTCTCGGCTTTTTGCTTTTGACTACTATATAAATCGACATAGACCTCAACAATTTCCCTATGTGATCCTTGAAGATCGCGTCCACCATTCTTTGGTAGGTAGCTCAGCGTTTTTGAGACCGAAAGGCATCTTTCGGTGGCAAAGACACCAAGTCGATAATGAACGCTGTTTTGGGCGTCTTGGCTCATCAAGACTTGGTGGTATCCTTGTATAAATCCAGGCCGAAGACCTCATGCCCCACCAAAGCTTCCACCTTCTTGTCAATGTGCGGGAGGGTATGCATCCTTTAGGCGGTGTTTATTGAGGTCGGTATAGTCGACACACATCGTCGCCATCCCTCCCGGCTTCGAACTACAACGGGATTTGCCATCCAAGTTGGGTATTTAACCTCGTATAGGATTTTAGCCTCCTGGAGTTGGGTTACTTCGTCTCTTATGACCTGGCTGCGCTCCGCGGCAAAACTTCTCTTCTTCTGCCGAACTGGTTTAGTAGCCGGATCGATGTTGAGACGATGAGTTATGAGCTCGGGCGAGACCCCAGTCATATCTAATGGAGACCATGCAAACACATCTCTATATTCCCTTAGAAGCTGCATGACCTGCTGGCGAATATTGACTGAACCTTGGGTACCAACCTTGACAACTTTGGAAGGGTCGTCGTCGTATAGCTGGAGATTCTCAGTAAGATCATCCCGAGGTGGCAACTTCGGAGGGCTCTGTAATTGCTAGGCCTGAGGTAAGGCCGCATCTTGGGTTGAGACTCGTAGGCATTCTTTAGCTGCCGTTTGGTCACCCTGGATGCTTAACACTCCCACGGGGGTGGGTATTTTAATGGTGAGGTGGTACGAGCGAGACGGCCCCCAGTTGCATCTGACCAATCTCTTCCTGTGATAATGTTGTATGGAGAGGAGCTCGGACCGGAAAATTGAATGTCCTTGGTAACCGACTGGGAGCACGCCTACGGTACAGGAAGGGTAATGACACCTTCGGGTTGAACCGCCTCTTGTGTAAAGCTCCATGGCGGGAAGGTGCGGGGTGTACAATTCCTCCGACATCAAGTTTATCCAGGCAGCTCTGGAATATGATGCTAACGGAGGCTCCGATGTCAATGTAGACCCGATGTACATTCTTGTTACCCACCACGGCTTGTATAGTAATGGCATCCTGGTGAGGCATGATCTTGGGTACTGGGTCGTCTTTGGAGAACACGATGTTCTCTCCATCCCGGAGTCGCTTGTTTTTCGGCTCCTCGGGGGTCGGCCTCCGAGCTTCATTTCTAAGTGACGACCTCGTCGTACCAACTGGCAGTCCGGTTATAGCGTAGACCTGCTCCATTGCATTGGGACCTTCGTCCTCGTCATCTTCAGGTCGGGCTGCCGTTGAGGTCGGTCCGCAGTTATTACCACCTCCATTTTTCCCTCTGCGCTTTTTATTTCCCGACCCTGGTCGGCCGATGTATTTCTTCAGCGCTCCTTCCTTGACGAGCTCGTCAATCTGTGAGCTCAAGGACTTGCAATCTTCTGTATCGTGACCGTACCCCTGGTGGTAGTCACAATACTTTCCCGTTGACTTTTTTTTGGATCCTCCTTTCATAGGAGGAGGTTTTGGAAAGAGCTCAGTGTGAAGCTCAAATATTTCCGCCCTGGATTTGAATAGAGAGCGCTCGTTATTACCAGGGTTTGGCCGAGGTCCCAGCCTTGATTCTACTGGCCCCTTTTTTATTCTTTCGAACGCACTTCGGCGTTCAGCACCTCGGCCCCGATCCTCTGGCTTCCTTCTCTCAGTCCGCTGCTCATCCCAGATCTCTCTCTTCTTCCGGTCCGACTCATCCCCTTTGACAAAGTTGTCAACCAAGGTCCAAAGACGACTAGCTGTCTTCGGCTGTTCGCGGGTGATCTCTTTATTCAGAGCTCCAGGTCGGATCCCGTTCTTGAATGCGTTGATGATGTAGAGATCGTTACTCTCATCTATTTTAAGGGATTCCATGATGAATCTGGAGACGAAATTCGACATTGTTTCGTCCCGCCCTTGGCGGATTGTAAGCAGATCGGATGAAGGTTGTTGAGGCGGCATCTTTTGGTAAAAGCGCCATTTGAACTGATCCATGAGGTCTTTGAAGCAATGGATGCTGTTCTGGCGAAGCGAGGTGAACCAACGTCGAGCGTTGGAGATCAAGACCTCGGAAAGACCTTACACATATGGAAATCTTCCATCCTCGATTCGCCATGTTGGTGGTATAGGCAAATAGGAAGTCGGAGGGATCTCGAGGCCATCGTGATGCAGCAATATTCGGCCCGGTATCGGCGTGGCAGGCGTATCGAATCTCCCTTGAAAAGGAGAGATAATTCGTCGTGTCGGTGGAATCCGGGAGCTCGTTACCATCCCTCTCCGGGAGTGGGAGATCGATAACGGCGTATGTCGTCTCTTCGGGGAGTTCGACTTCGTCTTTCCTCCTTCTTTCCGTCCATTCACATGGGTATCACGTCGAGGTGGAGAACGGCTCGCGGAGGTGCGAGGCGAATGAACCACAGTATCGGGCGGTCGTTATCTTGCGTGACGTTGATTATTTCGGAGAGGTGGCGACCTCGATTGCTGTAATCACCACCGGGCACTCTTGAGGGCCCGCTCCGTTTGTCCTCGGTTGAGAAACTGGAATTGATTAAAGTTGGCATTGAGGAACTCGGACCTTTGCTCGACCGAGGGCTCGTGGGAGCAGTGAACCTCGCATTCACCGCATCGAGGTCGGCGTCTTCCTCGTTGGGCGGCGATCCCGAGGGTGTATGGAAGCATTCTCCATGTAACCCTCGGTGTGTGACCGCCGGTGGCGTCCGCAATCCCCTTTCCCTGCGTTGTGTGACCACCGATCGTTTCTGCACGGTTGTTACCGACATCGCCATTGTATCTTAGCGTTTGCACGTGTCCTTGCCATTAGATTGGAGAAAACACGACTTTTGTTCAAGATGTTCCCACAGACGGCGCCAATGATAAATCTATCTACGTCGGTATGAAAGATTTATCGGCGATAAAGAACACGGGAGTTTTAACATGGTTCGATCAAAAGAAAGATCTCGTCCACGGAGGAGATAGTCCTCAAGATGTTCACTATAATCGTATTCTGATGAGTATCTCAAAGAGCTCTAGTATTGATGAATTTGCTAACCCTTTTACCTTCAATCTAACTCCTATTTATACATAAACGTAAACCTTATCATGAATCCTTGATTGGCGGGACCATGATCTCCACCATAACCGCCCATGATTTCCACCGTTATTACCCATGATTTCTACCGTTACCTCATTATCGTGTCCTTGACTCCGCCTTTAATTAGGGTTTGGGGACATTTGTCATTCAGCGTAACGAGTAGGGCAACATTAGGTTAGGCCACTTCGTTTGGGCTCGCTATTGGCTCGAGAGGTTGGACCATATCCTATCATCGTGCACCTAATATCTTTTATAGGTAGCAGCTATATATGTGAGTGCTTACATTGGCATACACACGTGGGAGTAGTTTATTTACATAATATTGTTGAATTTTTATTCCTTGTTGGAGTTGTGTTTGGAATTTCAATTCGAGTGTCTTGCTTTGATTTCTTGTTTATCATTTGTTATCATTTGGCCGATGATTTAATTATATGTCTGTTGAATTGATTCATAAGACGAGAGAAGAGTTCCAATACATTATTAGGTCAAATATTTGACACGTATATTGTATGATTGAAGAATCTAAAACTATTATGCTTTTGGGATATTTGAATAATCTGCATTTAGTACAGATGCTACAATATTAAAAGTGAACCATATACAAATATTTGTTAGTACAGAAATTTCAAACTAATTTGGACCATTAATTTGTGAGGATCCATCACTATATGTATACTTAAGAGGAACAATCATGCTTCGAATAATGTCTCATAATCACTTTAAAAATGTTCCATAATTTAATAAAGTACAAAACTATAAACAATTTTTCAATATTACTTCCACCATTATATCCTGACACCCAAAATTGCACATGACATATCAAAGACTGATATGAAAATATATGCATGTCTATATATATAGCATGTAATTATCATTTCATGCCACATCGTTCAAAATGACATCTTTTAAATAAATAAATAAAATCAAAGTCCAAGTAAGCTAAAAATCAAAATTGACAACTTCGAAGAGAAGTTAATTCCACCACCAAGGCAGTCAGGGGCGGAGCAAAGTCCTAGCAACAACCTGGCGATAGTAAGGCCTGCACCCAGCATCTCACGCCGCCCGCATCCTCTGGTCGGAAATACAAAAACCATGGCGGCAATAGCTGCAAACTTGGACGTTGATGCGATTGGGCTTGCATCACCAGCTCTATTTTCCTCCCTAAATTCACAGGCATCCATATAGGAGAGGAGATGCAGTGGTGGACCATGATTTTTACCACTAGGGGGACAGGGTGGCGAATTTCACTTTTCTCTTCATTTTTTTAACCCACCTTGATTTTGAATTTTTTATTAACTTTTGTTTGTCAGTCTCAATAGGATGCCATTTTGACTTAATATGGCGTGAGTATAATTTCACCTAGTTTTATGTATTTAGAGATATATATTTTCATAGCAAACTTCAGAATGCCTCGTAACATTTGAGTGTCAGAAATATAACTTTTGTATATAATTGTGAATTTTGTCGAAATAATGAGCATCGATTTATAATTTGTTAAAAACTGTGACATTATTGAAGAAACGCCAAAAATTTAGGACATAAGTTGATATACATACTATTACTATAATTATTATTAATTGTATTTCTTGAATGATTCATAGCATTACTAGCTATTTGTACCTTTTAATATATAATGTCCTATTTTTGTGAAGGATCAATCAGTGCGTCATGTGCATCAACCCATATTTGTTTTCTCCTTTTTCCTTTTTGTTTTTTCGAATGCAATTCCCATTCGTGCCCCCAAATAGCTCTTTTCATCATTCTCAATGGCTCTAGCTTTGCATTACCACAAATTTATACAAAATTATTCATTTTCCTGCAAAATATGCAAGCACAACATAATATCTTTTCCAAATATATTAAGAACATCTATAAACTTATTTATCTAATTTAATGCATGTATGATGTATCTTATCAATTTATCCCCCGAAATAGTTTCTCAAATGCATCCAAAAACCACGACTATTTTTATTTGGATTATAAATCATGCCTGGTGTTCTTAGATTTATTTGGATAAAATTTATTTGTTTGGTTCTTTGGTATACATAAAATAACTTTAATTCTTAAATTTGGCCCTCTTTAAATTTCTTATTAGTTTTAGGATTAGTTCATGTAGTAGCTAGTAGGCTCGCCATTAGTATTTGATTAATAGAGTCGAATATCGTAATATCCTGCACACACACACACAGAGTATGTAAAAAGATACCGTATTGAGACTTAAATCAATTCGTGGAACCATTAATTACTATCGGATATTGTATCATAATGCAAAAACAAATTAAAAATAAATAAAGAAAAATCAGTATATATAATTAAATTGACTTATTTAAACCGACGAGAATATTGTCGAAAATCAAAGTCGATCAAATTTCATTGATCTCGCAAAGTTGCCCTTCCAAATAGTAGGCAGATTCTTTTCTGATCTCAAAAAAATTTGAGAATCAATTCCAATTACATCCCATTAACATCTTCATCAATGGCTCCTCACCGTCCAATTATCACATACGCAATAGTATGTGTGAAATTAATTCCTACAATTAAAGAATCCAACTAATCAAAAACGAAGACCCCAAATAAAAATGTACCAAACCTACAACCACACCTAATTAATTAAAAAAATGATTGTGGTCGTATTTGAATTTCGACTCCATTAAAATCAGAAAAAAAAAAAAACTAGGTTATCTCAACCACCCCCCTCAAGCCGTTCCTAACCCTACGTACAATTTGATAAACAAAATCTACGAGGGGCCAACAAAGCGTCTCCAACGGCAAACCGACGTGGATCTGCCAGCAAGACAGAAACCCTAGGCAGCACATCTTGATTCTCTCGTAGATTCTCGAATCTTGGCCGTCGCGGTGGGCCGGATTGATGATGGTGGCCGAGAGCACGTACGCCGACGCCGCGTGCTTCACTAGCTCGTTCCGAATCGCAATGTCGCCGCCGCCACCGCGCGGCGACAGGTTGGACATGACGTCCTTCAAGCTCGTGTATCTCGGCAGCTCGCCGTCGGTCTCCGACCCCTCCCGGCTGATCGCCGCAGCCTCGATCACGTTCTTGAACGAGGGGACGGTCCTCAGCTTCTGAAACCTCGGGATCTCGTCGGTCTCCACTGCCGCCGCCGCGTCGATTTTGCATTTGAAGGAGGGGAAGGCCTTCAGCTTGTGGTATTCTGCCTCCATGGCTGTTTTCTTGAAGTTTGCATATGTGGGGAGAGATTAATTAGGTCAAATTAGTTAAGCTGCATGCATGAAGGTAAATTAATTGATTATGTACATTTTTGGTTGAGTTTCTTTTTTGTTGGAAATGGTGAATGAAGTGTTGTTATCCGGATTGAATGAGGGAGGAGATTTTTCATGAGTGAGAAAAGTTGATGCGAGGGTGTGGCTATCTTTCTCTCTAACCCTAGAAATTGTGATGATATGAAGCTTTGGATATCCTATGATTAAGGAGATTGAATCGGACAAAACTGTTTAGAAGATTTTTATTCTGAAATAAGTGGTAAACATGAGTCGTATGATACCGCGTTCCCGAGTTTAACGTTGGTGTAACCATAAATCCTTCCCATCTGAGACCGGTTCAAACTTGGTGGTGCAGTTATTGGATGGATGTATAAATATTCAATACATTAACATAATAAAAAGAAAGAATATTATCGTAATAAGAAATTATAGTGTACTATGTAAAATAACATATTAAAATATAAGTGGTCTCTTGTACATCCGTCCACATATACAGATTTTGGTACTTTTCTTCAGTGTAAATGATGTTTTTATTCGATATAAATAATACTTACTAAATTATAGGATAAAAGAACAAATGATACTTTTCTTTAATGTAAATGATACTTTTCTAAACAATATGCAGACTGATATACAGGAGTTAAAATATATTAGATCATACAATTTGGAAAACCTCATTTGACACAACATTATAAGCAGATGTAGAATTTTTCATCATCATCGCCACATCATTTTTCCAATTGTGGAAAAATAATGTTGGCATTGTTATTTTGCCACAAATAGAGATGAAGTCAGTTCCGAAACATGGTATAAGTCATGTCGAAAATCAAAATCGAATCAAAATTGATGAAAAATATTTAAAAGCGAACATTATAGAAATTAGTGTTTCGATAAAAACTAGTTTTCAGAAGGATTAATACAGATATACTATGTTATTCTATCTCAATAAATTGATAATGACAATGTGATAACCCATAAAACAAGTTCGGTGCGCACTTTCTCTCGAGGCCATTTTTCGTTGCCAAGAAAACACAATTGGCAATCTGATGTCATGTTTAATAAATTTTTTTTCAAATATATTTATTAGTGTGGAAAATTCATACTTTCCACATTCTCAAAACAATGTCTTTTAATGTGTTTAAACGAATTCGAAAAAAGTTCAAAAAGAAAATCAGGAAAACACACACACACACACAAAGAGAGAGAGAGAGAGAGAGAGAGAAATTCAAAACATGAACTCAAAATTCAAAACTAAGAGGAAAGGACTAAGCATGTGCAGAATTAATGAATCCCAAGTTGGGCGCATTAAACCCCATATATAATTATGATTTTCCATTTTTGCTACTTTACAAGATTTAATAAATACTTGGTGACCAGAAAATAAAAGTGAGCCAACCATCCCATTTGCCATTCTTAGAGTTGGGGAAAACAAATGTGGACATAATACTATTATTATTATTATACCAAAACAAAACAAAGAAGACCATCGCCACATTTCCACAACCTAATCTTTGGCCAAATGTTCACTCTTATGATCAACAATTTATACATAGGTCTTGAATCATTATTCAAGCAAAACACAACTCCACATAGATAAAAGCCTAAAATGAACATATACCATAAATAAACTTTATGGGCTTTAACTGAAAACCTAAGCTGACACATGATTCCATGTATGGTTTGGTTGAGTATAAGGTTAGCATAATCATATACTCGTAGACCATTGTTCAGAACCTGAAAAAGTGTAAACACTACACAGCTAGATCAGCCACTGTGTCATAAAGTTCTCCTAAAATAGTTGAATAGCTAGAACCAGAACAGAATACGAGATTCACTCACTTCAGCAAGTTCATGCAACAACATATAAAATGTCGACCTAACACACACACACACACACACACAAATAAAATTGACACACCTTGAAACTGACCTATTAGTAATGGATAGCGCCTTCGATTTTTTCATCAGCTAATACATACTTCATCATCAACTTACCCACATAAGTCACAGCTAGCAAGAAAGGCTCAGTTGGATGTAGTACATGGTAGAAAGAAATGCACCAAGCTTCTAAAAAAATTAATCAAACAATCCAAGATTTGTACGGCATGTCCAAGTCTAAAATGAAACCAAAAAGAACACACCTACATCGGCATTTCAACATAAAAAATTCAGACACCTACAGGTTTCTAAAAATACCTTGAAACCAAATAAAATTACAAGAAATGATCACATTCAAAACTTAGGGTGTTTATAGAGATTACTCGTAATGCTCCATATCCTTCAATAAAATTCTGCTACCTCACCCCCTAATGATAAAAGCTCTTTTCTTGGTCATGTATCGAGGATTTTATATTTGACTTTCATAGCATAATAATAGGTTTAATCTATGTCTTTGCCCATGAAAATAGCATTTACATCCTATTTTAGGAATTTAATGATCACTCACTAACAGCAGCCTAGTTATTAAACGCTATTATCTACACACTTCTGTATATAATAGTAATCGCTTCACTAGAAGCTGAATAACAGCAAAAGGATACAATGTTTTTAGTAGTTACATCAGTGCCTTCCAAAATGTGCCACTACTTTCTCTTAGTATTGCTATATTATGAAAAATGAACTTAGAAACAAGATGCAAACAGTAATCTAGAACAAATTGAATATCAGGAAGTAAATTAGGAATTGGAACTGAATAAAATAAATCTCAACAAATCAATCCGATACCTTGTTACTAGACAAGATTAATGTTTTCATTGAACTACAAAATTTGAACAGTCAACTAAAATCTTATCCGCATGCTCCAGTAAGCAAAAATGCTGGAAAACTTAACTCAACCTGGAAGCTGAAAAGTTAGTAACCACCCAAAAGCTTCTACTTCTAACCAGGCCATTCATATTATATACAGCAGAAAGAGAGTGCTGCATTTCACTTAGAAGCCAACCGCAGTATCTTCATCACAAACTTCACCGGATCGTCACAAACTTATTTGTACCATGTTTTGCCCAGTGACTCCTCAGATCAATTGGGCTAGAGATGTTATAGCCTTCTGATGCAAGTTTTTCCAGGACCTTTTTGAAAGCTCCAATACTCATCTTCCGCCCCGCTATCCTTGCACCACGTCTCTTTTCATTCACAGGCAATGGATACTCAGACTTGTGAGTTGTACAGCAAGCGGATTGCCAACCACCAGATCCCCATCTATAACACTGCTGAGGTGCTCCAGTGCAGGAGCAGACCGGTATAGGGATTTCTGAGATATCCATATTAATTCCATTAATAACAATTTCGGCACGCTTCTTTGGTGTCCTGGCCCGGTTGGATGAAGGAGCAGGCTCGTCCCTTGGCGCTTGAGGAGTCCTGGTCCTTGGTTTCTTCTCTTTTGGTGTAGAATTTGGGACCTTACTACCACCTCTCTTCTTTACTACCACCGCACCACCACTATTACCACCACCACCATCTTTTTCCTCGCACATCTCTTCCGTCTCAGACATCACATTTTCACTCTTTTGTAAAGTGAACTGCTGAGGCATTTGGACAGAATGAGCTGATGATGTCTCAGGCGAAACCCCATAACTAGTTTGATAATAAGCAGGTTGGTGATTTCCAGATAATACATTTAGGTACTTCTCCCTGCTCTGGTTCATCCAATAGTCCACGGGAATGTGGGATTCCAAAATACCACCAACACGATGGTGATGAAACGGCCCCCCATTGATAGATGACATGACAGGCGACGGGTGCAACTGCTGGTGATCACGAAAACCACCACCACCAAATAGGGGCTTCTCAGCCATGGAATTTATTAACTGAAGGCCAAGCTCATTCTTCAAATTACTTGTTGGGGGTTCAAGAAACACCCAATTCCTAAAATTCGTGTTCCCATTTCCATCCATCTTATTATTAAGAATCAAATGCTACAAACCCGCAACAAATATTAATTAACCATACAATACTCAATAAACTAACATGTATTACCAAATGAGATTTCAACACATCTACATCACCCACAATAATCCAAATGATGCAAAGTTGCTCTCGAATTAATGATCGCAAACCCTAAAAAAACCACACAAGAAATACAGATGTTACAAAACATATCACTCTAAGCAATCACAAAGACGAACACGGGTAGACAGATCAGGTATAGTAAAATCCAGAACAAATTAAATGCAGAGATTTGGGAGCTTTCGAAGTCAGATCTCTCTAGATTCATAAGAAACGATGCTTGAACCAAACTAAAATTGCAAACATGTTTATTGAAAATTAAGAAGCACTGCAAGTGAAGGAAGAGAACTTACTGAGAGAATGAGAGTCGGCTGATTTAGGGTTTTTTAATTGTTTTCTTCAGATTTTAAACCCTCCTTGGGAAGGGGAGAGGGGTGGGAGTGGGAAAAATGGCACGAAAATAGAGAAATCAGATAATGGAATTCAAATTTATTACGTGTATAACTAATTGAATTATTTCGGAAGAGACAATCACGTTACTTAATACTATTCCTTCAATCCAAATAATTCATTTAATTTTGTCTATAAACAATATTCAATTAATATTTTTTAACATAACAAATATTCAATTATTATTTTTGAACATAACAATCACATAAACTTTATAAGTTTATTCATAATCTATTAACTTATTTAAAATCAATTACTCATGGTCGACCACCTCAAATGCATGACCCACATCCGCCCGTGCCCGATTGGACAACGAGGATCATGTGTCCCGTGGTTCCATTCACATAATACATCTTATAATATAAGTTTGTTTCTCTACTCACTCTATATTCAATATATTTATTAAAATTCGTATAACCAAAATCATTGAACGATTTTAGTTGATGAGGGGAGTATTATTTTTTGAAATTTATATTGTTGGATGATCTCAAACAATTCTTATTTGCATTGTTAGATTCTCAAACTATATTTTTTAAGTTTTTGCCCAAAAAAAAAGCTTTATTTTGCAATGTTTATATGACTTTTGTACTAACTATTTCTATAGACTATAGTTAACATAAGGATATTGTGATAAATGTCGCTAAAATATTGAAACATAAATACAACACAATATGATTAAATACCTTTTTTCCGAAAGTTGTAGGTAGTGGTGCTTAAACGGGTATCGATTTTCGGTTAACAGAGAACCGAAACCGAATAATCAATTTTTTCGGTTCGGGTATCGGTTATCCCCTTCAAGTGAATTTCAGTTATAGGGTATAATCGATTAACCGACGGTTATACTCGATTAATCGAAATTAATTAGTATATTTATTTATTTATTTAATTATTAAGTAAAAATTGTTTAATTTAATATTATAATTTCTGTAATATTTGAAATAATCTCAGTTATTTTCGGTTAATTTTTGTACTTTGTATATTTTTATATATTTTTAAAAAATATAATTTTAATTTCGGTTAACCGCTAACCAAATTGGTTAATCGGCTAACCAATTAACTGATTGGTATCAATTTCGATTAGCTATTTTGGTTGATTTCGGTTTCGATTAACCGAATCGAACCGAATCTCACCCCTAGTTGTAGGGTATAGAACAGTCAAATGCATGTGCTTGTCTACTAGGGTTCTTTTTCACAAGAAGAAAAATATTTACATTATTACATTTCAATAAGAATTGTTCTCTCTCAAAAAAAAAAATCGCGGATATTTCATGAGTTCTTATATTACTTTAATCATCATGGTCAAAAAATAATGAAAAAAGCTCATGAAAATGAGTTTTTATTTAAAGGTTATTGAAGCATAAATACATAAACTTTGGGTAATTTTGATTTTTCCCACGAATTTTAGAAATTATCACAAAATACAAAAACTTAATGCTTTATTATTTTACCACGATTTCAAATTCAAGCCAAATTAAATCTGACTTGACATCTTGAAAATTTACTATAAACTAGATGTCATCGTCGTTCCATCAAAATAAATCATATTTTTTTACTTCTATGATTCATCGTGTCAACCCTCATTATCAAAATAAAGTCTTCTCGTTTATTTCATCGTCTGGTTCTAGTTCGGATCAAAACAACCAATATAATCTCTTTGCGATGTCGTTTATATCACTGACGGTTTTGTCTATGATAAAATTTTCGAGATTCAAATAAGATTTAATTTTACTTAAATTTGAAATTGTGATAAAATCACTAAAATCATTAAGTTTATGTATTTTATTATATTTTTTAAAGTTCGTGAAAAAAAATCAAAATTGATCTAAAATTGATATATTTATACGTTAATAATCATTTATCTAATAATCCCTACAAAAGTAAACATCTTTTTGAATGTATGTATCAAACGAGAATTTATAACTTACACTTCAAAGAAGGAGAGTCTAAACTTAACTAGTTTAGCAACTTTTAGAGATGAGTTAAGTTTCAAATTTAAACTTAACTAGTTTAGCACAGGTGGTTTGTAATCTCTCGTCTCTTGTTATGTAATCCCTCATTTCTATTTCATCTTCAATATAGGAACTCATTTAGAAAAATTATTGAATAATGTGACAAATGGCCAGTTAAACAAGAATACCAAACTCATAGTTATATCTAATCATAATCTTCCAAAATCTCATAAAATGAAAATTCTGAGTTTTTTTGTTCTAGAATAATTTAGATTTCCCAAATACATCCAAAATTTCTTCCCAGAACACCACACGCCCAGTAGGAAGTAGCCACACAACACAATCTTCTTCTCTCGCATCTCCTCTCTCTCTATGCACCCAAAGATTTCCACTGAAATGGGGCACAAAATCTCCTAACTGAAGCCAGAATATCTGCAGTTGAAAGAAGAACAAAATGCAAGTTTTGGCTTTTCAGACTCCCCAAATTTTATTATCAACCACCAAGCACCCGCTTACTTGGTCGATTAGTACACTAAAGTTTTCTCCTTTGGTGCCCAGAAAAATCATCAGATCATCTGCTTCGTGTAAGTTCTACTTCTTGATTCTTCCTAATCCAGATATTGGGACACTTTGAGAAAGATGGTATCTTTACTTGTGGTTAAGATTTTAAATTTTCTTCAAGTTTTGAATGATGCGTTTACTAGTGTTGTTATGATAGCTGCTCAATTTGAATGTAGCTGGAATTAGTTGATTTCAAGTTATCTTGTTGAGGATAAGATGCGATTTCATCTTCTTGTTTTGTTAGATTGCTAACTGTACTGTATTTTGCCTCTGTATAGTTTCTACGGCTATTTTCTGTTGTTTATTTTTCTGGGATTTGTGCGAGTAGCTATAAAGATCCAGCTTAGGCTTAAAAGGTGATCGATCAATATTCCCATTTTTAATGTCGTTGAATAGATATTCCGAATTCTGGATTTAGTTCTTAAATGATGAAGCTATAATCACTCCATTGGATTTTTAATCCTTTAGGAAAACATTGAGATTTTTCTATTCTAACTTTGTGAAGTTATTTTACTCAGTCGGAAGAGCCGATCACTGGCCTGGCCTTTCATTCGATCGTCATCACAGCAGATCAATGAACATTATGAAGTCACTTTTTGTAATTTGGTTGTATGCTTAATTGAATAGTTTAGTTCCTTTCTGAAGCTTAAATACTATGTGTTATTGATTTAGATTTACTGATTAAGATTTAGATTTGGATTTGGATGAAACCTGCATAATAGAATCTTTCAGAGTTGAATAACACAATTGAGAAAGACGTGTAATGCCGTACATCGTCTACAACCTGATGTGGTACCTTTTGCAATGGGGCAGCCTCATGGAGTAACCTAATCTGGAGCAAATTTAGGGAGCATGTCCATTCTTCTTTTTTTTTGTGCAGTCACTGAACTCGGTAACTCTACAATGTTGGAGATGTATAATTGAAACACTTGTAGACTGTGAAATTCTAACCTACAGCTTCTCAGAATTATGATTTGGGTGTGGGTTCGAGGTTGTGTAGAAGAGGTTGATTTATCATTTATATAATGCGAAGCATCTGAGGTTTTACGATGTTCAAGTCTTTCAAGAGTTTTCTCATATTTTATCTACTTTTCTTTGTCCTTCTGTGAAAAGTTCAATGGTGATAAAAACTTCTTCTTTCACAGTGCAATACAGAGAAGCACCAAGAAATGCTGCGGGGAGCAGATTAATTAGATCACATGCTTTAAATGTGGGAGCTGGATCTGGTAGCTATGACGAGGGGCAGGAATATGACAGCCAGAGTTCCTCTGCCGAACAACATACTGAATCTTCCTCAAAAATGTAAGTTGTTTCAGCTTCAGCTTATAAGAAATTCAAATACCATTGGAAAATCATTTAGTGGAGAAAAGTGTTGTAAGTGGACTCTAGTGTTTCAATGTGGGAAAGTAAACGATTTATCTGGATTGTTATAACAAGCATGAAGAAAGCCCCATCCAATATGTTGAGATTTCCAAGTTGTCGTTTGTTAAGCATGAACAGAGACAACTCCATCTCTTCTGCGTTCCATATTTTTGCTCCGAATGCATCGATTAGACGTTACTATGTCCTGACTAATTTGCTCTACTTCATGGCAGTGAGAAATCTCCTGATCGAATTCCTTATCTTTTTCCTATTGCTGTTGTGCTGTGCTCATGCGCTTTAGCACTCTTACTTATTCTTTTGAAGAAAGGGCCTGCGTCAGTCTTACCAGCACTAGCAAAGTCGGGCTTCACCGCAGCATTCTCTTTGATATTTGTTTCTGAGATTGGAGACAAGGTATAATATTGCAGAAATAGGAGATCGGTCTTTATGTAGTTTGAACTCTAGTGTACGTGTGCCGGCATTACCGTGTACTTGCCATTTCTAAGTATTAGCCTTTGATCTAATGTTTGCATGCACGAGATCATATCTTTTTACACCTTTCTCAGTGATGATTTTCTTCTGTTTTATTGCTTGTCTATGAAATGTTTTTTCTCTTCTGTTTGATTGCTTATCTTCTGTTTGATTGCTTTCATTTGGCAGACTTTCTTCATTGCTGCTCTCTTAGCCATGCAATATGAGAAAGTGCTGGTAACCTCTCTCTCTCTCTCTCTCTCTCACACACACACACACACACAGAAACATCCATCTGGAAAACGTGTAGGCTCCTATCAATGCTACTTCTGATTCCATTTTTAAGAGATAAATATACAGATAAATCCAATCCATTGCCAATCATATATGTTGTGAACCAAGGCATATCAAATTTCGGCATCAACTCTCTTATATTTATCTTTTAGGATTTCTAAAACTAATCAGCACTTGATTTTGCTTTGAACTATCTTATGTAGAATGATCCTGTGATTCGTTTATTAAGCGTTCCTGATAGGTTGTCCCCTTCTCTCTCTTTGTTGCTTAATCTTTGTTGCTTACAAGTTTGATGTACCAATAATTTTCTTATTTATTTTAGTTTCTGAGGATAATTTAGTAAGCTAATAAATATAGGTTTCATTTATTTAATATAAGATAAGAATCCTTTTGTATCTAAAGTTCTTCAAAATATTAATAAGATTTATCTATTCTTGATATATATACATATATATATAGGGAGTGGATCAAATAAGAACTACATCTTTTTTGCGAACTCTGCGAACCATGCATAAGACGTTGAAGATGATGCACAAAAGCGGTATAAAGTTGTGCATCGAAAACTTTCTAAAATTATTTTGTTGTGCAATAATTTTAGAAAATACAAGTTTATAGGTTTTATTCATTAACTTTTATCGCCTGTGCATAGTTCTCATAAAGATGAGTTCTCACTGGATCCAACCCCTATATATATATATATGTTATTTAAGTTCAAAACTTTTATGTACATCACACCACAAGTAACATTCTGCTAGTTTGTTAAAAATTGCTCAAAATGAGAGTTATTCTTCCAAAGTGCCAATCATGCTAGTGACCTGTTCATTCTAATTTCTTTTCTGATACGGTGGTGGTGGTGGTCCGTGAGTATCTTAAGGGGAAGTGTCGATTGTCATTTATTAACTATATCTCTGACAGTTGTTAAATGGCTTCAAAATTTGTAAGTGATCTTTCAAATGTTTTTCATAGGCATCAAATATATGGCCCTATGGCTCATAAGTAGCATTTCCTATGAACTGAATGCTTAGCCAATATAAATTCTTGTCGTGTTACGGTTTCCTATTGCTACAGTAGAAGTTATTATTTCTGTGGTGGGAAGGTAACATTGCTCGCTTACTCTTCATAAACATGATCAGGTCCTTTTCGGATCAGTTGGTGCACTGTCGCTTATGAGTGTCCTATCCGTCATAATTGGTCGGATATTTCACTCAGTGCCTGCTCAATTTCAGACAAGTAAGAAGTAGTTCTTTTCAACGGCCCATCGGCCATTATTTAGTCATTTTGTTAGTCTAGGCATACATGTCATATACAAAACAATGTATCTGAAACAATTGACAGGATTTTCAACAGTGAAAACTAAGAGACCAAAATGGTTGAGTAACTTCTTGTAAAACAAGAATTGGTTCGTGATGTGTGTGTGTGTTGGCCTAGTGGTAGAGTGGTTAATGCCCGAGGCCAAAGGTCTTGGGTTCGAGTCCACCGTGACGCAGCCTTTAAAAATTTCTGTATTAATTGACCAAAAAAGAATTGGTTCGTGATGTAATATTCTATTTTTTTTCTTTTGTGTAAATATCTTAAATCTCGAAAATCGTCAAATACATGAGACTTCAGTGTAAACAGACACAGTGGTATTCAATAATTATAACTATTTCTGAGAGTTTGCTAATCGTGGTACAGCTTTGCCCATTGGAGAGTATGCTGCCGTGACCCTATTGGTGTTCTTTGGTCTTAAATCGATTAAAGATGCATGGGACCTTCCTTCTGCAGCAGCTAAGACTGGGGAGCCGAGCAACCAGGAATCTGATGAATTTGCTGAAGCTGAAGAGCTTGTGAAGGAAAAGGTGAATTTTTTTCATTATGCTTCTCATAGAGATTCTTCTAATTATGCTTCTCATAGGGATTCTTCTGATTGCATAATTGATCATAACTATTTTGTTTGGATTCATCTCGCAATATTTTATTATGGCATCTGATGCCTTTAGTCGTCTCCCTCTGTCTGAGCATGTTTCAAATTTCTAACATGTTATGCACTGGCAGGCCTCAAAACGACTATCAAATCCCCTTGCAGTTATCTGGAAGTCGTTCAGCCTTGTATTTTTTGCTGTAAGTATTATCCTATATGAGGCACACTCCAGTCCATCCGCTCTAATAAATTCTAGTTGGGGATTAATAAACCCTAATGGGGATCAATGAATCCTAATGAGGGTGGATGCACCGTACATCCAAATGTACACAAGTTTTTGCCTTTTGCAAATATGTGACCAAAGATTTCATGTTCCTAAACTATCACTCGAATATTACCTTTCAGGAATGGGGAGACCGCTCAATGCTGGCAACAATAGCCCTCGGTGCAGCACAGGTATTAACTTGTCGACATTCTTTTTGCAGAGATTTTGCCATTCTTTAAAACCTAACATATTAGGAAAGTTTTCCCGACTGTTATACGCTGCTACAGTCTCCGTGGGGAGTTGCAAGTGGGGCCATTGTAGGACACCTGATGGCGACATCTCTTGCAATACTCGGCGGCGCGTTTCTTGCAAAATACATTTCCGAGAAGCTGGTAAGCCTATGAAAACCATCCAGTTGATACAATAATCATCTGAACGTTGGCTCGTGTTACATTGGTCAGGTTGGATATATTGGTGGAGTTCTATTCATTATTTTTGGGATCGCCACTTTTTCGGAGCCTTTTAGCCGATTGTTAGTGTTCGAGCGAAATAAGCGGTATATACGCTGTGGCTTGTGATATCGGACTTTTAACGGAGGGCGAGCCACGCCAGGAAGGAATATCAGCAAGGTTAGGATGACTTGAGAATGTAGCAACTAAATATGAGCTCATCTTCTACTAATGTTTCCTACTAGCAAGCAAATAGTTGTTGAAATTGTGAAGGTGTAAATGTTTGACATTTTTTTGATAAATAAACTCCATTTCATCATTTATCATGATAATTGAGTAGTATCGTTGAGATGGATGAATTTTTCCTTGCTTGAAATAGCAGCTTGTACAGTCACTCGTGTTTTGTGATCTGCATGGATTTACTGTCTTTTAATATCTGTCTTCTGCTTCTATCTTGAGAGAGAGAGAGAATGCAATAACACTAGATGAATTTCAATGTTTTTTTTTTCTACATAAAACTTAACCTGTTACAAAAAATCGAAATAAATTATGCTATCTCGTTTTTTGCACACCTATAGTAATCCAATAAAAACCTACCAACATTATTCGTCTATGGTTTTAAATTAGGACATTATCACAAGTAGAACATTCAAACGTGTAGTACACAATTTACTGAGAGGATTAGAAATGAAAAAAATTGTTACTTTGCTGCCATGGACTGAGTGCAACATTTCTAGAGCTATTATTACTCTTATGTTGCTTTTGACTTAATTTAGTTCATTATAAATGGGTATTTTCTGATTTCATGTTTGCTTTGTGCATTATATTTTGTTTTTCTTGGGTTGGGCCGGCATGTCCATAATACAATTGAGGTGGTGGCTTCAAGTCCTTCGAAAAGGTAAGGTTTCGAATATATTATTATTATTATTATTATTATTATTATAAACGAATAAATAAAACCTAAACAATAAATTACTAAATATCCTTAGACTCTAAAATAATGATATTTTAAATATATCAAAATTTGTGAGGATGCACACTTGTAAATATACCCAATGCCTGTTAGGGTTCACTTCCAAATATTTTATATAAAAATAAATAAACAACAAAAAGCATTGGGATCAAAGTTAGGATTATATTGATCACATTCAAGTTTCGAACTAATTTCATTTAGATTTTACAAAAAAGTACACATCACATCCAGCTGAAGAAAAAAAATTAGATGCAACATTGTTTCGCCATCAGCCTTCGTTCATAACTAGCTATCTGTTACTCTGTGAATCTTGTTTGGTTTTAGTTTATGAGAAGAATCACATCACATCACATCACATCACATCAATCATGATTATGTCAAAATTTGTCTAGAAGTAATGGAGAGACGAAACCTATTTCATCAATCATGATTTATGAGTTAGAAGTAATGAAGAGACGAAACCTATTTCATCAATCATGATTATGTCAAAATTTGTCTAGAATAGGTCTGGGCTTAAGAAGTAAAAGAAATTAAATGATAGTTTTGAGTTTTGAGTTGAGTGATGAATATGATAGTAAACACATGTGACAACAATACATGATGAATCTAAAGCTCTCTCGGCTTTATGCATCGATCGAACTGCATAAGCGGAAAGCTGATCCTCAAAAAAAATTCCCCTCCCTCCTCGAGAACAAAAAAAAAGGATGCCGCAAGGATATATGCCTCTAACCTTACTCATCAGCCCTTGTACTTGTTCTTTACAGCTAACGCGCCTGCTTTGTACCAACACGCTGCAGCCATCGCCCCCGGGTCTGGAACTGATGCTAGAATATCAGCCGACACATATGATGACCGCCCTGCCTGCAAACCTTGCTTGTTAGCTTGCTCATCTTAATCCGGAAACAACTTGAAAAGGTAAATTCATCTTTATTTTACTTGTTAGACATTCTTAGATTATTCTCAAAATGATGCTATCCAATAACGTTCCTATCATCACTGAACTGCTATAAACATATGATTTTGCTAAATAGTTAATTTTTATCCTAAACTACAGACATCTTTTCAATTCTATCTTGAACTATCAACTTTGACCAATTAATACCCAAACAACAAGAAACTATGCAATTCTATCCCCAGACAAATTTTTCGGTACTTGAAAGCTGAGTATGATCGTTTAGAATTTCTGCCTCACGTTAGAGAGTTTCAGATATGCTTTTTCAATCCATATTAAATTCCCCAGGATCCTACTCGGTTTTCAGGTATCCGAAAATTTACCTGGGTACGAATTTGCTTAGTTTCCTTTACTTTAGATATTAATTGGTCAAAGTTGATGGTTTAGGATAGAATTGAAAAAACGATGATAGTTTGGGATATATTTGACTATTTAGCCTATGATTTATGTCTGTGTCATCCTAGACTGGACACAATTGCAATCCAGAATATATTATTTCAAACTTCTTGGAAAAGTCAACACAATGCTACAATTTGTAACGAAAATAAAAAAGTTTAGGACTAATAATCACCTGTGCTTGCATGTTATTAGTTGATTCAGCACCAGCAACAGCTGCTTCAGCGGACAAAACAAATGCCTCAACAGGATCTTCTCCAGAGGCCAATTTCTGTCCATAAAACCTCTCCTAATTAACTAAAATATTTTGGAACCAAACTTATAATTGAATGAAGAAAGTAGTAGGCAGCGTCTGACCTCTTTAAGAACAGACGATGCTGGAATGAGGGCATCCAATAAAGTCCGGTAACCTGCTTTGGCACCACCGTATTTACTGACAGCAGCAATAGCAGCTTCAAGAGCACCAGTCCCTATTTCAAGAAGCTCAGAGTTATCAGAGTGCCAGATGCACAAGTCAAATATAAAAGCTAAAGTCATCGCACATTGTACAGCTGTGATGCCGGCATGACTGTTTGCCTTCAGCTGTGCATAAGCTGCCTTAAAGAAAATGTCGTATCTATTATTGCGAAAAGGAAACAATGCAAAATTCTTCAGTCATTATTGATAAAACAACATCCATAACCAAGTACAATGTCAAAAATGAAGATATGAAAGGAATATACATGATGCCGCTTGTTCCTCCCATGACTTTTCTAATAGAAGATCCAATTTCAGCGACAGTCTCAGCAGGATCATTCAGAGGATAACTGGAAAGTAGAATTCAGAATAAATGCAGATTAAGAAACTGAAGGCATCTACTTAAATAAAACCCAATTCTTGGAATGCAATAAATACACAAAACCAATCGGGAATTAGAAAAGACACCACACAAATCCAGAGGAACTTAAAGGCATGAAGCAGAACAGGAAGCAGCGCTTTGCTTTTGAAGGATCTTAAGTAGGAATAATTAACCATGTGATTCACAAAATTGAAACCAAACAACAGCAGAGCTTCTCCAAACCCATGATCCTCATTTGACAGTAAAATAAGCCCCCCCTTAAATTACTACAAACAGCTAAAAATCCAACAGCCCAAAATCAGATTTAATTACCTATAATCATCCTTCCACAAAAATTTGAGTGACTTATACACAAGGCAATGCAAACAAGGAAATGCAACATGATAAAGCTACAAAAAAACAATGAGTTACTCCAATATAAATGAAGTTAGAACAGAGAGAGTACATGCATTTAAGAACACAAAGGTTGAGTAGTGTATGATACTATCTCCACAATGGATACAAAAGCCGTGTGACTAAATTTTGGCGATGCCATCTGCATTCAGCTTTGATCATGTGAGAGAACCAGGCAGAAGAGAAAACATAAAGACTTTACCGCACAATCATTTCCCAGCATTTTGGTAGCAATATGAAGACTTTGTTAAATATATGTCAACAATCAAGGAAAAAATGTGTAACTTCAACTATTCAATTTCACAGTAAGGCAAAAAAAATTTTCACAGTAAGGCAAAAAAAAACACTGGACATAAGATAATGTTGTTTGTAAAATGCCACTCTATCAGAAGGAGGGGGAGAGATGGAGAAAAAGAGACTCACCACTTTTTCATGTCTTCAAGAATGGCTGAAGCGCCTCTGGACATCTACCATATCAGACGAAATTAAAATACTTGATCTATCTAGATTAACATTTTCAAAAAAGACACATAATAACATACACTTACAGTTGATCCACAATCACCATCACCAACTTTGCTGTCCCATTCATTTAAATTGTCCTTGAGATTGATAATTGCAGTTGCTGCTGTTTCAATAGCCACTTCAAGAATATGCCCCAGAGGACTTAGCTGTTCAGGCCGACTCGATATCTAACCAGAACAAGAAACCAACAAGAAGCGGTGAGGCTCATAAATATGTGTTAATGTAATGAGGACTGTACTGCATCAAGAATTACAAGTAGCTATAGAAAAGTAGTCATCCATAGATCACAAACACATGAAGTACTTTGAATTTCAGATCTCAAATTGACCTGATATATGTATATTGTTACTTAACAAAGCAGACAACATCGACCTATATCTTGTCTATGGCTGGTTGTTATAGTTAGTTTATGTTGTCCAAGGTACAATTTTTTTTCTAAGACTGGCATAACATTTATATGAGAAGTGGAATTTGTTCGTGTATAATAGCCCACTATCATATGCACAAGATACATTAGCATTTGGTCAAGAAGAGAGGAAATGAAATCAAGCTATCATGGCATCCTATGTTAAGAAAGTACATTGTTTATATATTTCTTAATTAACAGCTTGAACAGTTTCAAGAAACGCTGTATTTGGGTGTACACTCTAATAAGAGATCAAAGCTCCCAAGGTTGCGTCTCCCAAAGAAAAGTATACAGGTCCAGCATACCTCATCATTCTTTTTAGAACGAGATGGGGGAACAGGAACAGGGATCTTTGCGGGCGGGTGGTTACCTGAGAGACATGTCATTACATAAATATTTCAGTTAAAAATCAATCTTAATTGACAAATAAATATCTCTAAACGACTGCGCAGCACATGAATGCACAGGCATGAGACTGACCATCAACAGCAACAGGCCAATTTGGAGCCCTAGTTGGGGCATCCAACCAGTTCAAAATTGCTTGGTCTGCCTTCATCACAGTGATTGAAAATCCTAAAACAGAAAATAACAAAAATGATAATATAAACTGGTCATTGTCATATGCATACATTTTGGTCAGCATGAACTTACCTGCCATGTCGAGAGAGGTCATAAATGAACCGGTGTATACTCTCTCAACAGCCAGTCCATGTTCCAGCTGCAGTCCAGGAACAGCCTTTCCAGCAGCGATCATCAGTTCCATAAGAGGAGTGGCCCCTAATCTGCATTCTCAACCATTGAAAAAGTTTGAAAGGGGAAAAAGAATTAAAAATAAAATAAATAGGAAATGGACAGCATGTCTCATAACATAAGGAGATGGCCACAGACTTACCCATTAATCATCAGTACAACTCTACTACCACGTGTAATAGGAACATAATTTGTTTCCTACATAAACCAGGAAATTAGGCATGTTTTACACTAGGATCAGGAGATGACATCCACCACAGACAAAGTCAGAATCCATAATTGTGACAAACTATATTAAACAAAATAAATGTTAATAATCACACACATACCGTTGACAATATTTGCTTTAGAACATGAGAGACTACAATGTCAACAGGTTGGAGGTCAGCCACAGCAGCACCTTGTTCTCCATGCTGAAAGGCAAGCAGTAAATATTGATCACTATCCTAATCAAAAGTAATTGTTCTTCCGATCAATATAAATATATTCAAAAGTAACATCTTACAATTCCAAGGCCAAGCTCCATCTTGCCAGGACCCAAACGATCTGGAGTCACTTGACCAGGCAAAGTGCAGACTGACAATGCGACACCCATGGTGCCAACCATATCTGATGCTCGTTTAGCTTCAGCAGCAACTTCTTCTAAAGAGAGACCAGAAGCTGCTGCTGCTCCAGCAATCTGTGATTTACAATTTAAATTTACGAAATCAGAAACAAAAGTACATTTAGAATCAACACTTCTCAAAGGTATTATTCAGAGGGACTGGGTAATGAATGACAACCAGTGTAATAAATCTACCCTGAAAATCTGAATGCTGATATTTTACAAGATAATTTGATTAATTTCTTACATAATTGCATCATTTAACAAGTGAATAATTTTCATGTAAAAATTCTGTTACCATCAGCATGAAATGCTTCTGTTCAACAATAATTAATAATATTAGAAATAAATAACCAAACTAAACCTGGCTAGCATGAACATGAAAAAGATAACAAAGATCATTATGGTGGATCAAGAAGATATATAAACAACCTTATGAACAAGAATGGTTCCAGCTAAACCTCTTCTCCCAGCTATGCCTCTTGGAGGTGGTAGAGCACAGTCATCACCAACAATTACCATCTGTAAACACAAGCCTTGTATGCCCATATCAGCTAACCATCAAGTTTTAAGCATAAGCTGCCTGCATATAAAGAGGGACTTACCTCCACTTTATAACCTTCAGATTTAGCCTGCTCAGCTGCCAATCCAAAATTTAGTCGATCCCCAGTGTAATTCTGTAAAGAAATAAAAACAAGGTTTGATCATAAAAACTGAAGACGACACACACACACGTGCACACATAAGAAAACAAAATCTTGAAATATCCACTAACAGGCTAATTTTTTTTTTATGCATAAGTAAAACAACGATACAGAATAAAATCAGTATATGTTGATAGCAAAAAGTTATCTTAAAGTTGACAAGAGACGTGGGAACTTCATTAACAAACACCTTGACAATCAGGAGGCACCCTGAAGGTCCAGTCACAGCTCTGATGCCCTAATGTAAAAGATTTAGCATGATCAGCTAAAAAAAGATAAACAATGAAATAGACTACAAAAGAAGTGATGATGTCATCTATAAGCAAATTAAAACTCTGCATACTGCAAGAATGGAGTCGACAGGAGGGGAGGCAAAAACATCCCCACAGATTGCTGCAGTAAGCATCCCCTCTCCAACAAATCCAGCATGAGCAGGTTCATGACCACTTCCACCTCCTGTGTTAAGAAACTTTCATCAGGTTCCACATCGTGATTATACTTCTAATCAAAATTTGACTAACAGTAAGTCAGCTTGGAGTTCCTTCATAAGCCGTTTCCCACATTGAAATATCGATTTTGCCCCTTGTAGAATCGCCAATCTTATTATTTCCTTCTAGGTCAATCAATATTCAACAGATCAAGTAAAATGACAGCAAAATATGATTTTCCGCTATAGTAAGAAAACAAGAGCAAGTGCAACCAAATGATAATGTGTTATTATATCTTCACAAAACCATAGCATTTCCCATTAAAACCATTTACTTATTTTATAGTAAAAATCATCTGGTTTTATTGAGTAGAAGGTATAGGTGTCCTAGGGCTATAATATTAATTGGAAGAAACAACGAAAATTCAATTTAGTAGCAATAGATAGCCAAGTTCTTTACTGGCATCTGGGAATGTTAAAGTTTACATTGATCTTCAGATGAAAGCTACAATAAGATGTAATTAAATAATAAAGAATGAGATACAGTCATCACTCAATGAGCTGCATCACACAACCAAGCAAAGGTAGAGATATTTGTATAGTCATATTCTTTTCCATACTTGTCAAACATGGAATATCTCATCTGCAAACTGCTATATAAATGTCTAACAACAATAATTGATAACAAAGACAAGCAGCTAGCGATGTCTGGGACCTGATATTACGGCTACTTTGTCATAAGTGGCACCAACAACATCACCACGTAATACAACTTTGACCTACATAAAAAGATGTCTATCAGTTGGGAAGAATGCATATACAGATACAAGAAGAGTTGAGCTCATTGAAACAGGATAAGATATTTTCTCATAAAGTCACTTACATCCGGGAAACCATCCAAATACTGCAGTCCAGGATAGGTTTCAACCAGACCCTCAATGAACTCTGTCACGACATCTGCAGCAAGAAGCACATAAATTAAATCCTTAATGCGCTAATCTTTCATGGAAATAGAACATGAGTTTCGGGCCAGCTTAAATAGTAGGCAGATCTCTTAATCATCTCTAGCGAAGCTGAAAAGGAACAATAACATATGTGTGTGCATTGTCAAATCCAATCCCCAAATATTGAAAGAGAAAGATAACAGTTCCACTACACTAAAACCAATTATTTACACCTATTACACAAGCATCCGATATCTTGGCAGCAGTTGCAGGCCAGACAGAATAATGAATAACTCTAAAAGCATGATGTACAGCATTTCAATCAGCACAAAATACATTACTAATGGCAAATCCCACTCAGAATTCAAGATAAACATCAGTAAAACGACAAGAAAATGAAAAGAAAAACACTAAAACCTTATTCCAATTCAAGACTTGCAGAAACCGAATAATCTCATAGACACTGTACTTAGTGAACTCAATTAAGTGTACTTTCTACACAAATTTGTACACATACGCACGGGAATGTGTGCGATTGTATTAATACAGGTAATGGAATTGACCAGTTATAATTCACAAGTGGGACATCTACACAACCAATACGAAATAGAGCGCAATCCGCAAATGGCTTCTCCCAATCGAAGCCAAAATAGTCAAAGGTCGACATAAAGTTCAATTGCAAATGCATGCATCAAATCCGCACACTTCCATAAACCTCCACAAAAACAGAGAATCGCACAATGAAGAATTTCACCAAAATGTCGCGAAAACGAAAATGCCGGACCAAAATGAGTACGAAAATTCACACAAAAAATAACGCAAACAAACAATCAAAGAGGAGTAGCGAGTGAGGAATAATCGTAACTGTTTGGGTCATTAATGAGTTTCTTGCTGTGAAAATCCATAGGTAAATGCGAGCGTACAGTCCAATTAGCAATCCTTAATGCAGAACTAGGAAAACCCCCAGTTTTCAGAGAGAGAAAACTGATGAGGGTTTGGAAATTTTGGAGAAAAAATGGCTTCTATAGAAAGTCACCTGACTGTTGAATAGTTGTTGATGTTGATGCATTTTGCTTGTCCGAAGAAGAAATTAATTAAATAAATTAATTAACATTTAAATTCAGTCTCCAGCTAAGAAATCGTGTGCTATGAGAGGGTGCGACTTTAAAGGATTATTTTCAAGAAAGTATTTTTATTTTCATGGATAAACAAATAATTTAAACATAGTATCATTATAAAATTAATTTTATAATGATACTATGTTTAAATTATTTTTATAATGATACCATAGTATTTTTATTTTCATGGATAAACAAATTGATTAGGTCAATACCCACACATGTTTTTCTTTCTTTGCTATTTGGGGTCAATAAAAATGTGTTAATCATCTATTGAGAAGGATAAGGATAATATTTTGTTATTAAAAAAACCTATTTTACCTCTCTTTTATTTTTTGAGGTTAGAGAGCAAGCATGCCACTTCTAGAAAAATCAAGTCTAATATTTCTTAAATTATTTATAGATTAGATTGGAAATCAAGTCCGACAGACTCAACCAAAATCTCTCTCTTACAATAGGTCATTGGTTCAATCCCCACTAACATGATTAACTCTTTATAATATATTTTATTTTTTCATAATATATATATGGTGCGTTTTAGGTATACTAAACACAATCTTTCTATAGATAGGAGGTGAAATGCCAAGCTGGCCAACTAATTCATGGGCTACCTTCAAAATTAAATTCAAGAAATGACAAAGATGCCTGAATAAGCTCAAGTCGTGTCTCCAACCACAAATAACGGAAGGACTGTTGTTTTCCTGGACTTTGTCTAAACTGAGATACTTGAATTATCGCAAAATCGAAAAATAATAGCTCAGTGTCTGATAACTGACTGAAGCTTCAAGAAAGTACATCATGTCTGAGAGATCAAAAGACCATAGTGATTTGTTAACCACATTGACCAAGTGAGTTCTTATGCTTCAAGAAGAAAATGCAGTCCGATAAAGTGTGTCATAGTGGTGTCGAGAAAAGAAAAACGCGCAACATCGACAGCAGAGCATTGTGGGGATAACAAGAATGGAGGCTAATATTGTTACATCATCATGTTTCCATTGCTTCAAGACAACATCAGATATTCCTCTTTGTTTTCTCTGTTTAGGGTTAGCTACTAATGGTAGACTATAAGTAGTGACTCTTTCCTCTTTCGACGACGATGGAAACAATGTAACATCACAACTTCCTATGAATATGAAAATGGATTCCCCGCACTTCATCCGCTTTATTGTTATAGCTTTTCTTTCATGGTATCGAGCTAGTAGTTCCTACCTATCTCGTTACCTTTCTTCTTTGTCTCTTTGTTATTTCCATTTCCAAAGAATGGCGATTCTCCGTTCGGATCCATCTCAGCGGATCGGTGGATCTGCTATACCCATGTCATTTCACTCCGAATAATCCCATTACCTCAAAACTCAAAGAAACAAATTTTTAGTATGGAGACAACAAATATCAGCTCTTTCGAGGATACGGCTTGGAGGATATCTTACTGGAATCATCAAACCTCCACCGATGTGGATTCATGAGAATGAAGACCCTACTGCTCAACAATCTATCAACCCAGAGTTCACAGCATGGGAAAGACAAGACCAACTCTTATCTGCTTGGTTACAATCATCCTTGACCGAAGGTATTATGATTCTTATCGTAGGCTTGAATACCTCATTTGCTATATGGTCTACCTTAGAAACTAATTTCGCAAATCAGTCCAGAGCTAAGATTATGCAGTATAAGCTTCAGCTGCAAACCTTAAAGAAGGAGAACATGTCTATGAGTGAGTATTTGTCCAAAATCAAGACATGCTGTGATTTGCTTAATTCGGTTGGTCATAAAGTATCTAACGAGGATCAAATCATGCATATATTAAATGGTTTGGGTCATGAATATGACCCTGTTATGGTTACTGTGACAGCTAGAGTCGATTCTTGGTCCACTATGGATATTCATTCTCTTTTATTGAGTTTTGAGAACAGGCTTGAGTCCAGTAAATCTGCTCCAATAAACAATGATGGTTCTCAACCTTCTCTTAACTACATGAGTCAGTCTGGATCTCATCGAGGAGGATATTTTGGAAACCCAAGTAGTCGAGGAGGTAGAGGTGGATACAATGCAAACAGAGGAGGCAGAGGAAGTCAGCAGAGAGGAGGTTTTTCTGGTGGAAGAAGCAGAGGTGGTAGAAATGGAGGAAATAAGCCTATTTGCCAAGTTTGTTCTATTCCGGGACACACTGCCGATCGTTGTTGGCATAGGTTTGATCAGAGTTTTGTTCCAAAAACTCAACAACAGCAACAAAATCACACTCACCCTGCTCAGAATCATAATCATTTTTCTCCTGGAGCTCACATGGCTCATGTTCCATCTCACTCTCATTATTCACCTCATGTCGCTTCTAATTATGCTGTTTCTGACTACAATTCTGAGAATGCTTGGTACCCAGATTCAGGTGCCACAAATCATGTTACACATGATCTCTCTAATCTTAATGCTGCAGCAGAATACCGTGGATCTAACAAGCTACAGATGGGTAATGGCCAAGGAGTCGACATTGCTCATATAGGTAAAGGTTTCTTCACATCTCCCTCTCACCCTAGACATTACACTCTCACTAATCTTCTCCATGTTCCACATATCACAAAGAATTTGTTAAGTGTCTCACAATTTGCCAGAGATAATAAAGTTTATTTTGAATTTCATCCTGATTTTTGCCTTGTAAAGGATCAGGAAACTCAAGTTACTCTCCTCAAGGGTTCTCTTAAAGCTGGTCTCTATCAGTTTTGTCTCAACAACACTTCATCTATTCAGCCTTCCAGTTCCTCAAATTCCTTACCTGCTTTCCATCAACCTGTTGCTGCATCAACTATTCTTCAGCCTTCAACAGCTCTTTCAGATTCTACCTCTCCTCTTAGCTTAGATGTATGGCATGGTAGATTGGGTCATTGTAATTTTGACATTGTTAAGAGAGCCTTATCATCTTGTAACCTGACTTTCAATGCTATTCAATCTACTTCTTTGTGTCAACCTTGTGCTTATGCCAAAATGCATCGCTTACCTTATTCAGAATCTGTAATGCAGCATAATTCTCCTCTTGAACTGATCCATAGTGATCTTTGGGGTCCAGCACCCATAACTAGCTCGAATGGATTTGTTTACTATGTGAGCTTCATTGACCAATATAGTCGTTTTGTGTGGATTTATCTGCTCAAGTCTAAGGGAGAAGTGCACAATGTGTTTCTGCAATTTAAAAATCTGGTTGAAACACAATTGAACACCAAAATTAAAGTTGTCCAAACCGATTGGGGAGGGGAATATAGAAGCTTGACTGCCTTTTTTAACCAACATGGGATACACCATCAAATTTCCTGCCCATACACTCCCCAACAAAATGGTTTAGCTGAGAGGAAACACAGGCATATTGTAGAGATGGGTCTTTCTCTTCTTTTTGCTTCAGCCTTACCTATGAAATATTGGGACGATGCTTTTACCACAGCAGTCTATCTCATAAATAGACTCCCCACAAAAGTCATACAGTTCCATACACCTTTTGAGAAGCTATTTAAATTCAAGCCTGACTACTCATCCCTCAGAATTTTTGGTTGCCTGTGCTACCCATTTTTGAGACCTTATAATAAGCACAAACTGGAGCCTAGGTCTGATAGTGGAGTTTTTCTGGGATATAGCTCACATCATAAAGGATACAAAGTGCTTCTTACTTCTGGAAAAATCATCGTGACAAGGGATATCTTATTTGATGAAAGTGTTTTTCCCTTTAAAGCTAAGTCTACTTCACATCTTCCACATGTTCCTTCTTCATCTTCTCCTACTCTTCCTTTTCCTACTGGACTCCTTCTATTCCTTCCTCTCATCCCAGCCTCCTACTTCTCCCCGCCCTCTTCCTCTCCATCTCACTCTCCTTATTTTGATCACTCCCCATCTCACCGGTACTCCTATCTCGATTCTCATAATTTTACTCCTTCCTCGTCTAACCTCATTCATCTCCTTCTTTACCTTCGTGAGCAATGAAGATTCGAGGTTTCTACCTCTCCTATTGTGAATGTTCAAGGTCACCCTATGGTGACAAGAGCTAAGGTCGGCATATTTAAACCAAAGGTCTTCCAAGCTCACAGAATCGATAAGTTCACCGAGTGTGAACCCAAACCGTCTCGAGCCTTATCCAGCCCCTTATGGAGGGCTGCCATGATTCAAGAGTTGCAAGCCTTGTTCAAGAATCACACTTGGGTGCTTCAGTCCAAGCCCGTTGATAAGCATACTATTGGTTGTAAGTGGATATTCAAACTTAAGAGGCATGCTGATGGTTCTATTGCTAGATATAAAGCTCGTTTAGTTGCACAAGGGTACACTCAGGAACCTGGATTTGATTTTACTGAAACCTTTAGTCCGGTCGTGAAACCTACCACTATTCGGACAATCCTTTCTTTCGTATTCAATGAATTGGGAGTAACACACTGGATGTTGACAATGCTTTTTTGAATGGTGTTTTGGATGAAACAATCTATATGCATCAGCCACCAGGATTTGAGATAGGTGGACCAGTTCCACTTGTGTGTAAGTTGAAGAAGGCTATTTATGGCCTTAAACAAGCCTCTAGATCATGGTTTCTTACAATCCGCTCGTCTCGCTCAAACGGGGTTCTTGCAATCAAAGGCTGATCACTCACTATTCTACAAGAAAGGTCAAGTTTCCACGGTCTACTTACTCATTTATGTAGATGACATACTTGTTACCGGGAGCTCCAACTCAGATGTTCAGGCAATTATCAAGAGTCTTGGTCGCCATTTCTCTCAAAATCGGGACTTGTTCATCATTTTCTTGGTATTGAGATTTCTCAAACTTCACAGGGTCTTCACCTTCATCAAGGTAAATATGCTCGGGATATTCTTTCTAAGGCCAACATGTTGGGAGCAAAAGGGTGTGCTACACCTATGATTTCTTCTTTGCATCTTTCCAGAGTTCAAGGAAATCCTATCTCTAATCCACGGATTACGGGAGTATAGTGGGGCTTTACAAGACCTCACAATCACTAGACCGACTTATCTTTCTCTGTCAACAAGGTTAGTCAATACATGGCTAACCTTTGGATACACACTCGCGTCTTTGAAGCGTATACTACGTTTTGTTTCGGGTTCGATTGATCATGGTCTTCATCTTACTAGATCATCTCACACTAAACTTATTGGTTTTCTGATTCGACGGGCCTCGGATGTTGATGATCAAGATCCACATCGTGAATGTGCATTTATCTTGGGAATAATCGATATCATGGTCTTCCAAGAAACAACATGTGGTTTCTCGATCAAGCACGGAGGCGGAGTATCGTAGCCTTGCTAATCTTCGCCTGAAGTTACTTGGATCGTTCTTTGCTCCAAGAACTTTCTATTGGTCTTCCTAAAATACCAACTATTTGGATTGATAGCTCGAGTGCCATTTATTTGGCAACAAACCCTATTCTTCATGCACGAGCAAGCATATCGAACTTGATGTTCACTTCGTTCGTGAGAAAATTGTCGCAGCCACCTTCTTCTTCAACATGTCCCTTCGATTGATCGGATCACGACATCTTCACTAAACCTTTAAGTTTTCAATTCTTCGCTTTCGGCTCAAGAATATGCTTTGCATTGTTTCTCTCTGCACGCTCGAATTGAGGCGTGTTAACCACATTGACCAAGTGAGTTTGTTATGCTTCAAGAAGAAAATGCAGTCTTGATAAAGTGTGTCATAGTGGTGTTGAGAAAAGAAAAACGCGCAACATCGACAGAGCATTGTGGGGATAACAAGAATGGAGGCTAATATTGTTACATCCGTCATGTTTCCATTGCTTCAAGACAACAACGTATATTCCTCTTTGTTTTCTCTGTTTAGGTTAGCTACTAATGGTAGACTATAAGTAGTGACTCTTTCCTCTTTCGACGACGATGGAAACAATGTAATACCACAACTTCCTATGAATATGAAAATGGATTCCCGGACTTCATCTGCTTTATTGTTATAGCTTTTCTTTCATGATTATTGATTGATTGAATTATCCGAAGCTCACAGTCTAGCATTGAACCATGTGATGATACTCTCTACAATTTGTTCCTTCTCAGGTTCAAAGAGCAGATCATGCAAGCACCCTTGGTACAGCTCGATCGTCCTATCGGTTGAGGAGGCCTCCCGGTGGAGCTTCCGGGAGCCGTTGGGGTCGGTTACCGAGTCGTCAGTGCCGTGGAGGACGAGAAACGGCAGTGTCAGACGACACAGATTCTGCTGCAAGTAGGCTGTGACGCGAAGGATCTCGTAGCCCGTTCTCACCCTTATGGAACCCGTGAACACCAGTGGATCAGAATACTTGGCTCGTAGAGCTTCTGGATCTCTGCTGACTGCGACGCCCCTCTTGTTCGCAGCGCTAAACTGAAATCTCGGCAACAAGAAGGCGAAAACGGGGGCAAGCACCTGTAATTAAAGGGCTCAAGGTCAGAGAGGAGCTAGTACGGCCTGCAGGGGCTTAAGCCCACAACAATAATTTTTTTATATATATTATATACTTACAAAATCATCAAACTTTGGGTATATTGTGCAAATCGTTGTACAAAAGCCCCCACCATCAAAGCGAGTCATATGAAAACTAGCTTATCTCTTGAACTTGAAATTTATAACATCTAGCCCCCATTAATAAATTTCTCTCGCTCCCTCGCCCCAAAAAAAAACTCAAGGACTGCAGTTGATCCAGTTGAGGAAGAAGGGTTCATACAGCGAAGATCGGGTGGGACGGCTGAACTCCTACGGCTGGTGAGGTTAACACGATACCAGCTACGCGTTGCTCGACCTTCGGATCAAGAACTGCCTGCTCTTTCACAAGAAGCATCATAAATAATCGAGTTTAATTAGCTAAGTTACTGATCGAATCACATATTATTATTACCTTCAAAATTATTGCTCCACCAGTAGAATGTCCGAAGCAGAAGCAGGGTAATTTCGGGTTTTCAGCTAAAACCTTGTTGAGAAACGTTTTCTGCACACAGTACGGAATAGCAACATCAAACACAAACTGCTCGATGAAACAACTATTTAGCACCAAGTGCTTGCTCGGCATCAAGAGCTTACCATATCATTAACTGCATAATCGATAGAAGGCACGTAGGCGTGCAGTCCATCGCTTCCGCCATGTCCTGTGTGAGGTAAAACACTGAGACCCTAAAGAGAGATAAAAACTGCATTTATTTCAATCATAGAAAATCTAGCACTTGAAGGTCGACTTCTGTGCCGGACTACTGCTAGCTTGTTCATAATTTGTTTTTTCGTCTTTGCAGATTAGCTCCTTCATGTCTCATTTTGAATTCAATGTATTAAACCACTTGCAACGTGAAAGAAGGTGTTCTTGTTCATGAAAACTAACAGGCCGCCTTATCAGCGTTGGGACCGAAAGCTGGAAGTAATTTAGTATATGTAACTACATGAACTTAAATTCTCTTTGCAGATACTAATTAAATAAAGAACCATGAAGCAGCTAAAGAGAAGAACTTGTGAGCAAGAATTAACCATGATGGGAACAATCTGCACCTCTCAATTTACCAATCTTTCAAACTAAAAGGTGTAAATGTATCAATTATTTTGAACTCTTTTTTCCTTGTTGGAGAATTGTTTTTTTAAATAATCAGACAAACTTTTATCTATTAAATGTTTTCCACTTACCAATCCAATCCATTCCATAAACCTTCAAGCCATTTGTATTGAGTTTCTTGGCAAAATCACCATACCTCCCACTATCAAAGAAATGCACAGAGGTTAAGAATAATTAGAAGAGCACAAACAAATAAAACTGAATTAGATAATCCATGATTCTTTATTATAGCATACGAACCTGTGCTCGTTCAGGCCGTGCAAGATAACAACCACTCCCCTACACATAAATAAAATGTTTAAAGTCAACTTTTGATCTGGAAATTTGGCATATATATTGGAAGGAAAATATATGAAACTAAAAACCTTATCAACTAGGAAGAAAGGAGGTAATACGATCATAGATGAATCCTCAAGACAAGCTCTAGATTCCCCACAATTGATGTTGAAATAGTTAGTGAAATTATTCGCTCAAGGCAACAGAGGAAACATGTATATAATATTCGCATGTTATGTGAAACTATTAATGTAAGGAAAATCAGAGAGGTTGTGTATGCACCAATGGTTTCCCTTTCCTTTTCTTTTAGGAGGATAGTAGTTCATATTAAGGAAAAATAAAATTTTGCAAGCGCCAAGAGACAACTGATGGATTGGACCATATTGCAGGATTATGAGATTTTTATACTAAATTGTCACCAGAAGAGCTGGCTTTTCTATCGAATGCACAAGAACACGATGTTACAAAATCTACAATAAACTACCCTAGAATCTCTAATCATTGATCCAATGGATTCACTTTACAACTTTGACAATGAAGTCCGGAAAAACAAAGATACTAATGATCATTGACATCCAAAGAGACATGTCATCGACAAGGCATATGCTGAGCCAACATAACATCGTTCAAATAAGAAAAAAATAGGTTATGCCCCTCTCTCTTTTCCTATTTTATCAACACACCGGTTACTACATAGTCCTCAGACAACCAAGGCCTTTCTCTCAAGACAATGAAGTTGAAACAACTCAAAACATGTGAATTGGCAATTGGGACGATAACATTTGCTCAAGTGGCAGTGCTAAATAGCTTATCTTCCCTTAAGCCATGTCCTGTCTAGTTGCAGATAAAGGGTCTCACTCTCACTTGGGTTTTCACGACACTTGGGGCACGATCCAATCAAAATATAACCACAATAACTATTCTCCCTGTTTTTCTGCCGTTAAATCTAATCTCATCTGAAATTACTATGATATCTAGATAAACCAACAACTATATCAAGAAAGCAACGATGATCAATATTACAACACTGTGAGCCGTTGCATCCAAAACTATTCAACTACCAAAGGAAACTAGAGGAACAGCATGCATATATAACCGTCACAGCTACAAGCTCAACTGCAAATCATTTGTTATCTATGTCTATTCAATGAAGCATTAGGAATTAAGATTAAGCTTTCATCACATAAAAAACAAATAATTTTTTCCAATAAAGATTAAATTGGAAGCTATTTAAACTTTAAAGTTGAAGCTGGGATAATACTAAATGAAAAAGCACTTAAACAAACCATAACTCTACCTTAGCACAACCAACAATCGAACTTTGAAAAAATTAAAGAAAGATATAATAAAATTAAACAAAACACTCTTTACAGAAAAAACAAACCGAATGGGATTAAACACAATTTTATCAATAAACAACTGAAAATCGCAGTAAAAAAAAAGAAGAAGAAAATTTTACCTGATTTGAACTTTAACAGGGGTCCAAGATTGAGTAAACATGGTGTCACCTCTCGAAGAAACAAACATGGAAAAATCCCTCGAGCTCTCTTCACCACCATCATCCTCCATCACCCTCCTAATCGCCGTCGCCCGCCGCGCCGCCACCTCCTTGTCCACGGCGCTCTTCCTTGGCACCATTCCCACCGGCACCCTCACAACCTTCCCCGGCGGCGCCGACGGCTTCTCTTCCTTCGCGCCGCCACCTTTCTCAGCAGACTCCGGCGCCGCCATGCACCTCCGCCGCCCACGGAACGGCAGCATGAAGATCAAGAATAATGCGTTGATCAGGAGCCACAAACTCCGCCATACGCTCAGAGAAAACAACGCGTTGATTCTCCCGCTCGCCCCCGACGTCAGCATTACGGCGGCTCCGCCTTTGGCTACTTCCGCCATTTTGTTGGATATTTCAAGGGAATTTTTTCCTTTTTTTTTGGGAGGGTTTGATCACTTAAAATGTAGCTAATAAATTAAGTTTTGATGGGAAAAAAATGTGAGATTTGTATTCTGCAGTTTAAATAATTTCGTTGAGTTTCAACCTATTGATTTCGGGTACGAGTCCGTATTGAAGTATTGAATTATTATAATCGAAAAGGGGTTTTCAAATCATGTGTTTTCAAACACTGTTGCAGAATCTGAAATGGTTGGAGAAAAAATCCGGTAGTTCTCAAAGAACCTAGAAATGCGCCTTCTTTTTTCTCCATGGAATTTTGATGTGCATCGAGGTGTTGATGATATCGAGAATCTGGATTAGCCTAAAATGGAAGAGGAAAATCGTTGTTGAATTTGCTTTTTCTCTCTCTAAAAAAGCGGAGCAGAGAGATAAGGTGGCGCGAGAGAAACACGCACAGCTCGTTATTGGCGGTCGATAGACCGACACGTGTCGGGTGGAGGTCCCGCCGTCCTGGTTGGTGGTATATATGCGGCGATTGGTTTACGCTTTTTATTTTGCTTATTTATTTAATTTCCAATCATTAAGTTACAAGTTGCACTGCTCTTTTTTTTAATCCTATGTTTTTTTAAAAAGGTTATTTACATACAAACTCCTTTAAAATAAGAAATAAGAATTCATCTTCATCATCCATTTGAGATTAATAAATGATTCAAGATTAAGTTATCACAATTCCTATAATTAAGGGACGGTTATTTTCATAATATTTATAATTATCATTATACCATAATTTGATTTAATCACAACCACTCATCTTTAAAAATCAATGGTAAAAATTTGTTCTCATTTCTTATTTTTGAATATGTTTTATTTGAACCAAATTATATATATATAGAGAAGGGATCAAATAGTACCCGATCCCCAAATAGTATGTAGTACTCAATCTCATCCACTCATCTAATAGATCCGATGGTTCAGATTTTTTCGGACTTTTTAAGCTTAATTTCACTAATTTTCGCTTCATTAAGGGTAGATTAGTAATTTGATTTGTTATGTGATTGCGAAAACAAACAATGATTTAGTTGAATCGAACAACGATTCAAATGAACACAAAAATGCATTCACTGAACACAAACATGCATATGAGTTTCAATTTTAATGCATCAGAACGCGCGCTCCCAATGCTCGTTCGCTCATTCGCGCCCGCACGCACGCGCTGGCGCCCACTCGTGCACACCCGCCGCCACCAGCGCCATTCGCAGACGCACCCAACGCCGGTTGGGTGCGATGCAATGTTATGTTGTTTTAAATGCGATTTAGTTGTTTTAGATGCAGTGACATGTTATTTCATATGCATTATTTATGTTTTGTTGTGGCTCTTCCCAAACCTAGCGCCGACGCGCACCCAGCGCCCCTACCCAGCATCGGAGCCCACCTAGCATCCCTACCCAGCGTCGGCGCGCACCCAGCGTCCCTATCCAGCGTCGGCGCGCACAAAACACGCACCCAACACCGGTTGTATGCGATGCATTGTTATGTTATTCTCTATGCATTGTTATGTTATTCTCATCATTATCGTGTTTTGTAGTGTCTTCTCCAAACTCAACGCCGCGGAGACCCCAACGCCGCGGACTCCCTACCAGCCGGACGGGCACCCGGTGCGCTGGGTGCCTTCCCATTTTTCCCCTGAGCGAAAAATGGGTTGCCACGTGTCAAATTTTGGTGCGTCCACGTGTTCAAAATGTGTGGTCAAGATTGAGTACTACATGCTATCTAGGGACCGGGTACTACGGGAACCCAACCCTAAATATATATATATATATATATGGGTTCAAATGAAAACTTTCTCTTATATGTTAACTAGAAACCAATCCAAATCTTTTATTCTTTTCGATCAATGGTCATTATTTTATTATTATTTTTTATTTTGTTTTAATCATTCCTTATCGAAAAGGATAGTGAAGTAAATTAAATTTGTCATGCCCCAATTCCTAATCTAATGGAAGCTCGTAAATCAAGACGCGACTAATAAAATGCGGAAAATATAAGGAATAAAGTTGACTCGAATGATCAAGGCAATAAACCCTTAGAATGAGAATAGCTTCCTAAATGAAAATGGAAGACATCGAATGATGTAATCCAATCAAAACAATATTTATCCTCAGGATCACAAGTTTAGTTTCGTGCTTCTAATAGCCAATATACGTCAAAATGATAAACATCAAGGATTCAGAGTCTAAGCTCATCAAAAGATATGATTCGAGTCATAGACAAGAAGGAAAAGGTAATTAGACTAGTTCATCAGCGGAAGTCAAAAATGCGGAAATAATCCGTCAAAATATGGAGTGAACTCTAATCTCAGCTCTGCCCCGTCAGCGTCCATTGATCAACCAGAAAACATTTGAAAACATTTGGGCTGAGTACTAATGTACTCAGTGGGCATGCATTTGCTAAACATATTTCGTAAATTCGTAAAAGCAGTTTATCCAATCATGATAACATAACTTACAAGGTTTTAAAAAGAGAAACCACTTCTAAGCATGCAAAAATATTTCATTTATTGGGCTCATTGTCACGACTCTTCTGTTACTCGCTTTGATCCCGGGACTCTAGCCACTGTCGGATCACATGCTCCCATTATTGTCATCGGGGACGTAACCCGGACAAATTCATAATTCCATGACGTACTTCGAAACGCATCCAGACAAACAACCTTATAACGCCTCATGATTATGTTAGTGCCCGATGGAGATCAACCCACCGAAACAACTAACTAGTGTACACAATTCTCAATTAACATATTAAGTTTAAAGAGAATCTCGATCGATACATTTACGAGCCTTAAACAGAGTAGAGCGCACAAAAATATTTTATTGGATAAACAGTTTGCATTTCATGAAATATCAGAGCATATAACTCAAATATACTTTTGTAAATAAAGCCTACCTTGATAGGACAAAGCCTGACGAATTCACTATAGTATACGTCTCGGGAAGCAACGCTAATCCCCTTGATCGACAAAACCTACAAGAAGCACTAATCTTAATAGGTCTCGAAAAGTTAGCCTTAAGTTCAAGTAAATGAGGATACTAACTTATAATTCGTTAAGCCCGGGTTTTCAAAATATAATTGAATTTGAAAACTAATATATATCGGCTAAGGGCACCAACAATACCATTGCTCGACTTTTCGTTTAAAAACGCATTTAATTTCATAATCTTCTTATGATAAATACTTTTTACAAAAATATAATGCAATTGAAATGCATATTAAAATCATATATATATTAAGGAATCTCGCTTAATATAACTCATAATATAATTCTCAAATTATGCACTTGTCTAATATAATTTAATTTATTAAACATTCTAACTTAATTAATTTCATTAAAAGAAATTAATTACATTAATTAAATATGTCATGATCGTAAATAAAAGTAACTTAAACTTGGACTTAGCCTTGACTTAGTCAATTAATTAATTAAACTTAATAGCAATTAATTAATTAAACTTAATAGCAATTAATTAATTAATTAATTAATTAACTTACATAATTAAATAATTTAAACTTATATTTAAGTTTAAGTTAATTATTTATTTAATTAGACTTAATATAATTTAATTAATTAAGTATCAAGTTAAACCTTATTTATTTAATTAATTAAAGTCCAAAGATTTAATTAATTAAAGCAAACTCAATCATGAATTAAACTAAAGCCCAACCATTAATTAAATCTAAGCCCAATATTATTTAATTTACTAAGGTCCAACTATTAAAACAAAAACATAGCCCATGTTCATTTTTAAGATTTGGGCCCAAAATTAATATAGTTCAAACCCATTAGCATATAATTAAATAAATGATAAGGCCCATCAACAATTTAATTTCGGCCCAAACAGAATAAGGCCCAACATTTGAAATGCACCCAGCCCTTAAATAAAAATAGCTCACTTCTTTTATCCTTCTCGGCCCAAACTGAGGCCCAACTAAAAATACAGATTCCTAACCCTAGCAGCAAGCCCATAACATTTAATAACATAGAACAAGCCCAACTCATTTTTTTTTAAAGAGGTAGCCCAACATTTAAAAAAAAAAGGGCCCAACATTTTAAATTAAAAAGAGCCCAATCTCACAACTCAACCCAACACTCACAAACCCTAAACCTATCCCTCTCCCATAAATTCGGCGTCGCTTTCCGGCCAGCCGCCGTCGCCGGCGGCCAACTTCCTACGACGTCAAAAAATTTTATTTTATTTTTTTATTTTTTTCTCTTCGTCTCTTTCTCTCTCGCCCTCCCTCACGTCTCTCTCTCGGCTCTCACACACGCACGCACACACACTGAGATCGGCGTCGCCGCCTCCACGGTCACGTCGTCGGTCGGCGCCGCCGCCGCCACCTCGACCGTGACAACCTCCTCTCTTCTCGGCTCATTCAAACGCGACGCACAGCACACACGCCAACGCCCGACGGCACAGCGCGCACACACACGCACACGCACGGCCGAGACCGCCGCTGTCGACGCCGGACTTCGATGTCCACCGCGTCGCCCAGCCACCAGCCTCTCTCTCGTCTCTGTCAACCCACGCACACACATATACAAACGCACACACACACACACGGCTGCACAACACACACACGATGGCGAGCACACACACACGGCGAGCCACGACCGTCGCCGCCGTCGTCGCGCTTGGCCGGCCACGTCGCCGGTCACCGCCTCATCTCCCTCTCGGTTCTCTCTCCCTCTACCTCATCTCCCTCAACACCCACACATAACACACAACATACATATACATATATACACTTAAAGAAATATGAGATAAAAGTGTCAACCTTTGTAGATCCCTCTTGCAAGAATGAGTGAGTGATTTTTGGGAGGTTAGGGTTTTAAAATGGGAAGAAGAAGCTTATATAGTGTAGATTTCCAATGGGCTTCTCTTGTTGGGCTTTTCCAACTTAAAGCCCATTAGATAATTTATTTTTACGGCTCAAAGTCCGATCTTAAAGATTATAAATTAATTAAACATTGACATAATATTATTGATATAATGATTTATAAGTATATATATATATAAATCATATTCAATTATTATATTATATATAATAATTCTCGTAATCACTTTATAATATTTAATGAAATAAATTCTTTTTATTGGAATTTAAAAGTTTTCTTTCTTTGGGCACGAATCATTTTAAATTCTAAGTTCGAAAGTCATTCTAATCCTATTGAGAAAGACGGGATATGACATCCCTCTATCCTTATAAAAATTTCGTCCTCGAAATTACATACCTTGGTAATCTAGTTCGGGATACTTAGCTTTCATTTTGTCTTCAAGTTCCCACGTGGCCTCCTCCGTACCGTGATGGTTCCACTTTACTTTGACGAGAACAATTTATTTGTTCCGTAAAACTTGAACTTTTCTATCCAAAATTTGGACATGTCTTTCTTCATAACTCAAGTCCTGGGCTAAGACTACTTCATCGTGCTTAATTACGTATTTCGGATCAAACACGTATTTTCTTAATTGCGAGACATGAAACACATTGTGCACGTCTCCAATGCTTGGTGGCAAAGCCAACCTATAGGCTACAAGGCCTATTCTATTCGTCTAGGATCTCGAAGGGTCCTATATAGGGTGAGAATTTGGGACCGGACTCGAAATTTCGTCCCGACCCGAGTCCCGAATTTACTGGGTTCGGGACCGGACCGGACCGAGAAATTTTGATTTTGGTATCGGAAGTCCCGAGTCCCGTTGAAATCAAGTCCCGATTTTAAATATATCTAATTTTAATTTGGGACTTTCGGACATTTTGAGTATTTCGGGACTTAGGGACGCCGGGACTTCGGACATTTTCGGGTAATTTCGGATATTTTGGGTAATTTGGGACTTTTGGGTAATTTCGTGACTTGGGACTTTCGGGATATTTTGGAAATTTCAATTGGGATCGGGACCGGACCGGACTAAAATTATAAATTTTCGGACCGGGACCGGACCCAAAATTGCAATTTGGGACTTCGGACTCGGGACTGCACCGGTCCCGACCCGATTCTCACCCCTAGTCCTATATAGCGGGGTCGTAACTTTCCTCTCTTTCCAAAACGTATAACTCCCTTTGAATGAGAGACCTTAAGAAAAACCCGATCCCCGACATTGAATTCTAAGTCGGATCGATGCTTATCGGCGTAAGACTTTTGTCTGTCCTGAGCTTCTTTGATTCTTTGCTTAATGTGATCGACTTTCTCGACCATCTGCTGTACTAGGTCGGGACCTAGCAGCTTCATTTCTCCCACTTCGTCCCAATAAAGAGGTGATCGACATTTTCGACCATACAGTGCCTCATATGGGGCCATTCCAATCGTCGCCTGGTAACTATTGTTATAGGCAAATTCTACCAGCGGGAGCAAATCTTCCCAACTTCCACCTTTGTCAGAGACTAGAGTTCGTAATATATCTTCTAAAACTTGAATCGTTCTTTCTGATTGGCCATCGGTCTGAGGATGAAAAGCTGTATTGAAATTCAGCTGGGTTCCCATGGCTTCTTGCAAACTCTTCCAAAAATGCTATGTGAATCTAGAATCCCGATCAGATGTGATAGATACAGGTACTCCATGAAGGCGTACTATCTCCTTAACGTATAATTTTGCAAGCTTCTCCAAACCAAACGTCATCTGAATCGGTAGGAAATGCGCTGACTTTGATAGACGTCAATTTGATTCTCAATAAGCAATTTGTAAGCCATTAAGTAGCAAACTATACAACTAAAATTATTATAGCAAAATCAATCCTTATTGGTTCACTAATTTTCAATTAAGATTTATTAATCCATATTTCAAAATTTTTAATCCATAAGCATCAAGTCATTACAAATACGCAATTCGCAAGCATAATAAATAGCATTCTAATAACTGAATATAACCTTCATTTGTTTATAAATAAGCACACCTTTTGCTTAATTAAATATTATTATAATAAGAACCTTTTAAGTACAAATATAAATATATAAAAGTTAATTAAGCATTATAATAATCGTACATAAGCTTAAATTATGTATAAATAAGCAATTTAATATTCATTCATTCGTTAAATATATGACAAGATTAACTAATAACACGAACCTTATAAATATGAATATAATAAGTAAATTATCATGTCATAATAATTTAAACATGGCATTAGGTGTATGTTTAAATTATGGATAGGAAGATTATTATTGCAATTATCATTATCCCATAATTACCGCATGATATCATGAATATTTGATATGCCAAATCACATTATTACCTACATCTTTGACTAAGGAAAGATATTTAGTAATCTAATATTCTTAATCTAAATAGATAGCATTAATCTTATATGTCTATATAAGTTTAATCAATGGTGTAAAATGGTTCCTAGTTAACACCTAAAGATTGGTTTCTATTATAACACTCCCATATATATATATGGATGGTTATTGTAAAAACCATTCTTAATCTATAAACTACGAACTTTTGAAACTGTCTGAATTCGTCGTGAGAGCATCTGAATTCAGAAAAATAAAAATTCGCCCATCATGGGATTCGAATTCAAGCGTTTGTATCCATCAAGTAAGATAATGAATTCACCGTAGATCTTCACGAATCAAGGGCTGAAAATGATTCATATTTTATACTTTAAGATTGATTTGTATTTGATCTCATTCATCTCTCTCTCTCTCTCTCTCTCTCTATATATATATATATATATATATGAGAGGGTTAACGTGAGAACTATTTTTATCGTGAGAGCGAGAACAAAAAAATGATGAATTCACGGTGAAAGTTGATGAATCCATCGGAAAGTTCTTGAATCCAAAAAATAGAATTTTCGCCTCATGGGATTCGAACCGGTGAAAATTCGAATTTTGAATTCATTAACTTTCTCAACGGATTCATCATCTCACAACGAATTCATTTGGTTCTTAGTTTTAGGATAAGAATGGTTCTTATCTTATCCTAAAACTAAGAACCAATGATTGTTATGAAGTTGATGAATCCGTTGAGAAAGTTAATGAATTCAAAATTCAGAATTTTCACCCGGTTCGAATCCCATGAGGCTAAAATTCTATTTTTTCGATTCAAGAACTTTCCCACGGATTCATCAACTTTCACCGTGAATTCATCATTTTTGGTTCTCGTTCTCATGATAAAATGGTTCTCACGTTAACTCTCCCTTATATATATATATATATATATATATATATATATATATGGATTTTGATGTGATTTTGGTTTTGCAAATGAACTTTAAAGGGGTATAAATATACTATTAATTTATTAATTATAGTAATTTAATCATGATTTATTTTTCCGACCAAATTGAAACTGACATGACATTAATTATGATGAGTTGACAATGATGTGAAAATAAATTAATAAATAAAATATAAAAACAAATTAATAAACAAACAAATAAATAATGAAACAAATAAGCAAATGAATTGGAAAAGACGGGCGCTTTCAACTCATGCAAATCACTCTACTGTTCTGTGCATGTGAGAGAGAGGGAGAGAGATTTTCAAGCAGAGTAGCGAGGCGAGCAACACCACCACGACGGCGACCCCTCGTCGTTGGCGAAGCGGCGGTGGTGGCGTTTTGAAGAGGAGAGTGGTTTCGAGGGTTGAAATTTTCAGATTTGTGCGCGTGTGCGTGTGCGTATGCGTCTGTTGTAATAGAAGACGAGAGGAAGATATATGGGAAAGATAAAATGATGGTTGTTGGCGGCATGCCAGCAACGGTAATATCACTGGACTAGCGTGACAAGCGGCGATTCGCCGAAGGGGAAGGGCTGTGCATGTGTTTTTTGTTTGTAAAAAGAGAAGAGAGAGAAAGAGAGACGAAGGAAAGGAGAAAAAGGAGCGGCGTTGGAGGCGACGCCGGATCCAGCAATACCGCGAGAGAGAGAGAGAGAAGGAAGCTGTTGTGTGTGTTTGGGTGTTCATGTGTGTGTGTTGAGTTATTTATTTGTTTGTTTGTTTTTGTATTTTATTTATTAATTTATTTCCAAATCATTGTCAACTCTTCATAATTAATGTCATGCCAGTTTCAATTTAATCGAAAAAATAAATCGTGGTAAAATTACTACAGTTAATAAGTTCGTATATTTATACACTCATTTTAAAGTTCGTGTACAAAACTAAAATCACATCAAAATTTATGTATTTATATATCAATAATTATTTTTTAAATAATAATTGTCAGAGCGCGAAGTTAATTCCTGAGAATATATTATTATGTTTCTAAGTTTCATTTATTTGTTTAAGTTTACGCTCTTCCATAAGTTTTAAAATATTATATTTGTCTCTTAGGGACAACTCAATGGTTAAGGTGAGTTCCTGTGGTCGACAGGTAACAGATTCGAACCCCACCAAAAGCTTTTATGGGTTTGAGTCTATCACACCTGATTTTTCAAGTGTGATTTACATGTCATGTGTGGTTTGCAGGCTATTGCACATGGTTTGAGTCTGTCATATCTAGATTTTCAAGTGTGGTTTATCTGTCATGTGTTGCTTGCAGACTATTGTACAGGATGTGAGGTTTACCCAATGAGCTATTTCAAGTATTGTTTACCTGTCCTGTGTGGTTTGTAGGTTATTACATATGAACATGGGATTTACCCAGTGCGCGTCGTAGGTAACGACCGTTGGTTCTCCATGATACCATATATATATATATATATATATATATATATATATATATATATATTTGGTGGGAAAAACTATTAATATTTCATCGCTCAAATATACTATTGATCGGTACATCAATTTTAATAATTTTTATGCTAAAATGATGCGGTTTGTGTGAGCTGAATGAAAATTCAGTATCATTAATCACGATATAATAACATTGATAGGACATTTGAACTATTTTTTGTGCTTTTTCCCCAAAAAATTAAAAAATCATTTAGTCTTTAATTTCAACAACTGTGTTGGGTCCTTCTAACTGACGTATTTTTTTTTTTTGAGCAAACAAAGAATAGATTAACACGAGCAACGGGAAAAGAGAAGACCCTCCACAAACGACGGGGGTTCTTCCCAGATAAAAGGAGAAACAAAATCAACAGCCCTCTTGGCCAAACAATGAGCAACCTTGTTGAGGTCTCTACCAACATTGCTAACCCGAAAATCAGCAAAATTTAACATGCTCACCCTACAACCTTGAGCTAAACCTCCGAGTTCGGACAAATTCTCTTGCATGTTGTTGATCGCATCGCAAGCGATCTTGCTATCACTCTCCAACACACACTTGGTGATACCACGCTCAAAGATCCATGATAGAGCTTCTTGGATTCCAAAGATCTCCCCCTCCTCCACTCTAGCAATCCCTGGTTTTACCAAGGTTTTCGCAGCCATGAACCTCCCTTTCTCATCCCGGATGTATATGCCGAACCCCATGCAGTTTTTCTCTTTGAAAAAAGCAGCGTCGACGTTGCATTTCATCCACCCAACCTCCAGATCGTGCCATCCAACACATACATTCCTTCTGGTGAAAGACCCCACGACCTCCAAAGCATGATCCACGATCCACCTCGAGCTAAAATCAATAGCGGCACATGATCCGCCGGAATCGGGTAAATCTCGTTCCAGATCGCATCGTTCATATCCTTCCAAATCTGCCACAACACCATACCAATAACATCCGAAGTGTTATCGTCCGCCTTGATAAGAATGTGTAGGAGACCATCTTTAAACATGGGATAACTCCTCTCCGTCAACCTCCAGATTCCTTCAAGGCCCACTTGTCTCCAACACTCAGTCGCATAGGTGCATGTCACGAAGATGTGCCATAACGCCTCCACACCCCTCCTGCACACACCGCAATCACCATCAACATTCACCCCCCTGGTCCATAGATTAGTTTTAGTCTGCAGATTATCCCTAGCGGCCCTCCATAAGAAAATTTTCACCTTTGAAGGAACCTTGAGCTTCCATATGGTATTCCAGTTACCCTCCGAGGCTAGCGTGGCATTGACAGTGAGAGAACAAGCTAGGTGGTAAGCCGATTTAACCGAGTAAATCCCGTTCTTGGAGAAATGCCAAATAAGGTTATCGTCTAAGGTCCCGGCAGGAATAGGTTGATTTAAAATGGCGTCGACATCACTTTCATGTAACAGCCTCTTGACCCTATCAACATCCCATTCTCTAGCTCCCTGAATCATTAAGTCCTTAACCCTCATATTACCAACATCCGCATGTTGTACGTTAGTTGCAAAGTAACCCCATCTAACTGACGTATTTGAAAACATCAATGTGAATGGATAGTTAACTATTTTTTACGTATCAATCACTTTGTATTCAAGTTGATTAACACAAAGGGTTTACTTTTACCCTAAAAAAACTATTTTTTATGTAATTAATAGAATTAAGAAACAATAAATACCAAATGTCATAAACTTAGGCGACTTTTTTCAAAAGGCCTTATAAAAAAAAGAAAAAAGAAAACATAACATTTTTTTTGAATTATAGTAATGTCTTTCAAAATTGTAGATTTACAAATGCTCCATTGAGGATTATATAAGTATTTTTACTTGTTCGTTCATATCATTTAATTATATATTTATTCTATTGTTTATTTATTTCTATTATGATACAAATATATGTCAATTAGCGATCTTATTTGACAAATTACAAGTTCTTTCTTTTGCCAAATCCATAAATTCGGGTTCCACTTCGTGTTATTTTTTACAGAAATACTACTTGCAATCAATTTTTGAAGACACAAATAGCAAGAGACCAAAAGTCAAATTTTTCATAATTATTTAATATTTGTCAGTTCTTTTACAATTATCGATTTAGTCATACTTCAAATTTCAAAATCACAACCAAATTATTATTTCGATCAACGACTATAGATAATATGATAATTGACAAGCACACAATCACATACTAAATTACACTTTTTTAATTCGAAATTACATATTTTTCTTCACGATAAATAGTACTTTTTTTCATTATAAATAGAACTGTCAAAACTCAAAAGTGGCCAAGTCTACCCAAACTTTGGTAACTAGGGACGGGTTGAGCATGTAATCTGATGTCTTTATTCAAGTATCGAAATCGAATCTTATGTTAGATTTGTAATGGATTAAATAGGTTAAGTACTACATTTTTATTTTGTAAAGATCAAGTAGTTTTTTGAAAATGATTCTAAATTCAAGTTGGAATATGATATTTGTATTTATATATGTATATGACATACTAAATATTAGTACTAGCAGGCAATCGATATCACAATATACAATTCATTAATATCATTTCTTAAAAGAACCACATCTTATAATTTACAAAACACATTCTGATGCTTTACGCATTTTACGACCTACTGCATTTCTTCTTCTTTTCAGAATGTCGATCACAATAAACCTATACATATACTTGTAATAATACAGGAGAAGAGAAGAATGAGATTATGGAAGACAAATTTGAAGTTTTGTGCGTTGTGAATTTTCCTCTTTTCTTTTTGTTGTGTGTGGTGATGAAAAAATTCTGCAGTTATTGTTTAAATTTTATTAAATAAAATAGAGTAAAGTTGTACCTGAAGAACTGGAAGGAGGAGATTTACAATGATTCCTTCAATTCAACGCTCTTTCAAGATCCTACACAACCATTTTTATTTAATTTTATTTTATTGGGGGTAAACAAGGCACAAATGAATTCTGCATTTGAAGTAGGATTTGTTCTGTTATCTTAAAAACCCGTCTCAAACATGAGCAGATCAATGCCATCGTTGGCTAGACATAGATTAAGTTACCATGAAATAGATTGTGATTGCAGAAAAATAAAAGGCGACATCTTTATGTCACAATTAAAAGCCATATTTTAATTACAACTATCTAAAATGATGTGTGCGTGTGTCCGATGCTAAAGGTCTCGGCTTCGAGTCTACCGTGACGACCTTTAAATTTTTGTATTAAATTGACAAAAAAAATATCTAAAATTGATGATTTTTACATTAGAATCAACCATTCAATTTTATTTATCCCGGAAATGCTCGTATTATGCATTAGCGAAATAAAAATAAGATAGAAGAAGATCATTTTTCGTCAAACCGAAAATTTCATTTTGGTAATAATCTCGTGGAAAACCGATCGTCTCTTTCTGAACTCAATTAATCATTGAATGGTAATTTTCTGAAAATACATTCCAAGGAGATGTCTTACAAGTATCAATTACTCTAAAAAAAATGTTATTTACATGGAAGGAAATGATTATTTATTTTTTACCTTACAATTGAAAAGTCTTATTTACATTAAAGAAAAAGATCATTAATTTTTTACCTTACAACTGAAAAATCTCATTTACATTGAAAAAATATCAATGTCCGCACTTGTAGACGTCCTTAGGAGTCCACCTAAACTTGTCAATATTTTGTCCGTGTCATTTCCATTTTGTCATGCTAGTCTTACATGTAGGCGAATTTACAATTTTTAAATAAATTTTCAAAGATTAATTGTAATATTTGTAATGTTTTCACAAATAAAATCATGCCATTTTAAGATCAAACAAGTATTATTGGTACATAATCGGAAAAAATTGGGAATACATTAATTGCACAAAAAGGGAAAAAAAGTGTTTCAATTTCAACTATAAAAGTTGTGTGAAAAATTACAAATTTTTATAAATATTGTTTTATCTCCAACCGTTAACATGTGAAAAAATAACCACAACCTGCAAATGAATATAATTGTCTAAAAAGTAAAAGATTGAGTATATGATATATAAAATATAATTTCAAAAAAGTAAAAATAAACTTTTTTTTGTTAATGGTTTTTACTTAATTAAGGTTAATCATAAACTACATACTAACGAATATGGTTATTTAATTACTCATGATTTTTTAAAACAATAATAATCAGTAGTATTGTATTCACATCAGGAGTATTGTATGTATATAATCATTGTATATGTGGGCTCATAATATATCGTGTTTTATTATAATGATTGTTTTTTCCGTAAGAATAAGTTATTATTATAGTTGCACATGATCTATTATTAAGATGTTCCTTTATTTATATCATGATGTGCATACACATATATAATACTATGCATATTATATTTGTATCATGTGCACGATATCGATATCTACTGACATTAATAATATAATGCATGTCAGATATGTTTTTGTGCATGTATACGCATGAAATTATTCATATTAAAATAATTTATGAGTTGTAAGATAACATTCATAAGCAACATAATAACTTTAATTATTATAAATGCTCATGATGTTTAAAAATGAGAAAATCATAATATATTCATTGTATGCATTATATTTAAATAGTTTTTACAACAATAACACTGATGTAGGAAAAAAAAAAAAAAACCTACCTCCGGTCGCCATTCACGCAAGCTTGGGAGAGGTACAAGAAGATGATAAATATCAATGAATGATATGAGGGAATAATTCTGACGATTCATAAAAGAAATTTAATAATGGAAATAATATTCATTGCAATGCAATCCCATAAATATAGCTGCAAATCGGTTACACATGCATATATTACAAAAATATCCTCTCAATTTTGCATGCCATGGATTTAACGTCAAACTCCCTTATTTAATCTAAGCCGTTAGCTTAATAGTAATTAAAAGTCAGGATTAGTTCCTAGTTCCTAATTTATTTGTAGTTCTCAATTGATCCATCCCTATATATATATATATATTTCATCATGAACTTGTGCATATTTTATTACATATATAGGCAAATGTTCATTTTCATCAGCCATGCCTATCATATAAATAAGATTATAAATTCAATGTTGAATCATAGTTTTAAAATGAAAATTAGAACATTATTTAAAATGGAGCTAATCGGTACGTAGAAGCACGGCTGCTGCTCCTTCAACTTACTGCAATACTCCGCGGCGTTTCATGAACCTGCGCCACCACCATAATCACCATTACACCTTCATCATTTTCACCATAAGGTGGTGTTTACTTTGCATGACTAGGTTGGATAGCAACCTAATCAAGTGTTTACTTTTAAGGATTAATATTTGAGGATATCCCAAAGCCCGAGATTATTTTAATCATTTTAATTGTTATTCACTAATTTTAATCCAACCAATATAGGTAGGATTGAAATAATCCTCAAAATAAAGAGAGAATTATTTATCCCAATTTTAATCCTTCACTAATCATTTGTAGTAAATAAATGATTGATAGATAAAAATTATCTTATCACACATTTAATCCATCAAATAGTCAATCCTTCAAAATGCTAATCATGAAAAGTAAACAAGAACAAATATTAGTTGTTTGTATCTCTGTAAATTCTATATGTATCAGTTTTTGTAGTTGAAAGTTGTGTGTTTTAGTTGTGAAATGCTGTTCTACTTATAACAGTGGGGATGAGCTGGTGAATTTTTGTATCTATGCAACTAAATTCAGATTCTAAATATATGTTGCCTTTTGAATTTGTTTCAAGAAAAAAATCAAAACAATTAAATATTAATATGTTCTATTAAACTTTTTGGTGTTTACTTTGCATGATTAGGTTGGATAGATAAAATTAATCCAACATAATCAAGTGTTTACTTTTAAGGATTAATATTTGAGGATATCCCAAAGCCCGAGATTATTTTAATCCTTTGAATTATTCTTCATTAATATTAATCCAACCAATATAGGTAGGATTGAAATAATCCTCCAAATAAAGGGAGAATTATTTATCATAATCTTAATCCTTCACTAATCCTTTATAGTAAACAAATGATTGATAGATAAAAATTATCTTATCACACATTTAATTCATCAAATACTCAATCATTCAAAATGCTAATCATACAAAGTAAACACCACCTTAGGATCATATGCGAAATCAAAATATAACCAATCTCGGTGTGTTTTAAGAGAATTGATCCTAATAATAATCAGGGCAGATCCAATCCAACTAAGAATGGGCCATAGTCCATGTTGGATTAGCTGAAAATTGGAAGGCTCTAATTGGCCCGGCCCGGCCCCGTCTGGGATGAAGAAACTTCATCTTCTACTTAATGCATTTACAGTCATTGCAAAATAAGCTAGAGAGAGAGAAATCAATGAATTGAGTGATCGATCGGAGAATCGAGATGAAGCTGCGCCACGCAATGGTGTGTTCGTCGAATCAGAACAGGAGCATGGAGGCGCACGCGCTGCTCAAGAGAGAAGGATTCGACGTGGCGTCGTACGGAACTGGCCAGCACGTCAAGCTGCCTGGCCCCTCCCTCAGAGAACCCAACGTCTACGATTTCGGCACCCCCTACAAGCAAATGTTCGACGATCTCCGTCGCAAAGACCCCGAACTGTAACCCTTTCTTTCATTTATTTTTATATGCTTGCTTCCATTTACGGTTATTTTATATGCTTACTGTGAAATAGGTCATTTCGTGATATTAGTTTTGGTACAAAATCGGATTTGCTCTATCTATCCTTCAAATCATTTATTTGAAAAGAAGAATTTTTGGTTTGTGTAAGTTCACTGGTGACTGCGCTTTGTGTGGGAGTTGATTCGCTGAGGAAGTCGGAAAATTATAAGTGAAATGGCATTGTATTTTTCATGTACTAATTGTAATTTTAAAATCTCTAACTGATATTCTTGTTAGCTTGTGAATAGGTGTGTTGAGGTAGCTTGGAGCTTAAATTTAATCTAGCTAGCTTATGAGTTGTCTCTGGCTCATCTTAGGATGGGTGATAGGAAATCAGCAAACAGAAGAAATGCACGAATAGAATGTAAATGATGTTAGACGACGCTGGGGTGAACACTATGTAGAGGAGAGATGACACATAGCGATTGTTGTGGGTTCATTGTGGTGTTGATGTCAATTCTATGCCAAGTTTAAATGAGGAGCATCAACTCTCTTCAGTTCTATGGTTTAGACAGCACTTGTGTTTGGTTCGTTTCAAGTTGTATTAGAAATTGAAGACATGTTGCTAGGAAATATTCCATACAGCCACAGTTGTAGTCAATTGTGGAAGCAAGTTTTGCTTGCTCGAAAGTGGTGAAGACGATTTGGGCTGAGAAGTAATAGAATGTTTGCATTTTTAATTGATGGACATAAGTAAGGATGCATTTCATGATGATGAAATTCTCGCAGTTTGCAAACAAGAACTAGTGAATTCAATCATTTGCATATGTCTACAATTTCAGAACCCCCTATAAAACCTCAAGTTGTCACTTGTAATCTTCTCTTTTATACCCTTTTTTCCTATCAGTTCCCATAATTTTCTTCCCTCTATTTTGTATGCTTACCGTGACAAAGATACTTTTGTGTTATTGTGTATTTGGCAATTCGTATTCTGGGGTTGGATATTGGTATATTATGGGATTATCTCTCTTTTTCTCTCTAAGACTTTTATTTTAGAAAATAGAAGAATTTATGTTATATTTAGTAAATATTATAATGTTTGCTTTATGTAAACTGGCTGCACTTTGTGTGGGAGTTGCTTAGCTGTGAGATGCAGTTGTAGTTTACGACAATTATGGTAAAATAATGAAGGGTTTTATTTTGTAATTGTATCTTCATAAATACTAAAAAAATCTTTACTTCGTCCTCATGTGTAGCTGAGCACTGCTCACTGTGATACCATGGATTATAACGTAGATGTGAATAGCTAAGATATGTGGTGAGTCAAGTAATTTATTTCGAATCAGATGTTCTGATCCTTGAGTCTTAATATCTCACCAATATGACAATGAACAAATGAACGTATATACATGCTCATGTTAGCTTAAATGTTTTGTCCTTATATTTTGATATCTAAGCCTCCAACGTTTCAAACTGTACAGATATCGGCGAAATGGAATACTACCAATGCTCAAGAGGAACTTATCTGTAAAAACAGCCCCTCAACGTTGGCAAGAAAATGCTGCAGACGGTACATTTGATGTGGTACTTACATTTGAAGAAAAAGTTTTTGATATGGTTCTTGAAGGTTTGTAAGTCAAAGCAGACCGCCACCTTTTCCCCTATGATTGTGGAATTATTTGTTGATAAGTTTTGTATTTGCCTGTGTGAACAATTTACAAGTTGAAAGCTTATTCTGGATGCGAATCACTCCCCAATTAAAATTCTTCCAAAAACAAGAGATATTAGTAGGAGTTATATGTTTTGAATATGATAATGGGATACTCGAACTGAATATGCTATTGACTTGTGTAATATATTATTGTGTTCCAGGGCATGAAATCGCACCTTTATTTCAAAGCATGTTTGTATCTGCTCCTTGGGAGTGAATTTCCATGTTTATTTAGATGCGGTGATTTGAGGCCAGTGTTTTATGATGGAAACAAAGTAAACATAATTGGTCATAACAAGTTCTAGATGTCTAGATGTGGTTATTATTATTATTTTTTTTTTTTCATATGTTCAAACATATCTCTCTGTAGTTGATCAGCTCAATGTCTGTGTGCATGTGAAGATCTACATAATCGGAAGCAGGTTCTTTTGAAGCCTGTTTTAGTCATCAACTTGGAAGTAAAAGATAACCACGAGGAAGCAGCAATTGGTGGCCGGCTTGCACTACAATTATGTCAAGAGGTACATTTATTTGCTAACCAGAAATTGAACACAGGAGTTTTGGCTGCTTACTGTTATATGCAATAATATGCAGATCGAGGCTGCTGAAAACTGGGAGGAATGTGTTGATGATCTAATCATAAACTTTGAGAGGCAAAATCGTAGGAAGCTTGTCTACAGCATCTCGTACTACTGATCATGTTTCAACTGATACTGATGATTCATAAGCAGGGAGATCTGGCTATGAATTTGTTTAAGTCTCCTCTTGCACAATTGTACTTTCTAATCAACTTCTCACAAGGTACAAGTGGCCTATAGTATGTGTACAAAGATACTGCTTTCTCTAGGGGCGAGCAAGATTGAAATCAAACTGATTGGGATATTAATCCATCTAACTTCTGACATGTTAGGTTTTAATTTCGGTTAATCAAATTTAATCTGATCGAATGTTCATCACTAACTGCTACTGTTCAAACATACAGAACTTTTATCATTGCTCTAAATAAAGTAAGGAAAAATGCACAATTTTAGCCTAATAAATTGATTTTGTGATAATTTTAGATTAATAAATAAATAATACCTTAATCAAACATAATGAATTGATTTTGTGATAATTTTAGCCTATAAGTGATTTTTTGGCGTTGAAAAGCATAATTGACATTTAAAATAGCATGTAGCATGTAAGTTATTTACAATGACGTTTCTGACTTGTGCATTTTATGTTATTTTTCGATGCCGACTATGTTTTTTGGTGTCAAAAATCACTTATTGGGTTAAAATTGTCACAAAATCAATTCATTAGGCTTGATTGAAGTATTTTTGATTTATTGTGTTAAAATTATCACAAATCAATTTATTAGACTAAAATTGTTATTTTTCCTAAAAGTAAACCCCAAGAAGTGGTTACTTTGGGTGATAGTTTAGATAGATAAATTTAGGAAAATTGTCAAATAAATGACCAACTATGGTTCATTTGCAATTTCAATACCATTTTTAAAATTTGGTTACCATTTTAAAACTTGGTAATTAGATATAAAATCTATATTCTTTTAAAATTGAAACTCAAATCCTGACTGAAATTATCTTCTTCAATAGAACCAAAATTGACGAATTGTCTAAGTACACGTTAAAATGTTCATCTTTTGTAGAACATCAAAACCCGTAAATTAATTGCGCAGATAGCACTAGAACCATAACTGTATGTTAAATTCATCTTCCATGTTGAAAATCTCATTAGTTAGTTAAATTCATCTTCCATGTTGAAAATCTCATTAGTTAGTTACTTTCATTTTTCAATTCAACGACCGAACTGCTCTCTATTTTGAAACCAATCTTTTCCCTCAAGGAATTAGTAAAAACGACAGAAAAGCCCACATTCTCAAAGGCCTTTCACTAGTGAGTTCCAAGTGCAAAAAAATAACTAGATTGTATGATTCAATTGCCAACTTTTGAAAATGGTGGCAAAATTACAAATTGGATTATAATTTGTGAATTATTTGGTAGTGATTCATAAAAATAATTCAAACTAATTCATCATATAATTTGATGGATCAAACAATTTTGAACATAATCTTTCAAATATTCAATCATTTATATAAACTAAATGGCTCCGAAGAGAATAAATTTTCTAAATGTCGACATATATATATATATATATATATATATATATATATGCAAGCAAACCATTTCGACAGGGGCAATTTAGGTATAACATATTACAAGCTACACTTTCCTCAAACAACCGCAACTAAAGATATCTCGCTACAACTGCCGGACTGAGGGTAACAGCCAGCATTGATCTTGCACACTATATTAACACCACCTTTCAAAACCAGCCCTTTCTACAAGTAACGGTGGTTTTAACATTCCATCGCCTCCAACAAAACGAGCGAAGATATAGATCCCAACTGTACGAAAGATATGCGAGCACTTCTTCCGAATGAGAGGGACGGACCGCTGACTTGTATAGTCTCGCAATCTTTTCACTTGCAGAGCGATTAATATAGCTAGCGCAGCTCCATTCCTGTTGCCCGGACAACTTGTGCTCTCTTGCAACAATTGTGGAAGAATTATCTTCTTCTGCTGCCATAGTAAACACCGGCACCAGAATGATAAATATGCCGATGGCGTGGCCCTCCAGATCTATGCTGCCCATCCCATGAATGGCCCCTGTTTGACACTCTACCTCCACTATGAGACGAGTTTAGTGGTTGCATACCTCCGTTTAGTTCCTCCTCTTCTCTGTCATTGTATTCTAGGACGAGACGCTTTATGTCTTGTTTCTCTTCTAGCTCGGCTGCTTCTTTTTGTTTCGTGCTCTGCACGAGAGAGCAATCACGAGGGATGTACATCTGCTTCGTCTTTTGCTTGTTACCACGCTTCACAAGTACCTTCACTTGGACTTCCTTGCTTCCACTGGTCCCTTCATCTGTTGTCTCATCACCACTTTCACCTTCAGTAGCTCTTCCATGGTGTTCCTTGACCGGGCCTTCGAACAAATTCATGGGAATCATCATGTTTATTGTCGGCCGTGAGCGCAACTCCAACTTTCTTGAATCCAAACTTTCCTGCATCCATTCAACAATTTACTTTAGTTGCAGTATTTTGAGATTTCAGTCATTATTTATTTTCTGCTAAAATTGGAAAAGCTAAAAGCTGGAATGATAAATTCAAAAATCTTGCCTGCATTAGAGCCCGCAGTTCACGGTCAAAATCAGCAACCTCCTGAGGGTCTACTTTGGCTACCTTCTGCCTAACACGGACCTCGTCGTCTTCATCTGAAGCAGGATTGCGTCCATCATCATATTCATCTTCACTTTCACCAACCTCATCTTGGTCAGTTTCTTCATCATCACGATCAATGTTCTCAATGGTGCCACTTCCAGAGTCACTATCCGTCTCCCCAACATCATCTTCGTGCAATTCACCATTTTCCTCTGTGCCATTACCAGGACTTTGCCCATTGACAGATAGAGTGCCAGAACTTGTCCTATGGGGAGGTTTTTCCAAGTCCGAGTACTTCTCTCTGTGAGCTTTCTCTGTTGAAACCCTGTGCTCAAGCTCTTCGAGTTCAATTAGAGCAGCATTAACCTCCTCAAATGATAAATAACGGATCATCTTTGGCCTCAATTCAACAAATAAATCCTGGAAAATAATTTCATTTGCAAGATCAGCTCAGATTAGTCATAAGTGAAGATCCTCAAGAGGATAGAACGGTAATGAAAGGAATCTTAGAGCTTGAAATGACGTGTATCCTACAATTTGGTCGATCCTACCCAAATCCGAAGGATAACTTTTGTCCAGAGAATTTATTCATTATTAGGGTTTTGAATTGAATTTGGTTTAATCCTAGTTTCATTTATTGACATCATGAAAGATGCAATTTAGGTAACATGTCCAGACTTCACATACCAAGAAATAAACACAAGTTAGCAACTGACCTGCAGATCAAATTCAACATCCAGGGGAAGGACACCTTTGCTCAGAATATACCTCTGGAAATGCATCAAGAACCGATCGAGCTTCCTTTTTGATGAACCTCTATCAAAATAATGCCCACATGCCTCAAGAAGTGTGATGACCATTCTGATACGAAAACAGTCCTCTGGAGGGTCCAGTGTATCTTGCTAGTTTCATGAAATAAAGCAAACCAATCAATGATGCTCAAAATTTAAAGTATTGTAGCAATATAGTGACAAATGACAATTTGAAGTATCAACTAAGTTCCAATGCTTCAAGATATCATAGTTAATAGATTGACATTTTTCAATAAATGAAACATGTATAAGTATTATATTATATGTCTTAGCTTAATTCCTACACATTTACACATATATCTTAGTATACATGTTTGTAATTATAATTACAAATGTTATTAAAATTGAGTATACATAATTACTAAATTAATTGAGACAATTGAACTTAATAGAATCAATTTGATCCAATACTTGTTAATGGGTATAGAATAAATTATGGCACGTACGAATGCAACAGATTGACAACAAATAACAAGAACCTAAATAGCATAGTTGCTAAGTATTCAATTAATTTCTTTCATCTTCTTATTCAATTGATAATAGATTCATGTAGCTATATATGCTTTATTATTATCATTAAATTATAAATGCACTAAACATAATTAATCAGGTAGCGAAAATAATCTTCACAGATAATGATAATGCATGCTAATGAGAAACGATTCGAGCTCTTAATAAATTTTAAGCAAAAAGATGTTCTCAAAAAAGAATATTACTATTATTATTAACATCTCTTATTAGGGCGGGCTTTCAAGCAGGCAGCTCTATGGATAGACCACTTAAAAAAGTGCAAAAGGTCACTAAATTTTGATCTCTTCCAAAAATAGATGACCTACATTGTACTTTTTTAAGGTTGCTAAGAAGTAATAATTGAATATGACATAATCTCTCACATAATGATCAGCGGGAAATTTATTTAAACAAAGAGTGTTCCAATAATATTATTTATTAAAGCTTCTTCATTTATTATCATAACCAATCACAGGAATAGTCTACATCAAACTCATCAAAGCAGGATAATCATAAAAAATTAGCCTCGACAATTAGTAATAAATTGAAAATTATAAGTCATAGTGTCCGATGTAACAACTTCATACCTCTGATGTCCCATGTCCAAAAGAAAGAATCAGATAGAGTGTATCAAAAATGACAGATGAATCAACAAGTTCGTAGTTATACAGTTCCCCCAAGAAACGCATGAATGCAATCCGTTGTTGCTCCATTCCATATTCATTCAACTCTAAACCCACTCTAATTTCCTCCAAAACCTGAAGAGAGACAGAATTTTATGTTGGATAATCTAGAGTAACTTAAAAAGTGTCAATCTATGTTTTTCTAACTAATGGAGTATTTGTTAATAACAGCACAAACCCAAATATAAAGATACAAAAGCTGCCAGATATTAGGTAAGATCAGACATCAAGGGACTAACCTCATCAACAACAGCAACAGCAAAGTCATCATGATAGCGATTCAGACCAGCAGTTAGTGATGCAATCAAATGAATCTGACCGTATTTCCCTTTGTGAACCTTCAGAAAACACTTCAAAAGATACTCCTCACATTCACTCCAAGGTAGCTTGCGCAACTGTCGTAGAACATGCTCAATGGAGGACTTATCAAGATCTGAGAAAAGTAGTTTCCTAATATACTGCCAAATACAACAGTTACAAGGTTAAAATCATTTCTCCAATACTGGCATATTATAACAGCCGATGGAGAGCAAAACTACCTGATGTAAAGGAGGACGAACTTTGGAGACTCGTGCAGATCTTTCTGGTGGTTTACACAAGTAATAAGCATTTTCCACTAAGGTGCTTTGACGGGGATCCAAATTCTTAACATTTTTCAAGCGCATTAGAATCTCTAGCATGTTTGACATGCGAACAGTAGTCTCAGGGGACCGGTATAGAAAGCGACCACACGTCTCAAGGAGATTGCAAGCGACATCTATATTATGGTGCGTGAAATCATCTAAACAAGCCTGAAAGAGAAGGCCGACTCTTGTAAAATGGAAAAACAGTCTCAACCTGACATAACTCTAGTACCAATGTAACTGGAATTTTGTAGTGCTCAACTTATTGCAAAAACAAGCAGCAAAATCAGAGGGATATCCAAAAGCCAATAGTTTCATGCACAGAATCTAGCAAATTTTAGAAAACAAAAGGTCTGTTATGTCCCAAATTGTGGGACAGAAGACAAAAAAGCACCAACCAGACAAAACATAGCTTCTGAGACAAATAAGGTCCTCATACACCAATACAAGCTTACTAGAAAGGAAAGCAGAAAATTATTTCATATGTACATTATATATAAACAATGTAATTTTCTGTACCTTTAGACAGCTAAAAACCAAGCTGGCAGGAGCTATTTTAAACTTACAAAGTTCTCCAATAAATCGTATATTCCTGATTTTGGTTTCAATATTCATTTGATCCTGCAATATAACAAAAATAGGAGATAAATTGTATAATAGGCAAGAATACAATGTGAGTTCAAACTAAATACATGTGAATCTTTCGAGATCACCTTCTTGTTAATTAAAGTATTGAACTCTTCCTCCAACAACTGTAAGAGCATGGATGATACATCTCTCATACAAGTGGACAGTGTAGCAACCATCCGTGAGTAGTATGCCAACAGCTCTAGAGATGTTCTTGGAACATTGAACAATACTCTCACGAGCTTTTTCCTAGTGGACTTTGAGTTAAGATAGCAAAACTCAACCTAGAAAATTAGAATTTCTGGTTAGAGATCCATCCTAACATCTAGATATTGTAAAAGTAACCGAGAAAAACAGAAAAATGCTTGCACGGGAATATAAAATTTACTGTGAGCTGGTCAATTAGATCACGGCTAACACAGCTTGGAAGCCTGTGTAGCAAAGCTTCAAGATTAGTTCCATCAAGACCTTTGGTTTTATCCTTCTCAATTTCTCCTCTTCCAGCATCCTTCTCCTTACCCTTCTCTTTGTCAGAGTCTTTGGCTTTCTCCTTGTCCTTTTCTTCTTTATCATTATCTTTGCCCTCTTTATCATCTTGTATGATTGTAGAATCAGCAGTAAGCTCGGGATTTTCTTGCATAACAGCTTGACCTTTATCTGACTCGGGAGCCGTATCCTTCAGAAAACAATTACGATGTGAATGGACAACCATAATTCCTGATAACGTTGCAGCACTATATTCTAAAGAATAAGTGAATAACAAAGCAAAGTACAGAGAAACCCAAAATAGGTAAACCTCTGAATCTTAAGTAGGACCCCAGGAATGTTGTAGGAGCATACAATATCATCTTGTACGCGAAATTATTGCATGAGAACAGAAACAACATATGCAGATGTTAAGTAAAATATAACTAAGACCCTACTTTTGGTATGATTTGCACTTAAATTGTTCACAAGCCATTCTCTATCAAGATAAAGAATTAAACCTTGAAATGACAAGGAGAAAATTAGAAAGGACTTCTAGTATATGAGCATTTATGTGATATTCCTACGTACATGCAACTAATATTGGAGAGTAGGGTAAAGTAATTACAGCTGACTGATCCTGGGTCTTTGATGATTGTTCGTTCGATTTCGATTCCGCCTCTCCAAGCAAGACCGCAGGAACAAATGCTCTAATCAGGAAAACCAGTCAACACCCCATAATTTTCATTTAAGGACAAACACAAGAATCAAATCATTAATAAGCCACCTAAGATCTGGAAGGCACTCATAGAAGGCTCTAGTATCATCATCATCCCACAGGGCTTCAAGAGTGGGAGAATCTTTGTTGGCAACAGGAGATGAAACATCCTCCCCTGAAGAGACTCTGGTAGTATGACTATCCTCCGGCATCTCAGGAGGTTGCATATCAAGTGTTTCTGCTAAACTACACAAGAAAAGATTGTAACAGTTCACCACAACCATACGCAAAAGAAAAGGCAAAAAGACTAAAGAATCACAGATAGAGATGCCAAAAAAAGAATGGCAGAGGCAAATAAATGAGAATCCCTAAAGATATCATTAGGATATATGCAACTATGCAAGTCTAGGAGGGAATAGTGACAGTTAACTCACGATGAGATGCCACGGCTTATATGGTCATACGATTTCCGCAGCTTTTCATATGAAGTGGCATTTTCCTCACTCAGTTCACCTTTGGCATTCAAAATCTTTGCATTTTCATGCTCCATTTGGCGAAGTGACTACCATTCAGGAATAAAATAGATCAGACACTTAGGGCACAAATAAAATCCAGAAACTAATAAATACAGCAGTAATCTAACAACGAAAACTCAACTCCGAAGTCCTTACAGCATGCTCAGATAGAAGAAGTTCCACAGCAGCATCATAGTAAGTCTGGAAAGCCTTCCGGAAGAATTTTTTCTGATCTGCCGTAATACTAAGTCCCTTGAGAAACTGTAAGTCATGGACACCAGCACAATAAAGTAAATATAACCACAGAATATAAATCTTAGGCACTCAATACCATTTCACACATGTAATTTTACGCAGTCTAAAGCAAGAAATATGCTCTCAAGCCAAAGCAAAAAGTAATAGAGCAACCACTCAGGTCCATCATAGTTCACAATATTTGTCAATGGCTAACTTGACCAGAGATAGTTTGCGCTACAACTTGGCTAGTGAGACACCATTGCACGTTGTTAGTTAAGGATGGGCTACATTTCGAATTTGGAACCATGAAATAAAGTGCAATCCAGTAAAAGGCCATACTATAAAATTTTATGTATGGCCAATGTACGTATATATGAATTATTAATCTTTATATATCGTGCAAGTACTTAACCTGTACAGTAAATTTCAGTCTCAGATACAAGTTAATGAACAAATACCCTGGGGAGCCCTTAATAATCGTTTATTATTAGTTTTGTAAAAATAGCAAGACCTCAGCAGAACAGATGTTAGACCAAGAAATGTAAAATTAAAACTAGAAGGAAACCAAGAACAAATGCAAAAGATGTACCTCTTCAAGAATATCTTGCTCAGCTAATGGAAAGCCAAGAAGAAACCTTCCTTGTCGAGCAAAACTAGCAAGAAGGGACAGATTTGTATGTGTTGCATCGCGATCCTTTAAATGCTCTGGGCTAGTAAGATCCTTAATGATGTTCACAAATATACCAGTATCTTCTACAACCCCAACGAAGTAAAGCTCCAAAAGAAGCTTCAAGGTACTCCGCTTCTTCATGGCTCTTGAATTTTTGTCTGCATCGAGATCCTCCACAGATTTTCCCAGCATAAAAACTTTTAGGAGGCCTTGAACAAGACTAGGAGCAAATTCTTTATACCTCTGATGGAGCAAAGAACAAATCTGATGCAAGAAGATTCTTGTTAGATCTATAGGTACGAGGGGACAGAACAAAAGAAATGTAAAGGACGAAAAGAGCTGATAGAGGTCACAAAGTGAAATTCCACAGATGTTACAGCAGTGCTTACAGAAGTGCTCATTTTAACCGAGTTCATTTGAGACCATTGCTCTTCTCAATATTTTGTAAATCTTGGATAAAGTTAATCAGAGTACAGTTCATTTAGGAATTCATGGCATGAGAAACTAAAAAGAAACGTGTTAACTAAACATAAAACCACAACTACGGACTTATTACTCCTGCTGAATAGACAATAATACACAAAGCATGTTCCATTATAAAGTCCTTCACCAATCTAAGCTCAATTTAATAGCAAGTAGAAGAATAAAACCTAGAAGTTAAATGGCAAGCCTTGCCCCTTGTGCCTCTTGTAAGGCACATGCCTTAAAGCCAAGGCAGGCATATTAAAGTGGTCCGCCTCCAAACCTCTAAGAGTTTATCCTTTCTCCTCGTATGCTACTAACGAAGTCCAGCATGTATATAGATTATTACTAAATCTTTCCCATAATGCACATGTGGCCACCTAGAGTGACTAGTTGCAATTTAGGACAAAATCTTAACTTAAACAACTAAAAGAGAAACTGAAAATCCACCAAAAAGCAGCCTAGACTTAGTACGAGTGTTTGCAAGTTTAATAACTAGTAATTACTACTGTATACAAGGAGCCACTGTGGAATCATTGCCACGGCTCAGACATATAGAATTCAGGAGTACATGGCATAATCTTTTAGTAGATGAATTCAGGAGACATAATGAGAAGATTATTAACTTCACAACAGTAGAATGCAAGAGGATGGAGCTAATTGAATAACTACCTGTACAGCAGATTGTATATCAGCAGCTTTAAGCTTTGCATCACAGATTGCAGCTACGGCTTCACTGACAAATTTGCTTAAATTAACACCGCGCAATTCATCCATTAGACTTTCTCGCTGTTCTTCATTGATTTGCTTTAATTTCTTAATGACTGCTGTATTGCGCTTGATACTAGAGTCCAATGTCCTGAGAAAGCCTGTGTCTGGAATCGACAAATAGGTATATCAGCAGTTAGCCAGTTAGATTTAAAAAAATAGCTATCCCCAGTAGGACTTGAAACATGTCAGCATTAAATTTTTGTATTGTGCAAGAAAGGTCAATGACCATCAAGAATGAGTAGCACGTGAGTCATGGCAAGCAAAAGCAAATGAAAGTTTCGACACACTTAACCTTTGTACACATAAGGAAAGACCAAGAGTTTTATGGCAGCAGCAATGAACAAATCAAAAGAGCAGCTGGAAACAAAACTTGGAAATAAATTAATTCATCTTCTGAAGGAAAAGAGCCCATGCCGCCACAGGCAAGCTAACATCAAACTCTCCACTCTCTATATATTATACATCTCTTTTTCCATGCTTCATTTGACATGATACAGGGAGCAATTCATTAGCGACAACAAAAGTAAACGGAGAGGGAATAAGGACACTAAAGACAATTGTAGAAGTCAGTCACGCATAGTCAAATGGTGAGATCTCTTTTCATATCTTGGCTAAGTGAAAAGTGCTAGGGATGGATGGTATTATATTAATAGCCCTTTCTGAGCATCACCATTTGAAGCAGAATCCAGCACTTGAGAGTCAGTGCAGAAGTAAAATGAAAAGCTACCAAATTGAGAACCTAACCAAGTGTAACATCCCAGTATAACCAAGGCTTTAATTTAGAGGAAAACAAAACGGTAGTTGTTGACTATCCAGTTCCTTCACTTCAACATGCTTATTTGTATGTTAAGAGTGCTCCAATTCCCCTGAATCATTCACTGAGCTTCTCAAGGAAGTATTCCTCTTTTCAGGAATATATTTGCTCATTATTCTAGCTGCAGCTATAGGATAACTAATTCGTATTACATCTTTGAATTGGATACATGTATGTTATCACTGATAAGCTGGATATTCAAAATCTCGGTATCTCAAGCATCAATCAGACTGTGGAGAGTACATCTACGAAATTGAGACCACCCAAGATCAACCACACTATTATGTCCAGAAGCAGAAACGATAGCCATATGTAGTGGCACTTAATCAGAGACCCAAGAAACCTTATTCACTTAATGTTATTATAAAACTATTTCAACAAGCTATTCTTCTACCATTTGTAATCTAATGGCATATTCAACAGTGAACAGAATTATTTTGCCTTTGAAATTCCCAGGTGAATATTCAGTTTGGGAAGTTAAGTACGTAAAATGTGAAGCTATGAATTCAACTCAATTTCTCTCAGTAAGAGTACCAACCAGGCCTCTCAGGATTCAAATTACTTTGACGCAAAGCCATTTTCGCTTCAACGGATTTCTTAAATTCCTCAAGCCTGGCAACGGCTTCCTGCACCAAAAAACTCTATCAGTAAGCTCTTCAATCAAAGAATATACTTACAGAAAACATCGTCATCTTTGAAGGAAGAAACAAAAAATACTTAACCTCCACCCATAAAAAAAGAAAAACTAAACTACGAAAATAAACAGTGTCATTGTTGAAAGTAAGCTCATACTCGGTATATAAATTGCAGCGAGGGTTTATTTGAACAGATAAGGGACAGAGTATGTACTGTAAGTAATTAAAGGAAATGGGGGAATTCAGCGAAGAACTGAAAATGAAAAATTGTGACCTCGTCATCGTGTCTTCGCTCGTCATCATGTTTCCCTTGTTGTTCTGCGGCAATATCGTCACCGTGTTCCATACAGAGAGAGAGGAGAGAGAAACTGCACGGGCGGGTGTGGAAGAGATCGACGTCGGGGTGGCGTGGGGTGGGGGTGGAAGATTGTGAGCGATTCGAGTTGATGTATTAGTACTAATTAATTTTATTAGGAGACTTAGGTGCTGTTTGGCACTATCTAAATTTGATTTGACTAAGACGGTGTTTGGCAGCGAAATTAAGATGTCACAAAATAAGAACTGTTTTTCGCAGATTGCGAATGAGTTATCCTTATTTCAGACATTGTGAAATTAATTAGAGTTTTCTCCTACATATTCTTGATTTTTTGTTTTTACCGTCGACATATGTAGAATAGGTAAGAAAATTCCCATCAAATTTGGTTGGATATCTATATTGGTTCAAATATTAAGAAATATGGAGTTTTTTTTAAAAAAAATATTGGGAAAACATTGAAAATAGGATAATTCTTTTTTGTTTTCTGACTTTTACTGATATAATAAGAGATTGATATCCATTAATATCGGGTTTCTTTTTCATTATTGTGTATAAATAGTCTCATTTTATACAATACTTAATAATTTAGAGGTATTTATTTTGAGTGATAGGATGTATAAATAAAAATAATTCAAGTCAATTCACTGTTTATTTTAATAGATTGATAAAAATTTAACTTGTTTGATTATCTTATCATTCAAATATATAATCTTATATTTTATCAATTTATCATATCACTCTATAAATGATCATTTAATGTAAAGAGATTAAAATTCAGAAAGATCCTATGTGCTAGTTAATTTAGCCAAAGTCCAAATTGATTGAAGTTCTCAACTTTCTTTTTTTCTTTCTTCCTTATCTTGATTTTTTTTAAAGAAAATATTCCGGTCATATTACTTTCATTCATATATATATATATAAACTCCTCAATGAATTGGCATTTATCTCGATATATAATATAATTTGAACTAATTTGATAATTAGACGAATTATTTAGAATTATTTAGAATTATTTATAATATATTAGCTTTAAATTCATGATATTATATATCTCCAAAAAACATAATCAACTTCTACAATCTATAATAATAAATATAAAGAGCCAAAAGATAATAAAATATAAATATTTATAGAGATATATGCCACCAACCTTCCGCAAACGCCAATCACACTTAGTCCATATTAACATTATTCTTTTTTGTTTTATACATTTATTTTCATGTAATTTTACAAATTATATAAAAAATCTAAGTTCAAAGTATAGTCAAAATTTATATTTTTAATATTTTTTTATTAAATTTTCCGCAAACGCCAATCACACTTGGTCCATATTAACATTATTCTTTTTTGTTCTATACATTTATTTTCATGTAATTTTACAAATTATATAAAAAATCTAAGTTCAAAGTATAGTCAAAATTTATATTTTTAATATTTTTTTTATTAAATTTTCCATTTACACAAATGTAGCTGTATTTTCAAATATAATTAAATTAATATTAAATATATATAAATATTATCGAATTACATGACACAAAAACGTGTGTCATTTTGTAACGCCATTTGCAAATACAAAGCACGATTTTATTTATCATTTGTATCGTGTATGGTACGGCCCCAGGCATTCTATAACTCAGTAGCATCAAGGGACAATCTATCATGAGCAAACCAGTTATGGTATGATATTACAGATACGATACGATATCAGCAAAGACGAGTTCAAAGCAGACATGACCGGAAGACCTACAAGAATGGCAAGAACAGAGGAAACAAGAGTAGTCATAAAAAAGTTGTGTAGCACAACTACCATGTCGATCTACTCGTCCTTGGCCCTCTTCTCCACTTCCTCCATGCGTTGGATCTCCTTGTGATAACTGCAGATGCGGTAAATACACCTGCGATAGCATTTGGAAGCCTCTGCGTAAGGATACCAGAAGCAAAAACTCGATGAAAAATCATACAAACTTGGAAATGCATAAGTTGTTTTACCAGTAAAGAAAGCATGCAGCTAAACACAAGATCACATTCCTCTGAGCCTTGAAGAACTGCATCTCAACATTAACAGCATAATGAATTAATGGAATTGCTAGAACCAAAACATGGGTACAAACATTGCAAATAGGTTCAAAATTTAAATGATTGTGTAACAGAACTCTCCATGAGAGGCTATAGATAGTTGATGCCATCGTGATTTATTATCATAGGCTAAGGGTGACAGCAAAGACTAATTTATAGGGAACACATCAAGCATATAGATATACAACTTGTGTTTTAACTTTTAAGACATAATTTTCTCTTAGGATAAACAATTAGTACAGTAGTACTGACAAGAGACGGACAAATTGATTGCCACAACCAGTAAGAATAGGTTATACATCAAGAGATTCAGAAGAGATGGAATGGAATAAGAAACATAAAATAGGATAAAGTTTAGATGAGATGCACTGGCACCAAGAAGTTGGATTACATTGTTCTTCATCATTTTTAGGATCCACTACAATCTGATTATAGATGGAAAAGATATGGGCACATTCAAAACAGATTTCCTTTTTCCTGTTTCAGTGAAGCAAGTACTACAGCAGTGTTTGTAAATATCTGAGTCTGAGATTGATGACAAGTATTCTATTTTACTAAGGAGTGTGATATATATCACAACTCCCAAGAAATATTTAAAGCATATCGAAGAAATTTTGGAAGCATAAAAAAGGTGATAATTATGCATTTGATAGAGTGAAGGGTATAGAAATCAAGCAAACAGCAAGTGGTGATAAACAAAATTATTCTTTAACTGAATGACAAAGAAGAAGGAACTAAACCAACAGGAATTTCTCCTGCCCAGCACCAAATAAGAACCTGACTCTCACCAAATATAAGACCGTGAAAATACACAATTTTAGCATAATAAATTGACTTTGTGACAATTGGCACAAGAAATAACATGTAGCCCGTAAGTCCTTTGCAGCGACGTTTCTGACTTGTGTTTTCTGCCGACTACGCTTTTTGGTGCCAAAAATCTCTTATGGGCTAAAATTATCTCAAAATCAATTCATTAGGTTTGATTGAGGTATTATTGATTTATCAGGCTAAAATTATCACAAAGTCAATTTATTAGGCTAAATTGTGTATTTTCCCTATAAGACCTTCTCCTCTAACCAATAACTATAATCTCCTGTGTACAAGAACTAATCTTACAGATACAGGACACTAACACTCGGCTAACTATAGATTTAAGAAATAACTATCAGCTGGTGAAATAGGACTTATTCAGTCAGCCCTAAGCAACCATCCACCACATAATATGTTCGTGTTCCCGACAGTGATACATCTGAATCTGTTACCCTTCACTATCAGCTTCGTACATCTATTGAGCTGTAAGAATCCCATGTTTCAATGTCCACCCCTACCCCAGTATCTCTCACAGCCACTTCGATCACTTAATGTGATCCATTAAATCAGATATACAGTCAGAAAGGGATTCGTGAACAAACAGATACTTCATCTACTCAAGGTCCACAGGGTACAAAGAAAAAAAATGCTATAATCCAACATCCATGTCTCGCCTCATTATTTCGTTAAGCAACACATAGTCTCAGTTTATACAATTCAACTTATTCAACTATATATGTCTTGCCTACTACATTTTCCAAGAATCGAAGAACCTGACATTTGATCCAGATAAAAGCATAACGAGGCTTTGATTGCAGCTGGATTGACTTAAACGAAACAACAACGAAAATAATTGTTATTATTACATTCTAAAAATTGAACCAAAGAACAATTATACCTCAATGTTTAGGTTCAGAACAAGAATTTTTATTTCCCATAAGAAATTAATTGAAATTATTATAATAAATTTAATCAATATATTAAAAGAAAATAAAATTACCGCTCTCTCGTGACGACTCCTCTCAGCGGCAGTGCAGGTCTCACCACTACATTTCAGCCGATGCTCACTCTTCCAGTAGATATCTAACATCAATTTAACCAAAACAAAAGCGAGAAAATAAAACATAGACCCCAAAAAAACCCTAGGTAATTGCAAAAACCAAACCCAAATATCATCGCAAATAGGCAAACCCGTCACCAGAAGGAGACGAAATCGAGTACCTAGAAGCTGAAAGGCGGAGAAGGGTACGATAAACAGCGAGGGCTGCACAATACGCGATACGAGTGATGAGATTCGCGACTGTATCGCTTTGGGCGACGGCAGCGTCAGGATAATCGCTACAGCCGCCTCCGCAGCCACGACGTACGCCAGAATCATCCATTGCAACGCCATTGTTCGCTCTAATTTTTGAACTCTTTTCCTTTTTTTCCGTTTTTCTCTTTCGATAATTTCTATGATCCCTGATTGGTGACCCTTTTAGTCTTAAGGGACAAGGTTGCAGGAGGTTCGCGCTGGCTACTCTTTTTTCTTTTCTATTTTCCTCGCGCTGCTTATTTTCCCTAACTGGCATTATTATTGTAAACAATCAGTGATTGATCGGATTGTACCATATTTTTTAAGATCACACATAATTTTGGATTGGTAGGGATGGGACTAAAAGGTTATGCCTTTAGTTTGATGTGGATTAATTAATAAACACCTTGAATTCCTTGCCATCGAATAATTAAGGGGTGATCTTAATTACAACAAATTAAAAAGTTAACTAAAATTTTGCAACATATTGAAAGTCATATTGCAAATTGGATTTTGGCCTAAGATGATGCCTTAATATGCAATTAATACTTAATTTAAAGGTGTATAATTATTAAGTTGTGACAGATACTCATATTTTTAGATATCTTGGTTAGAGACTATGTAAATGGTTGGAAAAGTCATGCACATAGTGTTTGTGTGAGTATGTGAAATTTTCAATCAATTTCAAGCAGCCTCTCATAATGAGTTATCTAGAAATATTTTCCTTTTAAAAAATTTGTAAACCCATTAATGTAATCAAGATTGAAATTTCCATTGAAAAAGAAAACGAAGATATGATGCACATAGAAGCATCAATCCAATCTAGGACCATTATTTCCTATCTGTTTGTGTCAGCAATATTTTATCTAACTAAAATATGTTTTGGTCTCTTCTCCTATCTAGCTTGCCTCAAAGAAATGAGGCCTGAAAATTATACAAAAACAAAATTGGTCCATCTAGAAGTAAAATGCATGCTTCGTTCTTGGAAATTCAAAATCTTCTGCAGTGCCTGAGATCAAATAGTCGAAATGAAGTAAGATTAAGTCTACTTGCATATAACGAGCATAAATATGTCAATGGATGAGTCAGAATCCAAATATATCTGTCCATCACATGATATTTCTTAGAAAAAAAATTATTTTAGCACCTTCCTTTCGAGTTTTGCCCCTCAAACTTTTTTTCTGCGTCAGTCTCTATATATAACTTTTTTTGTGGGTGGATCAAAACGAAATTATATGAACGTTTTTGGTGGACGGATGGAGTAACAGTTATATTTGGTATAATCCATCAAGTATTGCAGTTTTGGAGGATTATAATAAAACTCAGAGAATTTAAAATTGACCTGGAGTCCCTTATCTTGGTATGGACCTTCGACTTTTGCCTTTCGACGGCCGGAAACTGGTTCAGTTGCTGCCTTTTCGTCTGAAAGCTCGATTTTGATACGCCATGCTTATATTTATGATCGAAATCCGACATTTGGGTTTCTTGAATTTCATCGAAATTAGAACGATCTTCCGCAGACAAAGATAGGAAAGACATGATCAAAACAAGATTGAGGCCTGCAACAAGAGATGTGTTGGTCTCACCAATTTCTTCTTCGTCGACACGCTTAGTTTCTTCATCTATATCCATTTCATCAACAATCTGCCACAATATCCATCAAGGCAAATTATAGTTTTGATTTATTAAAGCTTGTCAGCCTCACTTATCTCCAATATACATTTCGTGTAGGTCAGAATTTGTTTTTTACCTTTTCGGAGAATGGCTCAGAGGAGAGAATAATGTCTTTTTCCCCTCTGAATTTATTTTGCTATTTTTTTGTGCACTTTTTTGGGAGCAGAAACTGAAATTCCAGAGAGAAAATGGGCTTAAGAAGTTAAAAAAATCTGACTGAAAAAATTTCCACCAGAAATTAGGCTAATGGTGGGCAATTTATAAGGTGTATATCTAGCTTAGTTTTTCTTTTCTTTTTATTAATTATGATGAGTTTTTGCCACATAATAAAGTTGCTAAGCTATTCTGTTTTTGGGATGAAATTGGAAACTAAGCACCTATTCAAGTATTTATACGCACGGTATCCCCCGCTTTCACTAATTTTGTTAAAAATGTCTATTAATTTTTTGCCTCATTATTAATTGCTAAATGCAGCTTTCCCTCCATTCTCCAAAAATCCACCACCAAAACTTGGCTGCTTATTTTGTTGAGTTGATGAGCTCTTCAAAACTCATTATTTATTTTGTCTTCCAAAGGGACCCTTTTCATGAATAAAATAGAAATTTTATCTTGTCACGTAAATTAAATTTTTTTGGTAGTAATAAGTTCTCAGATCATGCTATGTCTAACACCTAAGTGTCTAGACTTCCCATCAGACACTTGACTATATGCCTTAGCCAAGGTATGAACTATCACATCCGATAGATATTGGTGATAACGGTTTCGCCACAATGGAATTTCATAAATCAAATTTCTTAGCCATTCAACCTCTTTACCAACCGCTAAAGCCACAAACTCGATTCCATTGTTGAATGAGTGATACATGTTTGTTTCTTTGATGCCCAACATATAGCACCACCTCCAAGAAGGAATGTCCAACCACTGTAGAAGAATGATCTTCTAAATTGGTAATCCAACTGCATCGAATAACCTTCAATAATGTAGGAAATCCGAATAAGTCAAACCATAATCCATAGTTCCTTTCAAGTATTTAAATACTCGATTAATTGCTTGCCAATGAATTAAACTGGATTATGAGTGTATCTACTCAATTTCCTACAAGAAAGGCTATATCGTGTCCGGTGCTAATCATAGCATACATGGGGAACCAATAGCCTTTGAAAATTAGTCGATTCACAAAGAACTCCTTTATTAGGCACGAGTTTCACACTAGATCAAAAGGAGTTCGTTGGAGAACAATCTTTGAAATTAAACTTTTCCAACACCTTCTCAATATAATGGGATTGAGAAATAGAAATACCATGTTCTCCACGTATGATCTTAATTCCAAGTATCACATCGCCTCCCCATATCTTTCATTTCAAACTTAGATGACAAGAATTCCTTTGTTTTATCAACTTGATCTTGGTCACACTAAAGATCAACATGTCATCCACATATAAGCAAATGATTACTCCTTTACCAGAAGCATCAAACTTGCTATATACACACTTGTCCGCTTGGTTAAATACAAAACCATTAGACAACACAACCTCATCAAATTTCTGATGCCATTGCTTAGGGGCTTGCTTTAGTCCGTAAAGAGATTTCTCCAACTTGTAAACTTTATGTTCACTACCGTGAATGACAAAACCTTCGGTTGTTTCATGTAAATCTCTTCATCCAATTCACCATTCAAGAATGCCGCCTTAACATCCATTTGGTGAATTATTAGATTATGTATAGTCGCAAGTGCTAACAATAATCTAATGGTGGAAACCGAGCCACGGAGCATAGGTATCAAAGAAATCAATACCTTCCTTTGTCTAAAGCCTCGATAACCAATCTAGCTTTATACCGTCTATGCTTCCATCTATCTTCATCTTTCTTATGAAGATCCATTTACAACCCAATGGTATAAACCCTGTGGTAAATCACCAATCTCAAAGTTTTACTTTGTCTTATCAATCCATCTCATCTTGGATTGCTTCTTTCCGTATCGCATATCCCTAGAAGACATAGCTTCAACGTATGTCTTTGGATCATTCTCAATATTGTAACAATATTGATATCGAAAATCAATCTCAATTCTTGATCCTTCCACTAAATACATTTGGAAATCATCACCAAATGTTTTAGCTTTCCGTGCTCTAATACTCTTTCTAGGCTCGAAGGAGTATTATCCACTCTTTCTTTTACCGCATTACTAGAGCTTGCAATCATGTCTCCGTGTTTAGGTAGAGAATTAAATCTATTCTCATTCCCAAAATCAGCATCCTCGACTCAATAATAGAGTGCACAAACATAGTCATTAGGTTCTATAACATAGAACCTATAACAAACCGAATTTTCGTGATAGCCAATGAAAACACAATCTATACCTCTTCGCCTATGGTTTTCATTTTAGGGTCGATTAGTCTCACCACGTACTCTACAACCCCAAACTCGAGATAACTCAATTTTGGTGGTTTCTTAAACCAAAGTTCATAAGGTGTAATCTTGTTCCTTTATTAGAACTCGGTTCAATAAATAACAAGTCACAACATAGCTTCACCCCAAAACCTTCACTTAGACCAGAATAGCACAACATCAATTAATCATTTCTTTCAATGTTCTATTCTTTCTTTCACCACACCATTCGTTGTGGTGTATATGGAGCTGTTGTCTGATGTACTATACCAGTAGATTGAAAATATACTGGATCATAGTATTCACCTCCCCTATCAGTGCGAAGAGTTTTAATCTTCACACCATGACGAAGCTCTACTTCCTCTTTATAGATTTTATATTTATCAAGAGCTTCGCCTTCGAATGACACAAATAGACATAGCAATATCTAGTAGCATCATCAATGAAAGTAACAACATACTTCTTATTACCAAGTGACGGTGTAGAATGAAAATCACACAAATCACTATGAACGAGTTCTAATAAAGAAGTATCTCTATCCACATGCTTAGAGAAAGGTTGTCTACAAATCTTAGTTTGCATACAAGTATTACACTTATCTGCATTTAACTCAAAAGCTGGAATTAAACACATTTTCGACATATCTTTCAATCTTTTATAATTCACATGTCCAAGTCTAGCATGCCATAATACTGCTATGCCAAAAGAATTACTAGAACTAGTAGAAGCCATGCAAACAGAATTCTTAACAAAAGAAACATCCAAATTTAACTTAAACATACCATTAAGATAACCAAATCCTACAAAGGAACCATGTCTCGACAAGATATACTTGTCACTTTCAAACACTTGCTTATAACCACAAGTATTTAATACAATACCAGACACTAAGTTCTTACGAATACCAGGTACATACAAAACATTACTTAACAACAAAGAGTTTCCAGAAGTAAATACTAGACAAACAGATCCTAGTCCTTTGATTGGTTCGGTAGCAACATTTCCCATCTTCAATAAAGATCCACCTTCAATTGGCTTGAAGTCCTTAAACCATTGAAGATCTTTACATACACGACATGTTGCACTGTAATCAACCCACCAAGAGACATCATCATCCCGCATATAAAATGCTTCGTAGATTATGGACACATAATTCTCAACAGATTGATCATAGGGTACCAAAACAAACTGATTTCATTCCGGATCCTCGATCCACTGAACCGCTTCGCTTTTCCTTTCCGCACCTACACATCCTTCTTAAAGTGTCCGTTTACCACACTTCCAACAGACCAACCAGCTTCTTTAAAGGAGCCTTACCATAGTTCTTGTTCCTCGAAACTTTCGTTTCCTTTACCGACTATGAAACCACCTTCAAGATTCACCTCTTCCATCATATTAACAGATGGACCACCACCGCCTTAGCATCACCAATCGAAACTTTTTCCATATCACGTATGGATTGTTCAATTTGCAAATGACTTCAAGTTCGACCAAAGTCATTTCCTCCTTCTTATGTTTGATTATTCTTATAATCCTTCCGGAGGATGGCAACTTATCAATGATACTAGAAAGTAAATGCATTCATCCATTTTCATATCATATTGGGCTTAATTGTCCCAATATCCTAAGCAATTCATTATATTGCTCCATGACAGCCCTCGAATCTACCATTTTATAATTTATAAAATTACCAACAAGAAACTTCTTGCTGAGGCATCTTCGCCATGTATTCGCTTCGAGTGAATCAAAGATATATTTTTTATATGGTTTCATCCAAGAAGAATTTGAATAAAACCAATTTTTCAAGCATTATCTTGAAACTTTGGGCTATCTTTCGACCAACCAAATGAACCCTTTTGTGCTGCCAAGTCAAATTCTAGAAAACTCATTTCTAATTATTTTTGGTTTCCCATTCCCACTTCCTTGAAAATAAATGGTTTCGCACTACTTTTTTCATGTATAGGTAATTTCTGCTTAATTTGGACAAGAACTTGCATGTAAAGGAAATAATAAACATTTTGATTGTTTTTGTTTAGTTCATTGGCTTCTTGTACAACAAACACTTCTAGAAAAATGCCCATACATAACGGTTTTTATCCATCACGCGTGCATTTCAAACTGTCATATATAGTGGTGTAATCTATAGTATCCAGTATAGATGGTAGTTTTTAATCGTTATGTATAGTTAATATAGTCCCTTATGAATTATAAACGATTTCCCATTGACTGTTTGGGCAATAATAGTGCAACGAAATGTATGTTAAACTGTGAATAATACACTAAAATATGCACTCTGGCTGGTGGACTCATGAGCAAGATGACGATCTTCTTGAATCACTAGGTTTAATTACTTTTTTATACTTTTCCCATGTGTTCAGATTCTGCACATGAACTTTGTTGTATTGCAATATGCCCTATTCTTAGAGAAGAACTTTTCAAGGCTGCCTTGATTCCACATTTTTCTTGTATGCATTCTAGTGGAAATTTGGGTTATATGAAAATGTAACTATTTGATTAAGATAGGGATTGATGAAGATGAGAGCTATGCACTTGCCTCATAAAAAGAAATAAAGGTAAGAGAGCTATGCTGGCACAATTTCATTTGCTCTCTCTCTCTCTCAATTGGCATTGATCAACAGTGGACCAACATTGTCTCAGTCTATGCCCATCAAACAGTCGCATGAAATTTGGAAAAAGCTATAAGCATCTTTTGTCTTTTATTATTATTATTATTATTATTATTATTATTATTATTATTATTATTATTATTATTATTATTATTATTATTATTATTATTATTATTATTATTATTATTATTATTTATCAACGTTAGTATGCACATTATACGATAGAAATCCTAAGTAAATGATACATTTTTATATGTTTCGTTGCAGATTTATTTTGACATACGTATAAATGATCTTCCAAGTGTGTAAATTGACTTTTAGTTGAGGAACTAATTGTAAGTTATAAAAATTAAATCATCAAATTTGTGATAAATATCCAACATAACAAATTCTATTTCCATTTAGGGTCTCAGTATTTAGCTACTAAAAACATCATTAATAATTTAATTTTTTTAACCAATTAGTACTATATATACATATAATAAACACAATGTTTCAAATTGTTTTTGCACAATAAATTATTAAAACATAATGTAATTAACATTTGATGATATAATACACAAATTAAAATACAATAATAAACACCAGATAATTCCATCGTTGCACACAATTAAATACCTTCAATTGACAATTGAGAAAATAAATCATAAAATTGATGCCAATAGCAAGATAATAACACACTATCACTATCCAGAGCCGCCCCTGAGGGTAGGCAACCTCAAGCGATCGCCTGCGCCCATCATCTCGTACCAAATATTTTTATATATATATATATATATATATATATATATATATATATATATATATATATATATATATATATATATATTCATTAGCTTTAAAAAATTAATTTTGTTTATAGATTTAAGTTCATTTGGGCTTAAAATATTTTTAAGTTGGGCCTAAAATAAACTCAAGTTTAATTTACATCCTATTCATGTATATATATATATATATATGCTTGTTCAGGAGAAGAAAATGTGTGAGAATTATAAAAAAAAATATGAAATAAATTGAAGATTGGGACAAATTCTGCAGTAAGAATGTGTTTGAGTTAATAAGAAGAAGGTGTTTTCTTTGAGTTTTTTCTTTAGTTTGATTCTATTTTGAATTTTTGCAATGAATTTGGTGAAAATTATGTCATTGAATTGATTCGATTGAAAATTTGTGTTTGTTCTCTTGTTAATGTGGACTCTTTGGTTTTATTTGTTTCCTTTTTTTTTTTTTTCTGTCGTGGGGGTTATGGGGACAAATTTGTAAATTTAAAAATAATTTTATTATTTTTCATAATAAGAGGCTATAATAAGTAAAATTGAGGCGTTGTATAGAATCATCATTTTAGGTTTTTAGCTCCATCGTTAAATCTTAGATTTGTTTCTATCATTCTACATATTGTTATTCGAATATTTCAATTACTTATAGAATTTTATTAAATATGCATGTAATTACATCATATGTGAAAGAAGTTTTCACTCAAAGCTTAAATTAATAAAACCTATGTCATCAATATCACAAGAAATGTTGAATGATTTGACGCTTTATCTATTGAGAAAAATATGTTAGAAACTATTGATATTGATGAGATTATTAATGATGCTCAAAAGAAGATTATGCAAATTGCTTTATTTTATAATAATATAATCGCTTATTATGATAGTGTATTATCATTTTATTTTATAATAATCACGCAAATAATCTTTGGGTCCATTGTAACATTTTTTTATTTCGCTTGCGCACAGTGAGACCACATAAAATATAATTAATCTTAACTAATCACTTATTAATTAATTAATCTTAATTAATTATTTATTTATCATTAGCTTATTTTCCTATAAAAATCACGCAAATAATCTTTGCATTCCATTGTAACATTTGACATTTCATAAAATGAGTTCCAACGAGCTGACCCATTCAACTAAATCTTTTGTGGGGAATCTTTATATTTTTGTCATTATTTACATATACCTATATTTGTACATATGCATATATAAGAGAACCAATATCCTTTTAATTCGTACAACTTTTTCGTTTAAAATGTTCATGTCATCTCGAACTAAAAACTCAAAAATACGAAAAGTAAACAATATAAAATCATTTTCTTAAAATGAGGGAAAAGTGCATTAATAAGTTTGGTAAACTCACAATATTCACGATTGCATTGCCTATAGAAGAACTTTATTAATTAATTGATATTTCGTTTAATTAGCTGGTAGAAGAAAAATTTGAATGTATTTAATTGCAATAAATTGAAAATTTGTATATTATTAACAAACGTCATAAAAGTCAATCAAAATTACAAACAAGATCAGAGATCGGTATATAAAGGGATTATAACAATATGACAAAAGCATTGAGACAATAATGGTACAACATCGTGTGCGTGTGTTGATCTAGTGGCAAAGGTCTCGGGTTTGAGTCCACCGTGACGCGACTTTTAAATTTTTATATTAAATTGACAAAAAAAAATTAATAATGGTATAACATCACCTTTAAAAAAAGAATAACCAAATGGACCGATGATGTGAATTTACCAAATATAGTATTTAAATAAGAAGACAATGAGGAAATTAATTAAGAATGCCCATGTGTAAGTACAGTACCGAATTCTGAAACAAATTTTTGGGGGGTCGGAGAGTAGAGAGAGAAGAGAAGGGTCCAAAGAGAACAGTTAAAAAAGAAGTGAGAGAGGAAAAAATGACTTACTAGTTCATTTGGTTAAGAGTTAGTAGATTTAGAACAAAAACCAATTATTGGTCTTAGCAGTCGCAATATTGAGTTTCACACTCTTTAGTATGATTTTTGTGGGCATTAAACAAAATCCTTCTAATTTGAGTCACCATAATTTACACACTCACATTCTAATAAAAATGAGTTGGGATGTGGAGCTCTCCCGCAGCCGGGGATTTTGGCGTCTCCAAGAAACTTATGAAATGTATGTTTCAAGTACATAGTGAGGCAAAAAAGCTTATTCAACTCCACTCGCTCTGTCTTCTTCTGACTGATATAATAACTCAATGCATTCATCAGTCATTCACTACTCCCTTCCAAAACAACTTTCTTATTTTAATTCAACATTCGATATTGAAAAAGAACAAATCTTTATCAACAAATCTATCTATCTATATATATATACATTAATCTTATGCAGGCAAGAAAAGGGTTTTTTTGCAGTTGGGATTTGTGGAAGTCATAAATATTGGAAAGAAATAGTGAAGGGTGCAGACTCCAAACATTACTATAAATGGAGATGATAATCAACATCATAGTGATGATGATACTGAAGATAAGGGTTTGTCTGTGCTCAAGAGAGAAATTGCTTGTCATTCTTTGTATAGCCTCTTGCTTGAGTCCCACATCAACTGCTTGAAGGTCTCTCTCTCAAAAGGGTTTTTGCTTATCCTAAATTTTCAAGAATGTCTTAGTATATATGGATATAGATAGGTTTATTGATTAGCCCTAGCAAAAAGCTAAAGAATCATATATCTATATATATCATATAACTAATGGGTAGATGGAGAATATAGAAAATAATGCAGTAAATAATCCGATGACTTCACTTCCAAACCAGCATGCCAACTTATTCACAGCCCATCCATCAGAGTGGACAAATTTATGGTATCACAACTTTCAATTCTAATGTTGCTGATTATGTATATGTTATACAACTCTTTATCCTAAATCTGTATGATAACTTTTTTTTGAATTCTATTTTATGGAAAAAACGTGGTGCATTGTGTGACCCTAAAGAAGCTAAAAGAAGAAATTTCAGAACCCCAGCAAGAAACGATGGCATTCATTAATCTCATGTATTCTCAACTTGATGACCAGAACTCCACATTCCTTCCTCCAGTAAGATGATTATATCCCTATTTAATGTCATTTTATTCTGTTGTATATATACATGAAACGAAACTTCGTTTCGCAGGTTAGTTTGAGGATTAATTTGTACCATATAATTCGGTTTTTTTCCCTTTAGTTTCGCATGCAAGTTATGAGATAAAAGATTAACTAATTTGTAATAACAGATGATTTTTTTCATTTACACACTCGCATGCAACTCTCTCTTTCCTAGTCGATTGATTAGTATTTTTTGAAAAAGTTGAATATTTTATATTACACTAAACAAGTGATGGGTACATTTTTGTGTAGGAGCTGTGAAATTCTAAGGTCAATTATTTTCAAAGGTTTGCAACCAAATTCAGATGGGTTGGAGATAAAAGTTAGATCATGTTCTTGGTTAAGGATTTGGAGTTGGAAGTTGAAGTTGTATGTTTTGGCGGATTGAGTTTTGGAACCTAGAATTAGACTATTTATATATAATTAATAAGCTCTATCTCTTATTCTCGTTATTTTCTGATATTGTTAGGATCAACACTTGCACATATGTAGAGGTTACCATGGACATATACACAAATATTGGCTACAAAACTGATTTTATACAAAAATTAACAGAGTGCACCGTGTTTAGATGACTAAATTTTTCACTATAAAGTGAAATGAACATAAATGATCAACCCATGCACAAACATTGGTTACAAAACTGAATATATGTACAAACGCATTTAGTGCACCGTGTTTTATGTGAATAATCCTTTCACTATAAATCTTTATATAAATTGTGTTTTAGATTAATAAGGAAATAGCCGTATCAATCAAAGAAATAATGAATTTCTATAAAATCGGGATTAATATAATGCTGAAAAATAAATTACTATAATAACCTTAATAAACTATTACTAATAAAAAATGTATAAAACTCGACCTAATTATAGCCGTTAAAAATAAATAGTCATTGGATATAAAACGTTCTTATTTTGTACAATAATGAGTGTATGTATGTGAATCAATTCAAATATATATTGGTAGAAGTAGAATTAGGCAGATGATCAAATAGATTTTGCATGATTTTAAGATGTCGTAAAATTTAATCTGAAACATTGATCTTTGTATAAATTTTATTTGTCATCAAAAGATGAATTATTATAAAATAATGCAATATGTATTTTTTAATATCAAGATCAATAGTCCATATCAAGTTTGTATCAAACAAAATATTTTGTATTGTGAATATTGGGGCAATAAGACTTAGGATTCTTGAGAAACTTTCAATTTTAGAATGTTAAACTTACAGCTACCAGATAATTTCTAAAAGATAGTGTCCATCAAATATGTGATCTCATACCATTTTTTGGTTCAAGTTGGTGATATATTAAAAACTTAAAGCCAAATTTCTGTTGGTAGGATGGTTCCTCCAAACCAATATTGTATTTGAGATTCAAGTTACCTGGTGGATTAGTATGTAAAGATACTTTAGTTTCTTTACTTAAAAATACTAACAAACAAACTTAAGGCCCCCACTATAGTCTAGACATTTGACCAATTATAGGCAAGAATAATTATAGAGATGGTCTTCTTTACGGACATTGTTATTTTTCTTCAATGCAAATAATACTTTTATTTAATTTAAATGATACTTGTTAATTATAAGATAAAAAACAAATGATACTTTTCTTCAATATAAATAATTTAAAAAAAAAACGATACTTTTATCCATCCACACCGTAGGGATAGATGTACAAGAGTTTTACGACTCTTATCTATAATATATCCGCGAATACCTAGACCAAGAGTATTTTTTTTTTTCTAGATATATGTATCTGTGTGTGTGGTAATTTCATCAAAGTACGCATATGTACCTAATCATAGATTCATACTGCAAAATGTTTATTACACTACAAAACTCGCAAATTTTTATTACATTAAAAACTCGTAAACTTTTTTGGTAATAATTCTAATGTTACAGAATCATAAAGATAGTTTTTCTTACTCAGCAGAAAATAAACCTTTTTTCTTTTTTGTTGCATTTAAAACATATTTTATTTAGGGGAGGGGGACACATGACATAAGCCTAAGACAGACTTGAATAAGCACGACAAATATGCATCTAGATTTGATTTTCGGATAAATTGAATCATTTTGCTATGACATAAACTACAAGAAGTCGGGTTATAAACAAATTAAAAACAACATATAAAAGAGAAAGTACAAAATCACAGAACTCAATGAAAATTTAATCAATAGAAGTCCCTAGTTTTTCATCCATGGTATGCCTTACAACAGTTGGACCAACAACGATCACTAAATCTAAATAATTATACAACATTATGTGTTCCATCTAAAACGAAGTCGTTTGTACATCTCAAAAACAATGAAGTTTAAAAGATTATAGATAGGAATATGTCCAAAACCTGAAAGCAACTCCTTTTGAGTTTTATTTCTATTTCTTTTATCTCTATCAGGAAACCCCTCAAAAGTAATGATCGTCTAACAAAATTATAACCTCCAAACCTAACCGAAAAAGGAAACATGTATTCAGCGATATCTCCCAGAGTCGCAGCAAACATCAAGATTCCGCCTGCTTCAGTTCATGTGTTCTTCTCTGAGGTGTCAAAACTTTTGCCGGTAGCTGATCAAGCCATTTTACTTTGAATCTGCCGGTGAATGTGTATTAGATACTCGACGTATGAGAACCCATTAGCCATCTTGTCTTCAACCAGGTAAGAGAAGAACGTCATCCCTGCAGAGAAAAATGAATCACTTTAAAAACGAGAACGGAAAGATGCAAAACTAATGGCATTCTTGAGAAACAGTGACACGATACATAAGAAATCATGTTAGTAACAAAGAAAATAGCAAGTTTAAACTACTATAGTTATTTAGCGCCAACACCTCTATACCATTACTAGAAAAAGAAAATAAGACTGATATACACTGATTACTAGACACTCCATTTATCAAATTCTAACACCAAGATGAATCTATAGATCCTCTCTTTTAATAGCAGAATATCCTATGCTTTCGTTAAGTATCCATATTTTCTTGACCCCTCTAATTTCCCCTTAATTTCATATTCCTTTTGATTCATATTGAATTGTAGGGTCTTTGAAGGAACTCAGATGGCTTGGAGCAGAGGTTGTAAAAGCGAGTTAAGTTGTGTGAATTTGTGATAAACTAACCTGACGGGTCCCCCTTTTTGCAAAGTCGCAAGCTGCAGAATAAAAAAGAGAAAAGAAAAGTTGAGAAGTGTGTGAAAATGATTAAAATTATTGCGGAAAAAAATATTATATCAAGTGGTACAAGCAATAAAAAACTTGTTTGTACCGTAGGTAAGAACATCGTTGGCGCCTTATCTCATTTACAATGTCATTCAGCTTCTTTGACAAGGGATTGTCATATTGCTGCAAAATGAACTGATGAAAGGAGAAAGGCCATAAGTACTCTCCCTTTTCTCCAAATAGAAGTTTCATGCACAACTAGTTACTGTACTATCGTTGTGCTGAATTATTTTTTCCTCTAGCACCGGTATAAGTAGATATGACGAGCTCAGTGATTAAAAGCAACAATATGTGACTAGTATGAAAAAAGGAAAACAGCTAAAAAAAGAATCCCAAAAACTTTAGGATCATATTTTCTAGGTAAGGAAATTCCAAAACTAGACACTGGGCACCCAGATTTCACATGGCAGTACCTGATTAGGAATCTCTTCAACTGATGAAATCCCAAACATCTGTTGCAAAATATTCGGTTGAACATTGCCACCAACATAAATCAAACAATCAACTCCATTCTCAAGAAGATATATTCCATCAATAGCAATGTGCTCACTGGAAAGTGGAATCGGAACGGGAATAATGGAATCATCTAACTCCTGAGAAATCAGCATGAAAAATGAGACGAGGAAATATATTAAACCAATAAAGATGTGTATGTCTCTAAATCCATACCTTCTCATTAAGGTCGTGAAGTGCTATCATTCTAGGGTACACCAATGGGATCACCAAAGGAGTAGGTAATGGTGAGACGTAATTAATCCAAACAGACCTATCATCAATTCTTCCATCAGACCGTAATCCAGTGCATTTGAGTAAAGCTGAAAAAAGAATAGAGCATATGGTTAAAACCAAGTATTAAACTATCATGAAAAAGACTATAAAGGCAGCACTCAGATATGATACATAGCTCGTGTATAATTCACAAAAAAAATTTAAAGGCAGCACGCGTACAGGGCATACATGAGTAAAATTCAAGCACATTCTACAAGAAGTTAAATGGTGCAGTTTCACCCTGTACTAAGAAAGCCTTTCCAGGGATGTCTTAAGACAAGTCTTCATTTATCAAAAATGGCATTTTACTCTGAGAGTATCCTCACATTTATAGTAGTGAATTTGACAAGACTGACTCTCAAATGCAGTTGCGTGAAAAGCTACACAGCATCTAAAACTCCATATGTAGTCAAATGGTTATTTATTCACGATGGAAAAGGTATACATGGAGGATGGAGCATAAGAGAACCCAATGAATAACTGCATTGGAGAGAAGATTAGTTCTTTAGTTCAAAATATTACGGTAATTTAACATGAATTAGCCATTGTTAGAGATTTTATATATATATATATATATATATATAGAGTGAGGTTCAAATAAGAACCAATTTTAACGTGAGAACTAAGAACTACGAAAATTCTTTACGAACAAAATGAATATGCTATGAAAGTTAATGAATACTCTGCGAAAGTTAATGAATCCAAAAATTCGGAATTTTCACCAGGGTTCAATCTCATGAGAGGCGAAAATTCTATTTTTTTTATTCATTAACTTTCGCAGCGTATTCATTAACTTTCATAGCATATTAATTTCTCATGTTCTCACAATAAAAATGGTTCTCACGTTAACCTTCCTATATATATATATATATATATATATATATATAGGAGTGGATCAAATGAGAACCATATCTTTTTTGCGAACTCTGCGAACCATGCATAAGACGTTGAAGATGATGCACAAGATGATATAAAGTTGTGCATAACGAAAACTTTCTAAAATTATTTTGTTGGACAACAATTTTAGAATGTTTTGTTATGCACAACTTTATAGGTTTTATTCATCAATTTTATACGCTTGTGCATAGTTCTCAAGTTCTCATGAGTTCTCATCGATCCAACCATATATATATATATATATATATATATATATATATACGGGGAGTGGATCAAATGAGAACTACATTTTTTTGAGAACTTCACGAACTATGCATAAGACATGTAAAGATGATGCACATAACGATATAAAGTTATGAACAATGAAAACTTTCTAAAATTGTTTTCTTGTCCAACAATTTTAGAATATTTTCGTCGTGAACAACTTTATAGATTTTGTTCATCAACTTTATATGTCTATACATAGTTCTCAAAAAAAGATGAGTTCTCACTGGATCCAACCCCTGTATGTATACTTGCACAATTCAAATAGATTAATACAGACAAGTTTCCACATATCATTTAACAGACATTAGATGGGGAAAAATAGTTTAACCAGGAACTCAGGGGTTTGAAACCACATGAGATGTTCACAAATATACTAGGAGCATGGGTGATGCAATTCTAGCAAGAAAAACTACGAATTGTTTCAAGAAACTTAGAATGTACCAAGTGTATAGAGAGGCAACATTTTAAGCGCCTCAGGTAGAATAAGTTGTCCGGTCGATGACACTGTAGCACAGAACTTCCGGTACGAGTATAAAATGTTGATGCAAACGTTAGTAGCTTGATCCCTGACTTGTGCAAGAGGGGCTGAAGGAATCTCACTAGCAGCTGTCATTTAAGATATGACAGAGCAACAGAGTAAGTGGCAACATATGCTAGATGTCTACAAACTAGAACTTTCTAAATGTAGAGAACAAAATTTAAAAATGTAGAAGGAACAGGAGAAAGAAGAAATAGCACAGGCTAAAGTCAATAGTATTGCAGCTGCCTCCAACCAATACAAAATACATACCAGCAAACAAACTTAATAAAGCATTCTAAGAAAAAATTATACCAAAGTACCTTGTTTTGTGATACACGCGAATTGGGTGTCTAGATCAGCAGAGCGGAATAGATTACTGAGCATGTTGGTGCAAGGCAGGGACAATGTTGAAACTCTGATTCTTCTTTGTCCAAATACAGTGGTGTAAAGAAGGGCGCACTGGACAACATTATCTTACAAAGTATTAGATGAATAATGATTACAAAGAAGAAAGAGAACACGAGCATAAGATAAAAGAATTACAGTTTGTAAGACATGAGATAAAGGATTTAATTAGATGGAATTCCAGTAGTGACATAAAGTGGTACCTGAAAAGCACACTCGGAGCCTTCCTGCAGTTTATCATCATGCTTCAGGGAGACCATTACTGTTTTGTCACAATCAATCTGGCAAATTGAAGATCAATTAACTGAAACAAATCTGACCAAGAAAATAAATGTGTGGCAGCAAAAAAAAACTTGGTTTTGGAAAGAAGATTCTTACTAAAGTAGGCAATAGAAGAATTAAGAGAAACAATTTAATGCAACACAACATGTAACAGCAACCCATGGTGCTTTCATGGATTTAAAGGAAGGAACAAGTTTATAGAACATCACAGTATTAGCTATGAAGCCACTTATTCTGCATTTGCATTATTACAAAAATTGACAACATTTTTGCACAAGTAAGCTATTGAATTTTGATTTGCCAGAAAAAGCTGGAAATGCAAGTGCAGACTTGGAAGGACAACAAATTATGATGAACTTCTGAACAAGTTAATAGAACTATTGTGACTTAAGTACTTAACAAGTAATAGGGCAGACCAAACTACATTTACATCATTCATGAAAGGCCAGGAAAGATCAGCAAGACAATGATCACCTTAAAAATTAACATGAGAAATCTACAGCAACGTCAATACTTCTAGAATATTTTTGTGTACGCGTTTATCTTTTGTGTGTTAGAGAGAGAGAGATACCGCAGGTAGATCAACATCAGTTGGTATGCGCTTACAGAAGTTTCCAGAATATTCTTGAACTTGAATATCCTATCCAGAAACCAACAAAAATATAAGCAAGCCTTCAATTCAAGAGCTTTTTGCTAGAGAAATATTGTACATATGTAGAAAGCTTAAAAACTGCACTTCTAGAATCTCACCTGGCTACACCTAACACGCATCACTGCCTCAAACCCTTGGGGTCTTGTGATGTTCCACCGAAGATCGTTGTAAAGCTTAGCAGGATCAGAAAGGGCAGAGAAAGGATAATAATAGTATACCTATAGAAGTAAATCAGGGATTCAGATTTTGAAAATAACACAATAGACATCCTAAAGAATAACGCAAATCAGACAACGAAAATACTGATAATCCATCACTTAAAGGTGATACACTTGCCAAATATATATATGTAACTCAAATTACTATAGTAATTACTCCAACATTACTCAATTACCTGGCCTCCTGTTGTCCTTGGAATAACAGAGAGAGAAGCAATATCCACATACATTTGCGATGTAATAAACAAGTCAACACAGACCTGGAAGTAGTGAAAAATGAGACAAGAAATATGCTGGCTCAGATTATTAAAAAAAAGCATGGTGACAGTGTCAGTATCATGGATTCTCAACACTAGAAACTTTAACATCACCTGGTACTCTGCAAGTTCTATTGCCATAGTTTTTAGAGTCTTGTCAGCAGGCTGGAGCAATTTGTGTCCCTCCTGAAATCAAGCATTATTGCAATTAGAAGGGAATTTTATCTCTCATCGTAATTAACTATTATAGGAATCATCCATCATAATGGATGGAGTGAGATAAGTTGTTATTTTATTTATTTTGAATGACAATCTTGTGTAACGGTAGAAATAGTATATAAATATTAGAGAATTCATTAGTTAGGGTAAACAAGAACAATATTAAAGTTAGTGGCCACTTGCTAGGTAGGAAGAAATTCTTGAGGGAACCAAGCAAGTAGACGCTAGCTCTAACAATTATCTTCTTAACCCTGATAATGACTTCACCAATACTATTATACTATACTTATCGGCCAAAGGATGGTCGCGATTATCATTTTGCAATGATGCATAAGTGGATAGATAAAAATCTTACCATCAAATAGCTGGCCACCACCCAAAACTTCAATTAACACAATTAAAGGATAAAAACTACCAATTGCATTTGACGTGTATTGGATATATGAAATATAAAGGAAATGCATGATTGATTTATTTAACACAGTGGACCCAAAGAATGATGATCGAGTTGCTGCGCAGAAGAGAAGGGAACCAACCAGGTGGGCCAGATTCAAAGGTAAGAAGAAAATTATAGATGGACATGCGAAAGCGAATGGGTGGCAAGAAAGGCATTATGAAAATTATGATAGTATCAGATATATGCAGCATTAAGACCTTGTCTCCTGCTGTCATGTTGCTTCTGCCTTCTGCTTCTCGAGCAGAAAGGGATCCGATGCCAATTGACGGCAAAACTGCAACATCACAAATTATTAGCGCACTAGGATGACAGGCAGAGGGGGTGAGTTTGTATGCTCATAAAACTAATACAATACATTTGTTAGCTTACCTGACTGGAAAACTAAAAGTTTGCCACCAGTGCTTTTCATTGCCAGGAAAGCAGCCTAATGTAAGAAATAGACAATAAGATTTGAGTATCATGTAGTCTGCTCATGATCAATTGAGACTTTTCATATGCAAGGTGATCATTATTGAACATAATGTACTTAGCAGTGACACTCCATCAGCCCGGTAATTCTAGCCAACAACTAAATGACAGCAAATAACATATGTTAAAAAAGTATAAACTTAATGTGCGCATACCTTTACAGAAGCACCAAGAGCCGAATCAGCAATTCTATTACTCTTAAACATTGTAGGAATGCTGTCAAGCAACATTTCTAAATGCACACGGCACTGCAGTTACCCAAAGAAAAATCATCATTCGGGAAGTTTGTAAGATAAGATAAAACACTAATTTCTCTCCCGGAAAAAGGTATCTTCACGTTTTTACTATTTTGTTGGTTTGGGTGGGGTGGGGGGGTTTACATGCTGCATACTATGAAAGAACATATATCTAAAAAAAGAATGACACCAACCTCAGAAAGTTGAACAATAACATCACTTTCCAGTGGAGTATAGACATCTTGAACATCAGGAACAATGAGCATCAATGGCTGAAACAAAAAGGAAGAAGAAGAAGTAATTAAAGAAAAGCACCCACTGCACTGACTGAAGCCATTCTGATCTACCACATGTCCTGGAAAGTATAAGTCTGAGACCAACACAAAAATTACTTAAGGAGAACATAACAATTATACACCATAATTGCCAAGTAAGAGAATAAATGACATTCAAAGAACAGATTAAATGTTTATTCTTTCACCAGAAAGCTGAAGCTTTTCCACCAACCTGCTGTGAAGCTCGTTTTAGGTTGTAAAAGTGGATGGTGGAATCAAACGTAGCAATACCCACCATTGTTCGAGGACCATTCTGCATGAAAACATAGTTAATCCTCTCTTTGATAATAAACAAAAAAACCTCAGGTTGTCCTCCTAACTTGGTTCGAAATTACACTCCACCTTCTCAAAATTCATTTTGGAACAAATACCAAAAACACAAGAAAATTAGCTAAACCAATTATCTGTGCTTTTACTTTCAAAGCTCTTCAACTCCATAAAATATTATAATAATCGATGGTCCAAAAAAGTAAAAAGAGAAACATGTTAGCAGAACTTATTTTGGCAATTACATCATTACAACTCCAAGCTAAATATTGAATTTCATTTTTCCTAAGTATGTTGATATACCCACCTCCAGGTTTAACCTTTTTAAGCAAGAAACCTCTAGAGGCTTTAATTCCTCATCGACCAGAAGGAAGGGTCCCCAAATAAAATGTTATCACAGGATAACAGGCATGAACTTACTGGAAGATCAGCTATCACTTGGCTGATGGCACCGCAAGCTGCTGCAGTTGCACCGGTTTGTACAGCGTTCATGGATACATCAATTAGGAAGAAAAATACAGCAGGCATTGGATCACGCACCTGAAATAGCATAAGAAAAAACATGAGACACAACAGAAAATAAGTTTCATGGAAAAATAGAGCAACAGAAGCCCTGTGTCCTACACCACAAACATGTTCACAGAAAGTAATTCAACAACATATTAAGTATGCATTGAAAACTTTGCAGACTTCATTATTGTAGAAGATATAGGCTATGTGACAATAAAGCCAGTATTGTAGTATATAGAGTACGAGGAGAATTCTTTTATTGTAGACCTAAATTAATGTTTCATTAGATATAAAATCTTATGAAACTCTAATGTGTCTCCCTTCCCCCCCTTTCCCCACCCATAACAAACAACCAAAGCTACTGCATGTAATTTTAAACAGTAATTAATCTTTGCACTTGAATTTAGATATGGATGTACTTGTTACAATAATCAGGCTGTTGGCACAGTCTCAATAAAAGTTGGCCTACAAAAAAAAAATACTATCACAATCCTTTGCAAGAGGGTGACTGATTTTTCTTCCATCAAATAATAAAATTATATACCTTATTCCTCAAATAGGAAACCATGTCCTAGATAGTTCATATCATAAATGATACTCATTTTTCGCATCTACTAGTGCTCTATTTAGGTGACATCTAGAATAATGATTGGTTCAAATTTTTTATAGAATCCCAGACTCAATTTCCTATTAACAGGCACTTCATCCCAATTCAATACTTACTGGATCCAAATCTAGGACCATGGCACTTACCATGTACTCCTTAGAAGCAACAAATTCAACTGTTCCTCGGCATAGCTCAGGCCTTTCATCAGCATCTCTTCGTCGGCCATCTGGACCTAAGTTGCAGTGATAGTCACGTGGAGTTTCATCCGTAAATCCTGTACCACAACCCAAAAACGAAAGGATAAAGTAAAAGAACAACAAAAAGGAAGAGAATGCTAGAAATGCTCAGCAATAATATATTAATATCATGCATACATGTCACAAAAGATCGTATTCAGCAATTATTCAAGATACGAAACAATTGCCGATAAACACAGCAAATAATCTTACCACCAATGTAATGAAGAACTTAGGTCCCCACAATTATAGGTCATGGTTTTGGCTTTTTGTAAAAGCTCAATATATCTACTCAATTTATATCAATAAATAGTTATTTCCATGTTTTCCTAATTATGTGAAAAACAAATTATGAGCACCCCCCATGGAGTTGACCTTACAGAATTATGCTAATAGAACTCCACAGAAGTTTGACAAGTCACTAACTACCAAAAGAATAAGAGAGAGTAATTCTCACCACACAAGTTACAAATGAAACGTCTCCCTTGGTCAATAAACTTCACGAAAGGATTAATGTAACCTTTGCAACGAGAACATCGAACAGGACCACTTTCCCCAAAATCTACAACCTAATAGTAATAAGACAAGAAATGAGAGTAGTTCGGCACCTATGGAATTATCCTGACAAAGGTCATGTTAACCCTCAATCTAAAAATAGCAAGTATAGCATGGAATCATAGTCAAACATGTAAACTTTGGAGATCATCTTAAACATAGTTGGAACAGATAACAGCATGTTAGAAATTTCTATTTACGGGATATCTGAATTATAATTCTCCTCAAGGTTTTAAGTAACACCAAATTCTTCATTTAATAACCAGTCAGACAAAAGAATCCCAAATTTTGCTACCATGGAATGCTTCACTTTACATGTATAGGCTCCTCAGATGGATGTGCGAGAGCTAAAGGCTGGACCAATAGCGCTAGCTGCATTCCAGATGTAGATAAAAGGTCCACAGTCAAAGGAACCTAATAAAACAAAGGGAAACCCCATAATTAGTAGCAGTTTCAACTTAAGGAGGAAGTCGTGCATAAGAGGTAGAAAAATAGTTTGAAACAATATGAGAAAAAGATAGTTGTCTAATCAGCCAATGATGCAATTTAATACTTAAACCTGATTGATAGTACACCTCATGTAGCGTGGACTGCAATTTCCAGTGTCTTTAACTATATAGTCACTTGTTGCAGGCTTCACAAAGAAGAGATAAATGAGTATAAAGAGGACAGATGAAGTCTTAAACGTTCGAAGTGATAAAAGAATATCTCACTGTTTAACAATTTGGACAGGGGATACCAACTTTGGGTAAACATACAAGAATTGAACTAAACCAAAGCAAGAATATAATTACCGGAGGAGGGTTTGCCTGATTGCCCTGACGGGTCTCATGAACAATTACAGAAGCACTCGGAGCAAGGCGGGGAATCTGGTTTGGATCAATTTTAGATTGCCCTGCTTGGCTCAGAGCCATAGATTGATTGGGAAGTGATTGTCCGCCTGGTGGCATTCCAAACATCCGTGGAGGCTGCTGCATAGGCCCAGGAATTGGAGGAGGTGGAGCCATCTAGACATTAGCACTAGATTTAGAGTGTAAAATGAAGTAGATGATCAAGTAGTCTCATGGTGTTATTGAGCTGCAGCATTAACAAAAGCCAAAAGACCATAATTGGAGCTAGAACGAATCCAAATTCATATGCAACATACTCCGTAGTGCTTGTTTAGACGTGAAATCATCTATGTCATAATAGTTAACTCTAAAGTGTGTCGCAAGGTTGTTCAAGTTAATCTGGGATATCTGTTCAAGTCGACAAACGTTACATTCTTCTAACCATCTAACCTGGAATATTTATGAAAACTTAGAGGGAGCTTGTGCCAAGAGTGAGTTCGATGCTTACCAATAATACAAAAATATCCCCAAATTTTAACACAAAGACTTACACAAGAACCATATTCCATCAAATACTAAAGTTCAAACAACCTAAAACTGCAAGAAAGAATGTATGGTATTCCTTGGTTGAAAGCTCCAGCCTTGAAAGGTCAAAGGAGAACTAAATTATGGTACTTTCATCTGCATATACATGCTTCAAAAGCAAGCAGAATGATATTGCACCAAGTCCTAGTTCTTCGTATATGTTCTATAAAATATAACTTCAGTTAAACAAAAATAACTTCTAGGCCTTCACTTCTCAAGTAAGAAATACAATCAGTTGAAAATACAAATTCAAGGATTCATAGAAACAAGGAATGAAATTAAAATTGGAGGTCAGTGATCAAAGTCCTCTCCCTTAGGCTCTTTTGAGGCATGAAAGGTTACTTAAAGAGAGCGCCGATTTAGATGGTTTTCTTTAGCTTCCTTCTCTCACTTTTTAATAAATTCCTCTCTCTTCTAATTTTTTTTATATTTTCATATTAAAATCATCATAAAGATCAATTACACACCTGCACAACTCTTTATAAGATTTTATGGCTAAAAATGATCAAAGTGTCAATAACAATAAGAGAAGTTCCGCAAAAATTTGAATAATCATTTCCAACTAAAAATGCACCAGCAAAGTTATATCTCAAATAGTAATAGAGTACACTCTTAGACAAATAATCACTAAATGATAATGATGATAACTTTTCAAAACTACAGCACTGGTATGTCATTGGCATTTGGCACAAATGACATAATAGTTGGATGCAGAAGCATACTTGGAATTTCTGTTAGTAGTTAGTACTAGTGGCGCAGTGGAAAATATCCCAACTACATAATTGAAATTAACCAATTGTCGAGCTGGAAGCACAGACACCAAACCATAAACCCTTAGAAAGTATTTATGTACCAGCTAAACAGCATAGACACCTCAAAGCCTTCATTTAGCATCTAAACAGGTTCGACCATCAACTCCTCTAGCACTAAATGTAAAATATTATTAGATTGAAGAATTTCAAAATATGAATAATATGTGTATGATCAACTCATCATTTAAAGTATGATCATGGCTAGTTCTGCAATTTGCCAAACCCTCATTCATAGCTTGTTGGACGAATCTTGGATGCAAACTACACACTCAACAAAATTCCTAAAAAGGGAAAAACCAAATCTTTATGGTTTCAATTTCCAAACTGTGGTCATCATGCCTTTTGATTGTAAATCTTGCACCAAAATGTAAAGGACATGAATCATAGCTCCAGAGTTTCTTTGCTGATGTTAATATTTTAATCTACAAATGAAGCTGTCAAAGCTGATCATTTTTGTCCTACTCTGGGAACTACTCGAGCTGCTTCAGTAATAGCATCTGTTTTAATTTTGCTAGATTCAAGTGGGTCCCAACCATGTAAATCACCATAGGTTTACAGGTGAGTAGGTCAATCATAATGAAATTATGCAGCATAATGAGGAATAATCAATAGTGAAAAAGATATCCAATACAGCAGTATGATAGATGGGTGGTAAAATTGATAAGATTAACCTGCTGTGGCTGTGCTGGCCATGTCTGCATCCCATAAGGAGAACTCATAGATTGATGCATGCCTGTATTTGGTGCTGAAAATGGGGATGAACCCAGAGGAGGCACCATGTTCTGCGGTGGGCCTGAAAATGGCGGTGCAGGTTGCCCAGAGGCAGATGATACAGCAGTAGGTGGACCACCAAAACTAGGGCGCATTTGTGGTGGTTGAGAAGAAGGCCTAGACGACAACATAGCTGGTGGCTGCGGAGGTCCAACTAACGGCCTCGGCATATTACCCATAGCAGGAGGGAACGGTGACCCACTTTGTGGCATCCCTGGTGCAAATGTAGGCGGTCCATTACTAACTGGACCAGAAGCACTTGCATGGGAAGGAGTGGAGGGAGATGATGTCAGAGGGGAAGACGGGTATGATCCGGGACGAGGCCCAGATGCAGGAATCGAGGGAGCAACAGGCCCACCAATGGATGAAGGCATTACCCCAGGTGGTGGAGGTCTTGATGCAAAGGGAGGAGGCTGAGATCCAGGTGGTGGACCAGTGGGTCTAGTAGAAACCATATTTGGAGGCAATGTAGTTTGAGCAGGAGCATTGGGCGGTACCAGAGCCCTTGGAAATACACCAGGGGGAGGCGGGCCTGGTCTGCTACCAGCAAAAGACGGAACCTGTTGGCCAAATGGTGTGGTATTCGGAGGAGGTCTAGGGGCACTACCACCAAAATTGCTCGGTTGCTGCTGATTAGGCTGATTAATTTGTAGGTTTTGCATATTAGCAGCAAGGGAATTCGGGTTATGATTCGGGGGGAAATTCCCTGGCCTAGGTCCCCCAGGAGCTGCCATCACTTCACCTAGTCAGAATCTCTAGTAACAAAAAGACTAAGAAGAATAAATAATCGCAGATCCTCAACAGAGTGATACTTCCAAAATCTCTCCCCAATCCAATCCAATCCAATCCAATCCAATTCAAACCTACAAATCAAAAAACCACAGAGGCGGATGAATCAAGAAACAATCTTTTTAGCCAAATCACACAAATACGCAAGTAATCTACCTAAATGAACCTAAAAATTAAACAATGAATTACATAAAAACCTACGTTGAGGCCGAAATTCCGGCCCGTTACAGGAGTAACTGTCCGCTTTCCGACCAGATTGCGATCTGACTACGCAAAAATTCGAACATATATTACAGACAATAAATTGGAACCAAAATGACCCAAACAAATCAACATTTCGGTTGGAGCCTGGAGTTACCTTAAATTTGCGCGTGATATTGCATACAGCTTTGGCAGGAAGTGCTGTCGGATCGATAGACAATAGTTACGGATCGAAGTCGAGATTGATAGTTAAAGAAAATTGAAAACGCAAAAGTGGTAAATTTCTGATGCATCAAAGCAAAATTCACATATTACGGTTATAAAAAATTATTGAAATTGGCTGCTTTCATTTATTTTTTTTGCCTTTTTCAACTTTTTTTCTTCTTCCGGTTTTTCGATAGAAACATAAAGAGAGTCATGATGTGCAGGCTGCAGCAATAGAAATCAACTGATGATGTGTGCGCACGTGCCTTCGAACAAAATCTATATTTGGATTTGCATTTGTAAATCTAATATTTGAGGCTTATTTTGTTTAGTTAATTTTAGGATTAATTGCTTAAAAAATCATTAATATTACTTGATTTTGATTGTCAACATGTTTTATGACACTGATTTCATTGATGTGATGTCTGAGACTGTCTTAGGTCGTTAGCAATAACTGGTGTTATAATCCTATACAACTAATAAATCGATGCTTAAATAATTATGTAAAATTATTGAATAGTGAGGTACGTTGGTTTGGAAAAGTATTTTTTTTATTGTAAAGCGATACAAGAACTCATTTGATTGGTACCAAATTAAATTTGTGTGAGAATAGGATTTCCATAATGTGATTATAAGAAACTAGTGTAACCCGTCGAATTTCGACAGGAAATATTTTATGTTATATTTATAATTATATTAAATAAAATAATCTTATATTAGAGCGATACGTCTGAATTTGATATATTAAATGAAAAAAATCTTTATATCAGGATAATATGTCTGAATGTGATATGTATTTTCGTCGAATTCTAATTAAAAATCAATTTATATTGTAATTTACGCATAGAAAATTAAATATTCTTAGACATGTTAATAATTCTTGTTTAGAATGTATATACACATACCCGTCTTAAATTCGATTAATTATCTGAAGTTATTTAAATTTATAAATATAATTTGTTATAATGATCGATTATTTGTCTCGATAAAAATAAAAAAATAAAAAGTAATCATTAATAATAAATAGTATAAATAACGAAAGATAAAAAAAATAGAGAAAATTTTATGTATGCATGTCGATAATGTTAAAATTCTATTAGAATTTATATGCTCGTACATATCCCAAACCTGACTAAAAAATATTTTAACTACTCGTTTTCATCTCAACCCGTATAGTTAATATCTGCTAACTACCCAATATATTTAAATTTATACATATAAGCGCCAAAATTTGTTCCGACCAAATTGTTCTACTTTAATTCATAATAGCACGAGGTCCCTATAAGTGGTAAGGTCGGCCAAGTCGAATCTCGAGGAAGACTTAATGGGACTTATGATGTGTTACGATAAAAGCAATAAATCTAAATCCTAAACTTGATTTGGGGTGATGATTAACTAAGATTAACATGAAAATTAAACATGCAAACGATTCAACGATAGTTCAAAGCAGTTCAAACGCACAGGAATAATTCAAGAGTGTGAGATAAACTATGGTATTAGGGTTCTTCTCCTTGATTAATCGATTATTGCTTGATCAAGAAATCTACCTATTCATGCAATATTCAAACCTCAATCCAAACACTCAACTTTCGTTCCGTGGATTAAACCTAGGTTATCAAATTTCACAAATACATAAACTACTAGAGTCCCGTTTCCGGTAACCTCTAATCCAATCTATTCCTATGATGCAACGTATCTATCTCTCGATAATACACGAAACATACAAATAAAATAATGATTAATCAATTACCAAATTCCTATCATGCACGTATCTATCTCTCGATAATACACGAAACATAAATAATTCAATAGAGATCAATCACTCAACAATAAACCCTATGTTTCAATTGGTATTCTCAATCAAACAAATCATCAATTAATCAATTTGAATCACCCAACCCTAGAAAGGAATTAGTTCATGCTCGTCTCACGATTCAAACAATTAAAATCGATAGAAATCATTATCCAATAATTCAATGAAGAAAAATCGAGTAACAAGTCTTACAATCAGAACGCTCGTTGATGGATTTCTCCAATCAAATGTCTTGAATCAATCCCAAATGCAAAGAGAATTACAAGGAAAACAATCACGAACAATCGCGTGGGAGAAAAATGAAGAACCGACGAAGAAAACTGAAAGCTACTGAATGCGTCCCGTACTGGGTGTCCCGAGTGATGTAGTCAGAGAGACGCTGGCGTCCGTGCTGGAGAGCGCCCGCTACGGGCGCCGGTTGAAGTTTCAGAAGACGTCGCGTCCCGGCCGCATCGCGTCCCCGCACCGGGCGCCAATGCGAGTCCGTCGAGGAAGGGCAGCGTCCGTACCGCCATTAATTGTTTATATATTTCAATAATGACTTGAACATTATAGAATAAATATTAATAATAAATAATATAAATATCAAAAGATTAAAAAATAAAGAACATATCTAGCATATACATACCCGCACTCGTCTCAAATTTGATTAATTACCTAAAATTGATTAATTTATAAATATACCAAAATTAGTTATTCGTTTCAATAAGACTTGAACATTAATAGTAATTATTAATAATAAATAATATGGATAGCTAAAAATTTAAACTAAGCAAACTTCACATAAACGTGCCATTTAATGTATTGACTTATTTATAATTTATATACATGTAGTTGTCACAAAACGAATTAAAAAATGATTTGACTATATCTTCTCGTCTCATTCTTGTATAGTAGTATCCATTAATTACCTGAGTTCGTTTAAATTTATAAAATATCTAATTAATAAAATATTTATTAATTCTCGTACCCACATAATATAAATAATATAAATTTGACAGGTGAAGTTTAAATTCTTGTACCCGAATCATGTAAATAGCAAAAGACTTAGATATAGATAAAATTATATTCTCGTCAAATTTCACATAGTACGTTTCGTTTAATGTATTGACATGTTTAGAATTTATATACATATATAACTGTCGCAAATCTGATTAAAATTGATTTTACTATATGTTCTCATCTTATTTTTGTATAGTAGTATCCACTAATTACCTAAATTCATTTAAATTATAAAACATCTAATTAATAAAATATATATTTATTCCAATAATGAGTTATCATCTCGATTTAAATTTGAATTTACTATTTATTTCAAAACTTTTTATTAATTGTGAAGGCTCACCAAAAAAATAATTTGAGCTTCAAAATTCCGCATAGATATGTCGATAAATGTTTGTACCCGTCTAGAATGTATATTCTTGTACCAAATAATATAAATAGCAAAAGAATTAAAATAGAGAAAATTATATTCTCGTCTTATTCTCGTGTAGTAATATCCGCTAATTACCAGAATTCATTTAAGTTTTAAAACATATAATCAATAAAAATATATTATTTCAATATATTAAAATTGAGAAAATCTCACATAACATATCGATCAATGTCCGGACCAATTTAGAATCTATATACATGTAATGCCACAAATTTGATTAAAATTGATTTGACTATATATTTGTTATCGCCTCAAACCCAGATAGTAATATATGCTTAGATTTACAAAATCAATATATAATAGGATTAATGATTAACGTAATCTCTCTCCTACGCATGTAGACTATTTATTTCAAATTTATTTTTATATGTTTAATAAAACATATAATCAATAAAATATATATTATTCCAATATATTAAAATTGAGAAAATCTCACATAACATATCGATCAATGTCTGGACCAATTTAAAATTTATATACATGTAGTTGTCACAAATTTGATTAAAAATAGATTTGACTATATATTTGTTATCGTTTCAAACCCGTATAGTAATATATGTTTAGATTTACAAAATCAATATATAATAGGATTAATGATTAACGCAATCTCTCTCCTACATTGACTATTTATTTCAAATTTATTTTTATTAATTTGTGAAGTTTCATGAAAAATCTATATGAGTTTCAAATTTTATTTTAAAAAAATTGTACAAAAAATATTCTTTTATTTAGTTTTTCAATTTGTGAAGTTCATGAAAAATGGATGTATGATTCAAAATTTGTTTAAAAATTCGTGAGAAATATATCATTCAATTTATATCTTGAATTGGTGAAGTTTCATGAAAACTTCAAAAATAATATTAATTAAATTAAATTAATTTTTTAATAAAAAGTATCTATTTATCTGGCCAACTAATTAATTGATGGACCAAATAAAATTGGTGGATGTAAAATAAATATGTACCTATATATTAACACAATAACTTATACATAAATGTCTTAAATAAATGCTCAAAATATTGGAAATAGAATATGGATTAAGAATGCATAAATTTCGGATTTAATGCGTTCCTATAATTAAGGGAAATTATGATTCATTTATATAATTAAGGCAATAACATAATTAAAAATAGTGAGAATGTAAATAAATAGAGACTTTAGATAAATAGGAATAGAGAAATTTGGTGATGCCATATAGGATACAGAGATGATGTGGCGTATTTTTTTCACTAATCGTATTATAAATAGATGGAATACTGGTAGATTCATTATCCTATTTTTGGTAGATTACTAAGAAACTATCACAATTCCAATTTTAGAGTTCTGGTTCAAATTAATCAAAATGTGATAATTAAGTTATCATTAGAATGCATAAAACATGTTTTATCACATTCATATTACTTACACTTATCATAACTTTGAGATATCAAGATTATGTTGTACAATTTTACAAATCCAATTAAATTTACTAAGATAATTTAGTAATAATAATAATAAAAGAAGAAGAATAAGAAGAAGATATGGAAAAAATACACCTCAAACTACCCAAATTGAAAAATCATGTTAAATTTGCAAAATGTTAATGTCCAAAAGTGTGTTTTGAATTAAGAATATTTTTAACCTCTCATTTATATTCAGTTATGTCTTGTGTTGTTAATAATAAACCTAATAAAGTGACTTCATTTTTAAGCAATTAGCTACTCCATTTTTTGGTACTGAAAAATTTAATTGTTGGCAATCAGAGTCGTGCGTGGAAATTATGTTTCAATAAAATTAATAATATGAAAATTTTAAACCCGTTAAAGAGGTAATGTATGATGATGTTTTTGTTCATTTGTTAATCTTTATTATTTTAATGCCTAGGTTGATACATTCGCATATTATTTTTAATGCCTAATAGGACTGACTATGTAATGTTAGTTCTTCCAACTGATCGATCCATGCAGTCACATACCATAACTATCATCCACTCGAGGAATGTGAATATAGTGACCCTAAAATATCTTATGCGCTAAGGAGAAAAACCTTTATTTGAAGTCCGTGATATACCGCTGAGCACTTTTTCACTAATTTTATGAGTATGTAAGTGTGAAGTTCTCGTCCACAAGACTTTTATGAGGTGTTTACTTTGCATGATTAGGTTGGATAGATAAAATTAATCCAACCTAATTAAGTTTACTTTTAAGGATTAATATTTGAAGATATCCCAAAGCCCGGGTTTATTTTAATCCTTTGCATTATCTTCATTAATATTAATCCAACCAATATAGGTAGGATTGAAATAATCCTCCAAATAAAGGGAGAATTATTTATCCCAATCTTAATCCTTCACTAATCATTTGTAGTAAACAAATGATTGATAGATAAAAATTAGAAATGGGCGCTATATATATCCAGTTAAGGAATGTCAATTATAGCGCGAACATAAAACGCCAAATTATACCAAATAGCACTAATAGTACTAATAGGACCAAATGGTCCTATCGGTACTATTTGGTGATAATAGTCCCAATAGGACCAACAACTTAGCTATAATTTGACATTTTATGTTCGTGGCTATAATTGACATTCCTTAACTTGGATGGCTATATTAGTGTATTTCCACTAAAAATTATCTTATCACACATTTAATCCATCAAGGTAGTGTTTACTTTTCATGATTAACATTTTGAAGGATTGATTATTTGATGGATTAAATGTGTGATAAGATAATTTTTATCTATCAATCATTTGTTTACTACAAAGGATTAGTGAAGGATTAAAATTGGGATAAATAATTTTCTCTTTATTTGGAGGATTATTCCAATCCTACCTATATTGGTTGGATTAAAATTAATGAAGAACAATTCAAAGGATTATAATAATCCCGGACTTTGGGATATCCTCAAATATTAATCCTTAAAAGTAAACACTTGATTAGGTTGGATTAATTTTATCTATCCAACCTAATCATGCAAAGTAAACACCACCTTAGAAAAAATATTTATCATTTAAAAGATTTTGCGTCATTATTTTTCTGCGAGCTTTGTTTCTACATGGGATTCAGATTGCTAGAAAGACTTTACTATACATGAAAAATAGACACGTCATGTATTTGAAAATGAAGTTAATTTATATATCGGTGTATAATCATACAAGTTGAAAGATAAACCTAGAAACAAAATGAATACTTTAAGTTATAAAGTGATATTTATATTAAACTTTTCATATTATTTCGAAAATTATATTTATTGAGAGAACAAAATTATAGTTAATAAAAGATAATTAAGAAAGCATAAAGCTTTTCTTAAAATCGATAACTAAAATAAAAAATACTTTAGGATTGTTAATATTTTCTTAAATACAACACAAATTAATCAATTATACTGGACCATGACTTTATAAGCCCAAAAAATATCAGGCCCGACTTAGCTTAGCCTACTTTCATATGTTGGCCCGATAGAATCGGGCCGGTCCATCATTTATCGCATAGGCATGCCGCATGCACAGATTGCCCCAAAAAGCTCGATTCTTAGGCCTACCTCCAAACAACATAATTGATTTTGGACCTCCAAACAACATAATTGATTTTGGACCTGTCTAAGAGGGTATTTGATTTAGCTTATTTTATAAAATTTATAAGCTTCAGAAATTTATAAAATATTTTAAGAGTTTATAAGATATAATATTTCAAGAGTTTGTAAGTTGTCAAAATATTTGAATGATTGAACTTATAAAATAGAGAAAGAATCGTGAGTTAGAGAGAGAAAATTATAATTTGGGAGAAAAAAAATGAACATATGTAAAATTGATAGGATATGCACGGAAAATACCGAAATCATAGTAAATTACTTTCATAAATTCTTTGTTGTACTTATAAATTTATGAAAAAATAAATTAAAGTTGAGGAACTTATTTTGCAGAACTTATAAACCCAGGAAAACATCCATCTCGTCACGCCCTTACTTGGTCCGAAACATGAAAATGGCAAGTTCATTGTCATTTCTATTGCGTAATTGAGAGTTTGCTGACAAAACTAAATCATAGTGGAACTGCTGCCTAAAGCAAATTAATTTTATATCTATTTTAGTTTTAATATATGATTTTTTGGTCACCAGCAACTTGGACTATTTTTATAGTTTGATTTCTTTAAGATGTTTGCATTTTATATGCATGCAGTATAGATTCTCAAAATTCAAACTTGAGCTAAATTTTGACGATTTAAATATTAATTAACTCTAACCATGAATATTAATAAAACTTATAGAATTATGCACCCTACACTAGGAAAAAGTTTCAACCGCGGTGTCTGAGAGGAGAGAAACAGAATTGTCAATTGTAGAACATGAAATTATATTTTAACTGTGCATAATTTGGAAAAATGTTTGTTCTAAAGTTTTCTTTTTAAGTGATTCAACAAAATAGGCAGATGATTGTCAAGTTAAATGATAATTCTCAACTAATACGAAAAGTAAAGCACTATTTAAAATTAAAAGCTGGAGTTGGAAACTTCTATTCGGAACTGTAATAATTGTGTTCAGCTCAAGAATGGAAACTTCTTTGGCATTTCCTAAACGCTTATGATTAGTCTTACCAATTCATGTCAAGAACTTTTCTTTTATGATCATTTAATCGCATTCTCACCCCATCACGTGATATATATATAAAGGCTCTCAAGGGTCATCGACTTGCTATGCATATATACTATTCTCTTCGTTTTTCTATAATTAGTTTATATTACTATAATATTAGAACGTTTTACGAAATATAGTAAGAATTTACAATGGTGGGTTGAGCTTTTGAGGTTTGACCAAATATTATATCAATACATAACATGACAAAAGACATATCACTCAAACATATAAAACTTTAACATATACTGGTATGTGTAGACGAACCTTTAATACTCCTTCCGTCCCACATAAAACGATTCATTTCTTTTCGGTACGGTTATTTAAGAGAAATGTATAAAATGATAAAAAGTAGATAGATCCCACAACTTTTGAAGAGTTAATTATTTTATAAGAAAGAAACAAGTCATCTTGGGTGAGAGATTCAAAAAGGAATATATATCATCTTGGATGAGATGGATGGAGATTAGATTTGAAACACCTATCATCAACAAAAATGATCTGACATGTGTGTATATATTGGCCTAGTTATATTATGGTTAATGTCTAAAATAAAAAATTTCAGATTCGAATTCATCATGATATAATTTAATATCTTTGTTAATTGAAAGAAAAAAAGACATAACATACGTATTTTGAAACAGAGAATATCAGCCGTGACTTCATAATAGTTCCGTGACGAGAAGGGAAAGGCAAAATGGAAATGGTAAAGAAGCACAACACACAAAGTCGTCAACTTGGACCAAACAGAGCCGCGGCCGCCTATGAAATTTCTAACAACTTTCTATTTCTTTGTTCTATTTATAGAAACTCAACGTTCCAAAACGGCGCCAAAATATCCTTCCCCTTCCAAACTTTGCGGGAACCATTCTCTTCTTCCGATCCTGCATAAAAGAAAATTCATCAAAATATTTCACCTCTCTTCAACAACTAGTCGAACGTGAAGAATTTCTCACTTTCAAGAATGGATTTTTCGGAGAACCCATCACGCAGATCGTTGATTCCGAGCTTCCTCTACACTTCGCCGTTGAAATCGGTAAAACTTGAGCAGAAAATGATGCCGGCGTTGAGGAATGCGTCTGGGCCGTCGGATTCAGCGAGGTCGACGGCGGGGTTCATGATTCCAGCGCCGGCGGAGGGCAGAATAGAGATGTTCTCGCCGGCATATTATGCAGCTTGCACGGCCGGCGGAATGCTGTGCTGTGGCCTCACTCACGCCGCCGTCACTCCTATAGATGTTGTCAAGTGCAACATGCAGGTTACCTCAGATTTCTTCTTGATTTGTTCTCATTTATTTTATTTTAGTCGTTCTCTTTCAAAATTCTACTCAAATTTTAATCTGATACGATGGTTCCTACTTGTGGTTTGTGGATTATTTCCGTTGGTACTTGGGTAATTGGGTTGGAGTTTAACGAATTTGAAACTATAAATATTAGAGTTAATTACTAAAAATTTATGAATTTTGACATGATTTTGGTTTTCAAAGTATTTTATAAATTGTTGTAATAATAATATTAATTTTTAATTTGTAGTAAAATAGATATACCTAAATTAACTTTTCCGACAACGGAAAAGATGATGTGATGTGATTTTTTGCACATTATAGCAGTGTATACTCGCCACATATCACTGATTGAACGATATCATATGAGTATTGAGATGAGAATGTATTGAACCTGTCTATTTTGCTACAAATTGAAAAATGATGTTATTATTGCAACAATTTACAAAAATATATGGAAAACTAAAATAGGATCAAAGTTCGTGTACTGCTAGAGGGGTTCTGAATAAATATAACAATTGAGTAGTCTGATTACTATTTTTGTCTGGAATCAGTGACTAATGCTGTTTCCGAGAGTGATTTCACATTGCTTACCTTTCGTCTGAATTCCTTGGTGAAAACTAAAAATTCGAATAAGTAGGACAGGTACTTAAAATTAGTGGGATGAATTTTCATTTCCGATCCACTTCCCCAAATACGCCACTACAGTGCTGTGCATAGATTTCCTTATGATTCATTTCATTATCAGTTTCATTAGATTAGATAACCATTCTGTGTTGCTTTTAAATCAAAATCCTATTTAGTTTTGGTGAAAAACCAACTGCAAATATGAAATAGCTCTTTTTCTTGCATCTGCATACTATCATAGCTGCTTCACAATATTGAATTCCATCTTGATACATATTTCAGATTGATCCTGCAAAATACAAGAGCATTAGCTCTGCTTTTGGAATCGTGATGAAGGAGCAAGGACTGAAAGGCTTCTACAGAGGTTGGGTGCCAACCCTGCTTGGCTACAGTGCTCAAGGGGCTTTCAAGTACGGGCTCTATGAATTCTTCAAAAGTACTACTCTGACGTGGCTGGAGCTGAGCACGCAGCCAAGTATAAGACCCTCATCTACCTGGCAGGCTCCGCCTCAGCTGAGTTCATCGCAGACATTGCTCTCTGCCCCCTCGAGGCAGTCAAGGTCCGAGTCCAAACCCAGCCCGGCTTTGCCAGAGGTCTGGCTGATGGACTTCCTAAGATTGTTAGGGCCGAAGGAATTTCAGGGTATGCACGTTGTTTTCGCACTTCTTTAATTTCTTTACTCTATAGGAGCACATCATGATGGATTTTGTTTTCTGCAGGCTTTACAGAGGGATTGTTCCACTATGGGGAAGACAGATTCCATGTAAGTCTTGATGAAACTTAAATTTAGACATGACAAAAGATCGGGTTGGGCCGGTCTGAAAATCATCTGAGCTGAAAATAATGGAGCTCAACCAAGCTTGAAACCACATTTATAATGCAAATATTTGTGGTTGGGCCAGGCCAGCCCAAGCCAATAGGCTTTTGATCATTTTGGGTGAGCTGGCCCAGCCTGAAACTCCTGGACTAAAATCTTGGTTTCCAACCTGGTCAAAACCAGACTGGTCAGTCGGGCCAAGCTTGTTTTGCCACCTCTACTTAGATTATTACATCTTTGAGTTTGCTATATATGTATGTGCCTTTGATGATCATGTTTATATGTGAAACTTTATATAGATACAATGATGAAGTTTGCCACATTTGAGAATACTGTGGAGGCCATATACAAGTATGCCATTCCGACTCCGAAAGAGCAGTGCAGCAACGCATTGCAGCTCGGTGTGAGCTTCTCCGGTGGCTACATAGCCGGGGTGTTCTGCGCTGCCATCTCGCACCCGGCTGATAACCTGGTCTCGTTCCTCAACAATGCCAAGGGTGCAACGGTAGCTGATGTGAGTTAGTTACCTATTATCGCCTTTTCAGTTTTCTCATTGACTAGATTCACCCTGTATTAATTATGAATAACGATGCCCGTGTATCCCAGGCCGTAAGCAAGCTAGGGTTGTGGGGTTTGTGCACCCGGGGCCTCCCTCTTCGTATCGTGATGATTGGGACTCTCACCGGAGCACAATGGGTGATCTATGATGCTTGCAAGGTCGCCTTTGGGCTGTAAGTTCTCCGTTCTCATCCTTCTTCTCCTCCTCTTCATACGCGCTTGGTTGCTTCTTGAGGCGCGGATGAGTTCGTCTCTTTTGATATGAGAATGAAACGAATCATCGGTTTCTTGCAGGCCAACTACTGGTGGTGGAAGCCATGATGCTGCACCAAAATAAACACAGAGATGATGTGAATGAATCAATGAAGTGATGAGAAAAGTGTTGATTTTTGATGGATGAGTGTAAGATTGAGAAGTCATTTTGCTTCTCATTGTGTGAATGCATGTAGTGAAATCATTAATATATATACCATATTTTTATTTTCATTTGCATCTTTTGGGCCTGGTTCGTGTAAAGGCCAATATGCCTAGCCGAAATTTTTATTTTATTTTTTCTAATAGTCTTTGAGCTGTTACAGTGCAAAATTATTATCATTTGCTTGCTTAATTTCCAACAACCCTCATTTTTCAGAAAAGAAAAAAAAATGTGAATTACTTATCTTCATAGAAATTAATTTGGAATATATAGTACAATTGACACATGATTCTCTATTCTTAAATTACAACACATGGCGTATCGTGCACACGACTCATATTTAATCCATATTAGCATTTTTTTATACATCGATTTTGATTATAATATTTTAAAAATTATTATTGATGTCTTTAATTTTATAACATTCAAACAATGAATCACTTGAAAAAACAAAACATGATTTTGAAACACATATAGATTACAGAAAATCATACTTATGAAATCATTAACGGCGCAAAAACTTATTTAATGATTTAGGATATTATGTTAATCTTTAACACAATAGACAATATAGTATGTGTCCCGTAACTACATGAAAGAACAAAATTCAAAATGTTTTATTAGTGGAGAAGACGTATATTTTTTCTAATAAAAATGTGATTAGATTATTAAGTAATAATCTGATCCACACACTTAAAAGCATTGTGGCTGTGTTGTATAAGCCGTCAGATGTGATCCCGTTGCTTTTCGGCGGTGTACATATTCTCCCCTTTATTTTCCGTCCAAGACTTTTAAATTCACATATTAAAGTCAATTTATCCTGACATATGGAAAATAAATTTTCAATAATAAATAATGTATCATTTATTTTTTTTTTCATTATGACAAAAAATCTACACAACGCACTGAGATGCACATTGGAAAATTTCCGCTTATGTTCGCAACAATTTGCAAACTACACAAAAAAGGATAAAAGATAAATCACTCTTAAAAAATCAGGAATAGTAGACTCGACCAAAAGAACTATTAAGTTTCACTTGTTACTTGCTAATAGAAGAAAACCTTGATTTACCTAAAGGACAAAACTACTTATGTATAAAATTTAAGAAAAAAAGAAAAGAAAAGTTTGAATCATATTCTTTGAAAAAGTAAATATTGTTCATGAGATTAATGAGAATAAGTTGCCCCAAATCCCTGATAATTGAAGTTCCCATTATATAACAAAACTTATGGCATGATATGTTTCTGTAAACCGTTATCAGTCATCTCGAGAAACATCCAATAATTTGATTTCCTTTAAACCCTCCTCTTTTTGAGGTTTTCAAACTTTTTGTATCCAAAAGTTAATTATTATTGTTATATTCTTGTTTCAAAACGTTACTTACCGTTGACCGTTCTTGTGATAATGTACGCTGATACGCAGAAATATGTGGAAAATCTCATCCTTCTTAGGAATCAACTAGATTTGCAAACTTTATGTGATTTGACATGTCCTAAAATATGATTTAAAAAAAAAAAATTGGTTTCATTTTTACATTTTTTTGTCTAATTAGTTGGATTTTCAAGGAATGAGACGTCGAAATCGATCGTACGTCTCAGGAGCTTCAAAAGTAGAACAATTATTATATGATGAATATAAAGCTGACTTTCTATTGTGCCTTAGTTTAATTCATTATTCAGTTTGGGAGAGATAAGGCTCCATATGTCATTTTACAGTTTTGAGGAGTTTATTCATTGTCAAAATGAGAAATATAATTAACGAGCAAGATTAATGGAGGTCAAGCTTGTGACCAATGAACTTGATAATATTTAAACAAGCTGGCCGCTAAGCCCAAGTTCGGTGCTTGAACAAATTCATAGCTTGTAAACATAAGAATGACTGGGCTCGCGAAATAACGAGCTAAAGCCAGCTACTAGGCTTCTCATTAAAATAAAAATTCAAACTGGAACAAGTTTTCTTTACTTTTGTGATTTGCGTGTGTTTTTCCAAATGTAGTCTCCTAGAGACGAACTGGATAAATAATTTTCATATGTTTTTCTTTCTTTTGTCATTTGGATTCGTGACCGTCGTATAAACATATCAATTAAAAGTATAGTAATTTACAAATATAATCTCTAGTGTTGTGCAAAATTAAAATTTGACCAAAGCTCGATAATTACTAGCTATTATCCCTACTTTTGTTATTGAGATTTGAAAAGCTTACGAGCAACATGTTGTCACATCCCAAGAATACGTGCAATTGATAAAAAAATAAGTTTACCAAATCCATTGAGCAAAACTCAAAACGGAGTACATCATATATAATGATATGGAGGTATGTACATATAGGTATCAGACATATTAGAGAAAAAAATATTGAAATAAACATTGTGATGGACAAAATTACATGAGAAACATGATAAAGAGGATGTTTGGCTTTATAAGCCCTTTAAAATAGCTTTTATGTTTGCAAAGCGTTGTCAAAATAAGTTTCATAAGCGAACTTTATAATGTTTGTGAAAATAAGTTCCAACAAATTATAAGCCCCCGTAAATAAGTTGGTTAACCCTAACTTATTTTTCTTAAACTTATAAGCAACCATGAATTTACCAAAATAACTTTATTATAGTTCGTTATTTTCTACACATACACTATCAACTTCACATCTCGTCAATTTTATCTCTCTAACTATGATTTTCTCTCTCTAACTCACGATTATTTCTCTATCTTATAAGATCAATTATCCAAACACTTTAACAACTTATAAACACTTGAGACATTACCTCTTATAAGCTCTTGAAACATCTTATAAGCTCTTGGAGCTTATAAGCTCTATAAAATAAGCTTAGCTAAACACCCCCAAAGTTAACACTTAAACTTTGAAAAATATCACTTTCACAATCAAAACTATCACTACAAAAAATATAGAGATCGAAATAATGAATATCCATTTATATATCGTGACTGAACTTCAGATTTATTGGGAAGGGAATTGAAGGCATAAAGCTGAATTTGTTTTAGATGGACAAAATTGAACACAATTTGGCTAAAAATAACGAAGATAACCCCTTTACCTGAATGATTTGCAGCATTCTTTTTTTCTGTGTCTCACTGAATTGAAGGGAAAAAAGCAAACTGGCATTCAACTCTATAACTGTTCATTATTTACTCACTAACTAATCACTACAGATGGCATCGACTTGTCTCAGACGAAACCTTCACATCTTTAATGCCCTTCTTGATCAACCTCTCTCCTTCTCTACCAATATGTATGGGATTTCCTCGATAATTAATATTGAAAACTGTAGCATTTTAGCCTCTGCATTGGGTTTTGTTTTAGACCAATGTAGCATTTTAGCTTTGACCAATCAATGAATTGGCTTAAGTTGAAGTGACGGTTCTATTGAGGACAGAGCCTTAATGATAAATGATATTATCATATATAAATATTTTATAAATTTGTCGTTAGATATTAACAGTCCCTATTCATAGGTGTACACAGAAATATTAATATGAAAAACATTAGTTGAAAAGAAAAAAAAATCCAGCAGCTAAGTCACTCTATAAAATAATTTGATATATACTTCTGAAATGTTTATTTGTTTGGAGGATGGGGCTTTCTAGTCATGTTCCTCTTTGAATTGTATTAAGTATATTTAATTGACACAATAAATGTTCATAAGAATTAAGCATGGTTGAGTGATTTAATTTTGATTATTCTGACAATATATTTAATATGGAACAAAGATTAATAGTAATGTTTGTCCCCTAGGGACAACCCAATGGTTAAGGTGGGTTCACGTGGTAGAGAGGTCACATGTTCGAACCCCACCAAACGCCTCTATGGGTTTGACTCACACACCTGATTTTCAAGTGTGGTTTAATTGTCCTGTGTGGTTTGCGTTATCATTGCGAACGTGGGTTTCTGGGTCTTGTGCTAAGGTAATACATGCGGCTCCCATGATATCAAAAAAAAAAAAAGAAAAAAAAAAGAGTAGGATATGGGTATCCAATGGTTCCAAAATGATGCTTGCTTTTCGTACTGGCCCTACGGCAATGGCCGATCTAGAGGGGGCCGTGCCCCCAAAACTTTGAATTTTGCTTTATGTGATATGTATTTGAGGACATTATTTATGCCTATATATTTTTAGAAAAATTTATACAGCATCTCCTTCAAAATAAGTGATCACTTTTCAAATAACAGTCAACGGCGAATTAAATCATAACTTAGCTAGCTAGCACTACGACAAAAATCTTTAAGTATTACAATATTTAATTAGATCCATGCATCTATAAAAATATAAGTGAATTTTATTGCTTAAAAAAAATAATACACCTTCAAATGTCTTTAATTGTGACATGCTTTTATTTTTATAGCATGCATAGTAGTTGTCCATTACAATTTTTTTGGGACATATTTTCGGGTAACAATTCTAAAAAAATAACTGTAGTGTAGTGCATGGCGTTAATGATGATGCATGACTCAAACTCGTGGGTAGGGATGGCAATCGGGTCGGGCGGGCACGGATAGTGCCGAATCACTTCCGTACCCGCGAAAATGATCTCCGTCCGCGACCCGCGACGGGTAGGAGATTCCCACCATACCCGCGACCCGCGGGTACCCGCGGGTTGGCGGATATCCGCGAACCCGCCATCCGACGTGTATCCGCCACCTGCCACCCACGGACTACCCGGGAAACCTTCGGCCGCGGACCACCGGCGACCCGCGAAACCAAGCATTTCAAAAAACACGAAAATATCACTAACAAATTCATAAATCATAAAGTTCAAATCCACAATTCCACATTCAAATCCAAAAAGTTCAAATCCACAAATCAATAACACAATGAAAATTCAAATCCACAAATCAACAACACTAAATGAAAGTTCAAATCCAATTTAACAACAATAAATGATGAGATCAAGTTATATTATTCCTATTCAACGGTTGATATAGAGCAAGTTTCCTTGAACTCTTCTTCCTCATCTTGAAGACATGTCCAAAAACTTTCATTCTTTCCTTCACCTATGAAATAAATAACTATTCACATTAGATACATAGAAAGAAGACTCATTGTAAATTAGAAATTAGAATATTAATATTTTATCATAAAATAATTATTATACGAATAGTTTTTCGAGGGTTCGTGGGTAATTCGCGGGTAATTCCCGAGTAATTCGCGGGTGTTTTCGCGGGTAGAATTCGTGGATATACGGGTTTCGCGGGTACGGGTATTGTCAAACTATTTCCGTACCCGCGAAGTAAACGGGTCCTAGTTTTCAACTACAAACGTACCCGCGGGTACGAAATGCACACCAAACCCGCGAATAATCGAGGGTATTGGATACCCGCGGGTCGATTGCCATCCCTACTCATGGGCGCTCATTCAATAATTGACGATGAAAATAGTCATTTATTTAATTACTCCATCTGTCCATCAAAATAGTTCATTGATTTTGGTGGCACGAGTTTTAATAAATTGTAATGAGTGCAAAGTAAGTGAGTATAAAAAGGTGTATCATGAGAATAATAAATGAATATATTAATAGATATTGAGTGTAAAAAGGTGGGCCATATGTGATTTTTTTGTAAATAAGTAGATAGGTTTAGGGTAAAAATGTAAAGTTGATGTTTCCAAAAAAAGGAAAGTGAACATTTTTCGTGAATGAACCAAAACGGAATTAAATACATGAATTTAGTGGACGGAGGGAGTATAATATTTTCATATATAATGATTTGCAAATTGGTATTTAGAAACAATCATTGTATTATGGTCTTTGAATTGAGTATTCATGATAACGTCAAATGAAAAATGAAATTATATTTTTTTATTTTTTATTTAAATTATCTACCTATGATGAACAGTGGCACATAAAATTGAATAGGAGAGTATGTGTGCTAAGACTAGACCAGTCAAATTTGTAAAGTAACTACATGGAAAAGACAATTTTAGGGTTTACATATAAGGAAAATATATATCCTAACATTGACAATTATAAATCTTTAAACTTAACATATATCCTTCATCTATCTATATAATAGAGGATGTTACACAAATGAATAATATAATGTTTCATTTTATATAAACCTGTCCTTCTTGAGATTGCCTCAGACCCATCATCATTATTTTCCTTCTCCTCATTCAGAAAAATCGATCAAAACCCCAGTTTTCAAGAGTCTCTCTCCCATCACTTTCTCCAACCCTAATTCCAATCCCTCCAATATTTCTTTCTTCTATCCCCACCAACAAATAAAGAAAAAACAGAAAAAAATATAATGGCAGCCTTTTCATCATCATTTCAGCAGCATCTCGACGCATCATCATCATCAGTCTTCTTGCAAAAGCCAAACTCCTCTTCATCTTCCTCTCCCTCCACCACCATTAATGACATGTGTGCCCTTTTCCATGATCCAAACAATGCATTATCTCATCAATTCCACCTTCTTCATCATGGTACAACACCCTCACCCTCAAATATTGATTCATCTCTTTTAAATGCAACCAACAAACACAGCATGGATTCCTCAATATCTGCTGTCTCTCATAAAAACCGCCAAACCAATCCAAAAAATCTCGCCCCTTTCAGCAAGAAGAGGAAATCCAGTTCTGCTCAGTCCAAGGTTCTAATTCATGAATTTCTTCTGATTAACTTTTTCCCATAATTATATATGAGATTGTGAAAAAAAAAGAAAGAAGAAGATAAAAATTGGTTTGGTGTTGCAGGATATGAGGGAATTAGTGAAAGGGAAGAAGCAGAAGAAAGTGAAAGATTGTGAAGAGAAGAAAGGAGAAGAAAAAGGTTATATTCATGTAAGAGCAAGGAGGGGCCAAGCAACTGATAGCCACAGCCTTGCTGAGAGGGTACTAATTACGAAAAACGTACTCTTTTATTTTATTTTAATTTATTATTATAGTCGAGGTATTCAAGTTTAGTCTAACTATTTCTGGGGAGGATAACGTTTCGAGTTTTACTAAATTTGGATGCAGTTACTGTTTGTGGGTATAGTGAACTTGTTGGTTTAACTTTGAAAATTTATGTTCCTTTTTTTTTTTTTTTAGGTGAGGAGGGAGAGAATAAGTGAGAGAATGAAGCTACTACAAGCTCTTGTTCCTGGTTGTGACAAGGTCAAATTCATTAAGTTTGTTGTAATATCATTATTTTATTTGTTATATATATATATATATAGAGAGAGAGAGAGATGAGGGTTAACGTGAGAACCTTTTTTATCATGAGAACCAATGAATGATGAATTCAGTGTAAACATTGGTGAATCCATTGAAAAAGTTACTGAATCCAAAAAAATAGAATTTTCTTCTCTCATGCGATTCGAACCCTGAGTGAAAATTCGGATTCATAACGAATTTTAGTGGTTCTTAGTTCTCACGTTAAAAATGGTTCTTATATATATATATATATTATATATATATATCTTTTATTTTCACCTCCTGACATGTTCATGTGGATCTGAGTGATGAACAGGTAACTGGAAAGGCCCTCATGTTGGATGAAATAATAAACTATGTCCAATCTCTCCAAAATCAAGTTGAGGTGATTATAAATATATATACTATTAATTATCCTTTCTGGAAAATATTCTATTAATTTTCATCTTTCTTTTGGGTTTATTTTTATTTAACATATATGCATTTTGTGGAGAAATTAATTAACTGTACATATTCGTTTCTATTTTTGCAGTTTCTCTCAATGAAGCTTGCATCTGTGAATCCCATCTTCGATGATTTTGGTATGGACTTGGAATCATTCATGGTAGGACCTGATCATCAGGTATGTAGAATGTTCCTTCTCTTGTAATAAATTCCACTACTTAAATTTTTTATATATTATGTTTGAGAAAATTTTAAAATTACTTTTTCCCCCTTGGTTAATAAATGCATGCAGAATTTAAATAGCTTGGCATCACCATTGCCAGCAGGCATGCAAGAATGCAGCCCCACAACAGCCAACACCTATCCTGTCTTAGATAACTCTCTTAATTATCTTCTCTTACACCAATCCCAAATTCCAGATGTTCTACCCCAGGTACACTTACACAACTTTTTAATTTTTAAAAATATTTATTGATGCATGTTGCAAAATATATATAATTAGTTTGTCACATAATTTACGTATATATAAAATGGACAAACTGACATCATTTTCAGGGTGATAGACAGGTTTTGTGGGAAGTAGATGAGCAAAGACAGAAAATTAATATTAATCAGTCAGGAATCATCAACTGGTTTTCCTTCCCATTGATGTAAAAACCCAAGATAACCTGTCCTACTACCATCTGGTGAGAACTCATATCATTCATTTGTCTCTCTCATTTATTTATTTTCTTAAAATTCATTTTATCATTTACATACGATACTAATCATTATTCTCGACCCCCAAACAAAAATTAAACAATTCAAGAGGTCACAAACTTATAAATTGAACATATTATATTGCATGAGTAACGATGATCCAGCAAATTCAAATGTATCCATCTTAATTAACTCTTAATTAAAATTAATAAATCTTAATTAAGAATTAATAAACTATGATTAAATTTGACAAAAATAGATGCAGCGTACATCCAGACGTACACGTGTTTTTATTTTATTTTATTTTTATTTCAGAGCTCAATGCTTATAGAGTACAATCAATATTACTCCCATTTTACGCGTAAACTAGTTCAATATTAATATCAATTTGTTCGGTTACATATTTCAGATAAACAAAAAGGAGCAAAGGATAGTAACTAAAATTGAAGCCTGTCTGCGGCATCAATTCCAAATGTGGAGTAAGTGCAAAAAGAAATTCGAAATCTTGGAGTCAGAAATTAATTAGTGGAACCGACCACATATCAGCAAATCTTTCTCTTTTGAGATCCTTTGTTTCCAACAAAATTTCTGTAGGAATATTAGGCAATTGGTAGTCGAGAAATATTTTATTAATGTTGTAAAATAGTAGGAATACTTTTTGGCTATTTTAAATGCTCGTCAATTATTTAATGCACTGTTTCCTTTTTTATTTTTATATTTTTACAACAATGACTTAACGGTGAGTTTGTTATTACAGTTAATCTAACAGTTATGGGTTTCTTTTTCTTGCCCATTTCCTGACTTTTGTCTTTGATTTGATGTTTTGCTGTTGACATGACTGCCTATACGTGTCTAGTTTTATGTGGGTATCATCTCTCTTTATGATTGGGGGCAGATATTAGGATAGTGTAAATTCATATATATAGTCATCTAAGTTAAGGAATGTCAAATTATAGTCAATTTACTGATCCTATTGTGATTATTATCACCAAATAGTACCAATAGGTCCAAGTTGGCTATAATTTGATATTTTTATGTTGGTGGCTATAATTTGACATTCCTTAACTTGGATGGCTATATAAAAACTTTTCTCTATTAGATATGTACATATTTATGTAGATTGATATTCCAATGATAACTATTTTTAATATGAGAATTAAGAATCACGATAAATAATTGTGAATAAAATGAATTTATTATGATAGTTAATATATATATTGTGAAAATAATGAATCCAAAAATTTGAAATTTTCATTCAGGGTTTGAATCACATGAGGTGCAAAAATTCTATTTTTTTGAATTTAATAACTTTTTCAATGGATTCATCAATTTTTATTCCGAATTTATTATTTTTATTCTCACAATAAAAATGCTTATCACATTAAATCTCCTCTATATTAATATATGTATGTATATTTATACATATAATTGTATGTATTGTATGTACACATCCTGCATGACAAGTACTTTTGGGAGGTATTTGTGGAAGATCACCAGCAATTATGAGAAAGAACATAAAAACAACTGAACAAAAAATGTTGAGAGTATTACATAAAATAAAAAGTAAAAGTAATTAAAATATGGAAAATACCATTTTATACCATAAAATTTGAAGTTTTTCATAGTTATAGTTTGATGTTTATAAAATTATAGAATAATACCTATAATATTATTATTGTTAACAATTTAAAAAGAAGTCAATTTTCTTTTCTTATAACGTCAATTCCAAATTGGTCCGATCATCGACTATTAGAATTGAGATCACAACCACAATCTCATTGTCTTGAACAACAACCCCCAAACTGATTTTCTAATCTGACATTGATTTCATGTTACGAAGTTAGGGTTCCATCAATGGAATTCTGACATAAAATCGATGCCAGATTAAAAAATCAATTTGGGGTTTGTAGTTCAAGTCAAGGGAATTTTGATTGAAATCTCAATTTTAGAATCGATATCAGATCTGTATAAGAAAATAAATTAAAATTTCATTTTATTCTATTGGTAGGAAATGTTATCAAGAATGATTATGAGTATTAATTTATAATTTCGCATGTGGTAGGGTTATACTTGTCGAAAAAATTCAAATGATGGATTATAAAATGGTATTTCCTTATTCAATTTTTTGTGGATTTATTTTTTTCACGGCAGAATTTCAAGACGGGAAACGTAAGCATGGACCATATTTGTAATTTTTTTTAAAAAGTTAAGGTTTTTTTATTTTTAAATAATTTTGAAGATCAAGATTTTTTCCTACTTGACCCAAAGATAGGATCATAAAGTATAATTAAATCTATTTATAATCACAATATGTTATTGGATATAAATTTAGATATCCGAATCTTTACTTAGTCCCACTCAAGACTCCACTTTTTTTTGTTAAGGTACGATCATATTGTTTGTGCATTTATAAAGCGATAACTAAAACGAGCTATAGCTATTTTAATAAATTAATGGACGATTTATATGACTATAGTAGTCTAAGGACATTTTAACCTTTAAAACTAAAATTCAACAATATATCCGTGTACATATGCAAAAAGAAAAAAAGAAAAACTTGCCACGTCACAATCTTTGTCTAGAAGTTTTCGTCTAATTCTTTTATGTCAACTTTTGAAGAGAATACATCTTCCACATTATTATTATTATTATTATTATTATTATTATTATTATTATTATTATTATTATTATTATTATTATTATTATTATTATTATATCTAGCCCATATCAACGATCCCGATTGAAGAGAATTTAGTTAATGATTTTAGATTTTATTTTATTAAATAATTTGAATAAGGGTAAATTTGAATTTTTCATTCTTTTCAATTTGAAATGATTGTTGTGGTGGATAAACCTGATTTAAAATTTTTCCATTATTAAGTTTATAATTTCTTTCTAAAACAGAAATATATTGTTCTACATAAGTTGAAATAAACCAAGGGACAAATGGTATTAACTTATTTTTTTCTTTACAGAATTTATAAAATTCTTCTTGAATATAATATTTTTCTTTAGGATTAAAGTTTTCAAAAAACCATTTTTTAAACGGTTCCCATTTGGGTGTATTAAATTCTAATTTTATAATTTTTCTTGCCTGTGAACCAGGACTAAAATCCCATATTGTTTCTAAAACCATTAAATATTAAATTCCATTTCTGATTCGGTTATATCCGCTTCTTTAATATTATTATTATGAACATTGATTCCTTTAACAATATTGTTTTTCTTTATATATAATTTATCAATTTTATCTTCTTACGAAATATCGATTCATATTTATCTCTTATTTGAGATGTAGATGCCTAGATGGCGTAAAGGTTGTTCTACCTTATAATCTAAAGGTGAAATATGAGAATACATATTTAAAGATTTTTCCAATTTGGATGATAACGATGGTCTACTATCTTCAAACTGTAATATAACGGATCCTTCGGTGTTTGTATTACTTTACTAGATTATTTTGTACTACTGATTGAGGTGTAATGCGCTTTTATAGTCCAATTTTACGGAAATTTAAATAAATTATTTTCTCATATGTCATGAGTTTTAACATTTAATGTTAAAGAATCTAAGATATTAACATCGAGATAATGAAAGTTGTAGATTTGGATAAACATCAAAATAAATGGACCATGTCAAACCTGGTTTGTATTATTCCATTAAAGATTGTTTCAATTTAAATTCCTTCCATCTCTTAAAGTCGCTATAAAGCTTTACGGTAATCCTTCTAATGTTAAAGGCTTAAAGGCAATTTGTACTAATCCTATATGAATAAATTTATGAGAATGTCTATAAGGCGTTAAATCACTGTCTTGAAGCAATTTTAAAGTCAACTCCATATGTAAATCTCATCACTTCATGATATTCTTGCCACTTATCAAAAAGTAGAGATTTTATAATCAATATTGAAATAGATTGTAGATCTCTAAATTTATGTTTAATAAAGATTTTAAACATGATGTTTCTAAACAAATGTTTGCAAGATGGCAAGCTCATTTAGCTCCATTTGATTTTGAAATTATTTATAAAAAAGGACAAGATAATAGTCTTCCTGATTTTTTAACTCGAGAATATATCCAATGAATTTTTCAGATATGTATTCCGAGAGAGGAACTTCCTCTTATAGAGGAAGAGGTGGCAGAGGAAAACAACCGATATTCGGTTCAACATGGAAACAGAAAGCTTATAGCTCAAATTTATCGAAGATAAGGAATATCAAGAGTTTCTTGAATACAAGAAACAAAAGAAAAGAAAGTTTTGCATCACGTAAAATACACAACCATCATTTTCAAATATAGTTGGAAATGAGAATGATGAAGAAAATAATACATATATTATGAATAAAACCCAAAAGGTTATAATACTTTTGGAAGAAAATGATTTGAGATGGCAGAATAATCCATGGATATTAATGGAAAGGTATATGGAGAATGCTTCATATGCAGGAAGAGCATATAAGTCTCGACTTTATTATGAGAATATTCTCATAAATAATGGATGTGAAATAGTTCATTTCCATAGTGGGAAAAATGAAGAAGTTTATAACTTCAGTAAAATCATAGTCAAGAAGATTATATCTATTGAAGAATGGGGAATATCTCCATTAAGGCAAAAAGAATACATATATCCTAATACAAAAACTTCAGTGAAGTATAATTATTGGGATTATATGGATTCTTTCAATAAGGTTCTCTTATATGAGAATGACAAGAGAAAACATTCTTGGTTCATAAAAATTTGTGCAGAGGTTTATAACCATGAAATTCCAATATGGTTTGCTAAATGGTGGCAAAAATTTGGGACATCAATAAGTATTTTACCAGAAGAATGGAAAGAAAAATTTGAAAAATGGGTGAATATTTCACCTAGAATTCTGGAATATCAGGAGAAAAATAAATGTATAGAAGGCATATCTTCTATGTTATTTTTTATAGAATTTTCAATTCCTTGGATATGGAAGTGGTCTCCAATCTTTGGTTATACAGAAGATTTGATTCCATGTATAAAAAGAGCATTTTACTCAAAATTCTGGGATAAAATGATAAAAGAAAACCCAGAAACCAAAAAGATTTTTGGTATTGATACATTGCTTCTCATAGAAGAAAAAATTAAAATTTATGAAGAAAGGAGTCATGCTCAGAGTCAAAAATTATCACCATCTCCTTTTGATTATATCACTAGGAAGATGAAAATGAAGTCTGGGATTTTATCCAAAGAAGAGATAATATCTCAATATATGGATGAAGTTAAGAAAGATTTAATGTCTAAATTAGGTAAGAGACAATGTCTCATTATTCGATTCATCAATGGAATTCATGGAGTCTCAAGATCCTAATGAAGTATCTATGGATGATATTTTAATGCGATTAAAGATACATTGGTGGATAATATCATCAAAAAGAAAGAAGTATCTTCATCTTCATCTGTGGAGTTTAAAGATGCATAATTTCCAATATGGATTTTTAGCTTTGAAGGAATGCCGATCAAAGCCAGGAGAAAATTGTTATATATGTAATCATTTTGGGGAAAATAAAAGACTCCAAAGCAGGCTTCATCAGCAAACATCAGATTTATTTCTGTTAAATGTTACTACTGAAGAACATCTTTATGAAGGTGAAGAAAAATGGATGGAATATCCAATTGAAAATTGTAGAAGATTTTGTGCAGGATATGATGCCAATAGAAATATTTGTGCAAATCATCCCGGTGGAATGATAAAAAGAAGGATCAATAGAGGACCCTACAGAAATATGAGAAGAATGATACAGAATATGAAGCTGGCAGAAAAAGAAGCCACAACAAGAGCGGACAGATGGAAAGCTCGGTTTAGAGGAAGACAGCTAGAGATAATCTCTAGAAGATTTGGCTTTGATATAGCCTAAATGGAAGATGACTTAAGCAATGACGAAATAAAGTGGAGAAAATTGCTGGACTAATCAGATTCCAGCAACACAACAATAAATAACGATAATATTTTCAACTTTATCAATTTTGATAAAGTGGGGGACAATGTCCCAATAATAGTTGGTAGTACTATTTATATTTGACTTACTATTTGCTCCACTAAGTTGGTGTAACGGCAATAATTTTGCCTTTGGATAGTCTTTTATAATTTGTCATTTTGTTCCCCATTTGTATATAAATAGGGGTTCGTAGATTGTTGTAGGCAGAATTGAGAAGAGGGTGTGCGAAGAGTGTCTCTACAATATTAGAGTATAAATTTAAGAGTGAGAAAGAGTGGTACTGTAAAAAATATTTCTGAAGAATAAATAAAGCTTGGAAAATTATTGTAAGTTTTCTTTACTCTTCTTTTGTATTTAAATTTTATATTTTATTTAGTGTTATGGATAGCCTTATAAAGTTAAATCCTTATGTGATAAATTATATCTAAGCTATATAATTATCTCGTTATGGAACTTGAAATCATATGAAGTAAGATTAACAATACGATGATTAAAGTCGTAGCTATGGAGGTTGGTTGAAAATATGTATCGTGCATGTTTAGGGTATCGTAAGATCCGTTGATCCGCACTTTTGCCCATTTCAAAGCCATGTTGAAAGGCTATCCTGGGGCGCTTTGGTGCGTGATGTTTTGATCCGGATATTCTAAACCGATGACCGATACTATTTTCCGTAATCGAGCAATATTGCTCTATTCCTCAATTCGCCTACCTCTTTAATCATAATATTGTTGGTCCCGCCCCCGTATGGTATCGAGCCATGGTGGGGATAGTTGTGTAGTGAGGATATAATTTATCACATACCGAATTCACATGAATTTAGCAAGAAGAAAAATATCGTTAAAAGCAAGATGAAAGAAGAATATGATATACCAGAAAATTTAGAATTATTGAATAAATGGACAATTCCTAAAGTTGAACCAAGCATGATATATAAACTTGGTACTTTTGAAAAAATTGGATTAAAACAAATTGTTAAAACTACGGAAGAAACAATTGCTTTACATGGTGAAGAATTGACTTTAAAATTGCTTCAAGACAGTGATTTAATGCCTTATAGACATTCTCATAAATTTATTCATATAGGATTAGTACAAATTGCCTTTAAGCCTTTAACATTAGAAGGATTACCAGAAAGCTTTATAGCAGCTTTAAGAGATGGAAGGAATTTAAATTGGAAACAATCTTTAATGGGAATAATACAAACCAGTTTGGCACATGGTCCAGTCTATTTTGATGTTTATCCAAATCTACAACTTTCATTATCTGATGTTAATATCTTAGATTCTTTAACATTAAATGTTAAAACTCATGGTTATCATTATAAACCAGGAACTGAAGTAATAGCCATATGTTATCGAATTTATTATAAACCATTATTTACATTAAATCCACAATGTAAAAGGGTTGATAAACCTTTAAATGAAACAATTCTAATAGAAACTAATTTTAGCAAGTCTAATATTACTACGAGAAGAAAAATAAAATGGGAAGAAATAACTTTTCCGTAAAATCGACTATAGAAAAGATTTACACCTCAATCAGTAGTACAAAATAATCTAGTAGAAGTAATACAAACACCAAGGATCATTATATTACGGTTTGAAGATAGTAGACCATCGTTATCATCCAAATTGGAAAAATCTTTAAATATGTATTCTCATATTTCACCTTTAGATTATAAGGTAGAACAACCTTTATGCCATCTAGGGCATCTACATCTCAAATAAGAGATAAATATGAATCGATATTTCGTAAGAAGATAAAATTGATAAATTATATATAAAAAAAACAATATTGTTAAAGGAATCAATGTTCATAATAATAATATTAAAGCGGATATAACCGAATCGAAATGGAATTTAATATTTAATGGTTTTAGAAACAATATGGGATTTTAGTCCTGGTTCTGAGCAAGAAAAATTATAAAATTAGAATTTAATACACCCAAATGGGAACCGTTTAAAAAATGGTTTTTTGAAAACTTTAATCCTAAAGAAAAATATTATATTCAAGAAGAATTTTATAAATTCTGTAAAGAAAAAAAAATAAGTTAATACCATTTGTCCCTTGGTTTATTTCAACTTATGTAGAACAATATATTTCTGTTTTAGAAAGAAATTATAAACTTAATAATGGAAAAATTTTAAATCAGGTTTATCCACCACAACAATCATTTCAAATTGAAAAGAATGAAAAAATTCATAATTTTTTAGCTTTTGCAAAATTATTAGAAGATAATACTTTACATGTAACATGTCAACAAATAAATACAATACTAGAACAAAATAATTATACAAATTTATACTTAAATATTTTGGGTGAACAAATTACATCATTATATGATAGAGTAGAACAAATAATAAAGATTATAAATGATAATAAGTTAGTAAAAAGTGAAATTATTGATGAAAAGAATGTAGAAATTGCTACTCCAACTATTCACCTCCACCGAAATAAAAATTTTAAATTAAAATCAAATGGAGCTAAATGAGCTTGCCATCTTGCAAACATTTGTTTAGAAACATCATGTTTAAAATCTTTATTAAACATAAATTTAGCGAGATCTACAACTGCTTTTAATAATAAATTTTGATTATATAAATCATCTTGAAATTTTATAACAATAGCAAGAATTTCTTTAGCTACTGATTGCATAATTCTTTTGTGCATTATTCCATTTTCCGAATGAAATCTAACAAGATATTCTTGTTTATTTTCGTGATTTACTGCTTAAGAATTCCTCCGTATCCTATATCTCAAGCATCTGTTTGATTATTTTTCCCAATTTGGGTTGCTTAACATTAAACAAGGAAGAGTTTTAATTTTTTCTTTTATTTTCTTAACAGAATTTGTATGTTTTTCTGTCCATGGGACTGGTAATTTTTTAAGTCTATCATATAAAATAGTTGTATCTATAGCAAGATCTTTATAATATGGAGAAATATAATTTAAACTTCCAAGAAATCTTTGTAATTGAGTTTTATCAATTATTTCATCAGGAAATTTATTTCCAAATTCAATACTTCTATTAATAGGAATTATATTTCCTTTTTCAATATTATGTCCTAAAAATCTAATATTAGTTTGGAATAAAGACATTTTAGATTTAGATATAACTAAACCATTTTTTATAACAATATCTTTAAATATTCTTAAATGTTTAAAATGCATTTCTATATCTTTAGAATAAACTAAAATATCATCTATATAAACAATAATAAACTCACTATAAGGAGTAAATATATCATTCATTATTTTCTGAAATTCAGAAGGTGCATTTTTAAGACCAAAAGGCATAACATTCCATTCATAATGTCCTATAGGAACATTAAAAGCAGTTTTATATCTATCAGATTTATTTATTTGTATTTGCCAATATCCGATTTCAAATCAAACTTAGAAAATATAATGTAATCATATAATCTATCCAATAAATCTTTTTATTTGGAATAGGATGTCTAATCCATTTTAATACTTTATTAAGTGGTTTATAATTAATTACCAATCTTGCACTCCTCTTTCCTGCTCACTATGTTTATTAACATAAAAAGCGGTGCATGACCAGGAGATCGTGAAGAACTTATTAATCCTTTTGAATTAATGATTCAATTTCTTTTTACATAATTCTAAATATTCGAATTCATTTGACAAGGTCTAGCCTTTGTCGGATTTTCTTTTCATCAAAATCTTCTTCATAAGGAAGAGAAACAATATGTTTCTTTCTATCCCAAAATGCATTAGGATGATCATTACAGATTTCAATAGAAAATTGATTTATTAATATTTTTATCTTATTATTATATCTAGCCCATATCAACGATCCTGATTGAAGAGAATTTAGTTAATAATTTTAGATTTTATTTTATTAAATAATTTGAATAAGGGTAAATTTGATTTAAATAAATTATTTTCTCTGTCACTCCATATGTAAATCTCATCACTTCATGATATTCTTGCCACTTATCAAAAAAATAGAGATTTTATAATCTGCTCAATATAATGTTGCACAAACTAGTCGTTCTATAGCACATATTTAATAAATATGTGGTATACATTACACATCACGCATTATTATTATTATTATTATTATTATTATTATTATTATTATTATTATTATTATTATTATTATTATTATTATTATTATTATATCTAGCCCATATAACCGATCCTGATTGAAGAGAATTTAGTTAATGATTTTAGATTTTATTTTATTAAATAATTTGAATAAGGGTAAATTCAATTTAAATAAATTATTTTCTCTGTCACTCCATATGTAAATCTCATCACTTCATGATATTCTTGCCACTTATCAAAAAAGTAGAGATTTTATAATCTGCTCAATATAATGTTGCACAAACTAGTCGTTCTATAGCACATATTTAATAAATATGTGGTATACATTACACATCACGCAACATAATTCTTTGTTGCACTACCTACACTTTCTGTAGCACATATATAATACAAACAATACACATATTTAATAAATATATGACACACATTACACATCACACAACATAATTTATTGTTGTACAACAAATGCTACAAATTTATTCTACTCGTGCAACAAAAAAATATAATTTATCTAAAATAAGAAGTTACACGATAGATTACAACAAATCCCTAAAATCAAAGAAATAACTATTTTTAATATAAAATAAATTACTAATATAACATTTAAATAAATCCTGCCAAATCAAAATATAGCATACATAGTAATGTAATGTAGCACAACATAAATTAATATTGTCCATTGATTTACTAAAATCAATGACTTAGATTTATTCTTATTTCTTACAAATAATTTCATTCATACCTGATCCATCCTCTCTCTCTCTCTATATATATATATATATATATATATATATATAGTGAGGTTCAAATAATAATCATTTTAACGTGAGTAAGAACTACAAAAATATGTTATCAACAAAATGAATTTGTTATAAAATTTAATGCATCCGCTTATAAAAGTTAGTGAATTCAAAAATTTCAAAATTTCACACAGGGTTCGAATTCCATGAGGGACAAAAATTCTATTATTTTTTGGATTCAGTAACTTTCTCAGAAGATTCATCAACTTTCACATCGAATCCATCATTTTTTTTTATTTTCATATTTTCAAGATAAAAATGTTCTCACATTAACCTTCTCATATATATATATATATATATAGAATTGAGATCATATAATACATAAGCCTTAGGTAGTATGTAGTACTCAATTTCATCCATTCATCTCATAAATCTTATGATGGATATTTTTTCATATTTTTAAGCTTATTTTCGATGATTTCGCTATAATAAGGCTAAATTAGTAATTTTATTTGTTATGTGATATAGAAAATCAAACCATGCATGTAGTTAAATAGAAAACTACATACAGTTGAACATAAAAATACATATTGTTATACATAAAACTACATACGGTTGAACATAAAACTACACAATTTGATTTATTATGTGACACATAAAAACGAATCATGCATGTCTTAAAACAAAAAACTGCATATGCTTGAACAAAAAATTGCATAAAGTTGAATGTAAAAATACATTTGGGATTGATTTATCCATAATCTTCTCTAGTTTAGATTAATTACTTCTAGTTTAATAATTCGAACGAAAACAAATGATCTACAAGAAAGAAAATAAAGGATCGACAAGAAAAGTGTTTGTGCATATTGGAGAAAAGAGAAAAAAAGATACACTACAAAAAAACAGGCGAATAGCGACGAAAAATTCCGTCGCTAATCATGTCGGATCCGTCGTTAGATTGGATTAGCGACGGATTAGCGACGGATTAGCGAAGGGTCGCTGGAAACCTGGTTGGCAATCTTTTAACGACGGATATACGTCCGTCGCTAATTATTAGCGACGGAATTTTTAGTCGCTAATCGACAACCTCCGAACGGTCGTCTGATATACAATCCGTCGTTAATACGACTCTAAGCCGTCGTTAATATCGACGGAACGACGTCGTAGTTAAAAACCGTCGCAAATCCGTTGTTAATTCGACGATAATTTGTCGCTGATCCGTCGTTATATAGCGACGGACACAGTCCGTCGTTAAAATTATGATTTTTTTTATTTCACGTAACCAATCCATCGTTGAAACGTCGCCAGTCCGTCGCTAAATGTACAAACTGTATAGAGATTCAATTTTTATTTCGGATGACCGTTTACAACAAACAACAAACCTATTTTCAAACAAACACAATCCAAACAAACCAATTCTAAATGATAAACATTGTCATTCTAAATCAGGCGACACAATTAAAACAAAACAATTTCACGTCATAATATCAAACAAACCAAATAATTCTAAATCATACGATAAGTTTACAAACAAAATGTTTTTTTTTCATAAATTCATAATACAACCCAAATATGACGATGGTGGGGGAAACGGAGTCGATATCACGGTGGAGGAAATGGGAGCTGGCCATGAAGCGCCCGAGGGCTCTCTCGAGCGCGCGAATCGAGCTCGAATCGTGTTGAACGTCATCTCGCTCGGCTCAACTTGCAATCGGGCTCAGATTGCTCGCGCTCGACTTGCAATCGACCTCGTATGCCTCGCTGCCTGCTGCTGCTCGCCTATCAATCGGCCTCAGATTGTCGCGCCGCTGTATCGGCCTCGTATGCTCGGCTGCCGCCGCTCACCTATCAATCTGCCTCGATTGCTCGCGGCCACTTGCAATTTGGCCTCCATCTCCAATAGCTATTGATGATAAGCTATCGTAGAGTCAACTGCTCGGATGAACTCCTTTCTGTGCAGCCTTTTGCAATCAAAATAAGGATAAAATGAAAATTTTGACATTATTTTACTATAAAATCAAGAATGGGTCTAGTCTCTGCACGAGGCATCTGATACGAAAGTCCATCCTTTTGTTTCCTCGTTTTTTCTCTAGATTCTTGACTACACTCTGTGTCTGAACTCAAAGCTCCTTCGTATTGAATGACAACACTCAAACCATCTTCCTCGTATTCAATTCTGTACGAGTTGTCATGTTCCTTCAATTTTGCTAAGATAAGCATATAATGTGGATCATCCCCCTCCTCACTGGAAACAGAAATTGTAATGATAGTCTTCATTATTGTATCTTAGCTTTTCATTCGACTTCGTCCTCTTCTGCTCATCACATATTCTTGGCATATGACACGTGTATTGCTTGTCCATGCTGTGAACAAGCAGCATTCTTTTGATATTACCTGATTCATCGCAGGATAATGATTGTGATTATGAGCAGCATCAAACTCATCCTTACTGCTTGAACAAGAAGTAAGGATGCTCTGACCGCTTGAAAAAGAAGTGAGGATGCTCTTAATGCTGCTCATAATCATAACCTTTATCCTGCGATGAATCAGATAATATAAAAAAAATGCTGCTTGACAACAACATGGACAAGGAGTACACGTCATGGACAAGGAGTACACGTGCCATCTGCCAAGAACATGTGATGAGCAGAAGAGGACGAAGTCGAATGAAAAGCTAAGATACAATAATGAAGACTATCATTACAATTTCTATTTCCAGTGAGGAGGATGATGGTCCTCATTATATGCTTATCTTAACAAAATTGAAGGAACATGAAACTCGTACAGAATTGAATATGAGAAAGATGGTTTGAGTGTTGTCATTCAATACGAAGGAGCTTTGAGTTCGTATACGAGTGTAGTCAAGAATCTAGAGAAAAACGAGGAAACAAAAGGATGGACCTTCGACGATGCTTCGCAAGAGACTAGACCCATTCTCGATTTTATAGTAAAATAATGTCAAAATTTTCATTTTATACTTATTTTGATTGCTATTTGATTTTCACGCAACAATTAGAAATGAAATGATCAAGATCAAGATCATGACATTTTTATCAAACACCACATATGCCTAATTATACACTTAATAACTCAAAACATCTTAATTCACGAAATGATGAATTTATCATCCCAATTCACATCCAAGCTAAACATATTCACATCCAAGGTTATCAATTTCGCAAACATTTTTATCAAACACCACATATGCGCGATACAGTTAATTCACGAAATGATAAATTTATCATCCCAAATCACATCAAAGCTTATCAATTTCACAAGCATATTAACATATTAACATATTAACTCAACACATCCTAGCATATGTATAAACATATTAACATAATCAACAAATCATATCCTAACATATTAACATAATCAACAAATCACATCCTAGTATATTAACATAATCAACAAAACCAATATATATCAACAAAATAAAAAAATTGAAATACAAATAAAAACTGACTTCTCTACGGGATGGGATGACGGCATGCATGACGGCAAGAATGGGCATGGGCTTGGGTCGGGGGCTTGGGCGCGGCCGGGGGCGGGTCCGCGAGGCGAGGCACGGGAATGGACGGGGCACATGGCGGGGATAGGGGCTAGGCGGCGGGATTGGGGTTTGGGGGGGGGGGAACTAGGGCGCAGCAGATATGAAATTGGGGAAGAAATCCCGTCTGATATAAAATTTTTTAGCGGCGGATTAACGACGGTCTAAATCCATCGTTGTATTTAAAAGACTATAACGACGGTCTAAAGACATTAACGACGGACTAAATTTAACGACGGACACTTATCCGTCGTTAAATTACGTACAAAATTTAAAAATAAAAAATCGTTAATATAACGACGGACACTTTTCCGTCGTTAAATTTACCGACGGTTGTACGACGGAACTGCCGTCGTTAATATTATTTGAAATAATTAAATTTCAAAATTAATATTAACGACGGATTCATTTCCGTCGTTACATTAAATACAAAAACAAAAAAACGTTAATTTAACAACGGATCAGAGACGGATAGAGTTAACGACGGACAAACTCCGTCGCTAAAGTAAAACTGCAATAAAAAAATAAATAAATTGTTAAGTTTAACGACGAAATTTTTCCGTCGTTAAATTTAACGACGGACTAGCGACGGGTATGACGTCGTTAACAGTTCGCGCGAGATATTCCCGCGCCCATACGTCGCCGATCCGTCGCTAAAAAAATTTCTTTCTATTCCGTCGCTAATCCGTCGCTGATTCACGACCCGTATTTTGGCCGTCGCTAATCCGTCGCTGTTTTCTGTATTTTTGTAGTGATATCAAGAATTAGAAGCCTTTGAATTACTATTTTAAAGCATGCATGTTTCTATTTTTTAATATGCATATTTATATATTAGTATGCATACCCGGTTTATGCATATTGTTATGCAGGTTTAAGTATATCAATATGTATATTTTTCACATATGGCATCATCTCGTTGCCTCATTATCCGATTCACTCACTTCTTTGATTTCCAGCAGACTCCATCGTAAACCACCGTCTCTCGCTTTAATTTTCGGAAAATTTTGTCGTAAACACCACCATAGCTACCCTGTCTCTTGATACCTTAATATTCTTTCAAAATTCTCTTTATTTTTCTTCAATTTCAGGCAACTAATCAATGATTTTTTTGTAATTTCAAGCAGCGATCAGTCGTCGTGACCGTCACCACCACGATCGCCTACACTGTGCCATCGTTGTTGTCGGCTTCCTATTATTCTCCGACGAATAGTATCTATTGCCGAGAAGAAGAAGAAGAAGAAGAAGAAGAAGAAGAAGAAGAAGAATCAATGTGTTTTCCCTCAGGGAAAATAAAAATAAACAATAAAAATATGTTATGCCATGTGCCGCTTGTCTAAGCTATCCACATGACCACATTGAGTATCACATATTACAACAGAGGATCGAATATACTAAAACTCAATATATATATATATATATATATATATATATATATATATATATATATATATATATATATATATATATATATAACATGTTATAACTTGCTTCAAGAAAACCTATCTTTTGAGGAATCCATGGAATATGTATACATGTTCTACATAATAATATTTAATTAATATAAATTAATAAAATATTTATCATGTGAGATGGATTGTACTATATGTACATATTCTATAAAACATCTGACTTTTGTAAAGTAATATATCCTATCCAATAACACTAATAATTTACTTATTATGTTGGATTGTTACAATTTTGGAAGCTATTATTGATTGTTTGTCAAATTATTTGTAAGTAAATTAAATTATTTTATTTTTACAAGATATATGAATATTAATGTATATATGAGAAAGAAATTTAGTTATGAACAATTATTTACATATACTTATAACGTTCATAGGTTATCATGAAAGTTGATTGTAAAATATGCATACTTCTTGCAAGTATATATAGTTGCTGACTTGAACTAGACAATGTTCTTTATTTAATTTTGTTTCAATATTCCTCTTATATAAGAAACTATCTCATGTTATTGTGATTTCATTAATCATAAGGTAATCACATTTTTATTTATTTTTTAATATTGTCATATAATTCTAACAATATTATACTATTATTAAAATTATTATTAATTTTTACTTTTATTTTTAAAATTGTACTTATTGTTTCGTAAAATTATGACTGGTTGGGCCTTCTTAAAAAGTATTTCTTGTTCCGTCGCTAGATCAAGCTAGCTATACTTTTGCATCCGTCACTATTTATGAATACGTACATGCATGTTGTTTTCGCGTAGATGAAAGGTGGACCGTAAATTGAACGTACGTAGCTTTCGTGAGAAATGCAATAATTTTAGATCATGAATATATATATATATATATATATATATATATATATATATTGTATCATGGTGAACCACTTTCGTTACTTTAGGTGTGACCTGAAACCCCATCGCGTTCTCGTGTAATAACCCGCAAACCACATGCGACGTATAAACCATACTGAAAACCTGTGTAGATCATGAATATATTGATATTATTTTGGATAAGGGATATGTAATCCCTTTAATTTTCCCAACTACTATTTGTTGGAGAAATAGGTCACAATTAGATTGTGGTTATTTCTATATGTCAAATTAATTATGGTATAGTTGAGGGTGAATCCGTCGTTTATAATTATTAAATTCCACCACTACTTTTCCTTGTAGTTTGTGCTAAGCCAATGTTTTTAAAGTGTATATAAAGTCGTGTCTCCATATTATACATACGACCAAAATTCCAATGATATGGCACTTTCTCTAAAGATAGTAACACGTTAAGACAGATTGTATGTTTTAATTTGTTATATTTTAATATTTTATTTAATATTTTACATAATTATAGGAACACATAGAACATCTATGTGTTGGTAATTAATTGGTAACATATGTTTAGTCGTCGTACACAATGATACTATACATATGTTTACTCTTAAAGACTATGTTGCCTGGTGCAGTAGGCTTTATTCTTTATATAGCTAAGCATGCATGTGGATACTTCTAAATTGGAAGTGGTGAAATTTATTATGTTCTTTGAATTTATTTATTTTTCCTCACATGTATTGTTCTGAGGTTGTTTGGTGTGGGTGTTTGAGGTAGTGGTCCTTTAGGCTTGGACAAAAACATGTTGGTGTATTTATGTTTTTATTTTTGAAAATTAATCCAGTTCGAAATAATTGTTGATCTAATAAAATCCATCTTTTCGATATCGAAAGCCGAAAACGACGGATCCCGAAAATTGAATTTTTAACATAAGAACATACATTCATGCCAATAGATTCATGATATTCTAAAGATGGAAATTAGAAAATAGATATCACAATTTTCCGGTTAGATCCTCCCTTTGAATGGTAATGTATTGGCACCCAATTTACTAATAATAAGTTCCTAATTTTCCTAATATATTTTCAACACATGAAATTTTGAACAAGACTAAAATATGAATACAAGTAGAGAGCAATACAAATCTTAGCTTTGTAAATCAGAAGCAATTAACGTCAAACAGAAACAATAATGAACCATAAATCTCTCATTTCTATCTTGGGGTATATTTGTCACCATGTTTAGATAGCCCCAATACAAATTAGATTTCTACTTTAAATAGGAAGAATTAATAATTCTTTTGAACAGTTATTTTATTAATTGTCATAAATATGTAAATATTATAAATATCTTATATCAGATTAATTCCCTGCATAGTTAGAATTGTGGAAACATCCTATATTCCCGTAATTAACTAAACTAGGAATTCCTTGTGATGTAATATAAATGCATGCTTACGATAAGTAAATTAAATAAGTTCAAAAATAAATTCCACTTTAATTAAAATAAAATAATTCACATTTGCTTATATATAGAGCACAATCCCTACCATTTACTTGGAGAATGAGGATGTAGAGGAACGAAGTCGAGTCAAAATAAATCTTGTGTGCAAGGTTCATATGAATTTTTTTTGGGTGGGTAAGCAGCAACAACAGTTTCTTGCAAATTTGAAACAACTAAGACCAGGTCAATAATTAATTTTCTGGGTAAATTAACAACTATAATCGGACTACATGTTCAGACATTTGAAAGTTGGCAAGATAAGTTAGAATTGTTAACTACTTGACTAATATTACAATTTTAGCTACCTCAGATTTTTTTTTTTTTTTTTTTGTAATTTTAGCAGTTGCTTAGTATTATATTTTGGACCGATTTTGGAATGACAGACACTTGTGAGAATAACCCCACATTGCTTGGTATTATATTTTTGACCAATTTTGGAATGGTAAAGACTCATGTGAGGACGTTGATACAGTATTGTCCTCAGTTAATAGTTAATTATTAATGAAGTATTAATTATTAATATTTAAGTTCAATTAAAATTTATTAATTAAAAACTAAATTTAATAATTAAAACTACAAATAAAGCAGTGAGTTCCAGGCATTCGCACGACGAGACAGACTTGGAGACCACCTTTGTAGAAGGATGACTTGTAAATCATACTCCCATCCGTCCATCAAATACGTTTATTTAATTTTATTTTGGTTCATCTATAAAAAATATTCACTTTCATTTTTTAGAATATCAACTTCATATTTTCACCCTAAACCTATCCACTTATTTACAAAAAAAATCATTCATGCATGGCCCACATTTTTACACACACAATCCATTAATATATTCATTTATTATCCGCATGACCCATATTTTTGACACTCAATTACTTTAGACCCATTAAAATTTATTAAAACACGTGCCACCAAAACCAATAAACGAATTTGGTGGACGGAGGTAGTATGTTATATGAATTTATAATAGTTTGAAGTTTAATAATTTACATGTGGCACAAGGATTTGGGAGGGAAACCTCTAAACATAAAATATTAATGGTGTGTCCGTATGTGTTGTAAATTTGTAATGTATATGAATAAAAACTTTGATTTTCGGTGGGTAAACAATAAAACGAAAGGCTTTTTGGAGTTACTAAGATTGTTTGTTTAGGTACAAAAACTCATGTATATCCGTCCACATCATACGTATGAATATATAAAAGTATCATTTGTTTTTAACAAAAATATCATTTACATTGAAGAAAAATATCATTTGTTTTTACTGTAATATATAAAAGTATCATTTGTTTTTAATAAAAATATCATTTACATTAAAAAAAATATCATTTGTTTTTACACAGTAATTCGTAGTCTCATTTATATTGAAAAAACATCATTTGTATTAAAAAAAATATCATTATCTATATATGTGAATATTCGCAGTGGAGACCATCTCTTTTTGAGGATATTAATTAGGATACGAAGATTGTTTTTTAAAGCTATAAATGTTGCGATTTTTTTTAGCCGGGAAAGTAAGAGAATAAATACAAGTAGGTATTTTTGTAAAATTCATCGTCTCAGGGTCGTAATTACTTTTCTTATAAGTATCTATCAAATAATTTATCTCGCATAATTATTAATGGAAGATCACCTACCTTTTACACAAATATACTCACTCGAATTCGAATAGTTTTCGTTTTAAAAGGATGTACACAACAAAAAATACAGCATCAATACAAAGATGATTGAACGAAATAAAATGTTGATATCCAACAAGAATTTACAGTGACATCACTATCAATCTTACATACAATTAATTGGTTTCTTGTATGAATGGATTAATTTAGAGAAGAAGATTCTTCTCCCCCATTGGTTTGTCCTTTTCTTGCATTAATTAACTCCAACTATCTTGTCTATCTCTCTCAACATGTCTTTTACCCGCCACACTAAATAGTAACCCTCAACACCCCCCCAAACAAAAAAAAATCTAGAATAGGAACAAACATTATTTTCTAGAATTTATTCGGCCACTTTATTAATTTCTATCCGAATCTTCGTATTCTTAGGCCTCGTTTGGTAGATATATAAAGATAAAAATATGATAATCAACCTGTTGTTTGAGACATTAATTCTAAATATAGATTATGAAATAAAATTACAAAAAAATGAGGTTAATGATCGCTAGCTACCTAATGGTCATTACGGCAAAAGTAACCCGCTCGTTAATACAAAATGAGGTTAGCGAGCGCTTGCTACGTACGTAGCGGTCGCTAGCCTCATTTACTATGCAGATTGAATACAAATCTGGGTTCAACCGTGAGTTACAAAACCAAATGCAGCAGTGGATTTTAACATACCTAATCTGCTTCAATCTTACCTACCAAACGAGTGCTTAGTTTTTATATCTACAACTAATTTTCAAGATCAAATTAAACAAAAATCATGAATATGATATCATTAGTCAATTACTCACCGTTCCTCCCAAATGATTAGTAGCCCATCAACTCGCTATCCTACAATACAGATTATAGAAGCCAGAGATGTTTTGATGATTTTCTTTCAATGACTTCATTTGTATTTTTCATTTTAATAGTTTGAATGAATCTTTTAATTTCAAACTGCTAAATTTATCTCGTTTATCCAATGCTATATTGCTAATATCTTATACGGCCAAAATTGAAACATAGACTAACATTCGTAGTTAGGAAATAAACGCGAGAAGAACACAAGGGATTTACGTGGTTCGATCTTTAAATTAGATCTACGTCCAGGCAAGAGAGAGTATTCGTGTATTGAATGTGTAAGCGATTACAAAGAGTGTGGATGGTCTATTTCGCCTAATCTAGCCTCTATTTATACACAATTATTTTGACCTAGATCTTAAATCCGAGGTCTTCTCTAACTAAGATTCGAGATCTTGGATAGGATCTTAATCCTATCCCTTCTCGAATTAGGATTCTTTAGATACGGTAGGCCTCTGCGTTCCCACCGGTTTTAGGGGTCTTTGGGCGAACTTGTCCAGCCGAGCTTGACGTCCGTTTTACTTGTATTGGGCACGATCTTGGGCTGGCGGTTGGTCCATATCCTATCACAACCCCCCAAAAAGCCGACGCGAGGTCGTGTTTGTTTGGGGTTGTTTATGTCGAGGCGGGCGCGAACGATCGACTTGGTGTGCGTTGCGAGAGGCATCCGCCGAGGTCGTGTCTTGTTACTATCTCTTGCCGAGACGTTAAGTCGAGGTTTTCTGTTCGCTTCACCGACGGGCGTTAAGCCGAGGTCTCTGGCCGACTTCACCGGCGAGGCGTTTGCGAGGTCTTCTGTCTGGCTTCACCCGACGGGCGCTTAACCTAGAGTCTGCCGTCGGCTTCACCGACGAGGCGTTAGCGAGGTCCTCGACTAACTTTACCCGACGAGGCGTTGCCGAGGTCTTCTGTCTCGCTTCACCGACGGCGTTAAGCGGGGCCGAACACGGATTTTTCGCCGCCGTCGAGTACGTGACACATGATACGCATTTAATGCGCATTTAATGTGGCGGTTCGATTCCGATAAAGCGCATAATGGGGAATATCTTCCTTGATATGCCATTTCATATCACTTTGCTATTTCAAAATTTCGACTTTCAAACTTTTGATATTCGAAAAAAAACGGTAACCGTCGCCATTGTTGTCTCGGAGTTCATCACCATCATCTTCGATAAACCAAAAGTAAGTTTGGCTACTTCTTCTAGTAAATCTTCCGCGTCGACATTGTGTGTGCACCGTCGGATTCACCGACGGTTTTGCATATTCCTTCCTCGGGATTTTGGTAAAGTGTCTTCTTTTTCTCTATCTTAACAATCTCGATATAAAGGAGATTGTCTCCCAATACTATATTTCTTCCGATATTGTGTATGTTGCCCCCGTCAGGAGAATAGGGCTTGTTCCCTCCGGAAGGGTTTGTCACCGTGTCTGAAGACAGCCTCCGGCTGGTCTTCGCCTTCCTTATCCTCGTGTATATGTCGAACTTCAGCGGATGTTCGCATATCACTGCCCAACTTACGCCAAATTCTTTCCCAAGATCCGGTGGGCCTAGGTGTCTATGCCCATCGGCATAATTTTCCTTTCACTTTGGGGCTTGTTCTCGGTTTTACAATCGAAGGGTGGCTCGGGTGGTATTATTTATCACCCCGTCGCAAATTCAAAGCGAAGATAAAATCGAAGATCTCGAAGCGGTAGAAGAAGTTTTTCTTCTGTCGGTTCGAGGGATCCTTTGAGTTCATGTGGCGATCGGAGAAGATCGCTGATGTGATTGTTGACGAGATTGACGGTGGCCTGGAGGAGGCACTGGACAAAGTAGGTCTCGTGGATGAGGCCTTTACCGAGGCCGAGCTTGCAGCTGCGGGGCTTAGCCCTTATGATCCTGCCACCGAGGTGGAGTCGGTGAAGGGTGAGGCCCTCCTCTTTTTTTTTTTTTTTTATGATTATCCGTGCCTATGCCTGACTTGTTGTATTTGTAGTGAACTTGTTCAGGGAAAAGAAGAAGAGGAAGGCATCGAGCTCCGGTGTCGAGCTCCCGTCCTTGACTTTGAAGGATGTTCAGGACATGCCTGAAATGAGCGGGGAGGCTTCGAAATCCCCTTCACCGCAGCCACTTAAGCGCTTGAAGAAGCTGAAGCATGCAATTCCTGAGACCTCGGTTGATGCCGACCCGGAATGTGTGATCGTCAGTTCCCAGCGACCGCCTCGTACCTTTCCCGAGGTAGCGTACCTATTCTTATACTTTGTGAAGTAATATAAAGAATGTGTTCTTCCGACTGATGAGTTTTTTGTATAGGGGCGATGATGTTTCGGCCGAGGTGCATGGAAAGGTGGCCGGGCATGTCTCCGAGATGACCAAGATGTCGGATCTTATAACGGGCTACTTGAAAGGCGCCACGTTCTGCGGTTTGTGAGGTTGCCGGTATGCTCGTGAGATGGAGGAGAGAAGAATCTCTCGTCCATGATATTTGCGATGCCGAGGCAAAGATCCGGGACCTAGTCAAACAGGCGGCATGACGCGGCGGTTGTTGGTAGTAGCCGAGGCGGCGAGGCGGTGAGGACAAGGCGGCAGAGGTCGAGGTTGCCTCGATGAGGGCCGAGGTGGAGGCTCGCCGTCGGGAGAACGACGTGGCGAGCTCGCGGGGAGAAATGCTTCAGGCTTTCGGAGAGGCATTCTGTCTGCGGGCTTCTCCGGATGGTCTCGACAGCGTGGCGAGGTCTTAAATAAGCGCCGTTTGGATGCCATCGAAGAAGTCGCCGAGGATTACCCAGTGGATAAATCCAAGTATGGGTATGGAAACAGAGGAAGATGCTATGCGGCGGGCCTATGTTGAGGTCCTCGTCCATGATGCGAAGGAACCGCCTGTCTTTGCAGAGCTCGGCTTCATCCTCGACTCCGACGGCGGAGTCGGTCCGTCGTGCCAGTGGACCGAGATCCCCGACCGATGCTTTAATTGCCGATCTATCTAAGGGGTCGGGAAGGAGCGGTGAGGCTTTAAAGGCGTCGAGACCGGGAGTTCTGAGGGCAAGCCAAAGAAGCCGAGTTAGGGCGGATGAGGTCGAGGCTTCCCAAGCTCGGGAGGCGGCCAAGTGGTAGATAGCTCGAAGCTTCCGGAGGGTCATTGATCCCCTCTTTTTTTTTTGTACATGTACATTGGTTTACTGGTGAAGGCATAATAAAATCACAAGTTTATGTGAAGAAACTTAACTTTTATTCGCCTTTCCCCGAAATGCTTGATGCTTCCCGTTGGTTGAACCAAATCGAAGACTTGTCGCGGGCTCTTGAATTGAAAGAGGTCGAACTCCTCCATGTAAAGGGACGGCTAGGCCGTGTGCGGTGGAGGTCGGTATTAAATATGAGTTGCCCGGAGAGGCGCGGACGAGCTCCGTGCTCGCGCTTTGGAGTTGGAGGAAGTTCGAAATTGCGAGGAGGAGGCTAAAACAGAGTCGAGGAGCATGCCAGCACGAGGAAGTCATCCACCGAAGTGGTGGGATGACCATTCCCGAGGTCGGCTAAGGTTGTTGAGGCCGCTGTCACGCCGAGGTACAGCGTGAGTACGGCAAGAAATCACAGCGGTTCACGGCGGTTCGCTGAATTAAAAAGGCTCGGAGGCATATACAAGACCGTCATTGCTCGACAACCACAGCTCAAGAAGCCGCTCGACCGGATCGCAGGCCTCTTCTTCGCGGGGCTTCTGCCGCCCGACTACAATAAATGCTCCGAATTTTGACGATCCGGAGTGGCGAGCTCAAGAGAGACGCTATGGCCCAAGAGCGACGTGGATCCTCAAGAGGCGCCGGGCGTCATCGAGCGGCCGAGGTCGATCTAGCAGGCTACATCGTCAGTGGCCGAGGTCGGTGACAAGGCTCATAGCGTAGATCGAGGACGAGGTGAGATAGATTAGCATAGATACTCTGTTGAATCTGGATTTTCCGTGATTGGCTAAGCTTTTCCCGCCTCGACCTCTTCGACCTCGTGATGTATAAAATGTATAATTGGAAAAATTATTTTTGCTTTTATGCTAACTCTTGAGAGCACTTGTCACAATTACCGTAACCAATAAGAAGGTAGGTCGTCTTTGTTTAGGCGAAGATAGCTCGTTCGCCGTAAACAAGGTAGTTTGTCTTCGCACGAAGGTATCCGATCCTCGAAATAAATGAAGGTATCCGCCTCGCACAAAGCTTCCTCGAAATAAACGAGGTAGTTCGTCCTCGTATGAAGGTATCCGTCAAATAAACGAAGGTATCCGCCCTCATACGAAGCTTCCTCGAAATAAACGAGTAGTTCGTCTCGCACGAAGGTATCCGTCCTCTAAATAAACGAGGTATCCTTCCTCGCATTGAAGGTATGAGTTCTGTTTGCCAAGTTTTATCGGGTGGGGTGGTCCCTTACACGCGTTTGAAGTTCGTCTTCGTGTTAAGCGAAGGTAGTCGTCCTCCGTCGAGGGTATTGTTCGTCCTCCAAGAGGGTATTTTATAAGAGTTATGTGCATAAGTGACAAATGAAAACATGCAAGACAAAAATAGATAGAGAAAAGAAAAGATTTTATTGATAAGAGGTAATGGAACAAGACGACAAGACTCGGACCCGACCTAACAGGACTCAATGACGAACAAGACTAAACTTTCGACACTTATGTAAAATATCTTTTCAAATGAATGATGTGCCATGTGTTGGGTATTTGCTCACCGGATAAATGGGCGAGCTTATAGGCTCCTTTTCCAAGGACTTCTTCGACTCGGTAAGGTCTTTCCCATGTGGCTTCCAGCTTGCCGAGCTTTGCGGCTTTCATCGACTTCATTATTTCGAGCACGAGGTCGCTACACGGAACTATCGGGACTTGACACGCTGGTTGTAATACCGAGCTACTTGTTGTTTGTACCGAGCTTCCGATGTAGGTGAGGTCTCTTTCTTCGAGCGATCTAGATCGGTTCGTAGATTTTCCCATTTGCTTCGACGGAGAAGTGAATGGTGCGGGGCTCGGTATTCCGATTGCAGGATCACCGCCCGGTTCCATATGCCGATCGTAGGGCGTTCTCCAGTTCGCCGTCCGAGGTGTTGTTCGGTATGACCATAAGACTTGTGGTAAATTTTCCACCCAAAGACCCTTAGCTCGGTCAAGACGGGTTTTGAGACCTTCACAATTGTCTGTTGGTGACTTGGCCCGACCATTTGCTTGAGGATGGGCGACCGAGGTGAACTTTTGTTGGATCCAAAGCTCTTGACACCAATTCAATATCTTATCGATGGAATTGTGTCCCATTATCCGAAAGAATGATATGAGGGATGCCGAATCGACATACTATGTTCTTCCGCACGAAGTTGAGGCATTTTGCTTGTGATCTTCGCCATGGTTCGACTTCTACCCACTTCGTGAAGTAGTCAATCGCGACAATCGTGAATTGAAGTCGCCCGTGCTTGCGTAGCGGGCCACGATGTCGATCCCCACCGCATAAATGGCGAGGGTTTTGTACGGAGGCGAGGTCGGTCTCTGCGGTAGCCTTGGCACGCCCCGTGAATTTGACACCTGACACCTTTTCACAAGGTTGAGTGAGTCTTGAACATTGTCGCCAATAGTATCCCCATCGCACGACTTTCTTTGACAAGGCTCGGGGTCCGATGTGACTTCCGCATGATCCTTCGCACTTCCGTAGTATGTAATCAGCTCGGTTCGGACCCAAGCATCTTAGGAGAGGTGGAGGTATGATTTCTGTAGAGAACTCCCTCGCCTAGTACATATCGCAAAGATTTGTTCAGATCCTCCGGCCTCGAGCTTATCATGGGGCGCTCGCTTTCTCCGGTATTCTTGAATAGGAGTCATCCATTAGGCTCTTCGTCTCGAGACTACGTTGACTTGGCCCTTCATTAGCATCATCTATGCTTGGTTTGAACTTCCCTCATGGCGGGCTTGTTGATGACGAGGCCAATTTGCTTAAGATGTCACCGCCTGCTTTGCTCCCTTGGGATGCGAATGATCCGGAAGTGGGAGAAAGTTTGTTGTAGGCTTTTGGCTCTCGAGGTATTTCTTCATCCCTCCGCCTTTGCCTCGACTTCCCCAACATGTGGCTTACGGCGACTTGAGAGTCACTATGAACTTTATCGTCAGATCTCAAGACTTTGAGCTAGGCGAAGTCCTGCGATCAAGGCCTCATACTCTACTTCGTTGTTCGTATTTTTGAACGAGAACCGAAGTGCGTACGTGATCTCTTGGCCATCCGGTCCAAGCGAGTAAGACGCCACCCGCCACTGTTTTCTGAAGCCCGTCAACGTAGACTTGCCAAAGAATCCTCCGGTGTTTTCTCCACTGGTTCGGCTTCGGCTTTGTCTCGACTGGACTCGGGGTCTTCGGTTCTCGGCGAAGTGAGCCTCGGCAAGAAAGTCCGCTAATGCTCGACCTTTGATGGCTCGACGGGCGTAAAGATATATCATGTTCGCCAGTTAATTGCCCACCGTAATTCTTCCCGAAGCTTCCGCCGTCAACATAGCGAAGTGGATGGTCGATGAGGACTGTATGGGATGTGCATGGAAGTATGGACATAGTCTCCTGCGGCATTTACTAATGCTAGAGCGAGCTTCCAAAGGTTGATACCTTGTTTACGGGCCTTCAATGCTCGGTCGATGAAGTATACCGAGTCGACGTCCTCTCTCGCACTCAAGATCGCACTTATTGTTTAAATGCAAGCGGCGAGGTATAGGAAAGAACCTCCTTCTTCCGGACGGACATAGTAGGAAGTTTGGCGAGGTAGTTTTGAGATCTTCAAAAGCGGACTTATGTGTATCATTCCGGGAGAACTCTGCAGCCTTTTGAGTACCTTGAAGAAGGGTAGTTGCTTGTCCGCCGCCTTGAAAGAAAGCGGCTTAGTGCGGCTATGCACCTATCGCAGGTGTCGCGTCGTGAATGGTCTTCGCATCTTCATTTCTAGAATGGTTTGAACCTGGATGGGTTGGCTTTTAACCCTTCTTGTGAAACCCAAAGATCCTAAGAATTTTCCGGACCGAAGCGCAAACATGCATTTCGGGGTTCGGTTTGAGGTTGACTTTTCGTAGTAGTCGAGGACGATCCCGAGATCGGCGACACATGCGCTTCTTCCATGCTTTTACTACGATGTCGCCGACGACACCCTCTACATTCCGACCTATGTAGGGTGGAATATTTTGTCTACCATTCTTTGATAGGTAGCTCCGCATTCTTAAGTCCGAATGGCATTTTCCTCGTATCACGAAGACTCAAGTCGTAATGAAGGTCGTCTTGGTGTTGGATTTGTATCTTGAAAGCGGCTTGGTTGAGCTTGTATACAATGTTTCTGTTACCACTATTACAATCTCCTATCCGAATTGAATACTTGATTGCATATATTCGTGTCCCTTATCTCATATATAAGTTAGATCATGCGATGTGTAGAAGATCACGAAGTCCGTATGATTGGTCAAACTTAATGAGATATAAAAGTTTCACACCGAGACAACTTGAGGACGAGTTGTCGGTATAAGCGCTGTATAGATAAGAAGTGACTTGACTTAGTTACTTGTCTATGCTGGTGCGCCTCGACGTATTGAAGGATCACGATGAGATGTGTTCTTCTATCGACCGTCGTGAAGAACCATGATCTCGGTGACTTACGATGATCTAAACCTCGATAAGGTATTAGGTGAGTATGAGTTGATGACCATCACTTTGACTTGTTATGGGTGAGGTTATATGTTCTAACCCAAGATTCTCCGCATCTTGGGTGGTGGCGTGTCAGATGTCACGCTAGTTATCTCAGACGAGTCACAAGATCCGTTTGGGATGATGACGTCCCTTAAGGAGCTCAAAGGTTTATTGTACTAAACCCCTGCAGTTGAGTTAGCTCAAGTACAATAATAAGGTTGAGTGGTACTACTTAAGAAATGAAGTTATTAATTATTTTAAGCAATGTAATGCTATAAATAATTAATGGACGCTCGATATCTTAAATACGGGATTCGTAATGTCTAAGTGCAAGCCCGACTCACCATCGGTAATAAATGGGTAAGTCAACATTCTTTCTCTAGTGGCATGATCGAATGTTTATAAATTAATTTATGTTCAGGTGAACATAAGATAATTAATTTATTTGAGGCTCATCTTTATTCCTCGCATTTGATCCTGGCCGCCCATCCAGCCCATAGCACCGAGGAAAATCGCGCCCCAATGTAGCTCTCTATGGCAAGATTTTATTCTCTTTATCCTACTGAGGATATTAATATATTTATGGTATATGCATAGATCCTTTCCATATAAGATTATGGTAATAATCACGGGAGTATGGTAATAATCACGGGAGTATGGTTATTTCCATAAAGTATTATGGTAATTTCCATATGGGATTATGGTAATTTCCATATAGGATTATGGTAATTTCCATATGGGATTAAGGTAGTGCATTATAAATATAAGGTATGAGATAAGGTCTAGGTTAATGCTCATTAATTAATCCTAAAATTTAGTGCATCTCATAGAGCTTGAGAGGATTCTCGATTTTTTAGTATAGAGAGTATTGGGTGATTTTCCGGTGCATTCTCCATAGATCGTCCTCACTCGGCGTTGGAGATTGGGCAACATGGATACAGTCCAGAAGGTCAAAGCACGAGTCTCGACCCGTCCGATCCGATCGATCCGTTCGTTCGATCCACCCTGACAGATCCAAAGGTAAACACGAGAAAACCCCAACGTGTTGCAATTAATTATATAGACGCATGCTAGGAATATAATCAATGTATGGTGAATTAAATATCCAAGATAGATCCTCGGGGCGAGGGATAAACATAGTCTTTCCCTACACTTGGCCGTATCTTCGTCGTCCATCAAGACTTGATGATACCCTTTATATAGGTCTAGGAAACTGAAGACTTCGAACCCGACCAATGCGTCGACCTTCTTATCGATGTTGGGAAGGGGATAGCAATCCTTTGGGCAATGTTTATTGAGGTCAGTGTAGTCAATGCACATTCGCCATCCCCCTCCTCCTTTCTTCACCATCACCGGGTTGGCTATCCATGTCGGATATTTAACTTCAAACAATATGCGAGCTTTTAGTAATTGATTTACCTCGCCGTGGATGACTTGGTTCCGCTCGGTGCAAAAATGCTGTTCGCCGAATCGGTTTTGTGCTCGGTCGATGTTTAGCTTATGGGTGATGATACCCGGGGAGACCCCGGTCATGTCGAGGGGCGACCAAGCAAATACGTCTCGGAATTCCCTCAGGAGTTGGATAACCTGTTCTCTCAATTCAGATGCCTCGGTAAAGCCAATCTTGACGACCTTGAGTGGCTCGTCTTTGTATAGCGTGACCTCTTCCACGGTGCGCAGAGATAGCGTTGTCTCTTTACTCCAACTCCTCGGGTTTCTTTAGTTGCTATGCTGTGGGTCCGGGTTGGAGCCCCGCACCTCGTAGGCGACTTGTAAGCATTCCTCGGCCGCTTCGATCCCCGGATCACGGCTACACCCCTTTGTGGGGATCTTCATCGTCGGTGGTATGTAGAGCATACCGCCTTTACGCTGCTTCACCAATCTCGCCCAAGATGATGTTATACGCGAGTAGGCCTTCACTACGAAGAAATGTACCACCTTGGTGGAGCTTGTCGAGCTTTGCCCACCGTGATGGTAGCTCGATTATCCTTCCGGCGTGTTTCTCCCGAACGAAGCTTGAGCGGGCAGCGGCGCCGCTTGAGGCGCGCCCTCTACCCCTAACTTATCGAAGCATTCCTTAAAATGATGCTTACCGATGCGCCCATCGTCGATGTATACGCTCACCAACTTGTTTGCGACCAACGCCTGGATTACGGTAGCGTTACGGGGGCACTATCACGTGCACGGGTCGTCTTCGGAGAAGGTGATCGCTTCCGTCCTTTCGAGCCTCTTATCGACCGGTTCGCGGTATGTGGACTTCGGCCGGCTTTCAAGGAGGACTTCGTGACTCATGGGAGCCCCGTAATGGTGGAGATGACCGTCATATTGCGGTTCGTCGTCTCTTCTTCGCCTTCACCGCGTTTGTCTTCTTGTTAGGGCACAATTCCTTCTTTGCTTCCTCCTTTCGCACGCTTCGTTGAGGGCCTCGATCGCCCAACTCGTCGGTCATGACCTTTGTATTTTCTCGGGACCCGTCGCGCACTAACACTCGATATCCTCCATGAGGTCTCGCACTCCTCGTGTCGTGTCTGTAATCTTCATGGAAGGAGCAGACTTGTCCTTTGTTCGGCGTTTTGACCCACCGTCATTGGTCGAGGTTTCTCGAACTTATCCATGTGGAGTTCAGATTTCGCCCGCTTGGCCGTCGAAGGAGTGTATTGAGGTCGTTCGGAGGTGTTGCGGTCCGAGCCTCGACTCTATGGGCGGCGTATTCTTTCAAGCGCCCGTCGGCCTGCCACGATCTCTCGCCCTTCTTCTTCTTCCTTTCTCGTGAGGATCCGCTTTTTCGCCTCGCTTCATTCTATCGGCCCGTCCGCCTTAGCGAACCGATCGGCTATCGCCATAGCTACGTGGCAAGACGGGGTTCGTGATTGACGATCTCTTTGTATAAAGCCCGGCCGGATGCCGCTCGAAAGGTCGAGATGATGAGGAGGTCGTTTACGTCTGCGACCTTGAGCTTTCTTTATCAACACAGTCATAAAGTCGATGGACTCGTTTAGGTCTTGCCTCAAAGTGAGGAGATGTGTCAAGTCATTTTGACTCGGCCTTTTGGAAGAACCCGATGGAAGGCCTTCATTAGATCGCGGTAGGAACCAATGCTCCCAGGAGGTAGACTGTCGAACCACCGGCGGGCGTTGTCGACTAGTAATTCCGGGAAGAGCTTGCACATATGAATTGTGCCGAGGCGTTGGTTGATCATATTATACTGGAACTGCGAGAGAAAGTTCTGGGTCCTCATCCGTATAGGGGTGATGCTCGGCACCCGATATTTGTCTGGGAGCGGGGTGTCGAGTATTTCGTTTGAGAACGGGGTGACTATCCTCCCGTACCCGTCAAAACCGCCATCTGGAGAGTGAGGCGGGGTTCGTCGATCGAACTCCTTTTGGTAGTAAGGGCTGGCCTCGCGGCGGTCGCGACGTCCTTTCCCGCGCTGTTCGTCCCTTCTGCGGTCGGTTTGGGCCCCGACTTGTGCGGAGGTTTTAGCGCCCATGATTCGGATGCTGGGGGATCCACCTCGTCGCGGTGCCTCGTGTTTAGACGAGGCTCGCGCTCCTTTCTTCGGGACGCGGCCGACCGTGGCCGAGGTATTGGAGGAAACTCTCCTTGTTTTCTCGAGAAACCCTCGGCGTCGCCAAGGTTCATCCGAGGCGGGAGGTTCTCCTTGGTTCTTCTGCGCGATCTCCTTCGCTTGGTATCCGCCTTCTTCATGCGGGATGAGATTCCCTTGCTCGTCGAGGTCGTGGACATGCCCTTCGTGGGTCGATTCCAGACCGGGCTTTTTCCAAGCCGAGCTCGGCGTGTCCGACCGCCGTTGTTCTTTGTTGTTTCAGTGGCGACTACGGATGTGTGACTTCTCGTATACATCGTCGTGATTGATTCCCTGTAAATGAAAGTTGATTGAAAACACAAATTTTTCGTTCCCACAGACGGCGCCAGTGATCGACCTTAATTTCGTTAGGGAAATAAATGCGAGAAGAACACAATGGATTTACGTGGTTCGATCTTTAAATTAGATCTACGTCCACGGGGCAAGAGAGAGTATTTGTGTATTGAATGTGTAAGAAGCGATTACAAAGAGTGTGGATGGTCTATTTCATCTAATCTAGCCTCTATTTATACACAATTATTTTGACCTAGATCTTAAATCCGAGGTCTTCTTTAACTAGGATTCGAGATCTTGGATAGGATCTTAATCCTATCCCTTCTCGAATTAGGATTCTTTTAGATATGGCCGAGCCTTCTGCGCTCCCACCGGTTTTAGGGTCTTCTTGGGCGAACTTGTCCAGCCGAGCTTGACGTCAGTTTTACTTGTATTGGTCCTGATGCTTGGGCCTGGCAGTTGGGCCATATCCTATCAGTTCGTTTCATATGCGCTTCCTAGATCTCCTCATTTTGTACGGTATATTACATAAGAAAAAGAAATAATTCCTATTGGGCGAATATGCTTTCTATTCGATTTCTATTTTTTGTGCGTAAAGAAAAAAAGTAAAAGAGAGAAAACCCCCTCTATAAGTTATTATTTGTATTGCTAGATTACTTTTATATATATAGGATGGATCATATAGAAAGAAAACTATTTGTAAGAAATAAGATTAAATCTAAGTCATTGATTTTAGTAAATCAATGAATAATATTAATTTACGTTGTGCTACAGTACATTACTATGTATGGTATACTTTAATTTAGCAGGATTTATTTAAAGATTATATTAGTAATTTTATTTTATGTTAAAAATGGTTATTTTTTTTTTTTATTTTAGGGATTTGTTGTAATGTATTTTGTAATTTCTTATTTTAGATAGATTATATTTTTTTGTTGCACGGATAGAATACATTCGTAGCGTTTGTCATACAACAATAAATTATGCTGCGTGATGTGTAATATGTGCCACATATTATTAAATATGTGCATTGTTTGTATTATATATGTGTGCTACAGAAAGTTTAGGTAGTGCAACAATAAATTGTGCTGCGTCGGCTTGTTTGTGCAACATTATATTGAGTAGATTATAAAATCATACTTTTTCGGTAAGTGACGAGATTTACGTTTGGAGTGATAGAGGAAGTAATTTAATAAAATAAAATCTAAAATCATTAGTTAAATTCTCTTCAATCTAGACCGTTGATATGGTTGGATGTGTAGATATAATACATTTTATTTTTACACTTATATGTATTCTCACTGTAATATATATATATATATATATATATATATATATAGGGAGGTTAACGTGAGAACCATTTTTATTTGAGAACGTGAGAACTAAAACCGATGAATTCACGGTGAAAGTTGATGAATCCGTTGGGAAAATTCTTGAATCCAAAAATAGAATTTTCGCGCTCATGGGATTCGAACCGGGTGAAAAATTCGAATATTTGAATTCATTAACTTTCTTAATGGATTCATCAACTTTCATAACTAATTCATTTGGTTCTTAGTTTTAGGATAAGAATGGTTCTTATTCAAACAAACTATATATATATATATATATATATATATATATATATATATATATATATGTTGGTTCATATACATATAATCATTAATATACATAAATGAAAATAAATCATGTCCATTAGATTTGGAATGCACATAATTATTTTTAAATGTGTATATGAATTAGTTATATATACATTCTACATATAATTGTGCATCTACGGCAGAATTGTGCGTTGAATCTGAAGCGTCCATATTGATTTATCAAGGGTTGATATTTGGCATCATGTTTACACTATAAGGAGTGTTCATACGATAAATCACTTCACACACACACACACACACACACACACACACACACACACACATATATATATATAGGGTTGGGTTCTCGTAATCTGGGTCCCCAGATAGTATGTAGTACTCAATCTAGACACACATTTCAACACGTGAATGCACCAAAATTTGACAGTGGCAACCCATTTTTCGCTCGGGGCAAAATGGGAACGCACCGGCCGGGTGCCTGGTGCCCGTCTGTTGGGTAGGTGAGTCCATGAGCGTTGGGGTCTCCGTGAACCCGAGTTTGGGTTGATGCACAACAAAACACGATAATGCATATGTAATAACATGACAATGCATTTAAATGAACACAAATCGCATCGCGCCCAACCCGCCGGTGCGCGTAAAAGCGAGGCGTGGGTGGGCTCGACTGGGTGCACGCCTTGATGTTGGGTAGAGACGCTGGGTTGGAAGAGCCACAACAAAACATAAAAATACATATGAAATAACATAACACCGCATTTACTTCAACATAAAATGCATCGCGTCCAACCGTGTTGGGTGGGAGCAAGCGAAGGCTGAGTGTGTTTTCGACGACGAACGAACGCGATGTTGGGCGCCGCGCCCGCTGGCGCGACTCAATCACATGCATTATTCTCAATGCTGCATGCATTTTTGTTCATTTCAATGCATTATCTCGTTCAACTAATGCATTGAGAGTTTTCGCAATCACATAACAAATCAAATTACTAATCTACCCTAATGAAGAAAATTAGCGAAATTGCTTAAAGTTTGAAAAAATCTCAACCATAGGTTTATGAGATGAATGGATGAGATTGAGTATTACATACCATCCGGGGCGGTGAGATGAATGGATGAGATGAATGGATATATATATAGTACCAAGCCCCGTGATAGTATGTAATACTCAATCTCATCCATTCATCTCATAAATCCTATGGTTGAGATTTTTTCGACTTTTAAGCTTAATTTCGCTAATTTTCGCTTCATTAAGGGTAAATTAGTAATTTGATTTGTTATGTGATTGCGAAACAAACTATGCATTTAGTTGAATCAATAATGCATTCAAATGAACAAAAATGCATGCATTGAACACAATAATGCATGCGATTGAAGCAAGGCGTCCGGTAGTGGCGTGCTTCCGTCGCGCGCGCCACTGCGATGGCGTGCAGGCGCTGTTTCACAAGGCCTCCGTGGCTCGCTCGGCGCCCGGCATTCTGCATTTTACGCTTTTGTTCAATGCATCGACATGTTTTGATCAATGCATGGACGTCTTTGTTCAATGCATGAACGTGCTTTGTTCAATGCATGTTTGTGTTTTGATGCAACATGCGCTTTTATGTTTTATTCAATGCATTGTCATTCTCAAAATATTTTATATATATATATAGTGAGGTTCAAATAAGAACAAGGTTTTTGAACGAAAATAAAAGAAAAAGAAAAGAGAATTAATAAGTGGTTTACGAAAATTTGATTACTAAAGGAACCGAACCCTATATATATATATATATATATATATATATATAAAATGAATTCGAACAATTTTTAACACGAGAATGAAAGTTAATGGATTCGTTGGGAAAGTTATTGAATCCAAAAATTCATAATTTTCACCCAGGGTTCGAATCCCATGAGAGGTGAAAATTCTATTTTTTTAGATTCAGTAACTTTCCCGACGAATTCATCAACTTTCACACAGAATTCATCATTTTTTTCACGTTCATGATAAAAATGATTTTCACGTTAACCTCTTTTATATAAATGATTTATATATATATATATATATATATAATGAAGTTCAAATAAGAACCGTTTTTAAAATCATTTTTAACATGAGAACTAAGAACCACGAAAATTCGATATAGTGAAACATGAATTTACTATGAAAGTTAATATATTCACTGGAAACTTAATGAATCAAAAAATTCAGAATTTTCACCCAGGTTCGAATCATATGAAGTCTGAAAATTCTATTTTTCGGATTTAGTAACTTTCCCGTCAGATTCATCCTTTTATTTTTATTTTTTCACGTGATATATATCGGGGGAGGTTAAAGTAAAAATAATTTTTATCGTGAAATTGTGAGAACTAAAAAATGACGAATTTACTATAAAAGTTAATGCATCTACCATGAAGTTACTACATCCAAAAAATTGAATTTTTATCTCTCATGAGATTCGCACGGTAACTTTCTCAACGGATGCATCAACTCTCATAACAAATTCATTTTGTTCATAACGACTTGTTATTGTTCTCCGTTCTCAAGTTTAAAATCATTATTATTTGGACCTCATATTCTATATATATGATTAAAACAATTTGTTGCCATATGTTGTTTCATAAAGCTCCAGGTGCTAGGTGGGCTTCAACTAAATTCTGGATCTAATGGAGCCTAGCTTGAAATATTAGATTTTCTACGTAATTTTTTTCTGTCGATACTCTTAGTAACTCTTACAAGCTATATTTTATCTCCAAAATTTGAACTCTATTGTTTTAAGGGCCGAAGCTGTAATATGCTAAATAAAAATCAGTTATGTACAACTTTTCTGTATTAAAATAACTATCGCCGTCTTAAAATGAGACTAGAAAGACTTGAAACTTATAAATAAGAAATATAAAAAGGGTTAATTGCTAACAAAATTTTCGAATAATTTATTTCTTACCCTCAACAACTCATTTATTTATATTTTTAATCATCTACTATATCTAATTAATTTAATACTTCCTTTGTCCCATTTAAAATGTCCTACTTTCCTTTTTGGGTTGTCCCATTACAAATGTCCCATTCCATTTTAGGAAATAATTAACCCTTCAAAAAGTGTGGACCCTACCCACTTTTTAACACTTTAACTACTTTATACCTTTCTCCTAAATAATCGTGTCCAAAAGAAAGAGGACGTTTTAAGTGGGACGGAGGGAGTACTATATTAATATGGACTCTTATTTTACTCACAATATATCTAATAATTTTTATTAAAATTGGTATGGAAGACTGATTGTAACTGAACCACCGAAATACAGTTACAGTTAAGATTTGCTGAAAATTTATAATTTTCTGTTAACCGCTAAGGACAATTTTTCCTAAAAAATGTTTTCAAAATTATGATTTGAATATAGTTTTGTAAATATGTTTTTAATAAAAGTTTACTGTATTTTTCTAAACAAATAATTATGTCTGACCTTGATTAACAAATAACAATTCAGACTGAAAAATATAGACAAATACAAATAAGAGCAATTACGTTGATATATAAGAAACAAAGTTACAAGTTACAACTTGTATTATTTACAAAATGTAAGAAAAATTACAAATTTCTTAATTTCTAACTTACAACTTACAAAATGTAGAAAAAAATTACAGGTTTCTAGGTTCTAACTTCAGACATACAAATTAAAACCCAACAAAATGAAAAATGAAAAATTGGGTGGGTCACGATTTGCTCATCACACAATAACTCACTAGGTCTTTTCTAAAAATAAACAAATTAATTAAATCTAAATTTTAAATTCTACTATGAACTTAAATATAAGATTGAAAATTAAATGGGAGGCGATGCATTTTGTGGGGGCGGTATGGTTCCATTGAGATATAAAATTGTGTTGTCTCCTTAATTTGTGACTATATAAAATGAAGAGTGTGACAATTGATGTTATAAATTAATGTCTTTATGTAATGCATCTAACCCATATGGGCTTGTCCTAATCTTCTCTTGGATTTTCAAACCCCACTTGCTTCTTTGTCTTCTTCTCTCCCAACTCTATTTTGTATTTTATTAGTTTTATAATGTTGTTGTTGCTCTCTATTTGTTTGGACAATGGCTCCTCATCCTATTTATGAGTTCAAAAACAATATCTAGGTAGATATAAATGAGTAGTCAAAATAACATGCAAGCTTGATTCACCACGTCCTTGATTGGCTATGGGTGTTCCATTTTTTATATATATGTTGTCTATGTTATTATTAAGATATAACATGCACACATATTTATTGAGATTGGTTCTAATAGATATCAATTTCCATGTGTTATATAAAAATCAGTCTTGCGTTTTATTTTTTTGATCGACGTACGGTTGTAAATTTAATCCCTATAGTATCTATTTTTCTGGTTTTAGGCGACAAGGGTATGCTTGTAACTTGAATTTCATCTTGTAATTTCCATATCCCTGAATTAATAGGATAATTCCACAATTAATGGTATTTGATATTGTGTTAATTTTTTGGATTATGGATATTGTTATGATTTCTACTTTTTTATTTATTTTCTTCCTATTTCCATATTTGTTTTACAGTCTTACTCATTTGTTTCGTTTTCCCATTTATCGTCGATGGAGTCTTCAAGTATTGTATGTTTATTTTACAGTAACACACTAACACAATATATGATACATGCATCTATGCTATTTTTACTCAACCAACATGATGATAATCTTAAAGTATAAAGTATTTATTAGTATTTTTTAAATAAGTATTAAATTATTCTTTTTTCATGGAAAATTCAGCCTAAAACAGCAGCTTGGGCACTAGGCTTGGTGCCATCCGGCCCATCCCACTTATGTGGTCCTAGCCACACTAGGCAGCCTTAATTAAGTTTAGGCACTGCCTACATCACCATTTTCTTATGTTTCGTAAAAATAAAAAGATTAAAAGGATAAATGGAAAATGAAAAGTGAGTGGGAGTGGAAAAAAAAAACTTTAAAGCATTTAACATCTAAACAAAGGGGGAAATTACAGTATATATACTATCCGAACCAATATTGATCTATTAGGGGGAAACAACTCGAATTATACATAATTGCAATTAAATATCCACTATTATAAAGCTAACAACAATGTCCCAAAATTTAATTCCTAGTGTCGAAAAAATCACGTTGCTCATCAAATACTAACATGAATTTTAACAAATATATTATAAATGAGCTAGCATCAAACAGGACTTTTAGTTCCCCTACAACTTAAAAAAAACAGTAATAATTTTTGACGCTATGTAATTTTTATATGCACGAAAATTAAATTTTAATACATTTTTATTAGTTTTCTCATAGTACTTGTATTCAATTATAGTTATGCATGGTTTGGGACATTTTCATTAAAGTATCAATAGTTTGGATATTTTACCATAATTATGTGTAGTTACAAACAATTCTATTAAAAAGTCAGTAGTTCGAGTATAAATTGTAATTTTCTCAAATTTTGTAAGGAGTTAAAAAAGGGGTAGTTGCAAATGATAACGTCACTTTTACTAATTTTTTTCGATTTAGAACACAACGTTTAAATCTTGGCACAAAAAACATAACTTTTAAAGCCAATGTGGCTGCCAGAAGTAAAATTAAAGCCAATGTGGCTCCGGGAAAAAGTACAAGTGGACTAGCCGTCAACCATCTTAGGGTGTTTGGCTAAGCTTATTTTAGAGAGCTTATAAGCTTCAAGAGTTTATAAGATATTCCAAGAGTTTATAAGAGGTAATGTCTAAAGTGCTTATAAGTTGTTAAAGTGTTTGGATAATTGATCTTATAAGCTAGAGAAAGAATCGTGAGTTAGAGAGAAAATCATAGTTAGAGATAAAATTGACGAGATATGAAGTTGATAGTGTATGTATAGAAATAACTAACTATAATAAGGTTATTTTGGTAAATTCACGATCTGCTTATAAGTTTATGAAAAAATAAGTTAGGGTTGACCAACTTATTTTTAGGGGGCTATATGTTTGTTGAGCTTATTTTCACAACTTATAAAATTTGTTTAGGAGCTTATTTTGCCAAACACTTTGCAACAGCTTATAAGCTCCTAAACAACTTATAAGCTGTTTTAAAGAGCTTATAAGCTCAGTCAAACACCCTCTTATACGTACTGGTTTCAAAATTGAAAATCACACAGTTTGTCAACGTGTACTTTTAAAAAACATGTCAGTTTTAATTTTGTCCAAATTTAATCGTTGTTGTAAACCACAAATTGTAAAAGTCCATGTCTTTATAACAAGATTTAAAAATTGTATTGTAAATCAAAAAAAATGAATAAAACCTAAAAACGTAAATGTGAGTAACTGGATATGTTTTAAATGTGAGTAACTGGATATAAGATTGAATTAATTATAGTTTATGACCAACTTTTGGATTAAGTTGCAAAAATAGCCCAACCTTTGGATGTGAGTTGCAAATATGATTAGAGTCTACATTTTTGGACTAAAAACCGATATGCATATTCTGATTTATTTTGTAAATTATGTAAAAAATATATTTTCCAAGCATCAAAACAACTTCTATATTTTCGAAATATATATTTTCGGGCATCAGATTACGTCATTTTGATACTCAATTAGAAAATAATGTTGAATACCTCATAGAATAAAAATGGGGTAACATTGGGTTGAGGCAATGATGAATGGGATGAGAATTTTGAAAAACGTGGAAAAGTTGAACCGGTAAGGGTGTGATTGGACCACCACCATTATCCATTATTGCCTTGCGAAGGCCACTCCGTCAACAGGAAAGCGCTGCCTTATAACTCTCAACAAAATGCATGCATGATGCTTGTATTTCTGTAAATGTATATATTTAAAGTTACGTGATGATGGTTTTCTAGCAAGGTAGAAATTCTTGTGCAAAATATAAGTAGCCTCTATTTAGATTTCGAAATTACGTGCGTTCCCCGTTCCTACACTTTTCTAGTCAATAATAGTCACTTAACTCACTTGCAAGTAACAATTTTTCATAGTGGCACTAGTAATTCCGAAACGTAAATGACATTTTTTAACCAATTAAACCGTTACACGCTTTTTATGTTTACCCAATGAAAAGATGTCTTGAACTAAAAAACAAATGTATCAAATGGTCAAATACTGTTAAAATGATATAAAACAATATAAACACTTGGGGCTTCAACTTGTGCTAACACATCATAACTCCTACATTTCTACACAAAATGACAACAGAGAGAGACCAATTTGCCAAGTTGAGAATGTGAACATATATTTTTCCTTGGCATCATCTAATGACATACCTCATGCATATTCACCTCATCAAGTCGCAACCTGAGAAGTTCAACACTATTTATGTTATGGTTTTATTGGGACACTCACTCAAAACCGTGAAAACACATCATCCTCACCAACACAACACATACAGGAAAAAAAAATGCCAACATCATCAATTTGGTCGGAAAAATAGTTTATTCTCACTAATAATTTCTCAAGTGAATACATTCCACTCGGTTGGTCCAACAAAACTTAGACAGCATAAATACGAGAGGAGATACATCTGCTACAATAACAAATTCTCAGGCAAAAAAGGAGAAAATTTTCAGAAGACGGGACGAGAAAATTTCATATTAATGTTCAACGAACAGCAAATAAATTCTTAAAGAAGGAATGAATCGGACATTTTACTCTATTATACAAGTGTAGAAATCGGTCCTTATTTGGGAAGGCCAGGAGAATGGACCACTACACTGGTGGCTCAGCCTAGATGAGATTAATTGTGAAGGAGACGTAAGGATGACCATCTGTGTCGCCTGCAAAACCAGCCATCCCTCCTTCATCCTCTGTTTTCCAGTATGTGCTGCACTCACGCAAAAAAGGACAAATCACATATCAACAAAAAGCATTTCCTCTAGTGAAATATTTGATACGGATCAGAGCTCATATGATCCCGGGACCATAAAAACATGTGCATTCTAAGGGGCATATTGGAGTCAGTGAAACGAGAAAAAATGCATCTGCTTCAAGAGGTGGACCAATGCCAAACCGTTTTGTAGTAAATGCTATACATGTTCAACACATGCAAAGGTCTATGCTTGTCCCTTCGTCTACATCTTTTTACAAATGAAGACAAGGTGAGATGAACTTAATCTTGATACTTCTAATCAAGGTGAGATGAACTTAATCTTGATACTTCTAATCGATTTAAACTCGATGCCAAAGTTCATGAATTGACAAGTTTCCATAACCTTGCCAAGAAATAAATTTAATTTCAAAGCTCAGTGGTGAACCAAAGGAGTACCTATTCGAACTGCTGCACAGTCCCTCCAGAATGGAACGAACTCTCTTCTCATTTTTAACAGATGGTGACAACACAACAGACTGAAATAGAAAATTTAGAGAGCCTCTTAGCATACATTACGTCATCAAGTGCATCAAAGAAAGGGAAGTTAGACCATATCGCAGAAACATGATGGGTTATTTACCAGAAATGATGGAGGCAGACCATATCGCAGAATGCTTTCACTAAAGACACGTACAGCGCAGAAGTGCATCCAGGAGCTAAAGACCTGTCGAACAGATAAAGATTGAATTTAAGAATCCAATAACAGGCCAATAATCCTGGATAATATGGAACTTCAATTTTTTTTTACTAGCTTTTTTCTTCCCTTTATGTTTGGGTATATAAGAGTGTGGTAAATATGTATAATATACTCGCAGTTCTTGATAAAAAAAAGTCATCCTCCACCATCACCAATGAGCCATACCGACACTTTGACCAATTGAGCAATTCTTATGTTTGTCACTTTCTTCCACGAGAAAGGCATGGAACAAACACAAGCGACTAAATTCAATCCAAAAACCCAAAAAGAGTGAGATGGAATCAATCAAATCTCATGTCTCCACTACAGCATCCTCAAAAAAAACAGCATTCCGATAAATTGATTCCAAGATTTTGAAGAAGGGTTCCTTTAATTCCTATAAATTCAGAGTAATTCTCAGCAAAAACCCCTTTTTGAAAGAAAAAAGAAAAGAAACAAGAAAGGGACAGTCTTTAGAGATGTGAAACAATTTGAGCGAAAGGGTGGATTACTATTAAAAAGAAAGTCTATATAAAGGGAGAATCTTTGATTTCTTTCCTCATTTTGTCTCCTAATTGTTGAAGAAGCTGAGAAACTTTAGAAACCCTAAGAGGGATTCATAAGGATAGAAAAAAAGGGATTACTAACAAGCTGGCACAAGAGAATTGCTTTCAACTGTAATAATTGGATCGGAGATAATTTTAGTTGGGTTAGGCGAGGGGTTGAAGGGGTGGGCTAACAGTTGGATGGGCAAGGATGTAGGCATTGCTTGGAACATGTTTTGCCATCTGACAGCTAAAGTCTGGATTTTACAAATATTTTGTACCAAGATGACATCAATTAGTATGACATGGCATGTGAAAGAATCAATGTAGTTTATGTATTTAGCATGTATTTTCATATCAGACTCTGGCATGCCACGTTGGGTTTCAAAGTGCCGGAAATGTCACATGGCGACATAATTGATCAAAGTTTGAAAGGTTGGGTATCAATTTGTAATTACATAAACGTTGGGACATTTCCATTAAAAGGCACAAACATATGACTATAATCTCCCTTTACCAGCTAAGAACAATATATGTTAGTTTTCCCTTAAATAAATAAATAAAAACCAAATAACCAGTCAGTAAAAGGTTAACATATAAAACAACCTACCAATGCTGAAGATAACTAACCCTAGGAAACAATCATTGAATAGTAGGAATCAACATTTCAAGTTTAATGAATTATTGGTCAAAGTAATAAGCAGTAAGTACTAAAACAGAAAGCTCTTTATTTCTGCAAAGGTTAAGCAGGAGATATCAACACCTCAAGTTTAATGGTTGTTGTAGGATAAAATATTGAATAAGACCAAAAGCAGGCTAATGACTCCTTCAAAAAGGAGCTTTATTTCTTTCAGAAAAAAAAGGAACCTCTTTATTTCTTCAAAGTTCAGCATGAGAAAGATCTAATGGGGATTATTACATGCAGCGAGAATGGAAGTAAAAGATGTTACGAACACAACCATAGCAATGGCGATCTTAATGCTTATGCCATGATAGTATTCACCAAAACAATTTCCCCCCACCTCTCAAAAATAAAAACAAAAAAGAATACCCAGAGTGAACAAGAGAATGTATAAATATGTTATGGATATCGGCATATTGCAGGAGAAGAGGTTGAAAACGAACATATTGAAAACATATGATCCATCACAAGGTAAATGCATTGGAAAACATATAGGGTTCATTTTGTCATGCAAGGCGGAACTGGGAAGCAATATATTTTGCAGGGAAAAAGGTCCATCCATTCTGCTAAACTATTTCAAACATTCGAAGTACTGGCTGAACCTCGCATGAAATTTCGAGAAAATTGCATTAGCTCCAAAAGGGTATCTATGCCAACTTCGACCAAAGGAAATATTGTAGGGATTCGAATGGACCTTTTTCCCTTAGTGTCAACAAAAATAGATCCTTAGCCTAATAGAAGGTAATATAAATACCTCCCCATAACTGGTGTAGCACCACTGCAACAAAGAGCTTCTCAACGTCTCTTGGTCTTGCATCAGCTTTTCAAGCTCTTGCTTTCGAGAATCTTGAGTCTCTGGGTTATATTCAAAATCACGAACCTGCATTTCAAAAAATGTGAGTCAGTGTGGTAAACAGCAGGCATGAGAAAAAACAGAATGCATAAGAAATGGCACTCACTTGAAAACCTCTTTCGCGTGCCTTAGTTCTAAAATTGTCAGCATCTCGACTGAATAATGTTACAGTATATAGAGCATATTCATTGTCCTCATGGAGCTTCTTGGACGATCTGGGGACCTAAAAATTAGTTCAATCGAAAAGTGGAATTTACTAATAGGAATTCAATTTCAAGAAAATAACAGTACAGTTACAGCAGCCACCAAGTAAATAAAAATCTAATTTCCATGTCTGGCATGGGAAAAGATGTTTCTACAACCAAATATGCTAATGTGGCAACAAATGTTGAAATGTAGAGAGGGCCCCTAGAAATGAGAGAGAAGAACATGATAGCTTCATAACCAGTAAATGAGCACTTACCACGTAAGTTGTCAGTGTCTCGTAGCTTGATAGCCAATCCTTCTGAGAATACTTTGAAACAACTGCAAGGAGAGTTGTCAAGTGTTCTGAAGTAACAATGTCTTCTGGCTTGACCAAGTTGGAAAGGTCACGAACAGCTAAGCTGCAACATTTACACTATTTGCATCAGCTAGAGATTTCAGCTTTTGAGTTCATTGCAAGAGAGTCCATATTCACATCTGCGATGTTTAAAATGCTGAAGACCAGGCTATCCTATGACTCTTTTCTAAGCCCATCCTCCCATAAATATCTTCACATCTATTCAAAAATAAATAGATAGTCTTTTCTCATGATAACAATTCTGTAACTTCAATATTTCAACTAAGCCACCATGGAGAAATAATGAAAATAACAGCATCCATGATCCATTTAGATACTTCATTGATACATCTAGAGTTCAAGTGAAATTTCACCCAAGACTGGATATTCAGTGGTTTCTCCAAGTCCAAAGAACGTAAGGTGACATTTCCAGATAGACAAGTGATATTACAAGCATGCTAACTTTTGCTCAGTTAAAGGGTTAAGATCTATCAAGAACTGTAGTTTTACAGCTTTCAGCGTTGACGTCTCCAAGTATCAGCTGGAATACTTTTATTCTAACGAAGCTCCATGAAAGTGGGTTTGGTAAGCAAAAAAAATCCTGGTAATACCAAAACAAATAACGCATGCAAAATGGAGTTTCTCCTACAATTTATGCCAGTTATTTGACTTGAAGGAAAATGGAGGCTCAAAATGCAGACGTGTTAGAGCATTCATGCAAATCAGGTAGCAGCAAAAGACCCATTCTCAATACATAAGTTTGTAGGAATCAGATAAATGCAAACTTCGTATTTATTTGAAAAATCCACCATCTATCTTGCAACATGACCATGCTCTTGCTAAAACACATGCACTAGATGCCAAATTTCCAGATCACTATGGTTCCTGTCAACAAAATACCTTCCAGCCTGCTTTCGGTTAATGGCATTCAGTTGACTGCGCACATTACTGTATTCAGCAACACGAACCTGTGAGATAAAATCCACCCAACAGTAACATGTTTAGTAAAAGGCTACAGATGATAGATCTGTACATTGAATTTCTAAAATATACAGAAGGAATGTGGGTCAACGCAAAGACTGAGGGAGAAAATATCATGAAATACAAAGGGTAACACCAGATTGAAGGAGTTGTTCATAATACTGATAAATCTTCACATGAGTGTTTAATATGGAAAATCTCTACACAGATTTATTCCCCCTATTCAATGCTCAACTACTGACTCTGTAATGGATGTAACTTTTGAACCTTGCAAAGAAAAGCTTGTTGCTAAAGTAGAGTACTGGTCTTAATTTAAAGTAGATGATCCCCTGTGATCAGCTAGAGAGTTGGCACTTACATCAATATTTACTTTGGAAAAAGAAGCTAATGTTAGCCTGTTCGCCCATCAAAATGCTCATGGCAATGGGTGAAATATTTTTGGAATTACTTGAGAGTTTGATTTTCTCAGATTTTTCTAGTAGAACAATCAATATAATTCTAATAACTGTAATTATTGAAATTTGAAGGAACAGTAAATAAATATCTGCATTTAATTTAACTTTATATTTGGAACATCAATGATTATTTGGAGTAAAAAGTGCAATTTCAATCGATCCAATTGCTAGGTAAAATGTGCCTTTTTCCTTAACATAAAAATGAATGACTGCTTCCCTGTTCATCTAAAACATCAGAAAATGCATATACTTTTAGCCTCACATAACCAGTTTTCAAACAAGTCGGTACTATCCAACTCGGACAGGGTCTCAACAATCACACTTCAAGTAATCCTTGATGCATCCCTAAGCATAAATAGTTAAAACATAAGACTAGTGAGCTATACAAAATATATCTGGAGTGAAAATCCCCAGTAGTCCTCAATCGTAATTTTTCGATCTACAGTCTGTTTATGATCTTTTACAGTGACACAAATCAGTATAGAGAGGCCAGAACAAAAAGATCTTGTCCAGGAAGAGATTGATCGACATATATTTAGGCGAAGTGGTTTGGTCTAATTTAAGAAAAAAGTTTGTTGTAGCAGCTGCCATAAAATTCATTGTTCTCAAGTGTACTCCCAAAATGGGAGACGACTATATTGCAGGAACAAAGGATTTCTTATTTTTTTAAATTCACCAAACCACTGAGACCTAAATATCAAACTTCACACGAGCAGGCATACCTTCAAATCATCTTCAATTTTAGCAATATGTACATGAATTCCGTCCACAATCTCCTTAAGTGGTGACATTGTGGGATACTTTGCTTCATCCCACGCAAACCTACACCAATCATAAAAAATTCTCGCATAGTCGACATTGCACCGTTGAACATATGATTAGTCCAATTTAAAGAAAGAACATTCACCTAGTGAGGTAAGAGTCCACTGGAACCCCATCAACTGTAAGAGAGCTACTAACAACTCCAGACACCCTCTCTAATTCCTCAATCTGTCGCCGGATTTTGTGCGACACTCCTTCAATAAAGTTGTTCGACTGCGACATAAAACTCATTATCCAACAGTCTTACTCCCAAACCCCTAAACAATGTAGACACAATATCTTTATATTCTTCAAACAACTCACTTTCAATAGATCATCACTCAATGCCAACAGCGAATCCAGGGTGCCTACGCGCAGATTGGGAATATTGAACTGCGAAATCGAATAAAATCCACATCCGTGATCCGAACAAAAAACCAACTTTATTCAATTAACTGGTAAAAGTGACAAAATTTCGCAAACCAGATCTACAATTCACAAGAAACAGCAGGCAAATGTGAGCAGAACTGCACATAAATCAGATCATTACTCGATAAAGAGCGGTGTCAAAGGCTTGTTTGGAGATGGATTCTTGAAGGCGACTCCATAAAGAAGATGCCGACGAGCCTTGGCCAACGGGGAGAGAAGCCACCCAGTAGCGAGTCGTCATTGCCGCGAACTTATGATATCGAATCAAATTATATGCAAAAGTAGCAATATAACGGCTGAATTTTGGGGGGAAACTTTATCAGAGGGTTGGAGATGCGAAGAGAATAACGGCTGCTGATCTTATGAGTAATTGAACGGCTGCTGATCTTATGAGTAATTGCGCTTCCACTTCGACCAATTTCGTTTCGAAGTTCTGAATCTTGTGATCATTGCTTTTTTTAATGTTCGTAAGGTTGTCCCTTTATCCATATATGTATTGAAATCGGATCAAACAGAAACACATCTTCTTTTTTTAGTAGTAAAGACAAATGCGTCTTAAAATTAAAATATAAATCATTTTCAATCTTTCGATTGTGAGATTTACGATCAACGATAATTCAAACGCTGAGTTTGTATCTCATGATAAGCTAAATTTTAATTTTTTAAATTCGGACACTTTTATGACAAATTCAAACCAATTCACAGAGTTCATAGTTATATATGTATATATATGAACTATTTTCAGTTCTTGATTCGTGAAGATTTATGGTGAATTCATCACCTTATTTAATGATTCAAACACATGAGTTCGAATCTCATGATGAATGAATTTCTATTATTTTGAATTCAAATATTTTCACTACGAATTTAGACGATTTCACGAGTTCACAATTTATACGTTAAACAGGATTTTTGTAAAGTCAATTTATTGTCGTTTTCTTCAATAATGGAAATAAATAAACACATATATAATTGAGATAAAATTGTTTAAGGTTAATTACTCTTTTAAAGTGCTATTGAAATTTTCAAAAATAGATACACATTCGATATCTACATATTAGTACTCAATAAATTAATTATATTTTCAAAAATCTGATCAACTTTTTTAGTATCGGATAGTTGTCCTAGTTCTATTACATTCATATTTTAAATCTACTAGCTCTCAACCAACTAAGCTAAATTTATAGGGTAAAGCCATTACATTCTTATCTCGCACCAGTATATCTATAAGCCCATGGAGTTCCGTATGTAGGAAACGGTCAAACAAATGTTATAACTATAGCTGGCAAATCGGCGGGCCGAGATAGGCCGAGCCCACCAGGCTTTTCCTAAAAATCCGGTTGGGTCGGGCCGGACAGAAAATTCATTGGGCCGGAAAAAATGAGGTCTAATCCAGCCCGAAATAGTGTATAGCACAAATTTCCCATGTTGATTCGGGTTTGCCGGATCCGTCGGGCTTTGACTGTAGGGAAATCTGATTTTAACCCTCTCTCGAGGATCTATCTTGGATGTTTAATTCATCATACATTGATTATATGCCTAGCATACACCTATATAATTAATTGCAACACGTATGGGTTTTCTCGTGTTTACCTTTGAATCTGTCGGGGATGAATGAATCGAGACTCGTGCTTTGATCTTCTGGACTGTATCCCGGTTGCCCAATCTCCAATATCGAGTGAGGATAATTTATGGAGAATGCTACAGAAAATCACCCTAAGCCTCTCTATGATTTTCGAAAATTCCTTTCCCAAGCACTATGGGATTTTCGAAAATTAAGATAGGATAATTGAAGATTAGCTTTGATCTTATCTCTTACCTTATATTTATAATATATTTATAATGCATTACCATAATCTCATAAGGAATCAAATCATATCCATAGAGAGAGAGAGGGGCGCGATTTTCTTCCAAGCTACGGGCCTGGATGGGCCAGCCCAGGGATCAAATGCAAGGAATAAAGATGGGCCTCAAATAAATTAATTATCTTATGTTCACCAAAGACATAAATTAATTTATAAACATTCATTCATGACACTAGAGAATAAATGCTGACTTACCCCTTTATTACCGAAGGTGAGTCGGGCTTGCACTTAGACATTACGAATCCCCGTATTTAAGATATCACACGTCCATTAATTATTTAGAGCATTATGACTGCTTAAAATAATAATATCTTTAATTCCTTAAGTAGTACCACTCAACCTTATTATTGTACTTGAGCTAACTCAACCTGCATGGTTTAGTACAATAAACCTTTGAGCTCCTTAAGGGACGTCATCATCCTAAGCGGACACGATGACTCGTCTGAGATAACTAGCATGACATACAAGATCGTCACCACCCAAGATCGCGGAGAATATTGGGTTAGAACATATAACCCTCACCCATAACAAGTCAAAGTGATGGTCAAGAACTCATACTTACCTAATACCTTATCGAGGTTTAGATCATCGTAAGTCACCGAGATCTAGGTTCTTCACGACGGTCGATAGAAGAACTCATCTCACGTTGATCCATCAATACGTCGAGACATACCAAAGATAGACAAGCAACCAAGTCAAGTCACTTATTATACCGCAGTCTATACCGACAAATCGTCCTCAAGTTGTCTCGGTTGTGATTCTTTTTATATCTCATTGCTCGACCAATCATACGGACTTACGTGATCTTCTACACACTATATGATCTAACTTATATATGAGATAATGGGACACGGATATATGCAATCAAGTAATCAATTCGGATAAGAGATTGTAATAGTGGTAACAGAAACATTGTATACAAGCTCAACCAAACCGCTTTCAATATACAAATCCAACAATCTTCCACTTATACTAAAGCAAACTTTAGTATACAATGTGTCTCTACTAGCTATTACAAACAAAACCATCACTTTGCTTCTCCCACTTATACAAAAGTTTTCTTTCTAAGTGGGTGCCATCAAACGCAATCCAAGTCCTCGAACGTGCACCGTAGACTTTTTGCGGCGAGCTCTTTGTGAATGGATCCGCTAGGTTATCCGTCGTATCAATCTTTTCAATCAGACGTCCCTCGCCTCACGATTTCTCGTATGACATGGTACTTTCTCTATGTGTTTTGTCGCCTTGTGAGTCCGTGGTTCCTTCGAGTTTGTCATCGCACCGAGTTATCACGATAAACTATGACACTCTTGGGCAAACCAGTACCACACCTAGATCCATGAGGTAGTTCTTAAACCATACTGACCTCCTTAGCGACCTCAAGCGGCTACATATTCGCTTCCATGGTAGAGTCCGCAATGCATCGCCGCTTTGCACTCCGCCGGGATACGGCTCCACCTCCCAAGGTAAACACATACCGAGGTGACTTTTTCTCATCACGGTCGACTTGAAACCGAGTATGTATAACCCAAATGCATTAGACTATCGCATGGTAAACAAGCTATAATCTCGAGTCCTTTTCGGTACTTGAGTATATGCTTCATCGCGATCAATGAGCTTGTCGAGGTTAGGCGATATCTAGCTACTATGCTACCGCGCAGCGTATATCGGGCCTCGATTAGCATTGCGTACATGAGACTTCCTACGGCGGAAGCGTAAGGAACTTGTCTCATTTCCTCTATCTCCTTTGCAGTCATAGGTGACTGCTCCTTAGATAAAGGAACGCCATGTCTGAAAGGTAGCAATCCTTTCTTGGCGGTCTGCATACTAAAACGAGTAATCACAGTATCAATGTAAGACGCCTGAGATAAGCTCAACATTTTCCTCTTGCGATCTCGGTAAACCTTGATCCCAAGAATGTAAGTCTTTCATTTGAAACTGATCGGATAACCAACTCTTTACGTCTGATAACAACTTCACATTGTTGCCAACTAGAAGAATGTCATCTACATAAAGTGCAAGAAATACCACATCACCGTTGACATCTAAACGATACACACAACTCTCGCTAGGCAACTGGGTAAATCCATAGGACTTTACCACCTCGTCAAAGCATAAGTTCCGGATCGTGAGGCTTGCTTTAGCCCATAAATGGACTTCTTAAGCTTCCATACTAGATGCTCTTCACCTTCACCACATAACCTTCGGGTTCTTTGCATATAGATGTCTCTACCTTCCTCAAGGTAACCGTTTAAAAGCGGTTTTCACATCCATTTGCCAAACCTCAAGGTTGAGTGGCTGCTATGGCGGAAGAATTACGATGGACTTGAGCATTGCTACAGCGAAAAGGTCTCATCAAAATCGATGCCCTCAACTGAGTGTACCCTTTCGCCACAAGCCGGCTTTAAAAGCGAAACCTCTCCATCTGAATCTCTCTTCCTCTTATATACTGATAACTCTTATAAAAGAGTTATTATATGACCTTTTCGATGACAAAATCCATGAGTGAACCGGGTTCTGTCTGTTTATTTCGATGTTATGCTGTTTGTTTTGTTATGTTTGCGTGTGTTTGTGTGAAGGATTGAGTCAGATGAAATCAAAGGGTTTTTAATTGTTTTTAAGCGTTATTTAAATAATCATGGCATGTTGCAGGAAGAACGGCAGTGAAGACGAGGCCGAAGTCCGCCGAGTCCAAGTCAAGCTCCAGGTTGAACGCACAGACAAGGCCGAACTCGCGAGCGAGCTTGACTTCGATGTACGAGGAAGGACTGAACGAATAATGCTGAAGAAATGCGGGGATATAGTCGAGCTACAAAGACGAAGTCAACGCTCAGGAAAAGTGAAATCCGAGCTCAAGACTTCCGAGCTCAAGACTGCCGAGCTCAAGACTTCCGAGCTCAAGAAATCCGAGCTCAAGACTTCCGAGCTCAAGACTTCCGAGCTCAAGACTGCCGAGCTCAAGACGGCCGAGCTCGTGAGTGAAACCGAACTCCAAGGAGAAAGATAATAGAGCCGAGCTCGCAACCATCCGAGCTCAAAGATTGAAAAGTTCACAAGTATGAAGACGACCTCGAGACTGATGCTCGTAAGCGAGGTCGGACTCGTAAGCGATGTCGGACTCATAAGCGAGGTCGGACTTATGAGTTCGGAGGCGAGATCTTCCTCGTAAAAGGCGAGCTCGTGCTCGTGCAACCGAGTAGAGGAGCTTGTATCGTGGATGAAGCCGCGCTTATAAAAGCGAAGAAGAGTTTTGCGGGACCACGACCACGTGGCGGCCGGCCACGACGGCATAAAGGACGCGTTTTGCGAGCCAACGGAAAAGAGAGGATCAGTGGATGAAGGGCTTGCGGTGCCTTTTTCGCACACCTAAAAAGTGTCGAGTTGGTTATTAAAGGGAGGCGACAATCGGAGAATCATTATTCATCATTCGAGATCGGAAGGAAATCGAGGCAGCGCCTTGAGAAAAGCTATCGGAAGAGGCGGCGATCCGAGGGAGCACGCGATTCCGGCGACAAGTGTTAACTTTGAATCTCCAATTTCTTTTTATTTTGCTATGACATTTTTGTTTTCGAATATTGTTGCACAGCTCGCTATGAGCTAAATTCGTATGACTTGATCTTTTGATGAAACCCATGCTCGTGTGACGAGCCGTTTTCTGCTTATCTTGTCAAGTTATTATCGTTTTCTTGGTGTTTATTTATCTTGCTTGTGATTGATCACCATGGGTGAGATCTTAGCTCTATGATTTCTGGGAAGCTCTCATAGAGTGGAAAACAAGAAAGTGACGCAAGAATATGATTTAAATATTATGTGTGAATAGCATATGAATATGTGTTTGCCTTGTGTGACATAAATGAATGGAGCGATAGAGATACTCTTAAAGCACTTGGTATAGGAATATATTGACGAGCTTAGAGGGTATAATCTTAGATTTGGAAAATACTAAGAGTTGGAAGATTTCATGTCATAATAACGAGGCAAGATAATGTTGAAGCATGGCGACTACGGGCATGGGTGGAATCAGTGATCAAGTCTATTTTTCCTCCCGATATCTGTTTGTTAATTGTTCTCGTCTAAAATTCCACCTCGGCTCGATGTAAAAGTTCTCTTTAATTGTTTTCTCGTATTCACAAACAAATTGTATTCGACGTGGTTTAAAAATGCGTTCCTGTGGATTCGATCTCGAATACTTAGTATATTACTTGTTGATTACGTGCACTTGCGTAGAATAGTATATCTGTAGAATACACCCAACAAGTTTTTGGCGCCGTTGCCGGGGAACGCCAATTAAAGATTACGTTGATACTTTAATTTTTGTGTTTATTTAGTATTAGTGGTTAACTCTGATTATTTTCTTCTGCGTGAATCAGGATTCTGGACTGTGGTATATGCGCAAAACCAAGGCGCAAGTACTACACCCGTTGGATCCAGAGATTGAACGCACCTTCCGTCAAGGAAGACGACGTCAGAACGTCCGTAGAGCGAAAGCCAAAATGGCGCGCAAGGAGGTGATGCAAATAATGGAGAATGGCATAGTCATCGCCGATGACCGGAAAGGGTATACGTGACTATGCTAACCCCGATTTAACGAGCTAAACCGGAATAACCGGACCGAGGTGCAAGCGAACCGATTCGGTGAAGCCGGTCATGTTTCGAATGCTCCAAACAACAAGGCGATTCGGTGGGCAAGCCACGAGGATCCGCACCTCCATCTTGGTCTTTCTTGGAAGTTAGCGACTCGTTTAAGTTACATGGAGTCCCGGTCGAGGCATTGAGACTTCACTATTTCCTTCTCATTACGAGATCGCAAAGCTCGGTGAACGCCTTCCATCGATTCTATCACCTCATGGAACGAGCTCGTGAACATTTTTGATGAAGTACTTCCGCCACAAAAACGCGAAGATTCGAATGACATCATGTCATTTCGGTAGAACGACGGCGAGTCGGTGTGCGAGGCTTGGGGCGATATAAGGAAATGCTACGAAATGCCCTCATCACGACATTCGTCATCGCATTCAACTGGAGACCTTCTACAATGGTCTAAATGCGTCAACACGTTTGGTGCTTGATGCTTCTGCAAACGGGGCTATTCTCTCTAAATCCTATAATGAGGCATATGAGATTTTGGAAAGAATTGCAGATAACAATTGTCAATGGTCAAATTCTCGTGCTCCAATAGGAAAGAAATCGGTGGCTGGTGTTTTGGAGGTTGATGCCCTGACGGCATTAACAGCCCAGGTGGCATCCATGAGTAACATGTTAAAGGGATTGCAAGTTCCTAATCCAGCTGTGCAGCCGACGAGTGCTCCAGTGGTCGCACCCACGATGCAAGTAAATGAGGTGTCATGTGTATACTGTGGGGAAGGACACACATTTGAGAGTTGTCCATCAAACCCAGCTTCAGTATGTTACATGGGAAACCAGAACGGCCAAAGGAATAATCCTTACTCACAATCATATAATCCAGGGTGGAGACAACACCCTAATTTCTCTTAGGAGGACAAGGATGCGGAACAGTGGTGGTGGAAATTTTGAGAAAACCACATATCCACAAAATTTCCAACCAAGCGACAACAACAAGCGTAGGGAAAACATATGTTAACCTCGCCCGAGGATCCATCTTCGTGTTTAATTCACCATACATTGATTATAAACCTAGCATGCGTCTATATAATAAAATCGCAACACGTTAGGGTTTTCACGTGTTTACCTTTGGATCTGAAGAGGTCGATGGAACGAGATGAAAGGATCGAACGGATCGGACTCGTGCTTTGACCTTCTGGACTGTATCCCGGTTGCCCAATCTCCAACGTCGAGTGAGGACGATCTATGGAGAATGCTTCGGAAAATCACCCTAAGCTCTCTCAAAATCTCAAAATCTCTCCTATATTTTCTTAGGAATTCTCGAAAATTGTAGGTTAAATGTGAGCATTAACCTAGACTTTATCTCATACCTTATATTTATAATGCACTACCTTAATCCTATATGGAAATTACCATAATCCTATATGGAATATTACCATACTCTCGGGATTATTTCCATACTCGTGATTATTTCCATACTCGGGATTATTACCATAATCTTATATGGAAAGGATCTATGCATATACCATAAATATAATTATATCCTTGTGGGATAAAGAGAATAAAATCTTGCCTTTGAGAGCTATATGGGCCGATTTCCTCGATCTACGGACTGGATGGGCCACCAGGATCAAATGCAAGGAATAAAGATGGGCCTCAAATAAATTAATTATCTTATGTTCAGCCCTGAACATAAATTAATTTATAAACATTCGATCATGCCACTAGAGAAAGAATGTTGACTTACCCCTTTATTACCGAAGTTGAGTCGGGCTTGCACTTAGACATTACGAATCCCCGTATTTAAGATATCGAACGTCCATTAATCATTTCTAGCAATCTGATTGCTTTAAACGATTAATAACTTCATTTCCTTAAGTAGTACCACTCAACCTTATTATTGTACTTGAGCTAACTCAACCTGCAGGGTTTAGTACAATAAACCTTTGAGCTCCTTAGGGGCGTCATCATCCTAAACGGATACGGTGACTCGTCATGTATAACTAGCGTGACATACAAGATCGCCACCACCCAAGATGCGGAGAATCTTGGGTTAGAACATATAACCTCACTCATAACAAGTCAAAGTGATGGTCAAGAACTCATACTCACCTAATACCTTATCGAGGTTTAGATCATCGTAAGTCACCGAGATCTTGGTTCTTCACGACGGTCGAGAAAGAAGAACACATCTCACCGTGATCCTTCAATACGCCGAGACGACAAGCATGAGACAAGCAACTAAGTCAAGTCACTTCTTATCTATACTGCAGCCTAAACCGACAACTCGTCCTTAAGTCGTCTCGGTTGTGAAACTTTTATATCTCATTAAGCTTGACCAATCATACGGACTTCGTGATCTTCTACACAATCGTATGATCTAACTTATATATGAGATAAGGGACACGATATATGCAATCAAGTATTCAAATCGATAGGAGATTGTAATAGTGGTAACAGAAACATTGTATACAAGCTCAACCAAAGCGCTTTCAAGATACAAACCAACAATCTCCACTTATACTAAAGCAAACTTTTAGTATACAATGTGTCTTTCTACTAGCTATTACAAACAACCATCACTTTGCTTCTCCCACTTATACAAAAGTTTCCTTTCTAAGTGGGTGCCATCAAGCGCAATCCAAGTCCTCTAACGTGTTCATCGTAGACCTTTTGCGGCGTGCTCTTCGTGAATGGATCCGCTAGATTTTCCGTCGTATCAATCTTTTCAATCAAGACGTCACCCGCCTAACGATTTCTCGTATGACATGGTACTTCTCTCTATGTGTTTTGTCGCCTTGTGGGTCCGTGGTTCCTTCGAGTTCACATCGCACCGAGTTATCACGAGAAACTATGATACTCTTGGGCAAACCAGTACCACACCTAGATCCATGAGGTAGTTCTTGAACCATCTGCCTCCTTAGAAGCCTCCGGCGGCTACATATTCGGCTTCCATGGTAGAGTCCGCAATACATCGCCGCTTTGCACTCCGCCAGATACGGCTCCACCTCCCAAGGTAAACACATAGCCCGAGGTTGACTTTTTCTCATCACGGTCGACTTGGAAACCGAGTCCAGATAACCCAAAGGCATTAGACTATCGCATGGTAAACTAGCCTATAATCTCGAGTCCTTTTCGGTACTCGAGTATATGCTTCATCGCAATTCAATGAGCTTGTCGAGGTTAGATCGATATCTAGCTACTATGCCACCGCATAGCGAGATATCGGGTCTCGTGCATAGCATTGCGTACATGATACTTCATACGGCGGAAGCGTAAGGAACTTGTCTCATTTCCTCTATCTCCTTTGCGGTCATAAGTGATGCGTTTTAGATAAAGGAACGCCATATCCGAAGGTAGCAATCCTTTCTTGGCGGTTTGCATACTAAAACAGTAATCACAAGATCAATGTAAGGCGCCGAGATAAGCTCAACATTTTCTTCTTGCGATCTCGGTAAACCTCGATCCCAAGAATGTACGCGATCTCCTAAGTCTTTCATTTGAAACCGATCGGATAGCCAACTCTTTACGTCGATAAGCGCTCACGTTGTTGCCAACTAGAAGGATGTCATCTACATAAAGTGCAAGAAATACCACATCACTGTTGACATCTAACCGATACACACAACTCTCGCTAGGCAGGCGGGTAAATCCATAGGACTTTACTACCTCGTCAAAGCGTAAGTTCCATGATCGGAGGTTCGCTTAAGCCCATAAATGGACTTCTTAAGCTTCCATACTAGATGCTCTTCACCCTTACCACATAACCTTCAAAGTTCTTGCATATAGATGTCTCTACCTTCCTCAAGGTAACCGCTTAGAAAAGCGGTTTTAACATCCATTGCCAAACCTCTAGGTTCGAGTGGGTGCTATGGCTAGAAGAATTCTGATGGACTTGAGCATTGCTACAGGCGAAAAGGTCTCATCGAAATCGATGCCCTCAATCTGAGTGTACCCTTTCGCCACAAGCCTGGCTTTGAAAGCCGAAACCTCTCCATCGGAATCTCTCCTCTCAGATATCCACTTACTACCTATGGCTTCCTCGCCATCCGGTAGAGTGTCTTTCATATACATCCATAGCCGTTATCGACTCCATTTCTAAGTCCATAGCGGTGTGCCATGATCTTGCATCAATATCTTGTATCGCCTCCTCAGATGTCCATGGGTCGATTATTGCATGTTCGCTCTTTGGGACTAAATCCGAAGATTCACCCACGAACATAAATCGCTCGGGTCGACGAACAACCCTCCCACTACGACGAGGTTCTACAGGCACTATGGCGGTGGGTGCAGATACTTGTGGTTCTCTAACTTGCACAACTTGTCGTGTAGGTACCACTTGCGGTCGGTATCTCCGGTGGAACTCGACCCACTTCAATTTCTTGAAGTATACGGTGTCGATCCTCCCACTAGACTCGACATCTCGCACTTTGGCCTAATCGGTGGTGGAATACGATCATCTTCTAATTCTTGAAGAATGATTTCAACTTTGGACTTATGATTTTCATGTAGTCCTCTTCTAAGAATCGAGCATTAGTGCTAATAACGACCTTCTCGATCCTTGGGACTATAGAATAAACCACCTTCGTTCCTCTAGGATAGCCAATAAACGACCTTGCGTCGGATCTAGCCTCCAACTTGTCGACCTTCTTGTTCAAAGACACATGTCCGGATCGCCCATATCCTTATATGGCTTAACCGGGCTTGCGCCCAAACCACAACTCGAAAGGGATTTTTCGATCGACTTGACGGTACTAGATTTAGCAAGTATGCCGCCGCCTCTCATGCATATCCCCGAACGAAATAGCAATGTAGCATAACTCATCATAGATCTAACCATTTCTAAAAGAGTCCTATTTCTTCGCTCGACACACCATTTCTTTGTGGTGTGCCCGGTGAAATCTTGTTGGGAGGTAATCCCACACTTCACTAGATAGTCCATAAACTCGTTATCGAGGTATTCGCCACCGCGATCGGATCGCATGATGACTTGATACTCTTACCTAGCTTCGTCTCCACTTCGCCTTTAAACTCTTTGAATTTCTCAAAGCATTCTGGACTTTGCGGTGAAGCGGTATATGTATCCGTACTTTGAGTAATCGTCGATGAAAGTGACAAAATACCGTACCTCACGAGCTTGTGTGGACATCGGTCCACAGTCGAATGGACTAACTCCAACATTTCTTTGGCTCTATAACCCTTCGCTTTGAAGGTGGGTCGACATCTTACCTTCTATACATGTGATTCGCAGATCGGGAGCGGGTAACCATGAGATTACCCAACGCCACATTCTTAGCCGGTCTTTGGATCCTATTTAGATTGATGTGACCTAATCTAAGACGCCGAGAGAAAAGTAGAGTCATCTCACAAGAAAACTTTCTCTTTTTAGGGTTTGATGAAGATGCAACATAGTTATAGGTATTATGTTTTGCAGAAATAGTATAAAGCGAATTATATAAGGTGCCAACACAGATAACTTCGTTATTTCTTATGATAGAAACACCACTATCAAAAATAACAGAATATCCATGAGTAAATAATTTCGAAACAGAAACAAGGTTCCACGAAAATCCGCACATATAAAACGTCTTTCAAAACTAAAACTGTTGTCCCAAAACATAAAGAAACATCTCCAACCGCGACTTGAATTTCGCGTTGCCCATGGAGATCGTTATCTCGCCATCAACGACTCCTTGTCGCGGGAATCCCCGCAGGTGTAACAAACATGATCGATTCATGCCAGTATCTACTACCCAAGAATGGGTAGAACAAGTCGCTAAACATGTTTCCACATTAAAGCAAGCAGCGTACCTTGAGTTTGAGCATAGGGCATTTGGCCTTCCAATGCCCGATCTTACCGCACTTGAAGCACTTGCCTTCTCCTTCGCTTCTTCAAGCCTCCGGTGGCAACCATGTTCTTGCTCCCATTACTCCCACTATTTCCTCGCCTCTACCACCTTTGGTACCCTTTTCTATTTCCATTTTGCGATGAAAATTTTGGGCCCTTAGATGTGCTAGCAAGAGCATGTGCTCCTTTTCCCATAACTCCTTCCGCAAAGAACGAGATCATTAAGCAACCGACTAAGTGTAAACTCGGTCTTGCTCATGATCGCATTCACGCCGAAAGTTCTCAAAAGACTTGGGCGTGTATTGAGGATGATATCGACCTTGGCTTTCGTCAATACCTCCTCCCAACCGATCAAGACTATCCGTGAGATGAGTCATGTGGGAGACATGTTCATGGACCGAACTTCCTTCTTCCATCTTACACGCCAAGATTTCTCTCATTGTGTGGAAGCGATCGTCCGATCCGATTGTCCAAACTTACTCGAGACTTGACCAAATATCGGTCGCGTCACCATCGATCGATGTCGCACCGAAGCCTTTGGACATCGTAGTCATCATATAGCATTTAGCCATATTGTTCGACTTATTCCAAAGTCCCTTGACTCTCCTGCTCATTAGTCGATCGTCGAGAAGGGCATCGGGTTTAGGAGTAGTGAGAACAAATTCTTTTGTTATCTCATTTTATATCTATCTCTAGAGAACTTATGAAAATCGCACATGCAAACCCGCGCGTGTGACGCGTTTACATGAAACTCCCACTTCTCAATAGATTTAAAATGTTTTATATAGAAATCTCATCTAACAAACTTATGATAACAAGGTGCAAGCAAGCCCGCGTGTGGGCGTTTACTCACAGTGCGTCTCACTTTGTTTAGAGATCAAAAAGTGGAGGTCTTGACATTTTAATTTGAAAAATTAATTTGTCGGGTTGCTTGCTTAGTCTTTTTATTCAAAAGGTTTGTCCATGCAGATCACGTAATCCTAGCATGCTTTTCTATAGAACTCAACATGTAAAACATGCTCGTAGAATTCTAAAATATGCTTGATAAACGCGATAAACCTAGCATGCTTACTATGCGCATCCAATTACGTAAAACACTTAAAGGTTTGTCAACGTAATATAAACATACATAGCATGCTCTCGCATAATTTAAACATCCACGACATGCATATGAGCGATAAAAATAAAATAAAACGCTCATCGCGCCCAATCGTGAAAACGCACATTTAAATCTAATCTATTACATAGATTTACAAAGTGCAATTAAACTTCAAGACCTCGCGTGCAGACGCGGACCGAAAATCTGGAAGCGGGTGCGGGCGGGTCGGCCTAAAGCGGCTTGGGCCGCTAGGCGCAAAGCCCGACAAGACGCCCGACCACCGCGCCGCTTGCCGCGTGTTCGCCGCGGGCTACCGCTGATCGCGCACGCGACCATGACCGTCGAGCACGCCGCGCGCCGCCCGCCAAGCGCCGAGGCCCGCCGAGACGCCATCGCCGGTGCCATACCCGCGATCATGATACGCCGCTTGGCGCGGGTTTCGCGAACGCGCCCGTCGCCCGCTAGCTCAAGACGGCGCGCAGCCTCGCGGGTAATCCTCGCGATCATGAGCTCGCTCGCCAGCGCCAGGATCTCGCGAGCAGCGCCCCGTCGCCGCAGCCCTCGCGATCGCCCTCGCGACCGCGAGGCTCGCGCATGAAACTACCCGATGATCGCCGAGAGACTGTTTTTCCGTCGTTTTCGTTTTCGTTCTTTCGTCTTCGTTCTTCTTTTACGAGATAAGATTTACATAATAAAATCTAATCTAACCACGGATTTTCTCGTGGTGTAAAACAAAATCAACAAAAACAATAAACGAGCCACGATGAGCAGCGGATCCACAATTAATTAAACGCGTAATAATCAAACACGATTAATCCAACAGAGCCAAGATTCTAAACACGGCTCGATACCAGTGTAGGAAAACATATGTTAACCTCGCCCGAGGATCCATCTTGGCTGTTTAATTCACCATACATTGATTATAAACCCAAGATGCGTCTATATAATTAAATCGCAACACGTTAGGGTTTTCACGTGTTTACCTTTGGATCTGAAGAGGTCGATGGAACGAGATGAAAGGATCGAACGGATCGGACTCGTGCTTTGACCTTCTGGACTGTATCCCGGTTGCCCAATCTCCAACGTCGAGTGAGGACGATCTATGGAGAATGCTTCGGAAAATCACCCTAAGCTCTCTCAAAAATCTCGAAAATCTCTCCTATATTTTCTTAGGAATTCTCAAAAATTGTAGGTTAAATGTGAGCATTAACCTATACTTTATCTCATACCTTATATTTATAATACACTACCTTAATCCTATATGGAAATTACCATAATCCTATATGGAATATTACCATAATCTTAGGATTATTTCCATACTCTCAGGATTATTTCCATACTCTCAGGATTATTACCATAATCTTATATGGAAAGGATCTATGCATATACCATAAATATAATTATATCCTTGTGGGATAAAGAGAATAAAATCTTGCCTTTGAGAGCTATAGGGCGCCGATTTCCTCGATGCTACGGACTGGCCAAATTGAGGATCAAATGCAAGGAATAAAGATGGGCCTCAAATAAATTAATTATCTTATGTTCACCCGAACATAAATTAATTTATAAACATTCGATCATGCCACTAGAGAAAGAATGTTGACTTACCCTTTATTACCGAAGTTGAGTCGGGCTTGCACTTAGACATTACGAATCCCCGTATTTAAGATATCGACGTCCATTAATCATTTCTAGCAATCATCGCTTAAAGCGATTAATAACTTCATTTTAAGTAGTACCACTCAACCTTATTATTGTACTTGAGCTAACTCAACCTGGGGTTTAGTACAATAAACCTTTGAGCTCCTTAGGGACGCCATCATCCTAAACGGACACGGTGACTCGACTGAGATAACTAGCGTGACATACAAGATCGCCACCACCCAAGACGCGGAGAATCTTGGTTAGAACATATAACCCTCACTCATAACAAGTCAAAGTGATGGTCAAGAACTCATACTCACCTAATACCTTATCGAGGTTTAGATCATCGTAAGTCACCGAGATCTTGGTTCTTCACGACGGCCGAAAGAAGAACACATCTCACCGTGATCCTTCAATACGTCGAGACGCACAAAGATAGACAAGCAACCAAGTCAAGTCACTTATCTATACTTTGCAGCCTAAACCGACAACTCGCCCTTAAGTCGCCCTCGGTGTGAAACTTTTATATCTCATTAAGCTTGACCAATCATACGTACTTCGTGATCTTCTACACAATCGTATGATCTAACTTATATGAGATAAGGGACACGATATATGCAATCAAGTATTCAAATCGGATAGGAGATTGTAATAGTGGTAACAGAAACATTGTATACAAGCTCAACCAAACCGCTTTCAAGATACAACCAACACAAGCCGCCCCCACAACCCAAGACTATTAAAACCTTGATGAAGGGTACATGGCCAAGACAGATGCAAGATAATCCAAGGAAATCCACTCGCCACGGAATTTAGAAGTTCGGATCGGGCGATTAGCCACCGGTGAAATCGACCTTACGGTAATCGCCGAGTGACAATCGAAAATCCACGAAAGGATAAGGAACATGTCGAGCCGTTACGCATGAAGTGGAAAGAAGATGCAAAAGCATTGCTGAACCGAGAAAGAGAGGCGCGAGTCCTCAAACACCAAGAGCAAGCTGGATGAAGTGGAAGCCGAAGAAATTCCTTGATGTTGAGAAGCTCTGCGAGGTGAAACCTTTGCCGACGCAAATGGGCGAGGTGGTTTATTGTCCACCACCACCTTTTCGAAAAGGCCAAAAGAAGCGGCAAGATACTCGGTTTGAAGATTTTAGATGTCTTGAAACAATTGCACATAAATATTCCATTGGTGGAGGCATTGGAGCGGATGCGAACTTCGTGAAGTTCTGAAGGACATCGACAAAGAAGAGATGCATGGGGAGTTGAAGCAGTGCATGGCGAGCGGTGAGTACCATGTTAAAAAGCAAGATTCCACCCAAGTTGAATGATCCAGGGGCTTCACAATTCCATGCTCAATTGGAGGTCGCGATGTTGGCGAGCTCTATGTGATGCGGGAGCAAGTATAAACTTAATGCGCTCGATATTCGGGAAGATCGGAATAAGAAGCTCGGCCTACAATAGTGACCTTGCGGTGGCGAGATCGGTCATGGCACATCCCGAAGGAAAAATTGAAGATGTGTTAGTAAAAGTGGATACATTCATTTTCCCATGATTTCATCATTCTAGATTATGAAGCGGATCACGGTGCCGATTATTTTGGGACGCCCTTTCTCGCAGGAAGAACTCGATTGATGTCCAAAAGGCTAACTCACGATGAGGGTAAATGATCGAAGGTTACTTTCAATGTCTTCAATGCTATGAAATATCCGGACGAAGTGGAGGAGTGCTCGGTCATTCAAGTTTTAGAGCAGGTCGTCGCCGATAAGATGCTGGAATACTCATCTCAGTTTGAAGACAGTGATAACGAAGTTGCCGAACTCATGGAGTTAGAACCGAAAAGGGAGCGACCTCAGCAATTCTCTAACAAGAGATCGGTCGAAGTCCCACCTCGTATCAACCGAGCTTCGGAGTCACTCGAGCTCGCAGATCGGCCTGTCCAGGTATCCAAACCTTCAATAGAAGAACCTCCAACGCTTAGTCTGAAAACTTTGCCCACCCACTTGAAATACGTGTATACGGGCGAAGGACAAACTCTTCAATAATCATTTACGCTAATCTTGAGCTCGACAAGGAGGAATCTCTATTACAAGTCTTTGCGAAATACTGAAAGCTATTGGATGGTTGATTGCCGACATGAAGGGATCGGTCCTTCTCGTGCATGCACAAGATATTGATGGAAGATGGCCACAACACTTCATAGAGCACCGGCGACGCCTTAATCCGGCGATGAAAGAAGTGTTGAGGAAGGAAATTATTAAATGGCTTGATCTTTGGAATCATTTATCCGATCTCGGATAGTTCTTGGGTGAGCCGGTGCGGTGTGTGCTTAAAAAGGAGGAGTCGCGTGATTTCTAATGATGGGAGGCGATTCCAACTCGGGTGATAACGGGTGGCATGTTTGTATGGATTACGTGAAATTGAACATGGCTACTAGGAAGACCATTTTCTCCGCCATTCATGGATCAAATGCTTGATAAACTCATTGGAAAGGAGTTCTTACATTTCTAGATGGGTACTCGGGTTATCATCGGATCGCCATTGCACGAGGATCAACATAAAACCACTTTCATCGTCCCTATAGTGCGTTTGCTTTTGAAGAATGCCATTTGGACTTTGTAATGCCCCGCGACGTTCCAACGTTGCATGATGGCCATATTTTCGGATATGGTGGAAAAGTCGGTCGAGATCTTCATGGATGACTTCTCGGTTTTGGGGATACCTTTGGGTATGCTTGAATAACTTGGGAAAGGTCTTGGAGGCGTTGCGGCGGCGCACTTGGTCTAAATTGGGAAAATGCCACTTCATGGTACAAGAGGGCATAGTGCTAGGCCACCACATATCGAAGGGGATCGAAGTGGACGAGCAAAGATCGGTGATAGATAAACTCCCACCTCCTACTACCGTAAAGGGGTGCGAAGTTTCTTGGGACATCAGGATTTTCTGAGAAGGTTTATAAAGGATTTCTAAAATTTCTAAGCCACTGTGTGCTTTTGGAGAAAAATAGCCACCAATTCACCTCGGAATGTGAGGCGTTTGACATCTTGAAGCGAGCTCTAGTAGATGTACCGATAATCATTGGTCGAATCGGGCGTTACCTTTCGGTGATGTGCGGCCTTAAGTGACTTATTGTGGGGCGTGCTCGGTCAGCGAAAGAAGATCTTCCACTCCGTCTATTATGCTAGCAATACCTTTGGTGGAAGCTCAAATAAATTACACTACCACGGAGAAGGAGGCGCTAGCGATGGTCTTCGCATCGCGAAAAGTTTAGAGCCCACCTCGTAGGTTGAAGGTAATGTGTACACGGATCATGCGGCCATCGGATATCTAGTTGCGAGAAGGATGCGAAGCTCGGTTGATTCGTTGGATCTTGCTCCTACAAGAATTCGATCGGAGATCGAGAGATAGGAAGGGGCGAGAATCAAGTAGGCGACCATTTATCACGATTACCTACGACCGGGCAATGAAGTGCATGCCCAAATTCAGACGCCTTCCACGATGAACAATTGATGAGCATGCGACACGAGAGTACACCATGGTATGCGAGACTTTGTCAATTTCTGGTATGTGAGTCTGCGACCGAACTCTTTTCAACAAAGGAAAAGGTTCTTTCAAGTGAACCATTACTTTGGGATGAACCATTTCTGTATAAACAACTTGTCTTGACGGATGATGAGGCGTTGTGTACCACATGAGGAAATGGAATCGATTCTAGAAGGATGTCATGCTACCCCATATGGTGGTCACCGCGGTCGAGCGGCGACTAAAGTTCTTCAATCGAGGTTATTTACGCCAACCTTGTTTAAAGATGCTCATGCCTTCGCATTGCGAAAATGTGATCGATGTCGAGAGTTGGAAACATTTCTTCTAGAAATGAGATGCCAACAATTTCATTTGAAATTGAACTCTTTGGCGTGTGGGGTCTCGATTTCATGGGTCGTTCCACCCTCGTTTGGCAACCTCTACATCCACGGTGGCGATTGATTATGTATCCAAATGGGTAGAAGCCGTGGCTAGTCCCACCAATAGCGTGAAGGTTGTCGTCAAGTTCTTGCAAAGAACATCTTCACGAGGTTTGGTACACCTCGCGCGATTATTAGTGATGAGGGCACACATTTTGTCAGCAGGCGATAAGTCTTGTCTAGCCAAGTATAATGTTAGCCACAAGATCGCCACATACCACCCCAAACCAATGGACAAGTGAACTCTCCAATAGAGATAAAAGCGTATTGGAGAAGGTGGTAAACCGGAGACGGAAGGATTGGTCTATCTGTTGGATGATGCAATATGGGCCTCTGAGCGACTTTCAAAACTCCGTTAGGATGTCCCATATCGGTTGGTCTATGGGAAAGCTTGTCACCTTCCTTTGGAACTTGAGCATCGAGCCTATCGGGCGATAAAGAAATGAATTTTGAGCGTAAGGCGGTTGGAGAAGCTCGCTTGTTGCAACTAAGTGAGATGGATGAATTAGTTGGTTTGCCTATGAAAATGCAAAATTGTACAAGGAGAGGACAAAGAGATGGCATGATAACAACATCTTGCGCGTGAGTTCTTGCCGGTCAGCAAGTGCTCTTGTTCAATTCAAGGTTGAGGCTTTTCCAGGAAAGGCTGAAATCACGATGGTCGGGTCCTTCACAATTCTCAGGTAGCACCCCACGAGCTATCACATGACATCGGTCGGAATTCATGGTGAATGGACAGTGTCAAGCACTATTGTGGGGGCGAGGTCGTTCGTGAGAAGACCTCAACACCCCTGAGGGCGCTGACGGGGAGGTACCTTGGTACGCCATGGCGGGCGGGCGCTAAGCGACCCTCTATTTTGTTTGTAAATATTTGTTTTAATTCTCGTTTTGTCTCGGTGTTTTTAGTATGTTAATAAATTGCTTTAGCCTTGCTAAAAGGATGAGGATTATTTTGGGATTTTTGATTGCAGTGCGTCGTACCTCTGCGGGAAGTTTTGAACATGGTGCTAATTCTTTTGATGTAATGGAGTTCTGAGAGGTTTAAGAAAGTGAAATTGAAGTTGCCAATTTGGTAAAACCAAAAAGCGGGAAAAATTTGGTTGACTTGTGGGATTTGAAAGACCGCGCCTTTTCCTTTTCCACCTTCGGTCTTTTAATCTTTTATTTCCCAATTTTCTTGCATCTTTGCTCTCGCCTTTCACGTTCATTTCTCTCGTGCTACGATTGTGCAAAATTTGTAGTCTCCATCTCTTCCATCTGAGAATCGGAATTATGAGGAGATTCGACAACAGGATCGGGGGCGAGGTGCGGCCATAATCCATTCAAGCAATGATGCTGCCACGCCCTCGTAATTTTAGGCGAAGAGGTATCGGGAACCTTCACCACTCACTCCACATCTTTGTTATGCCTCATTCCTCCAAAAGAAAGAATAGTCGATAAAGGGAAGGCCGAGATAGTGGAGGCGAGGAATCGAAGATGCTCAAAGCAAGAAGGCGCAGTGGACAATCCCTCGTCATAAAGGCGAAATTTCAATCGATGCTATCCCTAAATTTCGAGCTCACGGTGGGTTCGAAAGATTTAGCGCTTGAAGCTAAGCGACTACGGATGGAAAAGGGTTCCGAAGTCAAAAGAAACCCGGTGTTTATGGTGGAATTAATTTCTTTGAATGGTTGGGCTACATTCGCGGCAATACCACCTTACATTACACCCCTCGTTAAGGAGTTCTATGCAAATATCACGCCTTTGCCAAATAAGGAAGGGTTATGCTGTGGTTAGAGGTAAATTGGTGGTTTTCTCGGAAACCATTAATGCTTTATGAGTTAGACAATGAGGTGGAGGATGCTTTCTCCACCATGAAAGAACCCTTCGGTGAAGACCTCGAGAGGCGCTACGATTGTGTTGTCGAGCGAGAGAATGGGAGATCTCCACGGGGTGTCGCTCCATTAAAGCTGCATCATTAAAATTGGAGGCTCGTATGTCGCTCCATTTCATCAAAAGCGGATTTGCCAACAACCTATGATACCACGGTGTCGGAAGAGCGTATGTTGATGCTTCTCTGCATCTTCTTTGGAAGGTCCGTCAGCGTAGGCGCCCAAATCTGGCGCAGTAGAGGTGCCTAAAAAGGAAGGCAGGCCATTGTTCTTTCTACGATCACTCGATTATGCATAAAGGCGGGGTGCTGTTAGGGATGACGAGATCGCCTCGTTGAAAAATCTTTTATAGACATCAAGACTCGACTCGTCGTCATGGTCTTCTGAGACCAAGCTGCATAAGCGGATCCACCTCGGCCCGTACAGACCTCAGCCGAGCCTCTTGTTCTAGACATGCGAAGTGCCTCTGCGTGCGTGAGTCCAAGCCCTCATGCTTGATCCGCTGCACTAGAAGAAGCTCTTAAGCATTTTGGGCGTCTTGTCGTAGCGAGATCGGGTAGTGGAGGATAGCCTCGATTCACTTGTCTACGGTACATCTGCCAGCCTTCCAAATTCCCATCGGGTATTCAGCGTGGCCTCTACGCGGATTTTGATTACATCCTTTGGGCGAAGAGAAAAATCGAGGCCGACTCGAGCCCGACCAATTGAATCGACCTATTTTTCGAGAGAGGTGGGTACCTAATACCCATCGGCGAGTCTTGGCACCTCGAGCAGGCCGGTGGTGTGTCTCACGATGCGAAGGCTGTTTACTTTGCTACGCCCCATCTAACGAGCCTCCCTACTGCCGGGTTACTCCGAGAGTGTGAAGCTAGGCATTTTCTCTAACTCAATCCTTGTTTTATTTTGTGTTTTGTTGTGTGTCTGTTTGGTTGGTGTTTTGTTGGGTTTGTTACTGTTTTGTTAAATAAAAGCATGTGATTACATTTCGATGATTTCTAAGGATGATGCTTGATTGTGAGGATAGCTTTATGATGTTAATTTGTTTTGTTTATCTAGTGATATTTAGTGCGCCTTATTGCTCGTCGGTCTTTACCCTTATTTTGTGGGATGTCTCTATTAATTACGGTATTAGCATATTAGCCCTGTGAGGGATTGACCATTGCATCGGTGAATCTTAATTGGCCTACGATTTTGTATGAGTGCTATCTCTCATATTTGGTTGGTACTTCCTTGAGACGAAATACATGAGTGTGTCAAGCTGGATGGGACGTAGGCCCTTTTGGATCGATTGTGCCTTTAGCCTTCCTTAATATGATATTTTTCCTAGGGTCTCCTTTGAGCTTACAAGCTTTTTCTTTCTTACACCATTAAATACTCTCTGTATACCCATATATCATTCCTTACCCTTCACTTTGGGCATACCTAATTGTGGTTCGGTTCTCTCATTTCTATAATAGTGCTCGTAGTAATCTCTATGTCTCAAAATAATGATGTCTATTTTTCGTTTTTGTATAAGTTTCAACATTGGGGACAATGTTATATTCTAAGTTTGGGGGTGGGCGAGGTAAAGTAACCTCGGAAGTTGAGGGTGAAGTGGTTAAAAATATGGGTCATTCGAGGCTTATTCTTTGTAAAAAAAGGGGGGTGAAGATGCGGGGTCTCTACAAAAGAGAAGAAAAATGTCGGGATAGTTGGAACAAGAATTAGTTAGGTGCCGGGTGCTTTGAGCTACATTATCCCAAACAATCCTACCGTCACTCAAGCTAACATTATAATTTGTTAAAGACCTCTTGATCGATGTTGAAGACACTCGTGTTAGTGGAGGGGTTGACCGAACTGAAATGTGGAGACATCATGCACTTGATAATCAAAGCATGGTCATAAGAAGAACTAAGTTATGGGAAGATTCATGTAGTAGGTAATGTGTTATATACTGTTGATATACGAAGGCGGCGTCCTTGCAATGCGAGGTGATTGACGGTTGCAATGAGAAGAACTGAATGATCCTTTTCTTTCAAAGAACCATGGTGAAAGCAACGTCCACGGCTGATTAAGTCTTCGTCTTGGTTATCGTCGGACATTTGAACATCATTCCTTGTTTTGTGGGTGTGTTTTCTTTGTGTAATGAGCATCACTCGAGGCGAGTAATGAGCTAAGTTTGGGGTGTGATAACTCTTATAAAGAGTTATTATATGACCTTTGATGAAAAAATCCTTGAGTGAACGGGCTCTGTCATTTATTTCGATGTTATCTTTGTTTGTTTTGTTATGTTTGCGTGTGTTTGTGTGAAGGATTGAGTCGGATGAAATCAAAGGGTTTTAATTGTTTTTAAGCGTTATTTAAATAATCATGGCATGTTGCGGGAAGAGCGGCGGTGAAGGCAGGCCGAAGTCCGCCGAGTCAAGTCGAGCTCCGGGTTGAGCATGCGACGAGGCCGAACTTCGCGGCGAGCTTGACTTCGATGTCGAGGAAGGACTGAGCGAATAATCTTTGAAGAAATGCGGGGATATAGTCGAGCTACAAAGGCGAAGTCAGCGCTCGGGAAAAGTGAAATCCGAGCTCAAGACTTCCGAGCTCAGGCTGCCGAGCTCAAGGCTTCCGAGCTCGAAATCCGAGCTCAAGACTTGAGGCTCAGACTTGAGCTCAAGGCAGAGCTCAAGACTTCGAACTCAGGCGCGAGGCTCAAGGCGGCCGAGCTCGTGAGTGAAACCGAACTCCAGGAGAAGAGAATAGAGCCGAGCTTGCAACCATCAGAGCTCAAGATTGAAAAGTTCACAAGTATGAAGGCGACCTCAAGGCGATGCTCGTGGCGAGGTCGACTCGTGGCGGTCGGACTCGTGGCGAGTCGGACTCGTGGCGGTCGGACTTATGAGTTCGGGGCGAGATCTTCCTCGAGAAGAGGCGAGCTCGTGCTGTGCAAAGTAGAGGGAGCTCGTGTCGGCGGATGAAGCAGCGACATAAAAGCGAAGAAGAGTTTTGCGGGACCACGACCACGTGGCGGCCGCCGCGGCGCAAAGGGCAGCGCGTTTGCGAGCCAGCGGAAAAAGAGAGGATCGATGGATGAAGGGCTTGCGGTGCCTTTTACGCACACCTAAAAAGTGTCGAGTTGGTTATTAAAGGGAGGCGACAATCGGAGAATCATTATTCATCATTCGATGTCGGGAAGGAAATCGGAGAACGGCGCCTTGGAAAAGCTATCGGAAGAGGCGATCGAGGAAAACCGCGATTCGGCGACAGTGTTAACTTTGAATCTCCAATTCCTTTTTATTTTGCTATGGCATTTGTGTTTCGAATCTTGTTGCACAACTCGCTATGAGCTAAATTCGTATGAAACGATCTTTTGATGAAACCCATGCTCGTGTGACGAGCGTTTCTACTTATCTTGTCGAGTTATTATCATTTTCTTGGTGTTTATTTATCTTGCTTGTGATTGATCACCATGGGTGAGATCTTAGCTCTATGATTTAGGAAGCTCTCATAGAGTGGAAAACAAGAAAGTGTGTGAGAACATGATTTAAATATTATGTGTGAATAGCATAGGAATATGTGTTTGCCTTGTGTGACATAAATGAATGGAACAATAGAGATACTCTTAAGCACTTGGTATAGGAATATATTGACGAGCTTAGAGGTATAATCTTAGATTTGGAAAAATACTAAGAGTTGGAAGATTTCATGTCATAATAACGAGGTAAGATAATGTTGAAGCATGGCGAGTACAGGCATGGGTGGAATCAGTGATCAAGTCTATTTTCCCTCACGATATCATTTGTTAATCGTTCTTGTCTAAAATTCCACCTCGGCTCGGTGTAAAGTTCTCTTTAATTGTTTTCTCTCATATTCACAAACAAATTGTATTCGGCGTGGTTTAAAAATTCGTTCCTGTGGATTCGATCTCGGAATACTTAGTATATTACTTGTTGATTACGTGCACTTGCGTAGAATAGTATATCTCTAGAATACACCCAACATATACACACTTACTACCTATGGCTTTGCCTCGGTAGAGGTGTCTTCGTATACATCCATAGCATTATGGACTCGATTTCTAAGTCCATAGCGGTGTGCCATGATCTTGCATCAATGTCTTGTCGCCTCATTGTCGTCCATGGGTCGATTATTGCTGTTCGTTTCCTAGGACTAAATCGAAGATTCACCCGAACATAAATCGCTCGGGTTGACGAACAACCCTCCCTCTGACGTACTTTGGCCAATAGCGGCAGTGGGTGCGTAAGTGGTTCTCTATCTTGCCTACTTGCTGGATAGGAGCCATTTATGCTGGGTATCTCGGTGGAACTCGACCCTTCAATTTCTTGAAGTATCGGTGTCGATCCTCCCACTGAACCGACATCGTACCTTTGGCTTAATCGGTGGTGGAATCGATCATCTTCTAATTCACGAAGAATGATTTCAACTTTGGATTTATGGTTTGTCGTATAATCCTCTTCTAAGAATCGGGCATTAGTCTTAATAATGACCTTCGATCCTTAGGACTATAGAATAAACCACCTTCGTCCCTCTAGGATTGATAGCGACCTGCGTCGGATCTAGCCTCAACTTGTCGCGCCTTGTGACACATGTCTTGGGCTGCCCGTATCCTTATGTGGCTTAAACTAGAACTTCGCCCAAGCACAACTCGAAGGGGTCTTTTGTGACTTGGATGGTACTAGATTTAGCAAGTATGCGCCGTTCTAAGGCATACCCAAGGCGAAATAGCGATGTTGCATAACTCGTCATCGATCTAACCATTTCTAAAAGTCATTTGGCTCACGACCCATTTTGTTGTGGTGTGCCCGGTGTAGTGGTTGGGAGGTAATCCCGCTGCACGTAGTTCATAAACTTCGTTCTTGAGGTATTCAGCCATGATCGGACCCGATGACTTGATACTTACCAACTTAGTCTCCACTTCGCCAAACTCTTTGAATTTCTCAAGCATTCGGACTGCGGTGAAGCGGTATATGTATCCGTGAATGTCGTCGATGAAAGTGACAAAATAATCGTACCCTCCACGAGCTTGTGTGGACATAGGTCCACAAGTCGAAATGGACTAGCTCACAACCTTTGGCTCTATAACCCTTGACTTTGAAGGGTCGGTGTCATCTTACCTTTTATCAGAATTCGCGGATTGGGCAGATGGCTGTGAGATCTGTTCATTCTTGAGTCTTTGGATCCTATTTAGATTGATGTGACCTAATCTAAGATGCCGGAGAAAGGTGGTATCATCTTGAAGAAAACTTTCTCTTTTAAGGTTTGATGTAGATCTGACATAGTTATAGGTATTATGTTTGGCGAAATAGTATAAGCGAATTATATAATGTGCCACCACGATAACCGTCATTTCTTATGATAGAAACACCACTATCAAAATAACAGAATATCCATATATAAATAGTTTGAAAGCAGAAATAAGGTTCATGAGACTCGGCACATATAAGCGATCCTTTAAAACTAAAGCATTCTATCAAAACATAAAAAACATCTCCGGTGCTTGGCCGACTTCCGCGTTGCCCATGGAATCGTTATCTCCATACACACTCACTTGTCGCGGAACCCCTCAAGGTGTAACAAACATGATCGATCGCGGTATCTACTACGAGAATGGGTAGAACAAGTCGCTAAACATGTTTCCGTTACTAAAGCAAATGGCGTCCTTGAGCGCATGAATAACACTTGCCCGATGCCGTCTTGCAGCAAAACACGCCCTCTTGGCTTCTTTAAGCCTCGGTTAGAGACATGTTCTTGCTCCATTACTCCATTATTTCCTTGCCTCTACCTTTGGTGCCCTTTTCTTTTCCATTTTGCAGCGAAAAATTTGGGCCCCTAGATGTGCTAGAGCATGTCTCCTTTGCCTAACTCCTTCCTTGACCACGAGATCATTAAAGGCCTAAGTGTATACTCGGCTTGCTCATGATCGCATTCAAAAATTCTCAAAGACTTGGGCGTGTGTTGAGGATGATATCGACCTTGCCGTCAATACTCTCCCGTGATTAAGACTATCCATGAGATGAGTCGTGGAAGACATGTTCATGGACGAACTTTTCTTCCATCTTACGCAGATTTCTCTCATTGTGTGGGCGGGTCGATCAGTTGCCCAAACTTACTCTCGAGACTTGACCATATTTCGATCGCGTCTACTATTGACGATCTTTGCACAAGCTTTGGACATAGTGTCATCATATACCTTGGCCGTATTGTTTGACTTATGCGAAAGTGCACTTGACTCTGCTCTGTTGTCGATCGTCGATAAGGGCATCGGGTTTGGGAGTAGTGAGAACAAACATGTGTTCTTGCGATAAGAACATACTCCATGTTTCGTTTCCACTCGATAAAATTTGGACGGATAAGGGATTTTGTGCGAGCATATTGATAATCGGTGTAAGAGACATACGAAAAGATAATGTAAACACATAAGCATCGATCGCACATAATTCATAACAATATATGTAACCTTTTGATAAAACATATATTGAAACCTCCTAGCGAGAATCACATGCAAGCCGCGTGTGGGCGTTTAAACATGAACCCCTCGACCGGACTAAAATATACCTTTTAGTGGTTTAATTTCAATCATATCAACTATCCTTATGACAATGAAATTAATGATTGGACCTTACTAGACCACGTCATTATCGCAGAAGGACTTCGGGAAGTTGTCACGGAGGTGATGTCTAGCATGACCACAATTTTAAAAATGGATTCTTAAATTGGCACTCTTAGGACCATACCTTCGATCAAATTCCTTTGTTATCATTTTAAATCCATCTAGAGAACTTATGAAAATCGCACATCGAGCCAGCGTGTGGATGTTTACATGAAACTCCCACTCTCGATAGATTTAAAATGTTTTATTTAGAAATCTCATCTAACAAACTTATGACGCGTGCAGCAAACGCGCGTGTGGACCTTTACTCACGGTCGTATCACTTTGTTTAGAGATCAAAAGTT